>CM035848.1:292730005-293930005 GCA_020510985.1 Pholidichthys leucotaenia
CGGGATGTTGTCCGGACCTGCAGTTTTGCGTGGGTTGACTCTGGTTAGGGTCCTCCATGTGTCCGCTGTGTTGATGGTAAAAGCTGGTCCGACTGATGGTGGGGGTGGGCCAGCCCTCCCTCTGATTGTCGAGTTTGATGCTTCAAAACGTGCAAAGAAGTCGTTAAGCCTGTCTGGAAGCGAAGCGTCATCATCATCGACCCCCTGCCTAGACTTATAACCCGTCAGTGTCCGAACTCCCTGCCACATCTGCTTGGTGTTCCTAGTGTCACAGAGGTGTCCCTGGATTTTCTCCGCATAGGCACGCTTTTCCATCTTAATTCCCTTTGAAAGCGCAGACCTGGCTGAGTGGAGGGTGATCCTGTCCTTTGCTCTGAAGGCTGCATCTCTGGCTGTAAGCAGCGAGCGCACCTCTGCAGTCATCCAGGGCTTATGGTTACCCCGCATAGTGATGGTCTTCGCTGTAGTGACATCCTCTGTGCACTTCGCGATGTAGCTGGTGACCGTATCAGCATACTCCTCCACATCTGTCTTGTCTTCCTGGGAGGCTGCTATTTTCAAGACCTCCCAGTCTGTGTGCAGAAAACAGTCTTTCAGTGCAGAGGTTGCACTCTCTGGCCAAATTCTAATTTGTTTCACTGCTGGCCTGCTGCGCTTCAATAAAGGTTTGTAGGCAGGCAGCAGCATCACGGATATGTGATCAGAAAGGCCAAGATGGGGGCGGGGTATCGCCTTATATGCATCTATGTTTGTGTACACTAAGTCCAACATATTCTCTCCTCTGGTCTTAAAGTCTACACATTGTTGACTTTTCAACTTGGGGAGCACAGTCTTTAGGCTGGTGTGGTTAAAATCCCCCGCAACCACCACAAATCTGTCCGGGTGTGAAGTTTGGATTTCACTAATCACATTGTGCAGTCCCCCGAGTGCCTTCTTAGCATTAGCTTTAGCATTAGCGCTTGGCGCTATGTAAACACCAGCTACAAACACGTTGCTGAATTCCCTCGGCAAATAATATGGCCGACAATTTACAATAAGGAACTCCGCCAATGGAGAGCAGTGTTTAGACACTAACGTGGCATTGACACACCAGTTCTTGTTAACATAGATGCATAGCCCCCCACCCACCCCCGGCTCTTACCGGAGCTCGCCATTTCCCTGTCAGCACGGACCATCGCCATATCTTCCAGTTGAATGGCCTCGTCAGGGATGTTGTGGTGGAGCCATGTCTCCGTGAAAACAAACACACAGCAGTCTCTCCACTCTCTCCGGGTTTCTCTCAGCAGACGCAGCTCGTCCAGCTTGTTTTCGAGGGAGCGGACATTAGAGAGAATGAGCGACGGTACCGCTGGTCTGGAGGGGTTAGCCTTTAGCCTAGCATGAATCCCGGCCCTTTTTCCACACTTTTTCTTGCGTTCGCTCCGCTTACTCCTCCTCCTCTCTTGGGTAGCTTCCAACGGGGACTCCGCCAGAATTCCATGCTGGCATAGAATGTCCAAATCACAACCGATCGCCGCGATTCTTGCAGCGTGCAGTACCTTGATGTTTAATAAGGTCTCACGGTTGTAAGTTTTACAGAATGTATGTCTGGGAAGATCAAAACACTCAAAACTCTCACACTAGCTGATGCCAAGAGGGGCCGCTGCGTCCGTGCGTCCGTGCGTCCATGCGCGCTGCCGCCATCTATCACCATCACCATCTTATCTTATTTCTACAAAAGGATGCAAATATATACAAAAAATATGTGCAGTAATTTACTCAGACTATCCACACTTTGCAAAAATATTGTGAAAAAGTATACAGTCATACAGTATTACAAAGTGAACTCAAATTCAGTAATATAATGTGAATGGAGTAAAATGCAGTGTGAGAGTTAGAATCAGAATCAGAATCAGAAAAGATTTATTGCCAAGTACATTAACAGATCACTGATAACATACGAGAGAATTTGACTTGACACAGTAATGAACCTGCATTTCCGTGCCGCGGCACATCTGGAACGCGCCTATCAGCAGGAGGGTACAGGTAGCATAAGGATAATACAATAGGAAGGAGCAAAAAAAATCATTGATTCAAAATACTGGTTACATAATTAATCAATATTAAGAGTTCAAGGGAAAAAAAAGCTCTCATTGCACATACATTCGCTACACAGGATTCACGAGACACAAGAGAGCAATGTATATCTTTATTCAGTTCATGGATCAGTGTGTGTGCGGTGTTGAGCAGTGTTAATGATAATAAGAGAGACCCAAGGACACTTGGCAGAAGATGTTTTGTCTGGCTGGCGCCCAGTCCTTATCTGGCGCTGTACAGCTGGCTGTCCAAGGCCTTGTGCTCGATGATTTTGAAAACACAGTTTGCAGACAGCCAGGAGGAATTTTCATGGGGAATGAGCCAAATAGGACTGATCACAGAGAAGGCTTATATTTCTTCTGTAGATTCAGTACTTAGTCCTTCATTGCGGGGCTTTAAATCCGTCGTGGAAAGACCTAAGCGAAATCATGATGTAATCCACCTTACGAGACAGTTCTCCAGTAGTCGCTATCAGGGTCTTCTCCAGTTTTTCAATTTGATAGATGCACCTCGCCTGGTCAGCATTTTGATAGGTTGAATCCATCTTCAGCAATTTGCAGTAAACCAGGACAATTCCAGTCCCAATCAGAAAAATCCCGATCACCAATATTACGAAGATAAACAAATCTTCAATATCTTCGATAGAGAGATTAGTGAGACACAGCATTTTCCAATTACCTGTGTCACGTAAATAGCCCGCTGGAGCCGTTCCAGCGGGGCAGACAGCTTCCCCCGGAGCACTTTTCCTTGTTGAAAAAATAGTGTCAATTGTGTTCAAAGCCCAGCTTATTAACTCCATAATTTCTTTTCGGCGGTCGCAGTTAGACGCAGACAGACAACAGCAAGCTGGGATCCAGTAGTTAGGAGGGGAGGAAAAAGTCTGAGAGTTATATGCAGTGTAAGAATGAAAGAGAAGTCATAAGTACAACAGCAGGTAGGACTAGGTAAATGTTAAGAGTTCATCAGAGTAATAGCTTCGGGAAAGAAACTGTTCCTGTGACGAGTGGTTTTAACCTTCAGTGATATGTAACGTCAACCAGAAGGTAGAAGTTCAAACAATTTGTAGCCAGGGTGTGACGGGTCAGCAGAGATGTTTCCCGCCTGTCTCCTGGTTCTGGACCTATATAAGTTCTCAATAGAGGGTAGGTCGGTACCAATGATCCTCTCCGCAAACTTGATGGTCCACTGCAGTCTGGTCTTGTCCTGTTTAGTGGCAGATCCAAACCAGACAGTGATGGAAAAGCAGAGGACAGGTTGAATGATGGCGGTGTAGAAAACAACCAGCAGCTCCTGAGGCAAATCAAACTTCTTGAGCTGACGCAGAAAAAACAACCTCTGCATATTCACTGCATCATCCACTGACCTGTTTGACCGATAGGCAAACTGCAGTGGGTCCATCAGAAAGCCTGTGACAACCTTCAGGTGGTTCAGCACCAATCTCTCAAAGGATTTCATGACCACAGAGGTCAGCGTCTGACAAGTCTGTAGTCATTTAATCCTGTAACAGAGGGTTTCTTGGGAACTGGAATGATGGTGGAGCGTTTGAAGCAGGAAGGCCCTTCACACAGCTCCAGTGATCTTTTAAAGATCCCGGTGAAGATGGGGACCAACTCATCGGAGTAGACTCTCAGGCAGGACAGTGACACACCTTCAGGACCTGCAGCCTTCTTGATCTTTTGTCTCCGAAAGACTCTGCGCACATCCTCTTCGCAGATCGTTAGTGCTGGTGGAAAGTCAGAGTGGAGGGGAAATGGAGTTTCTGGGACTGCAGATAGTCCTATTGTATAGGAAGGAGGTGAAAACTGTAGGTTCTTTTAAAACCTACAGTAAAAGCTGTTGAGGTCGTTAGCCAGCTGGAGGTTTTACACAGGGTGTGGGGATGGTCTCCTGTAGTTGGTGATATTCTGCAGGTCTCTCCACACGGAAACAGAGTTGTTGGCTGAGAAGTTTTGTTGTAGCTTCTCACTATAGCTCCTCTTAGCAAGCCTGGTCTCCTTCGTCAGCATGTTTCTGGCCCGCTTGTTCAGAGTCCAATCACCAGTCCTGTAGCCCTCCTCCTTGGTCTGACGTAACTGCTTGAGTTCAGAAGTGAACCAGGGTTTATTGTTGTTGTATGTGCAGAAAGTCTTTGGTCTGCACACACGTCCTTGCAAAAACTAATGTATGATGTCACAGTATCAGTGAGTTCATTAAGGTTAATGGCTGCATCTTCAAAAACACTCCAATCTGTACAGTCAAAGCAGGCTTGTAACTCCAGCTTTGATTCCTCCGTCCATTTCCTCACAGTCCTTACTACAGACTTGGAAGTTTTTAGTTTCTGTCTATATGTTGGAATAAGTTGAAGCAGACAGTGGTCAGAAAAACCCAGAGCTGCATGGGGGACAGCATGATAGGCGTTTCTTAAAACTGTGTAGCAGTGGTCGAGTATATTTGTGTCCCTAGTGGGACATTTAATATGCTGTCAGTATTTAGGAAGTTCATTTGTGAGATTAGCTCTACTAAAATCATCCAGAATGATAAGCAGAGAGTCTGGATGTTTTTCCTCCACGTCTGCTATCTGGTTAGCGAGGTGTTGCAGGGCCACCGTTGTACAAGCAACAGGCGGGATATAGATTCCGAACAGAATAAACAAGGAGAACTCTCGCGGTGAATAAAAGGGTTTACAGTTTATGAATAATGACTCTAAGTTAGGGCTACAAGACTTCTTCAACACTGTGACATCAGTATACCAACCTTGGTTTATGTAGAAGCAGATTCCACCACCTTTAGTCTTTCCAGAGAATTCTTGGCTGCAATCAGCGCGGAACAGTTGGAATCCGTCCAGGCGAACCGCGCTGTCCAGGATGTGTTCACTCAGCCAGGACTCCGTTAAACACAGGGCGGCAGATCTGCTAAAATCCAAGTTTTTGTGGGTCAGGAGCGCCAGCTTGTCCATTTTATTCGCCAAAGAGCGGACATTCGCCAGATGGATCGATGGAAGCAGCGTGCGATATCCTCGTTTCCTCAGCCTGACTAACGCACCGGCACGTTTACCACGCCGCCTTGGTTTCCGGCCAGTGCCAATGGTCGCTGCTCCCGCAACTAAAATCACCTGAAAAGACTTCAGATCAGCAGAAACTAGAAGAATAAGAAGATAGTCTAAGTATAAGTAGTTCCTCCCTTGAAAAGGTGACCCGGACAAAAGAGCAAAAGTCCAAAAAAAACACACAAATTTATCAAAAACATTGGAGAGCAGAAGCCAGTGGCTACCATCCGCGGCGCCATACCGGATTTTAGTATATTCTGCTTCTTTTTTAAGAAACATTTAGTATATTCTGTTTCTTTTTTAATCTCTACTTTTAATCTATCCAAAATAAAAAAAATTCATTCATTCATTCAAAAAAAAACAACGAATTGGTATGGTCTCTATATCCAACATTATTTATTATCCTTATAGCTTTTTTTGTAATGTGCATATTGGCTGTAGGTTGGTCTTGTAGGTGTTTCCCCAGACTTCTACACAGTAGTTAAGATAAGGTAGAAACAGTGAATTGTACAGTAAGAACAATGATTTATAGTCCAAGATGTGTCTTGTCTTCCCCAGTATCCCTATACATTTTGCCATCTTGGCCCGGATGTGACTGATGTGAGGTTTCCAGCAGATTTTATTGTCTAGCGTCACCCCCAGAAACTTATTTTCCTGTACTGTTTCTATTCTGGTTTCATCTATCATTACCATTATTTCATGATTTATTTTATAACTTCCAAACAACATAATCTTTGTTTTTTCAGATTTAGAGATAATTTATTTTTGTTGAACCACTGCGTTAACCTTTTCATTTCAGTTGTGACCACCTCTAAAACCTGCTGCAAATTCTCACCAGTGCAAAGGATATTTGTGTCATCCGCAAACAAAATAAATTTCAGAATTTTTGATACTTGGCATATGTCATTTATATACAAGATAAAGAGTTTGTGTCCCAAAACTGACCCCTGGGGCACACCACAAGTGATGTCCATGAAAGGTGATTTGTGCTCACCAATTTGTACAAATTGTTGTTTGTTACTTAAATAACTTTCCACCCAACTCAGTCCGACCCCTCTTATCCCATACCTTTCCA
Source organism: Pholidichthys leucotaenia (assembly GCA_020510985.1). Lineage (NCBI taxonomy): Eukaryota > Metazoa > Chordata > Actinopteri > Cichliformes > Pholidichthyidae > Pholidichthys > Pholidichthys leucotaenia. The sequence continues at coordinate 292,736,182 of CM035848.1, forward strand.
ATTTCCTCAGTAGAATTCTGTGGTCAGTGGTGTCAAAAGCTTTCTTTAAATCTATAAATACTCCTACAGCAAACTTTTTTTTTTTATCTATACAACTAGTAATTTCTTCTATAAGTTTGATCAGTGCCAAACATGTAGATTTATCTGCTCTAAAACCATAGTGGCTGTCTGTAAGGAGGTTGTGTTTTTCAATGAAATCATCCAGTCTCTTAGTGAAGATTTTTTCAAGAATTTTGGAGAATTGTGAGAGTAAAGAGACTGGCCTGTAATTTGTGAAATGATGACTGTCTCCTGTTTTGTATAGAGGTATTGCTTTTGCTATTTTCATTTTGTTTGGAAATGTACCAGTTTGAAATGAAAGGTTCAAGAAGTGGGTGAGTGGTTTAACAATTCCTTCGGTTACTTTTTTCACTATTGTCATGTCAATTTTATTCCAGTCAGTTGATTTTTTTGTTCTTAAATTTACTCACAGTCTCGATAATTTCTTTTTCAGTAACTGCACCCAAAAAGATTGTGTTTGGATTTTTATCTTCTATTTCATTTACAGAACCACTGTTGTTTGTTTCTGGTGTCACTACTGATTTTGCTAATTCAGGACCAGCGTTTACAAAAAATTTATTGAAACCACTAACCACATCCTCCATATTATTTATCAAATTGTCATTTTCAATAAAATATTCTGGATAATTAGCACTCTTAGGTCGGTTACTAATAATCCCATTTAGCACTTGCCATATTCCTCTTAAGTTATTTTTATTATCCTCTAATATTCTGTTGCAGTATTCTTTCTTACAAGTCCTCATTATATTAGTAAGCTTGTTTTTATATCTTTTATATTTGATCTCATCCTCTTCCGTTCCGCACTTAATGAATTGTTTATATAATGTATTCTTCTTTTTACATGATTTAGTAAACCCTTGGTGACCCAAGGAATATTTTTGTTTTGTTGTCTGTCTCTGTATTGTTTTATAGGACAGTTTTTATTGTACAATGATTGAAATATTTGTAAAAAATTATCATATGCTTCATTTAGATAATTTTCATCACAAACTATCTTCCAGTCTTGTATTAATAATTCCTTTGCCAGTAAATACATAGATTCTTCAGTTCTTATTCTTTTATATTTAATATTTTTGGTATACTTTTTCTTCCTATAATCACATTGATAGACAACAAAAATCAGCAGGTGGTCACTTATATTATTCAATAAAAGCCCACTCATGATATTATTTTCCATAATGTTTGTGAATATGTTATCTATTAGTGTGGCACTGTGTGACGTGATTTTGCTAGGTCCGGTAATTGTTGGATGTAAGCCCATACTGTACATTGTGTTGATAAATTCTTCCGTCAAACTATGTTGTTTTGAATTCATAAGATCTATACTGAAATCCCCACAGATGAACATAACTTTATGAGTTAGTTTTGCATACATTTTTTCCATCCAGTCCTTAAATAAGTCAATGTTTGATCCAGGTGTTCTATATCCACAGCTCACTACTACGGGGTGCACGGTGGCGCAGTGGTTAGCACTGCGGCAGCACAGTTTACCCTTGGCCGGGGGATTGTGGGGATCGTGGGATCGTGGGTTCGATCCCAGCCCCCGACCAACAGTGATCTGTGTGGAGTTTGCATGTTCTCCCTGTGTTGCGTGGGTTTACTCCGGGATTTCTCCGGTTTCCTCCCACATGCCAAAAACATGCATGTTAGGTTAATTGGCTGTTCTAAATTGTCCCTAGATATCTGTTTCCTATAGGCCCTTAGAATAGAGGGTTAGTATTAATGAAAGCGCTTTGAGTGGTCTTTGTGACTAGAAAAGCGCTATATAAGTGCAGGTTAGTTAGTTAGTTAGTTAGTTACTATATTCTTCACATTGTCCAGACAGATTTCTATTGTAATACATTCAAATAAATCATCCACAGTTACTGACAAATTTTCAACAACCTTGTGTTGCAAGCTCTTGTCAACATAAATTGCAACTCCTCCTCGTTTTTTCACTTTTCTATTTATATAATTTAATTCATAGCCATCTATGGTAAAATCCACTCTTTTCTCTTCACTGAGCCACATCTCTGATACTGTCACAATATTGAATGGCTCTTTAAACTGATGTAAATAATCTTTAATGTTATTAAAGTTGGCATAGAGACTTCTGCTGTTGAAGTGGATCATAGAAATATTGAAATCAGATGTGACCATTGTGTTAAACTGTTCATCCGTGTAGTAACTACAGTTATTATTGATGGAGCTAAATAAATTATTATCAGGGTCTATGTTATATTCTACGTCCTATGGGTTGTGATCCGTACATTCAAAAACTTTCAGTTCCTGATGTTCCTGTTTGTTGATCTTTTGTTTCATGTAATTAAATGTCCTACTGCAGATGAGTATAACCCTTCAGTGTCCTACAGTTGTCTGTTGTTGCTGTTGACTCCAGTTCATAATATTCATTGATATTTGTCCAGTTCCACAGTATTTCGGATGTTAATGACCTTGGCTTCTTCAGGTGATCCATTTAATTTGATGTATATTTTACAGTTTGATGTCCAGGTGTTTTGAATCTCTGACGTGATTTATACACCCTTCCTTCTCCATCCACGTTTTTTTTTTTTTTTTTTTTTTTTTTTTTTGTTACTTATTTGTACCCGTAGGTAGACTTGGTTTGCAGTTTGGTGACAAGCCACCGGCTGCTGGTCGCTGCGTGCGCGAGCGCCCTAAACCTACATGTTTTTGGTGTGCGGGAGGAAACCGGAGAAATCCCGGAGTAAACCTACGCAACACGGGGAGAACATGCAAACTCCACACAGCTCACTGTTGGTCGGGGGCTGGGATCGAACCCACGATCTCATGATCCCCGCGGTCCCCCGGCCGAGGGTAAAACTGTGCTGCCACAGTGCTAAACCACTGCGCCACCGTGCAGTGTTTTCCACAACAACATACACAGCTGGATCCTAGACAACATAAATTTAATGGCGTCCTGTGGGATGACACCTTTTGTACACAAAAGTATCAGAAGGCAGCAGAGATGTACAGTAACTGCTGGCTGTTAATGTCCATTCCTGCATTCCACTGCATGTTGGAGCTTAGGGATGAGCCGATACCACTTTTTCATGTCCGATACCAATACTGTGACTTTGAGTATCAGCCAATACCGATCCAAACCCAATACTGTCTCTATTATTTAAAACAACAGTACAGAACATACTTTGGTAATGATGTTGCATTTTGCACTCATATAAAAACATCCCCCCCTCATGGATCGTCACCTTATCGTGGTGGGGGGGTTTGCGTGCCCCAGTGATCCCAGGAGCTATGTTGTCTGGGGCAATTTGCCTCTGATAGGGTCACCCAAGACAAACTGGTCCTGGGTGAAGGGCCAGACTAAGAACGATCCAAGAGACTCTCATGATAAATTCTATATCAAGGATTCAGTGTACCCCACCCAGTATGGGGTTACCGGGGCCCCACCCTGGAACCAGGCCTGGGGGAGGGGCTCGAAGGCTAGCGTCTGGTGGCCGGGTTTCCACCCATGGGACCCGGCCGGGCTCAGCCCGAAGGAGTTACATGAGTCTGCCCTCCAGTGGGCTCACCACCTGCAGGAAGGATCATGGGGGTCCGGTGCTATGTGGATTAGGTGGCGGTCAAAGGTGGAGACCTTGGCGGACTGATCCCAAGCTTTCTAAACTGGCTTTTGGTACGTGGAATGTCACCTCTCTGGTGGGGAAGGAGCCTGAGCTGGTGTACGAGGTTGAGAGATACCGGCTAGATATAGTCGGCCTCACCTCAACACACAGCTCCGGTTCCGGAACCAGTCTTCTGGAGAGGGGCTGGAGCTTGGCCTTTTCTGGAGTTTCCCCGAGCGAGAGGCGACGAGCAGGGGTGGGTATTCTTGTATCCCCCCACCTTGCTGCCTCTATATCGGAGTTTTCCCTGGTGGACAAAAGGGTTGCTTCCCTGCGCCTTCGGGTTGGGAAACGGGTCCTGACCATCATTTGTGCCTACGCACCAAATGATGTTTCAGAGTACCCACCCTTTTTGGAGTCTGTGACTGGGGTGCTGGAGGGTGCTCCTCTTGGAGACTCCATTGTCCTACTGGGGGACTTCAATGCGCACGTGGGCAATGACAGTGAAACCTGGAGGGGATGATTGGGAGGAATGGCCTGCCCGATCTGAACCCGTGTGGTGTTCAGTTATTGGACTTCTGTGCTAACCACAGTTTGTCCATAACAAACACCATGTTCAAGCATAAGGGTGTCCATATGTGCACCTGGCACCAGGACACCCTAGGTCGCAGGTCGATGATCGATTTTGTTATTGTGTCATCAGACCTGCGACCATATGTCTTGGACACCCGGGTAAAGAGAGGTGCAGAGCTGTCAACTGATCACCACCTGGTGCTGAGTTGGATCCGATGGCAGGGGAGGAAGCCATTCAGACCTGGTAGACCCAAATGCATAGTGAGGGTGTGCTGGGAACATCTGGCTGAGGCCCCTGTCCGGGAGGTCTTCAACTCCCACCTCCGGAAGAACTCAACCACATTCCAAGGGAGTCTGGAGACATGGAGTCTGAATGGGCCATGCTCTCCACCTCTGTTGTTGAAGCGGCGGCCCAGAGCTGCGGCCTCAAGGTGGTCGGCTCATCTCATGGTGGCAACCCCCGAACCAAGTGGTGGACACCAGTGGTGGTGGGGGGGGCATTAAGCTGAAGAAGGAGTCCTATCAAGCTTGGTTGGCTTGTGGGACTCCCGAAGCAGCTGAGGTGTACCGGCAGGCCAAGCGGAGTGCAGCTCGGGTGGTTGCTGAAGCAAAAAACCCGGGTATGGGAGGAGTTCGGTGAGACCATGGAACAAGGCTTTCGGTCGGCCTCGAAGAGATTCTGGCAAACTGTCCGGAGGCTCAGGAGGGGAAAGCAGCTCCCTGTCCACACTGTGTGTGGTGCGGATGGGACACTGTTGACTTCAACTGGGGTTATTGTCAGGCGGTGGAAGGAATACTTCGAGGATCTCCTCAATCCCACTGATACGCCTTCCACAGAGGAAGCAGGGTTTGGGGACGAGGGGGATGACTCGCCTATCACAGCGGCTGAGGTCGCCAAGGTGGTTAAAAATCTCCTTGGTGGCCGGGCCCCAGGGGTGGACGAGATTCACCCTGAGTACCTCAAGGCTCTGGATGTTGTAGGGCTGTCATGGTTGACACACCTCTGCAACATTGTGTGGAGGTCGGGGGCAGTGCCTTTGGCATGGCAAACCAGGGTGGTGGTTCCTCTCTTCAAAAAAGGGGACCGGAGGGTGTGCTCCAACTTTAGAGGGATCACACTCCTCAACCTCCCTGGGAAGGTCTATGACAAGGTACTGGAGAGGAGAGTCCGGCCGTTGGTCGAACCTCGGATTCAGGAGGAGCAATGTGGTTTTCGTCCTGGCCGTGGCACATTGGACCAGCTCTTTACCCTCTCGAGAATTCTTGAGGGTTCATGGGAGTTTGTCCAACCAGTTTACATGTGTTTTGTGGACTTGGAGAAGGCATTTGACTGCGTCCCTTGTGGTTTTTTGTGGGGGGTGCTTCGGGAGTATGGGGTATCGGGCTTGTTGTTGCCAGCTATTCGGTCTCTGTACGACCGTTGTGAGAGTTTGGTTCGTATTGCCAACAATCGGTCGGAGTCATTCCCAGTGAGAGTTGGACTCCGCCAGGGCTGCCCTTTGTCACCGATCCTGTTCATAATTTTTATGGACAGGATTTCTAGGCACAGCCAGGGAATGGAGGGTGTCATGCTTGGTGACCACAGGAGCTCATCTCTGTTGTTTGCAGATGATGTTGTCCTGTTGGCTTCATCCAGCAATGACCTACAGGTCTTGCTGGGACGGTTTGCCGCTGAGTGTGAAGCAGCTGGGATGAGAATCAGCACCTCCAAGTCCGAGTCCATGGTCCTCAGCCGGAAAAAAGTGGATTGTCCTCTCCGGGTTGGGGACAGGCTCCTGCCCCAAGTGGAGGAGTTTAAGTATCTTGGGGTCTTGTTCACGAGTGAGGGGAAAATGGAGCGAGTGATTGACAGACGGATTGGAGCAGCATCTGCAGTGATGTGGACGTTGTACTGGTCTGTTGTGGTGAAGAGGGAGCTTAGATCTAAGGCAAAGCTGTCGATTTAGCAGTCAATCTACGTTCCTACTCTCACCTATGGTCACAAGCTTTGGGTAATGACTGAAAGAACAAGATCGCGGATACAAGCGGCTGAAATGAGCTTTCTTTGTAGGCTTGCTGGACTCACCCTCAGAGATAGGGTGAGGATCTCAGTCATCCGGGAGAGGCTCAGAGTAGAACCGCTGCTCCTCCACATTGAAAGGAGTCATTTGAGGCGGTATGGGCATCTGATTAGGATGCCTCCTGGACGCCTCCCACTTGAGGTGTTTCAGGCACATCCCACTGGGAGGAGACCCTGGGGCAGACCCAGGACTTGGTGGAGAGACTATGTCTCCCAGCTGGTCTGGGAACGCCTTGGTATCCTCTCTGAAGAGCTGGAGCAGCTGGCTGGAGAGAGGGAAGTCTGGGCTTCTCTGCTTGAACTGCTGCCTCTGCGACCCGGACCTCCGGAAAAGCAGTAGAAGATGGATGGATGGATGGATAAAAACATAAATCTAAAACCAACAAATATATTACAAATTTTACTCAGTTCAGCAATGCTGCTGCTTTTTAATTTTAAACTTTGTAACATTGGCAGCATTTCACTGGTAAGGACCATGTAAAGATGCATGCTGAAGTTTTAAGTGCAAGTTTATGCAACACTTTAAAGTTGAGTATTTAAGTAAGTATTCAGATAAAATTCAAAGTGCCACTTTATGCATGAGGTAAAAAAAAATGCTGTAGATCTGAAAATAAAGGAACCTAATCTTTAAGTTGTATTTTTGTCATCCATTATTTTCATAATTATTCTCCTGGTCTTTTGATGGGAAAATTCTATGTTACACTGAGGTATATGAATTTTTCTATAAAGCTTAATGTGTGATAATGTATATACCTATTCAGGAAATCCTGTTACCATATAAGGAGTTGTTGAGTAGTGGAAAAAAATACAGATAGAAGGATGCTGATGCGACTGTTAGTTTATCACTGTGAGTATTCAGTTCTATCACTGTGACTGTTTTGCTTAATCACTAGTTTTAACCGTTTTTTTCTGCAGGTAACCAGCAGATACAATCTTACCACACTGAGTCATGAATGAATTAATCAAGAAGTGGCCCCCACCCCAGTGGTCTCTTTGGTATATATTAGACAGAATCACTCTGTTGAGTTAACTCTTTGAGTGTGTCTGTCGCGGAATTGCCACATAACCCCTAGTGGTCAAGAGTGGTAAATATTTTTTGTCAATAAAATGGTTCATATTTCCAAGGCTATAACTTGAAAGTGGTAAGAGATAATGGCTTACTGTCAATTAGAAAGATGTAAAATGTGATCCAAAGTTTCAGATAGGAATAAATTTACGGATCAAATTTGTATAATCACTTCTTTAAATTCCATAACTCAGTCAAAATGACTTTGGACGTATTTACACAAAGAATGGTTCAGTCTTTTGACACCGTTTTTTTTGTACAGAGGTACCTCATCATCTTATCTTCAAAGTATATGAACAAGAAATCAGTACAATATTTAAAAAAAACACAGAAATTCCTCACTTACCAGTGGCTAAGGGACTCGCTCGCTGCCGTGGTCACTGTGTTTTCACCCATCGTGGTCATTATTTTGCATTCTGTTGGTCATTTATGCTCTCTACCACATCTACAAAGTCTTATGATTATCCCACATAAATTTCACTTGTATCCCGTGGCTATTTTCCGTGTACAAAGCCGACTAAGTGACGGTGCATGATGATGGACGGCAGCCATATTAGCTTTCTGGACTAAAATGCTAAAAACAGGAAAAGGAAATGAGTTCTTCTTCTTTGGTGTATTACGTGTCATCCATTGAGTCCTCCAACAGATGTCTGCCACCTTCTGAAAATGGCAGATCAGTACAAATCAGTACAAATCCCGAATGGAGTCGATCATGTCAGAGTGAGATGAAAGGCGCAGCGCCGCGCTCTACCACTAGGGGCACACAAAATCTCACAATCAAAAGGTTAAGACAATGCACTGACAGATTGTGAGAATTGTGCTCTGTATTGTGTTCTGCTGATCAGCGCTTTCATTAAATTTGCTGAAACTTTGATCCTGCCTGATCATTGACTGAGCATCTTATATCCTAACAGAGAATTTTTCCAACATACTTGGCTGCCCGAGCAGGGATCCCAACACCCTTTCTTCCGGTGGAGGACCCCTCCAGGACTGTGCACAGCAACCTAAAAGACCTCCCGTACCAGCTCCAATGAAACAGCTTGACCGAAGTGAGGCACCAGAGGGGCTCTTCTGCTGGACTGGGAGGTGACAGGATCCACCCCCAACAACAATGTTGTTACTGTGAAAATCCTAGGTTGAGAATAAAAAAAAAAAAAAGAAGTTAAAAATAAAAATATGACTTCCGGTCTGGACGCCATGGTGATAGCAACTTAACGCTGAAGCTCCCAGACCCAATCCAAGGAAAACATCTTCAAAATCAGACTTAACGGATTTTTGGAAGAATTAAAAATCAAAAGACAAAAACGCCATGCCTAACCAAAAACAGAAGAAACTGACATTCCCCAGGCCAGGACGCGCAGCGGCCGCAGAATCTGAACCGGAGGACCTCCGTTCAGAAGACGAGGAGCTGAACGTAGCTAACAAGAAGGTTAGCTTGAAATCGCTATTTGATGAATTACGACGATTTCGGGCCGAATTTCATGAATTCAGAGAGGAATTAAAAAGGACGAACAGCAGAATGGACCAGGCCGAGAACCGAATCTTGGAAGCTGAAGAAAGAATAAAAGTGCTTGAAGATTCTATGCTGGATTTACACAAAAAACAGTCAAAGCTGGAGGCTAAGCTAACCGACCAAGAAGGAAGACAGAGACGAGACAACATCAGACTTCACGGTCTGAAAGAAGGAGCTGAAGATAGTTTCAACACAATGGCAGAATGCGTGGAATCCTTATTGAGAGAGAAGTTGGATATTCCACAAACCACCGATTTGAAGATAGAAAAGGCCCATCATACATTAGCCGCAAAGCCAGCGGCAGAAGCGCCCCCACGTTCGGTGGTGGTAAGATTCTCCAATTTCAAAATAAAACAAGAGGTTCTAAGACGGGCTTGGCAGAAAAAAGGATTTATGCATCAAGTGAGAAAAGTCTTCGTGGAGCACGATTACGCTCCGGAGGTTCTTAAAAAGCGACGGGAATATAACGACGCCAAAAAGGTTCTACGGGAACAGAATCTATGCTTTCAGACGCCATTTCCTGCGAAGTTAAGGGTCTTTTACGGTGAAGAGTCATGTCTCTATAATTCGGCAGAAGAAGCAACAATTGACATGGCGAGAAGAGGGCTCCCGGTATCGGTGTTTAAACCCGCAGCGGACCTGAGCGAGAAGATCAGAGCTCAAACGTGGTCCGCTCAGAGACCTTCAAAATCCACGGGCCAGCGGCGGGAAACCCAGCCCCAGAGCTGCAAAGATAAGCTTTCCAGTTCCAGGAAGGAATAGCGACCTTTTTGTCTTTTTTCTTTTCAGTCATTCTGCACTTCCATCCCCCCTCCTACAAGGTAACAAACATTAAAGGAGATGCAGAATCAACATGTGGTAAAACCTTTCATGGAGCTGTTATAGCATTAGAAACAAATGTCTTCTTAATTTAAAGGAAAAAAAAATCTTGTTAAAATAGAAATGTAACAATGACCCACATGTTCTCCTCACACTAACAAATACTGTATTAGAGTGAATGTTTGCTGTGATGGGGGTGGAGGGTGCACACAATCTCATAGGGTATAGGCATTAAAAAAAAAATCATTACAAATCCGGATTGGGATCTGAAATTCACGTTAAAAACATGGGACAACTTACAGGGGTAAGAGAGGGCCCTCAACACGTAACAGAGTTTGAGGAATTTCCCTCAGAGCCTACACTCCATCAGGGCTCTTACAGGGTCTTTAAAGAGACCCCAGCTCAGGAAGTTTTTTTGACAGTTTTGTTTTTTTTTTTTATTTAAGTTTTTGTAAAGGGTATACAGGTCATTACAGCATTGCATTGTTTACATTTTCATCACACGTTCCCTTATTTTTTGCTATTTGGCAACATTGGTAGGACAGTTATTACAACACCCCCTTTTTTTTAAAGTGAAAGAAAAAGTGAAATTAAAGAGAATTAAATAAAAAAAACGAATAAACAAACAAACAGAACAGCAAAAAACAAACAAACAGAAAATTAAGTAATTAAAAGTAAAAGAGCATCTGAGTAGCGTTGGAACAAAGAGTGGGACCATTATTGAAATGGTATTTGTCAAAGATTAGATCTAATGGAAGACACATATGCGATCCAGGGTTGCCAAAAGCTCATGAACCCATCCATGTCCTGTCTCAGTGCGAATGTCAACTTTTCCATTGAGTAAATGTCTTGAATCACGTTAATCCAGTCTTCAGGTGTAGGACAGTCCTTCAGCATCCATTTTTTAGTTAGGGCTTTTTTACTTGCCAATATTAAAACATTTATAAGTATTTATCTCCTCGTCTTTCCAGTGAGTCCGGTAATAAACCCAAATACAAAGTTACAAAAGAAAAGGGAACTGTTACTTTGAATATTTTCCCCAATATTGTCTGTACATTGGTCCAATAATGGTGGATAACTGGGCATGACCAAAACACATGAAAATGATTTGCAGTCTTTTCACCACACAAGCGCCAACAGTTCAACCCCTTATGGGTAAATTTGTTTTGTGCAGGTGTTCTGAAAAATCTTACCAAATTTTTCCATCCAAATTCTCTCCATTGCAGGGATGAGGTACTTTTCCATTGCTGTTTATTTAGCTTTTCCCATATTTCCAATTGTAAAGTGAAATTCCCCTCTTTTTCCCATCTCTCTTTTATATATGATGTGTTGTCTCCTTTTAAGTCTTGAAGACCTTGGTATATTTTAGAAATGTATCTGATCCCTGGGATCCCTTTATATGCCATTAAGAAGACCTTCAGAACACCTGACTGGGCCCTTTCCAAATCCTCCTTTTTAAGTATATTGTTTATGTGGTGTCTAAGCTGAAAGAACCTGTAAAGATCTTGATTTATTAGACCTTGTTTTTTCAAATCTTCAAAACTTCTTAAAGTTTGCCCCTTAAAAAAATCGTAATATTTTATCAGCCCTTTCTCTTTCCACTCTTTAAATCTAGTGTCTATTTTATTGGGGGTAAAGTCTTGATCATAGGCAATCCATTGCAGAAGTCGATAGGGCTCTTTAGCTTGATTCTCTCTGACTATCTTAAACCAAATTTTTAGCGGGGTCTCTATCCACGGGTTAGTGTTATTCAAGAGTTTAGGTAAGGCATAGTTCCCTATTCTCGCCTGTAGGGGGATGTCACTTGTTATTTGGCATTCCATCTCCTTCCATTGTGCAGTGTAGACTGGGTTACATATCTCTACTAAAGTTTTAATTTGTGCAGCTATAAAATAGTCCCTGATATTTGGCAGCGCAAGCCCACCTTTGTCTTTGTTTAGCTGTAGGGTTCTATATCTGATTCTAGGTCTCTTGCCCTGCCATATGAATCTTGAGATCCTTCTGTCTAGCTCCTGCCATGTTTTTTTGGGAGGTTCTACCGGTATTGTTTGGAAAAGGTATAGAAGACGTGGGAGTATATTCATTTTGACTGCTTCAATTCTTTGTGCAGTACCTAAGAATGGTATCATATTCCATCTTGCTAGGTCAGATTTTATTTTTGTCACCAGTGGATCATAGTTTAGTGTTATAATTTTGTCGAGTTGTTTCGGGATATTGACCCCCAGATATTTCATAGATTCCAACTCCCAGTTAGTTTTGAGTTCACTTGTGAATAATGATTTGGGTTATAGTTGAATGTTAAAACTTGGGTTTTATGCATTTTTAATTTGTACCCCGATAAATCTCCATAGTCTGAAAAAACTGAGATTAGTTCTGGTAAAGAAGTGTCTGGTTGCCCTAGGTATATTAAAATGTCATCAGCAAAGAGTGTTATTTTATGTTCCTTCTGACCAAGTGTAATACCTTGAATTTTTTGATTTTGTCTTATCCATTGGCTCAGAGATTCTATGAAGATTGCAAAGAGCAGTGGAGACAGGGGGCAGCCTTGACGACATCCTCTTTCCAGCTCAAAAGATGATGATAAATTACCGTTAATCCTTATTTTAGCTGTTGGTTTTTTATATAATGCCTGTATAGTTCTAATGAAGTTGTTATGAAAATTGAAACTGGATAAGATTCTATATAGGAAAGACCAGTCAACCGAATCGAATGCTTTTTCTGCATTTAATCCCAATATGACTGCATTTAAGTTATATTTTTTTATACGATGAATTATGTGTAAAGTGCGTCGAATGTTGTCTTGTGTCTGCCTTTGTCTTATAAAACCTGTTTGGTCTAAGTGAATTAAGTCTGTCAGTATGCTTTCTAACCTTTTGGCAAGGATAATGGTAAAAAGCTTATAGTCCTGATTTAATACACTGATTGGTCTGTAGTTGGAGCATTCTAGTTTATCCTTTTCAGGTTTAGGTATAACTGCAATGACCCCTTCTCTCCAGGAGGGGGGGGATTTCCCCTGTGTGGAGGACATAGTTAAATGTTTTCAAGAGGAGAGGAGATAGTTGCTGTTTAAAGGTTTTGTACCATTCTGCTGTATAGCCATCTGCTCCTGGGGATTTGTTAGCTTTAAAGGCCTCGGACGGTGACATTTTTTTATTGAACCAATAAACTGATTGTATGAAAATATTCCATTCTGGCCATTCCCGTGATTTAAAATGTGTCACCAGCCTCCATAAATGACTTTATTTGTTAATAGCCCATATTTCACTTAGTGATGCTGCAGTACCGCCATCTCTCGATAGGGGCGGCCAGCAGTGATGTCAGGTCAGGGAGAAACAGGAAATGGCTGAACAATAGCAGAGTGATTGGGACAGCGATTATTTTATCGAGTATGACGACCGCAATATAAGTGATGATATTGAAACTGAAGAATCTGATGATGAAGTAGTTTTGGGTGGTGCTGATGGGGTTATTCAGCCGTATTTGTTCGAGCCCGAGGGTGCGGAGGAAGACGCGGACGAAACAGAGACCGGAGCAGACCACGTTGAGGACGAGCGGCTCGCCGATTTATATTGGTAAAATATGCTTTGAAATTTTTTTTTTAGGCGATATGCATGGTCACACACTTAATTATCAAAATAAAACTGCCAATTGTTCCCTCGCTGCCTTACTTGGCGACTTATAAACATTAGAAACATTTAGAAACATTATCATTGGAAATAAAAGGATAATGTATGTGAGGGATAATATGTTTACTTTACGAGTTTGTTAGGAGATGTTGTTAATCATCATCATGTTAATCCTAGTCTCAAAAGCTACATAATTCTCTTAAGAGATTGATGGATCAACATGATCCATCATGGATCATGATGGATCATGGATCATGATTATTGTGATTCATTATTGTTTTCCTATAACTTCTCTTTCTGCTCAAAATTTTTTACATGTTTTTAATATTTTCGAATCAAACTTCATAGACCAATTTATATAGCACTCCTACGAGCCATTAGTTTATTATAAGCATCTGATTATACCATTTTTTTTAACAGGTGCACTTGTGAGAAATGCAACATTATGCCAACATCAACTGAATCTCGGTGCTGCCAGGAGGTATTGAAGGTGAAGGAGAAACTAGAAGAACTGAAGGGCTGTGGATACACAGATGATAACCTACCAAGGTGTATCACTGATCACCCCGGTTTCCGTTCTGTCTGTCTTGACATCTGGGTTTTACAGACAGCTTATCTGGCCTACAGACAGCAATATGGTGATCATGACGCAAGTCAACACGAGTGAGTTTTTAAACAATATTTATTCATGTGTTTTAATTTTCCAGATCAATTATGAAGAAATCATTCAATACATTCAATAATCAATGCAAACGGAATAATCAATGCCAACCCCATATTTTTCAGGCGATACAGATTCATAGCCTACAGGCAACTGGTCCGGTGGTGTTGGGGATATCTTGGTAAAGAAGTGAGGGTGATATTGCCTGCCTGTGCTGTGAGCCTCATCAGAGAAACATTCCCATCTGATCACTACAAGGGATTTGTCTACCAAGATTAGATTTGTGATCAATGTTATTTAAATAAAGTTTTTTAAAATCATATATTGAGTTTATTAATGTGCATGTCAATTTTATAATTCTAATATTTCAGCATTCATCAAAGTCGGATCTCATATACATTAGACTAATTTTTCTACCATTTTATGGTGTAAAATTCGTGTTCAATTTTTAAAAGCACATTTCTCTAAAAATCTTAGGCTTATATTTGTTTGTCTTAGCAAAATATGTTGCTTCCCTAACAATTGAAAGCTGAACTTTCATTGCTAATTAGAAATTTATTCTACTTTTACATGTTTGATTTTGAAAATCTAGATACATGTTGCTCAACAGCATCAGCTTTGATGGGACGCTGAAATTTGGCACTCAATGTTGCGTGAACTCTGGCTTGTACAGAGTGCCACTGCTCCAATAAGTGGGTTGGATCAACCAAGGTTTTGTTGAAAAGAGTATTCATCAGATCATCCACATATTCTGAAATAAAATTAATTTAATAAAAATTAGAAATCGAAAGCTCCTTGTAAGAGGTTGTGGAAATTCCAACGATACCGGCTGCATTTAGAGCTCTGAGGACCTTGACATATGACGCCCCAGTGAAGAGAATGGCGGATGAAAGCTGTATGTTACCAGCTGGCATGTCCCTGATCATCGGCTGGCTGTGCCAGGATCGATCCTCAACACAATGTGGACAATGTTGTTTGATCACCAACAGAGAGCCTTTAGTGTGACTTGTTACCTCACATGGATGACTACAATGAGGACAATTGCTGAATAATCAAATTAAAAAAAAAAAATCCACAGTATTTGAAGGTTGAGTGACAGTGGATAACATCTGCAAAAACAGTAGATCAACATAATTTCATTCCAGAGGTGTCAAATTGGATTACATATATAGAAATATAACTTGAGCAAACAGGCACAACCACCTCCCTATACAGCACTGAATATTTCATATTTGATTAGTATAAATACCCTAAAATTCTAATATTTGATAAGTTGTTAAGGCAATGAAATTCATTGCTTGTAAATAATTTTAGTAAATATTGGCAGTGAATATTAAAAAAAGAAAACTTACCCTGTTTACTTCGCTTTTTCTGACAGCAGATCGCATCGGTAGATCACCCTTGCTTTTCACGCCACTGTCACTGACACTTGTCTGAGAGTGGGACTTTGAAATGAACGGATATATAGTTGGAACAGCCGATTTTTTTATCAGCAATCTTTTTGCTAATTTCATTTCAAATTGCATCTTATTCTCAAAATCGCTGTCAACGAAATGTCTACTGCACATGTTGGGTGATTTTTCGACAACATTCCAATTTTTTCGCGTTTTCTGAACGAAATTCACCCATGCGGTTCTGATTTTCCCAGGCAGGGGAAATTCATAAACACTCACCGCATGCTCCTCCGGTATACCGTCGCACCCGTAGACAACACAACGCCAAACCATAATTAATTCGATCACTGAAATCCTAATCGTAATAAATACTCTATTTGTAATCCACAAGTACTCCTAGAAATATCCGTTATCGCCGAACGTAAACAACACGCAATGTCCGTCGAGTGTTTGCTGGTCGCTTCCTGACCTGACGTCACACAGTCAGTGGCCATTTTAGCCGCTGATCGCTTGGCAGAGTCAGACAGCAATCAAGGAAATCATACTTCAACAGCGCATTGTCACCTTATGTGACATTTGTTGACACCAAAACATGTGCGGTTCAAATTAGCTCGTCTCACACAAAAATTTAAGATATGATTTAGCGATATTGAAATTTCGTCCGGCCGACGCCTTTAAGTTTCATAATTGCTTTTTCCAATTCTTTATGTTGTATTTCTGACAGTAGTGTTGTAGTAGTAGTGACAGTAGTGTTTCCGCCGGTCCGGCGGAACCGGAACCTTTCCGGTTCCGGTTCCGCCGGACCGGCGGCGCCACACGAGTCGGCTGCCTGTTGCAACAGCCTTTTTTTTTATCTTCCTTCTTCTTTCTACACCTTTCACTCTGTATATATATATCACGGACGCACGGATCGCCCCGGGGGTCTCCCGGGTCGGCGGACGGAGCCACGGTTTGCAGCGGGAGACGTTACAGCGGGGAGGAGCTAGTGCTAGCTAGCACTTGGCCGCCGCCCGGTGCTAATGGGAAACTCGACATACCGGGAGCTGTAGTGAAAACGAAGCGGGTGCCGGGCTGGAGTTTAGGCGGCGTGGAAGAAATATAAGACAGAATAATAAAGAGCGATGGCAAGAACCAAGCAGACCGCCCGTAAAATCTACTGGAGGAAGAAGCCCCCCAGGAGACAGCTAGCCACAGGGCTGCTCGGAGAGGCGCTCTGGCCACCGGCAGAGTGAAGAGGCCTCGCCGTCACAGGCCCGTGGCTCTGAGAGAGATCCGTCGCTACCAGAAATCCACGGAGCTGCTCATCCGTAAGCTGCCCGTCCAGCGCCTGGTGAGGGAGATCGCTCAGGACTTCAAGACCGTCCTGCGTTTCCTGAGCTTCGCCGTCATGGCTCTGCAGGAGACCAGCGAGACCCACCTGGTGGTCTCTTCTTCGCTAAGGGGGTCACCATCATGCCCAAAGACTTCCAGCTGGCCCGCTGCATCCGCGGAGAGAGAGCTTAGACTTTCTGCTGCACATCCACCAGCCATAATGCTCTGCACTGTGTGTCTATATATATACATTTATAGTAATATGGACATATGTTTACTAGATGTTGTTTTTTCTTGCCTTTTGATTGTTGCTCTGAGTGTTGCTATCCCTATGCTGTTGCAATCCTGGAATTTCCCCATTGTGGGACTAATAAAGGCTTATCTTATCTTATCTTATCTTTATTTTGTGATTCCGTAAGTTGGGGAAGGTGTAATGTGTTTAGGAATGTCTCGGATGCGTTTTTATGTTTTTTGTGGGAGTATAAGTTCTTATAGTAATTCTCGAAGCTTTTAAGAATATCCTGAATTCTGAATTTTATTTCCTTTGATACTGGGTCTCTGATTTTGTAGATTGCTCTTTCTGTTTGTTGTTTCCTCAATTTATAGGCTAGTAATTTTGCCGATTTACTGCCTGCTTCATAGTGTTTTTGTTTCAGAAATGTAAGTTTCTTCTGGATTTCTATTGTGTAGATCTCATTTATTTGATTTTTAATTTCTTTAATCTTGAGCGAGCCATTAGAATGAGTGTTGTCTTTGTGTTCTTTTTCTAGGTTCTTGAGTTCTGACTCTAGTGTGATTAGTTTTTCTTGTCTCAGTTTATTTTGGGTTGCCAGTTTTGCAATAATTTTTCCCCTTATTACAGCTTTGCACGCATCCCACAGTATTAAGGGGGATACTTCTCCATTATCGTTTTCTTCCAAATATCTGAAAATATCTGATTCCAATTCATCTTTCAGTGGTCCTTTCAGGACATTTGAATTCAACCTCCAGGAAAATGTATTATTTGTGTATTTTTGGATGTTTAAGTCCATATAGATCGGACTGTGGTCAGAGAGATCCATCAGTCCTATTCTACATGTTTTTATTCTTCCAATGTCTCTATTAAACATAAAAAAGTAATCAATCCTTGAATAAGATGAATGTGGCGTTGAATAAAACGTATAATCTTTTACATTGGGGTTGAATTCCCTCCATACGTCACAGATTCCCATTTCTTTTAGTAGCATCTGAGTTTTCCTATTTTGAGTGTTATTTTGATGTGAAGAATTACCTGTTGCATCCCAGTATGGATTCAGTCTTAGATTGAAGTCTCCACCACATATCACTAAACCTTGGGCTTTAGTTATCATTAGGTCAAATACATTTTTATAAAATTTCCATTTAGCCCCTGGTGGTGCATATACATTCAGCAGGGTGATATCTTCTCCCTCTAGCCGCCCATTTACCAAACTGTACCTCCCTTCTTTATCTTTGTGTTCTGATTTTTTTTCAAATGTAATTTTGGTTGATATCAATGTCGCTACTCCCCTCCTCCTCCCTGATTTATATGAAGATGAAGAGATCATTTTAAACCCTTGTCTATTGAGTTTAGTGTGTTCCACGTCTGTTAGGTGGGTTTCTTGTAAAAATATTATTTCTGCTTTGTCTTTTTTCATTTTGCGTAGAATCTTGGATCTTTTAACTGGATTCAGGATCCCTTTTACATTATATGAGGCTATTTTGGTTACACCCTGTTTCTCCATTGTATTTTCTTATTTAGTATAACAGTGTGGTGGCCCTCTTTTTTGCTACTCAGAAACTGAAAGAACATTAAGAACATAAAAAACATTAAGAACATAGTGTACGAGACTTTAAAACAAAAAACTGTCAAAAAAACTTCCTGAGCTGGGGTCTCTTTAAAGACCCTGTAAGAGCCCTGATGGAGTGTAGGCTCTGAGGGAAATTCCTCAAACTCTGTTACGTGTTGAGGGCCCTCTCTTACCCCTGTAAGTTGTCCCATGTTTTTAACGTGAATTTCAGATCCCAATCCGAATTTATAATGATTTTTTTTTTTTTATGCCTATACCCTATGAGATTGTGTGCACCCTCCCACCCCCATCACAGCAAACATTCACTCTAATACAGTATTTGTTAGTGTGAAGAGAACATGTGGATCCTTGTCACATTTCTATTTTAACAAGTTTTTTTTTCCCTTTAAATTAAGAAGACATTTGTTTCTAATGCTATAACTGCTCCATGAAAGGTTTTACCACATGCTGATTCTGCATCTTCCTTTAATGTTTGTTACCTTGTAGGAGGGGGGATGGAAGTGCAGAATGGCTGAAAAGAAAAAAAAAAAAAAAAAGGTTGCTATTCCTTCCTGGAACTGGAAAGCTTATCTTTGTAGCTCTGGGGCTGGGTTTCCCGCTGCTGGCCCATGGATTTAGAAGGTCTTTGAGTGGACCACGTTTGAGCTCTGATTTTCTCGCTCAGATTCGCTGTGGGTTTAAACGCCGTTACCGGGAGCCCTCTTCTTGCCATGTCAATTGTTACTTCTTCCGCCGAATTATAGAGACATGACTCTTCACCGTAAAAGACCCTTAACTTCGCCGGAAATGGCGTCTGAAAGCGTAGATTCTTTTCCCGTAGAACCTTTTTGGCGTCGTTATATTCCCGTCGCTTATTAAGAACCTCAGGGGCGTAATCGTGCTCCACGAAGACTTTTCTCACTTGATGCATAAATCTTTTTTTCTGCCAAGCCCATCTTACAACCTCTTGTTTTATTTTGAAATCGGAGAATCTTACTACCAGCGAACGTGGGGGCGCATCTGCCGCTGGCTTTGCGGCTAATGTATGATGAGCCTTTTCTATCTTCAAATCGGTGGTTTGTGGAATATCCAACTTCTCTCTCAATAAGGATTCCACGCATTCCGCCACTGTGTTGAAACTATCTTCAGCTCCTTCTTTCAGACCGTGAATTCTGATGTTATCTCGTCTCTGTCTTCCTTCTTGGTCGGTTAGCTTAGCCTCCAGCCTTGACTGTTTTCTGTGTAAATCCAGCATAGAATCTTCAAGCACTTTTATTCTTTCTTCAGCTTCCAAGATTCGGTTTTCGGCCTGGTCCATTCTGCTGTTCGTCCTTTTTAGTTCCTCTCTGAATTCATGAAATTCAGCCCGAAATCGTCGTAATTCATCAAATAGCGATTTCAAGCTAATCTTTTTGTTAGCTAGGCCCAGCTCTTCGTCTCCTGAATGGAGGTCCTCGGGATCAGATTCTGTGGCCGCTGCGCGTCCTGACCTGGGGAATGTCAGTTTCTTCTGTTTATGGTTAGGCATGGTGTTTTTGTCTTTTGATTTTTATTCTTCCAAAAATCTGTTAAGTCTGATTTTGAAGATGTTTTCCTTGGATTGGTTCTGGGAACTTCAGCGTTAAGTTGCTATCACCATGGCGTCCAGACCGGAAGTCCACAGTTTTTTGTTTTAAAGTTTCGTACACTATGTTCTTAATGTTTTTTATGTTCTTAATGTTCTTTCAGTTTCTGAGTAGCAAAAAAGAGGGCCACCACACTGTTATACTAAATAAGAAAATACAATGGAGAAACAGGGTGTAACCAAAATAGCCTCATATAATGTAAAAGGGATCCTGAATCCAGTTAAAAGATCCAAGATTCTACGCAAAATGAAAAAAGACAAAGCAGAAATAATATTTTTACAAGAAACCCACCTAACAGACGTGGAACACACTAAACTCAATAGACAAGGGTTTAAAATGATCTCTTCATCTTCATATAAGTCAGGGAGGAGGAGGGGAGTAGCGACATTGATATCAACCAAAATTACATTTGAAAAAAAATCAGAACACAAAGACAAAGAAGGAAGGTACAGTTTGGTAATTGGGCGGCTAGAGGGAGAAGATATCACCCTGCTGAATGTATATGCACCACCAGGGGCTAAATGGAAATTTTATAAAAATGTATTTGACCTAATGATAACTAAAGCCCAAGGTTTAGTGATATGTGGTGGAGACTTCAATCTAAGACTGAATCCATACTGGGATGCAACAGGTAATTCTTCACATCAAAATAACACTCAAAGTAGGAAAACTTGGATGCTATTAAAAGAAATGGGAATCTGTGACATATGGAGGGAATTCAACCCCAATGTAAAAGATTATACTTTTTATTCAACGCCACATTCGTCTTACTCAAGGATTGATTACTTTTTTATGTTTAATAGAGACATTGGAAGAATAAAAACATGTAAAATAGGACTGATGGATCTCTCTGACCACAGTCCGATCTATATGGACTTAAAACATCCAGAAATACACAAATAATACATTTTCCTGGAGGTTGAATTCAAATGTCCTGAAAGGACCACTGAAAGATGAATTGAAATCAGATATTCTCAGATATTTGGAAGAAAACGATAATGGAGAAGTATCCCCTTTAATACTGTGGGATGCGTGCAAAGCTATAATAAGGGGAAAAATTATTGCAAAACTGGCAACCCAAAAGAAACTGAGACAAGAAAAACTAATCACACTAGAGTCAGAACTCAAGAACCTAGAAAAAGAACGCAAAGACAACACTCATTCTAATGGCTCGCTCAAGATTAAAGAAATTAAAAATCAAATAAATGAGATCTACACAATAGAAATCCAGAAGAAACTTACATTTCTGAAACAAAAACACTATGAAGCAGGCAGTAAATCGGCAAAATTACTAGCCT
Organism: Pholidichthys leucotaenia; assembly: GCA_020510985.1. Lineage (NCBI taxonomy): Eukaryota > Metazoa > Chordata > Actinopteri > Cichliformes > Pholidichthyidae > Pholidichthys > Pholidichthys leucotaenia. The sequence continues at coordinate 292,757,537 of CM035848.1, forward strand.
ATAAATTGAGGAAACAACAAACAGAAAGAGCAATCTACAAAATCAGAGACCCAGTATCAAAGGAAATAAAATTCAGAATTCAGGACATTCTTAAAAGCTTCGAGAATTACTATAAGAACTTATACTCCCACAAAAAACATAAAAACGCATCCGAGACATTCCTAAACACATTAAACCTTCCCCAACTTACGGAATCACAAAATAAAACACTACTGTCAGAAATACAACCTAAAGAATTGGAAAAAACAATTATGAAACTTAAAGCTAACAAATCCCCAGGAGCAGATGGCTATACAGCAGAATGGTACAAAACCTTTAAACAGCAACTATCTCCTCTCCTCCTGAAAACATTTAACTATGTCCTCCACACAGGGGAAATCCCCCCCTCCTGGAGAGAAGGGGTCATTGCAGTTATACCTAAACCTGAAAAGGATAAACTAGAATGCTTCAACTACAGACCAATCAGTGTATTAAATCAGGACTATAAGCTTTTTACCATTATCCTTGCCAAAAGGTTATAAAACATACTGACAGACTTAATTCACTTAGACCAAACAGGTTTTATAAGACAAAGAAAGACACAAGACAACATTAGACGCACTTTACACATAATTCATCATATAAAAAAATATAACTTAAATGCAGTCATATTGGGATTAGATGCAGAAAAAGCATTCGATTCGGTTGACTGGTCTTTCCTATATAGAATCTTATCCAGTTTCAATTTTCATAACAACTTCATTAGAACTATACAGGTATTATATAAAAAACCAACAGCTAAAATAAGGATTAACGGTAATTTATCATCATCTTTTGAGCTGGAAAGAGGATGTCATCAGGGCTGCCCCCTGTCTCCACTGCTCTTTGCAATCTTCATAGAACCTCTGAGCCAATGGATAAGACAAAATCAAAAAATTCAAGGTATTACACTTGGTCAGAAGGAACATAAAATAGCACTCTTTGCTGATGACATTTTAATATACCTAGGGCAGCCGGACACTTCTTTACCAGAACTAATCTCAGTTTTTTCAGACTATGGAGATTTATCGGGGTACAAATTAAACATGCATAAAACCCAAGTTTTAACATTCAACTATGACCCAAATCATTTTTCACTAAGTGAACTCAAAACTAACTGGGAGTTGGAATCTATGAAATATCTGGGGGTCAATATCCCGAAACAACTCAACAAAATTATAACACTAAACTATGATCCACTGGTGACAAAAATTAAATCTGACCTAGCAAGATGGAATTTGATACCATTCTTAGGTACTGCACAAATAACTGAAGCAGTCAAAATGAATATACTTCCACGTCTTCTATACCTTTTCCAAGCAATACCGGTAGAACCTCCCAAAAAAACATGGCAGGAGCTGGACAGAAGGATCTCAAGATTCATATGGCAGGGCAAGAGACCTAGAATCAGATTTAGAACCTTACAGCTAAACAAAGACAAAGGTGGGCTCGCGCTGCCAAATATCAGGGACTATTTTAAAGCCGCACAAATTAAAACTTTAATAGAGATATGTAACTCAGTCTACACTGCACAATGGAAGGAGATCGAATGCCAAATAACAAGTGACATCCCCCTACAGGCAATAATAGGGAACAATGCCTTACCTAAACTCTTGAATAACACTAACCTGTGGATAGAGACCCCGCTAAAAATTTGGTTTAAGATTGTCAGAGAGAATCAAGCTAAAGAGCCCTATCGACTTCTGCAATGGATTGCCTATGATCAAAACTTTACCCCCAATAAAACAGACACTAGATTTAAAGAGTGGAAAGAGAAAGGGCTGATAAAATATTACGATTTTTTTAAGGGGCAAACTTTAAGAAGTTTTGAAGATTTGAAAACACAAGGTCTAATAAATCAAGATCTTTACAGGTTCTTTCAGCTTAGACACCACATAAACAATATACTTAAAAAGGAGGATTTGGAAAGGGCCCAGTCAGGTGTTCTGAAGGTCTTCTTAATGGCATCCCTGTCAGCAAGGGTAATGCGGCCCAGATTTGGGCCAAATCAGGCAACTCATGTGGGCCAAATCCGGCAACCACATGCGGACCAGACTCTTTTTGGTCCGCGGCCCAGTTGCGGCCCAGATGGTATGGGCCACATCTGGCAATACTGACATGGCCCACATGGCATCACACGCCTTTCCCAGATGTATTATTATTCTTAATTGTTACTTTATAAATATGAACTTTACAAAATACAGTTATGTTATATTTTTCATATAAACAAATACAAGATTGATTTATAAATTACATCCTTGATTGTGAATAAAATCGAAACCATCAAAAATTTAGACGTGTATACAGATCCATATACGTGTATTTGTGTATTACTACATCAGATACTGGTGTTCAGTTTCCTGAAGCCGCTTTCTTTTTGTTCGCCCTCTCCACTGCGGTCTCCTGCTGTTTGGAGAAATGTTTTTACTTCTGCGCGGATCTCACCGTCTGTTGTTTTTGTTAAGGCATTCCTTCTCACCGCATTTTAAATCATAAAAGAGATACATAAATAATTGTTAAAAAAGAAGAAGTAAGTCTCAAGATATATTTGCACACAAACACCACAAATACTCCATTGACAGCCAATTGTACATTTCATTCATGTAGTAAAAACAGATGTACATTTCACAACTATTTCTGTGCATGGCAGATGTGGATATTTATGGGTATAATGGTATTTTATCTTAGAATCAGTACTTTGTCTTACTGGTTCTATGGCAATGGTTTTTAATCATAAGCACAGAGACAATTTTTGGTCATAAGTTCTTGAAAGATACTCACTGCAAATTACTTTCTTCAATTTCAGTTCATCAAATTTTCTTTTTGTTTGGCTTCCCATCAGGACAAACTTTCTTTGTACTTCTGGTGCATGACCTGCTGAAAGAATGCGTCTTGTTGTCTCTTTTACATCAGTTCCACCAATTAGGCCAAGATGGTTCTCCTGCAGTAAAAAAATCAAAAACAACATCATATACAATTTCTCAGTTCAGTAAACTTCTCACAACATTTGCACTTTCTTGAAATTATAAAAACAACAAATTTTGCGGAGAAATCCACAAATTCTTACTCCACCATACACAATGCGCCCAGATGCTCATCATGAAAGTTTCATTAAAATTTAAAAGTGACGCAAGCGATCTGTGAGATCCATTATCAGTCAGATTTTGTGACATATATGTATAATACATATAGGCTCACCTAAGCATTATACATCACTGTTTTGGAGTTCTGCTCCAGAAAAGAAAAAACAATTCTTTTTTTTTCAATTTGTCAGAAAAACTTTCTAAGATGCATTATTGAAAGTATCAAAAGGCACATCTGCACCACAGCAACTATATCTCTGTGACAATTCATGATTACATATTATGTCGTTTCTGAGATATGGCCCGGAAACGAAATCTCTATGCCCGCCCATCCGGACAAATGTGATTACCCGCTTGTCATATAAATATGGCTGAGGGTAAAAAGCATTTATCCAAACACCACCAAAGTCACACTTACCAAGACATTGACGAATGCTGAGTCTCGGCTGAGACGCTCCTCAAGCTCAAACACACACATCCACATGTACATATGTATATACAGACAAAAGTTTTGGGTATCCTTACAGCAAATTATCTCCAGATGTGGTCCAAGTACAAGTAGTCAACTTTTGAAGTGGAATAATTTTACAATAATCTGATAATGTCTCAAGACATCTTGCTGTAGGAATGGTCTTTGTATGCACTCTTTAATAACTACAGCTTTTCTCTTCTACAGACTACAGTTGCACCTTGCCGCAAAAATAATGCCAGATGATCATCAAGTCAGTCCAGTGAAGCATGATCATCTGCTGAGACATCAGTGAACAAAATTGTGCTGCAATACTATTGGCAGGTTGCTTTTGTTTAACATTTCTTACATAAAATTACTGACCCACTTCAAAAGTTGAATATTAAAGAATAGTTCCGGCAAATCTTTGGGAAATTATACTAAAAATACTACAAAATACACATGCAGACATCTATATCCCGAGTAATAGGAATCTCACCTGAATCTAGATCTCGAGAAGACTGGCTAGTGCTGGCCACAGGTGAGTCTAGCAAACTCCTGGCAAGTGGACGTGGAGTGCTGGATAAGTTACCAGCTGACTGCACACTGCTGGATGAATGTGGTGTCAACACGAGCGAGGGGAATCTGGGGGATGGCGCAGGGCTCCTAACCGGTGAAGAAGGGCTCATGGGTGGTGGCATCGCTGGGGCAGATACCGAAGTAGTAGCAGTCTTCTGGACCTTTGCCCGGCTCGCTGCCAAGTCTGAAGCTGACCTTTTCCCTGACGTCTGCTTCTCAGAGGAGTCCTCCTCATCCCTTTGTTTCCAGGTTGGATGCCTACAAACAGAGAAAACATACTAAAAACTCTGATCATGGTCCTAATCACAGTCAATAGTAAAATGTAATTCATTAGCACTACAGCAAGACAACACACAAATTAACATTTTTAATTATCTTCTATTCAGTACTGGTAGAGCATAAATGTTTTAAAAATTTAGAATCACTGAAACAATGGAAGTATAGCATTACAACTACAGCACTACAAGATCATAGTCACCCTCTTGCTCTTTTGGAAGACCTGACACCTGCATCCTCTATCTCTGCTTCTGATGGACTCAGATGTGTACTCACTCTTAGCAAGTTTTGTTCTTGCGACATCATAAGACCCTGAAACAGATATGATTTATTAGGTGTTGCAACCTGAATGCACCAACAAATACAATGGTACTCATGTCTGAGGTTTGAATAATGAAGTAATTGCTGAAAACGACAGGTGTGTGTAAATGCCTGGATCACAATTCTACTTTCTGGAAAAGTTTGATATTGGCCAGAAGATTCCTAAAGCTTTACTAACATGATGACCCTATCAGTCGTACATCTAGATCCACCCAGCCCTCCTCCAACTCCCCTGGTTCTTCACAGTTCTTCACTGCCCGATCCAGGCGTGCCTTGAAATAATTGGTTGGCCACCTGCACACCCCTCCCTGCACCCAGGAACATGGGACCATCGCCGTTGTGTTTTCCTCGACAAACACAACAACTTGGTACTGCTTGTCACCCTGGAGAAAAAACAGAACATCATTTGTCAACATTGGTTCCAACTATTCGTTAGTTTAGAAATATGGTAAAAGTGAAGATAGATTCCAGGAATATGAAAAACGCACATTACATCTTGCTTGTTAGTACTTACACCTACAGACTCTAACTCGTATAGAGTTAGATGTGAAGCAGTGGACTAGCAGTAAATGATGGTGTAGTTTGAGGCAAGAGAACACGCTTGTGTTGACCTTTCGTCTCCTAACTGTGGTTTTGGGATGCAGGGGAGATGCATCTTCCTCCGCGGTCAATTCCTGAGTAAATCTCACTCTTGTGGTACACAGAAGCACAGGCCGTTTTGCTGAAGCGTTGGGGCTTTATTTATATACCGCACTGTTGTCAGAAACAAATTCTACCTGCTCTGGTCACCTCGCTCTTTCTACTTATCCGCAAAAAATCACACAGCATTCGTCACACACACCAGGGAGGGGGGGGCGCCTCTGCTGCGCAAACGCCATCACTCACTCACTCACGTCTACGCACCAAGCTGGCCCATCCAAACACACGCACCACCCCACAACACTTGATAGAGCTGACATATGTATTAATCACGCTATGATAAAGTACAATATCGTGCAAAGTGCACAAGCGTGCGCTTTGCGCACCAGTGTTGCGGATGAAATAAGGGAACCCAGTGTTGAGGCAAGGAATAAGTGCAGGCAGGACACGCGAACTGAAGTTTAAAAGGGTGTTTATTTCATCCTCCAGCGCTGTGGAGCGAGCCCTTTTTTTTATTATTACTTATTTTGTACCCATTGGTAGATGTTTTGCAGTCTGGTGACAAACCACCAGCTGCCAGTCGCTGCGTGCGCAAGCGCCCCTTAACTCCCTAACCTGCATGTTTTTGACATGTGGGAGGAAACTGGAGAAATCCCGGAGTAAACCTACGCAAACACAGGGAGAACATGCAAACTCCACAGATCACTGTTGGCCGGGGGCAGGGATCGAACCCACGATCTCCGCGATCCCCCGGCCAAGGGTAAACTGTGCTGCCCACTGCGCACTGTGGTTAGTACAAAATAAGTAATAAAAAAAAGGGCTCCCTCCACAGCTCTGAAGTGAGCTTCGTGCTGGAGGATGAAATAAACACCCTTTTAAACTTCAGTTCGCAGTGTCCTGCCTGCACTTATTCCGTGCCTCAACACTGGGTTCCCTTATTTCATCTGCAACACTGGTGCGCAAATTTTGCGCGATGTACTTTATCATAGCGTGATTAATACATATGTCAGCTCTAAATGTTGTGGGATGTCTGGTGCGTGTGTTTGGATGGGGCAGCTCGGTGCGTAGACGTGAGTGAGTGAGTGATGGCGTTTGCGCAGCAGAGGCGCCCCCCCCCTCCCTCCCCGGTGTGTGTGGCGAATGCTGTGTGATTTTTTGCGGATAAGTAGAAAGAGCGAGGCGACTGGAGCAGGTAGAATTTGTTGCTGACAACAGTGCGGTATATAAATAAAGCCCCAACGCTTCAGCAAAACGGCCTGTGCTTCTGTGTACCACAAGAGTGAGATTTACTCGGGAATTAAACCGCGAAGGAAGATGCATCTCCCCTGCGTCCCAAAACCACAGTTAGGAGACAAACACAAGCATGCGATCACAGACATGTCTGCCCGCGCTTTGAGCGATATTGTCACAGCGTGATTAATAAGCTTTATCAGGCATGCGCTACAGCGCGCGATCACAGACTCAGAGTGAGGGAAATGTGGCTGCCAATCCGCGCCAGCAGCCTCTCCGGCGGCCACCACCGAGCATTTAAACATTTTTACACATTCATACAGTGTTATATGGGCACTGGAGGCAATGCGGGTGAAGTGTCTTGCCCAGGGACATGTTCATAAAAATTAAGCTATACATCAACAAGCCTTGACCAGAGTATTTTGTGTGTGCAGTGAAACACGTGGTTCGCCATTTGGTCTTTGTCGATGCATTGTTTACATGAAATGAATCAACTACTGACTTGCAAAGCCACCCATTGTTTTTCAGTGACAATAGTAATGAAATAAATGCAACTCACCATTCCGACACTGTTCTTCAACGTATAATATCGTGGAGATTCTGCAAGGTGTACTCCTTGGCTGTTCACGATCTGTTCACGAAACTGGCGTGTTCCTGGCGCATGTGTTCCTGGTGCATGCGCGACAGCGCCTTCTGGTGGCGCTGCCGCCAATCACCCCCAGGGGTGGGGGAACATTGACTTGGGCCACATCTGGGCTGAATGACTCAAACTGGATACTGTTGCCCGTAATGTGGCCCACCTCTGGCCCACATCAGACACCCCACATCCACACCTACCCCAGACATGCCATAGATAAACCAGATCTGGCCCACATCACCCTTGCTGACTGGGTAGTGTTTCTGATATTATTCTCTGTCCATTCTTAGTTTTTAGGTTTGCTCTTATTTTGAAGTCCATGATCCATTTCCTGTAGCCTTGTTGCTGTAGTCCTGCTTCCAGTTCAGGTTATAATTTGCTATTTATGTTTCTGTTGCCCAACTCATCAGCTGTAAGTCTCTGCTGAAAGGTAAACCCATGTTATGTCTTCTTTTCTGTCATTTTCCATGCTCCCATCTGGTTTGTATTTTCAATTTCATTCTTTTGTTTACATTTCATTTTTAGCATTTTCCAGACTCCAAGCTGGAAAAGCAGCAGCTGCTGATGCAACACATTTCCTTCTGCTCAGTTCTTGACAGAATTCAGCATACTCCTTTATCATCATACTTTTGCAAGTGTTTATCAAGTTGGTGGTGTTAAAATTGTAAGTGCTGGTACCACACAGCAAACACCGAGGCAAGTCCAACAGATGAGCTCCAGTGATGTGACACTCATTGCTTTTGTTTACAGAAGCCACGTGCAGCATGGCTGAGAACGTGATTGCACCTTCATTTTAATATTATTAATGTAGTGGAAAAAGGAGCTTCTGTGCTTCCTTCCCAATCATCTGATGCTGTAGCAGGTGCCTCTCCAATCAAGAACATGAAACTCATTAAGAAAAGAGAGTCTGGAACACACTATCTAATTTACGGCCTTTATTGGTGCACAGACTGACATTTCAACACTGTCTGTGTCTTCTTCAGAGTCACATAAAGCTGAACAAAATGGCTGCCATTAAATAGACACTATACCATATGTGAGACACTCAGTGGATAGTTAAAACCATAGAAGTTCAACTCCATTGGTTGATGGAGTGGGGTAGGTGTTGCTACACACTTGATCCACCCCAACCAATGATAGACACACACCTAGCAGCAAAAATAACTTATTTCTTTTAAATGTTGTTGTAATCTGAGAGGCAGACTGGTACATTCTGATAGTGGGAAACAACTTAATCTGTCTCCTGTTTACAGGCTCCTCCAACAGGCTTTTATCGTTGTGGTCATTGTGTTCAGTGCTCTAATTCATCAGACACCAAGAACTTTTCACACCCCCGGACTGGTAAAAAAAAAAACATGACATTTTGGGACCTTGGGGAAGTCAGGTTATTTAGCACCTCAGACAGAGACAGGGAATAAGCGTGGGAGAACAATGCCCAGGAAGGACAGAGGGGGGTTGGATGCAGTGTAGTGTAAATATCATGCTGTGTGATGTGAAGTGCCATGAGTGTGACTTGGGATATAGAGAGGAGAGCTTGCTGTAACCATTCAGTCCATTCTGTGCTTGTGAGATGTGAGTGTGTAATAAATCGTCTGTCATGAATCTGCCTCTTCATTTACACACTCCACAACATTAAATCTTTTATTAATTGCAATAGCGCACATGTGATTTACTTGTTAAAGTGTCCATGTGGCGTGGTCTATGTGGGACAAACAAAAAGAGCTCTAAACATAAGAAAATCAGAACACAAGACTGCAATTCGCACTAAAAATATGGACTAGGCCGTTGCTCACCATTATGTTCATGCCAACCATGGTTCCCCAGCTTCACTTAAATTCTGGGGAATTGAGAGAATTTTGCTTCCCCCGAGAGGTGGAGACATCATCAAGACTTTGCTCTGCCGGAAAACATATTGGATTCATTCTCTGAACACAGTGGAGCCCTTTGGACTCAATGAGGAACTTTATTTATCTTGTTACCTCCGCCAAGGAGGTTATGGTTTTACTGGCGTTTGTCTGTTTGTTTGTTTGTTCGTCTGTCTGTTACCAACATAACTCAAACGTTATGAACGGATTTTGACGAAATTTTCAGGACAAGTCCGAAATGGGACAAGGAAGAAATGATTAGATTTTGGGAGTGATCCGGATCATCGTCTGGATCTAGGAATTTTTTAAAGGATTCTTTATCATTGCGAGATAGGGCCATTTTTAGCATATGTGTATACATACACTACAGTTCAAAAGTTTGGGGTCACAGAAATTTCCTTATTTTTGAAAGAAAAGCACTGTTTTTTTCAAAGAAGATAACTTTAAACTAATCAGAAATACACTCTAATATCTAATATACATTGCTAATGTGGTAAATGACTATTCTAGCTGCAAATGTCTGGGTTTTGGTGCAATATCTACATAGGTGTATAGAGGCCCATTTCCAGCAACTATCACTCCAGTGTTCTAATGGTACAATGTGTTTGCTCATTGCGTCAGAAGGCTAATGGATGATTCGAAAACCCTTGTGCAATCATGTTAGCACAGCTGAAAACAGTTTAGCTGGTTAGAGAAGCTATAAAACTGACCTTCCTTTGAGCAGGTTGAGTATCTGGAAAAAATTATTATTTCAAATACAAATCATTATTTCTAACCTTGTCAGTGTCTTGACTATATTTTTTTCTATTCATTTTACAACTCATGGTGGTAAATAAGTGTGACTTTTCATGGAAAACACAAAATAATTGTCTGGGTGACCCCAAACTTTTGAACGGTAGTGTAACTCCACAATAAATGGTCAGGACGCTTGCCAAAAAAATACAGGATAAGATCCCAATAGGTTCTAGAAAATATCAAAGACTGATCCGGATCCTGCAAAAAATCCGGATACTGTGATCCAGAACAGGAAATAATAGGGGCCCTTTGGAATTTTCATCACTGTAAGGTAACAAGATATTATGGCGGCACATGGGGAAAGCATAATTGTGTAACATCTTAGATAAGAACAAAGAGCAGAGGTTCCCTGGTGAGATAACAGGGAGGTGTGAAGGATGAATGCAGTGTGACCTTTTGTGTATTAGAAACTTCTGGAAGGATGGTAAAGGATTAAGGAAGTGAATGCAATGTGACCTTTTGTGTGTTAGAAGCTTCTGGAGGAATGCCATAGTATTTAAGAGAAGAGTCTTTGCTGAGGTGTCATTCTGTCTGTGCTTCTTGTGTGAGCTGTGTAATAAATCGTCTGAAGCCAAATCCGCCTCGTTCTTTACACGCTCCACACTGGTGACCCAAGACGAATCATGGAACACGGTGAAAGATCCCCGGAGCCAGCCTCGTTGGGAGCCCCCAGCCAAGCATATGCTGTTACAATCAAGCTACCGGATTTTTGGCAGCACAATCCACGCTCCTGGTTCCACCTAGTTGAGGCGCAGTTCGCCCTCCGGGGGATATCGGCAGATGACACAAAGTTCCACTATGTGGTCGCAACGCTCGACGCCCGCACGGCTCAGCACGTGGAGAGCCTGCTCGATCAGCCACCAACCAACGACAAGTACGGCGCGCTGAAGGCTGCACTCATCCAGCACTACACACTCTTGGATGGTGAGAGAGCAGAGAGACTCCTGACGCGGACTGGGTTAGGAGATGGGCCGGCCATTGACCTGATGGAGAAGATGCTGAGATTAAAGGGCACGGACGACAACCATTTCATTTTTACCCACCTCTTCCTCCGGAACCTTCCATCAGCAACGAGAGCAACCCTGGCCAATTCGCCGTTGCTGGCCAAGCGGGACTATTGTGCGCTGGCCCGAGAAGCAAACTGGATCATCATCGCCAGCAGAGATTTCACGACCATGGCGGCAGCGACGGAGCTTGGCGCGACGGCCGGAGGAGGCGAGGAGCCATCGACGGCAGCAGCAGAGCCACTGACGACAGCAGCAGCGGGGGCCAAAGAACGCGGGGGAGACACCCTTTGTTTCTACCACCACCGCTTCGCAGAGAGGGCACGCAAATGTATACCACCATGCCAGTTCAAGCTCTCGGGAAACGCCAAGACCGGGGGTCAGTAGCAGCCGCGACCCTCGGGGAGGAAAACAAGCTGCTCTACTTGACGGACGCACGCTCGGGGAGGCATTTCCTCGTGGACACCAGCGCCCAGATGAGTTTCATCCTGCCGACCTACGCTGACTGGCTGGCAGGATCTAGCGGCCCAGGGATGGCAGCAGCAAACGACTCAGCGATTAAGACCTTTGGTGAGAGGACTCTACTCCTGTCTCTACACGGCCATACATTTGAGTGGACTTTTGTCATAGCAGCATTGAATTTCAATATACTGGGGGCTGATTTTTTGTGCACACATGGTTTGTTGGTTGATGTCGCTAACAGGTGCCTAGTTAATGCACTGTCCTTTGAGTCTATCCCCTGTATAGCTCGAGTGTCCCGGCCAACAGCACAAGCCAACGTCACAGCTGCATGCGGTAAGTTCCACACACTGCTCACTCAGTTCCCAGCACTCACTGTCCCGACATTTTCGGCAGCCATTGCTAAACACGGGGTGAAGCATTTTCTCACCACCACCGGGTCGCCCGTTTTTGCAAAACCTCGGTGCTTGGACGCAGCTAAACTGGCCATAGCGCGTGAGGAGTTCGCCAACCTGGAGAGGTTGGGCATCATCAGGTGTTCAAACAGCCCATGGGCTTCCCCGCTACACATGGTCCCTAAAGCTGAGGGTTTGTGGCGACCTTGCAGGGAATTCCGCAGGTTGAACAACGCCACAGCGCACGACCGCTACCCAATTCCTCACATTCAGGATTTTTCCGTTCACCTGGCAGGAGCACGTGTTCAGGTTCAGGTTCAGGTTACTTTATTTGTACCCGTAGGTAGATTTGTTTTGCAGTTGGTGACATCCATATTTACAAGCCACAATTACATTCAACATAGACACAAACACAGGCACACATCTTACAAAATAGGTAAATATAAAATATGTACAATATAATTTTTATAGCTTTTTTCTAAAATAGACCTGGTTCGCGGTTACCACCAAGTCCCAGTGCGCGCTGAGGACATACCCAAAACAGCGGTGATAACTTCGTTTGGTTTATTCGAGTTTTTGCGCATGCCATTTGGGCTTAAAGGGGCTGAACAGACGTTCCAACGCATGATGGATGCAGTGCTGCGCGATCTCCCTTTCATGTTCGTCTACTTGGACGATATCTTGGTAGCCAGCGCGTCTGAAGATGAACACGAAAGCCACCTCACAATGGTTTTCCGGAGATTGGAAGAGCACGGGTTAATAATCAACCCAGCGAAATGTCAGTTCGGGGTGACGCAGATTGATTTTTTGGGGCACCGCGTCTCTCCCAAAGGAGCAGTTCCTCTGCCTGACAAAGTGCGCGCGGTAGCAGATTTTCCCCGGCCGCAAACGGTCAAGACGCTACAGGAATTTTTGGGAATGGGGAATTTTTATAACCGTTTCCTTCCCCAGGCAGCGCAGCTCATGCAACCACTGTACGCCGCACTCAAAAAACAGAAACCCGCGGATAAGATCGAATGGTCACCGGAGCGAGAGCGGGCGTTCTAGGAAGTCAAAGCAGCCCTGGCAAACGCTGCATTGCTGGCACATCCAGACCCAACGGCCTGCATAGCGCTCACCACTGACGCGTCAGATGTGGCCATAGGGGCGGTCGTGGAGCAGCGTGTAGCCGGGGCTTGGCAGCCGCTCGCCTTTTTCAGCAGGACTTTGCGCGGCAGTGAACGTAAATACAGCGCGTTCGACAGGGAGTTGCTGGCTCTCCACTTGGCCATTCGCCACTTCCAGTTCTGGCTGGAAGGGCACTGTTTCACCACGTTCATTGACCACAAGCCACTAACATTCGCGATGGCCAAGGTTTCAGAACCGTGGTCGGGCCGGCAGCAGAGACAGCTGGCCGTGATCTCAGAGTTTACTACCGATATTCAGCATGTGTCGGGTAAACTGAATGTAGTGGCAGACTGCCTCTCGCGCGCCGTGGCTGCCCCGGTCTGCGTGGGGATAGATTACACAGCCATGGCCGCGGAGCAGGTTAGGGATGCTGACGTGCGCGCTGCAGTCTGGACCAAAAGGGTTAAGGCTGGAGAGCAGGGTGCTGCAAGACGGCATGCCCCCCCCTAATCTTCAACCGTCCCGTGGTCCCGGCCACGTGGCGTCGCCACGTGTTTGACTCGGTTCATTCTTTGGCGCACCCGGGAGTGTGCGCGTCGGTCAAAATGGTAGGGAAAAAAATTGTGTGGCCGAGCCGGCGAGAAACAGGTGAAAGAGTGGGCGGCAGCCTGCGTGGCGTGCCAACGAGCCAAAGTACACAGACACATGAAGGCTCCCTTGGAGCCGTTTCATATTCTGGCTAAGAGATTCGACCATGTCCACGTGGACCTTGTGGGCCCCCTTCTGCCATCACAGGGGTGCACGCACCTCCTGACAATGGTGGACCGCACCACGCGCTGGCCGGAAGCGGTTCCGCTGGCCGCAACCACAGCTGAGGAGGTGGCACGCGTGTTTTTACCAGCATGGGTGGCGCGTTCTGGAGTCCCGTCGGACATTTACGACAATTTGTTTCCGAACTCTGGTCAACAATGGCCCACAGCCTGAGTGTCTCAATTCACCGCACAACTGCATACAATCCAAAGGCTAATGGGTTAAGCGAATGTTTTCATAGATCATTGAAAGCGGCTCTCAGGGCTTCACTGATGGATGCAAATTGGGTAGACAGGCTACCGTGGGTTTTATTGGGGTTACGTTCTGCGCCTAAAGAGGATCTGGAAGCTTCCCCAGCTGAACTCGTTTTTGCGCAACCACTTTGGCTGCCCGGGGAGTTTCTGCCAGATAATCGCACGCCGGGCAGTTCCCCGCCGCAGCTGTTGCAGCATAGCATAGACACAGGCATGCTGCCGGGCCCTGCCCACCACAGTTTTCCGCATGTTTTTGTACCTAAAACTTTGAAAAACGCGGAGTTCGTGTTTGTCAGACATGACGCCCACCGCCCTCCATTGCGACCACCCTATGATGGACCGTTCAGAGTGCTGGAAACAGGAGATAAGCATTTTTTGCTAGAATTGGGGGGTAGGAGGGAAAAGATTGGCATAGACAGACTCAAACCCGCTTTTGTGGTGGCGGACGAGGGCCCCTCGGCGTGGAAGACCCCCACGGGGAGCTTCCCAGAGAAAAGTTTCCCCAGAACACCCACAGGGACAGACAAAAAGTTTTCACCCCCAAACATCAACCCCCCAGCATGACAGCGCCGCGAAGGCGGTGAATCCTGGTTACAGCAGATACGGGAGAAGACTGAAGCCCAAGCAGCATGTGGATTGATGTTTAATGGTTCTGTCACAGCATACGGACTGTTATTCTTTTGTTCTATCCAATATGCTCGGGGGGGTGGTATGGCGGCACATGGGGAAAGCATAATTGTGTAACATCTTAGATAAGAACAAAGAGCAGAGGTTCCCTGGTGAGATAACAGGGAGGTGTGAAGGATGAATGCAGTGTGACCTTTTGTGTATTAGAAACTTCTGGAAGGATGGTAAAGGATTAAGGAAGTGAATGCAATGTGACCTTTTGTGTGTTAGAAGCTTCTGGAGGAATGCCATAGTATTTAAGAGAAGAGTCTTTGCTGAGATGTCATTCTGTCTGTGCTTCTTGTGTGAGCTGTGTAATAAATCGTCTGAAGCCAAATCCGCCTCTTTCTTTACACACTCCACAATATAAACATACAACAAACACCAAAATATAGCCAAGACACTGAGGAATCAGCAGTGTGCCAATGGATTTGTTGTATCTTCAAAAGCTATGGAGCTATGTATGTCCAGAAGAAAACCGCCATTACCGAAAAAGTGATTTTTGTCAATAACTACTGAACTAATAAAGATACCAATGTGAATCCAGTTGCTTAAGGTATGTTTTGATGGTCAAGGAATCTGAAAATATAGATAAAATAAATGTAGTGCGGCGGCATAAAATAAAGCGGCGTTGTTGGAGGTTTTAGCAGAGTTTTATTAATCATACCGCCATCACAAGCTCCGCTCCCGGCGCCGTGCATGCGCGCCGAGAGTGAGCCCACGGCTCTCAGTGAAGAGGGGTGGACACAAAGTCTGTGTCCTGCAGCAGAGGCTGAAGTCAGATTGAGAGAGAATGAGAGCATGGTTACAATGCAGTATATATACACCCAACTACAACAATACATCAAAGCATTCACAGCAGTTGGTCTGATCAAAGAGATAACAGGACAGGCATGAGACATTTGCATGAAAGGCAACATTAGCATTACAGAGGTGAGCCAGACGAAACGGGGCTGCCTGTAGACATTAATACACATTTCACTGTTCTGTTATTTGCTCTAGCCGAGCGCTGTGTTTGACCAGTCTGTTTGTGGAGATTTACACCAAAGCACATCTACATATGTAAGATGCTCAGAAGAAGCACAGTAAGGACAAGATGCATGAACACTTTTAACTTCACGGCTGTAAACGCAGCATGCAGCGAAAAAAACCCAGGAGTGCGAGCTGACTGTCTTTGTGTTCTGTCTGTGTGTTGTGGGGGGTTGAATTAAACCGCTACAGTAGGACTATTATATTTGGGGAAAATCTCAATGTTAGGGGGAACTGAGGTACTTGGCGGAGGTCTACGCTCTCCAAGTGCTTTTCTAGTTTCCTATGATGTGTTTTTTGAGAATCTGTTTTTATACTATTTAAAAAATATTTAAAAATGTCTTATGGATGTCATGCTATGTCATGTTATTTTTGCTGCTAGGTGTGTGTCTATCATTGGTTGGGGTGGATCAAGTGTTTGGCAACACCCACCCCACTCCATCAACCAATGGAGTTGAACTTTTATGGTTTTAACTATCCAATGAGTTTCTCACACATGGTCTAGTGTCTATTTAATGGCAGCCATTTTGCTCAACTTTATGTGACTCTGAAGAAGACAGTGGACACAGTTACATGGGCAAAATTTCTTCAATCTGATTACAGTTCAGATCAGAATTTTACTGTTTACATGGATCCTGAAAAAGTTGATCAGATTAGGACGTGCATTTCTATGTGTCACACATTTGAACGGAATAAATCATTTTGACATGCGCACGTCGACATTTTGACATTCCGAGAATAGTAGAAGAAGAAGCAACTTCCGGTGTTAGCAAGCCCCGCTTCGTGTCGAAATTGACTTGTATTGTGTTATTCAGACTGTACTTTTGTTTCTGCTGGTCTCCATAATGAAGCTACCAGTACATACTTCTGCATATGATGAACAGAGGGAGACAGCATGACGATACAGACCAGTTTTGTTTTACTCCCGCTATGTTTTCTGCTAGCTGTTGCTAAGGTGGAAATATGTCATGTCGACGTGCGGCCGGTGTACAGACACGCGTAGTAAACATATTTTCTGCCCTACGTTCGGAATAAGTGTTTTCATGCGCACCATTCGGATTAACAATCGGCATAACCCACCCCTCTCAATCGGAATGAAATTTTGATCCGAATGAGCATGATCGGGTTAGAATAGTTCAGAATGGCGTGTTTACATGAAGCATTTTTATTCCGATCAGGCTTTTAATCCAGTTACTTGTGTCCATGTAAACATAGCTAGTGTTGCAATGTCAGTCTGTGCACCAATAAAGGCTGTAAATTGGACAGTGTGCTCCAGACTCTCTTTTCTTCATGAATATTATTAATGTATCGGATCAGCAAATTACTTTTATTCCTTACCAATACCGATTCAGCCATTTTGCCTGGATCGAACCCAGTACTGAATTGGTGGATCGGATTGACTCATCCCTATTGGAGCTGCTCCTTCACATGCAAATAGACTTTTGATTTTCATGCTGTTCAACCCAGTCTTGCACCAGATTGGGAGAGAGGTTCATCCTCAGAGGCCCCCAACAAGAAATCTACAGGCAGCTGGGCTTTCTGACCAAACATAAGCTCATATGGTGAATAACCCATAGACTGGAATACTATAGTACTATATGCACCTGGGGAGAATATTTTGGCCATTTTTCCTTTTTCTCTGGTGGAAGGGTATGCAGTAATCACCAGGCAGTTTTATTTGGTAATACAAGACCCCATCCTTCATTTTCATTCTGGACTACTACTGCACTAACTTCCTTACCCCTTTACAATCATTTCTAGCTTGATAGGAGCTCTTCCTCTCTTCCAAAGATGCAAGAATGTATCAATAACAGAATCAGCTTCCTGCAAAACCTGCAGGTCTGATTTTTGCTACAAATGAAGGGCAGCTATGGCAGATGGCAGTAGCTGCACAAACAGCAGGAAATTTTTAGAGCACCTCATGCTTCCCTCTATTGAAAGCTTTATGGAGATGCTGATTTCATCCTCCAACAGGACTGGGCACCTGCCCACACTGCCAAAAGTACCAAAACCTGGTTTAATGGCCATGGTATCACTGTGCTTGATTGGCCAGCAAACTCATCAGAAAAAAAAAATTCATAAGTTTTCATTAGCTTAGGGTTTTCATTAGCTGTAAGCCATAATCATCAAAATTAAAAGAATGAGTCCCCATCGTGCTGTTTGCCCTCTACATGTCTGTTCTCCAGAGTTTTTCCTCTCCACCATTCCCAAGTGCTGTTCACAGGGGACTGTTTGATTACTGGGGTCTTTCTGCAATTGTGGGGGTTTCCCCTACAGTTGAAAGTGCTATGAGATGACTGCTGTTGTGAAATGGCGCTTTATAAATAAAGTTGAATTGAATTGAAAATTGAATTGAATTAAAACAAACAGATATTTGAAATATGTCATTCTGTTGGTAATTAATCTATATATGAATTTCACTTTTTTTTTATTTATTAACCTTTATTTATACAAGCAGTCTCACTGAGACACAAGGTCTCATTTTCAAGAGAGACCTCAAATCAAATTTGATTTGATTTGATTCAATAAATAAAATGTACATATAAATATGATACATACAATATATATCTATAAATACATTCTATAAATTGGGATAACACAATAAAGTGCAAGCATGTATTTCCATTGTGGTCCCAAAACACAGATTAAAACATAACTAAAACAGTATTCAATTGAATTGAATTGAATTACTGAAATAAATTAACTTTTTGATGACATTCTAATTTATTGAGATACATCTGTATATAGTATAGTGGAATAACTGTGTTCAAATGAATTAAACAATAATTTAAATAATTTTGCTGTATATTTAATAAATTACACTTTTTTCCAATTTTAAATAATTGACACTTGTTTAAAGAAAGATCTTTTTATTTCCAATTATAAATAATTCATCCCTCATTTGTGTAATTAATTAATGGTGCATTTATTTATTTCATTTAGTTATTGCCGACCTTCAATAGTCAGTGGGAGGGGAAAATATCCAGAAAAGAAAAGAAAGAGGCATCAAGCTGCACTGAGAGTCAGAATTGGCTCAAATCTGAGCCCCCTTGAATCATAATCAGTTCAAATCATGAGGTGCCGAAAGATTCCCAGGCATAATTGAGAGTGTCCTCACTTTAAATTTTCCTGCCTGGTTCGGCCACCTAAGTTCTAAATTTAAAAGTCATCATCATCATCATCATCATCATCATCATCATCATCATAGCAGTCTGTCGTGGGCGACAATGACTGTTTCATTTAGATCTGATCAGATTCCTCCACACAGCTCTGTTCTTAGCCTTCCGCTGCCAGGAACTCCTGTCTATATCCAACTTCTTCAAGTTTCTTTTTACTGAGGAAGAGACTGTGGAACAATCGACATGTGTCTATCCGTGTGAAATGCAAAGTGTACAGAGGGACAGTACTGGCAACTCTATTGTACAGTGCTGAAACTTGGACTGTCTACAGAATGCAGGTAGCATTCTCTGAAACAGTACTCCCTAGATACTTGAAAGTCTTGCACTTGACTAGTGGCTCTGTACCAATGCTGATCTCTTCTGGTAGTGATGTTGATAATTGGAACTTTGGTGGTTGATACAGGCACTCTGTCTTCTTGATGTTGATTTGGAGGATGAATTGGCTAGCTGCTCTTGCAAATTTCTCCACTTAAGATTGTATATCTTCCACACTGTGTGCAACTAGAGCACTGTCGTCGGCAAAGAGCATTTCTCTTACTACCTTTATCGATGTCTTGCTCTTGGTTAACAAAATTGTTTCTATGGCAAGGAAAGTTGTGGGAAACTAATTTAACTTATTTTAGTCTAATGTGTTTTTATCGTGGTTTATAGATAGATAGATAGATAGATAGATAGATAGATAGATAGATAGATCGTCGGCTCCAGCTTGTGTCCGAGCATTGGTTTTGTCGGAGTTTTCAGGACGTTGCCATCTGTGATCGATGTCGACGGCGGATGTGGCTCTGAAGGCCCAGCCTATGATAGAACTGTTGTGGGCAGAAGTCACATTTTATTGTGGGTGGGGGACGTGGTTGGTTTTGTTTTTCTTTTCTTTGTTTGTGTTTATCATCATCCTGTTGTTTTCTGTGCCTCTCAAATGAGTCTGTGCCTTCCCAAGTTCTTCTTCTCCAGGCTGCTCTGTCGGTGGCAAGCTGTTCCCAAGATCTTTTGTCTATGTTGGCTTTCTTCAGGGAACATTTTAGCTGGTCCTTGTAGTGCAGTTTTGGCCTACCATGTGGTCTTTTTCCTGTCTCAAGCTCCCCCTGGAGCATGATTCGTGGTAGTCTGGTGGGGTCCATCCGTACGACATGTCCTGTCCATTGAAGGCGGTGCTGCAAGATGGTAGCTTCCACACTAGGCAGCAGAGCACGCTTGAGAATCTCATTGTTTGAAAGTCGATCCTCCCAACGAATGTCAAGTATTTGTCTAAGCTTTCTCTGTTGGAAGTTCTCAAGGCACTTGATATCGCGACGATGCAAGGTCCAGGCTTCAGAGGCGTAAAGAAGGGTGGAAAGAACAATGGCCCGAAAAACCATGATTATGGTGTGGATAGTTATTGCATGATTATTGAAGACAGATAGATAGATAGATAGATAGATACCAAACTGGGAAATTACAGTGTAAACAGCAGCATGACAGTAGATGACCAAAATGACAGAAATACACACAGCATAATAGATAAAGGGTTTACCCATTGTTACAACTCGCCGCTCATTAGCGGCGCCAGCTGAGCGCACACCTGCACCTCGTCAGCGGCAGAGCATATAAGCCGCTCTGCCCTGGGCTTCAGCCTGAAGCCGTCTGTTCCCTTCGGCTACTTGCTCCAGAGGAACCCCCTCGCCAAACAGCAAGATCGCTCACGTAAGCTACTCTCAACTTGTGTTCCAGTCTTTCCCCTGTGCACAGGTGGACCTTTCCCGGCAGCAGACCCCACCCCCGCTTCACCACCTCACGGCTGCTGTCAGGTGCATCGTCAGGTCTCTGTCTCCCAGACTCTCCCTTGTGCGTGCCTGCCACCTGCCCTGCCAAGTAAGCCAACTAACCTCTTATCTCTTGTTGTACTGGTTTGATGCCCGTCACCTTCTCCCTGTGTTCTCTCCCCAGGGTTGTCCGGCTATACGGTTTCCTGCCTCCGTGCCTGACGCTGACGTCCACCACCAGTACATCCATATTCCACAAACACGCACCCATCCATCCTTGTTGTTGAATAAAGCTATTGAATTCACTCTGAGCCTGCGTGTGTGTCTCCTGAGCCGTGCATTATGTCAGTACGGCTTCAGCAGAGCGGCTCGGCGCACAGCGGGCTTGCACGCTGATTTTCCACCCTCGAGGCTCGGGTGGATTTAATAGCTCATCAGCAGCAAGTGATATTGAACCAATTAACCTCGATAACTGCCAGGTTAGACCGTCTGGACCCCCCACAGCCGTTCCCCCCGGCTCGTCAGCGAGGTGCAGCTCCTGCCACTTCAGCGGCCGTCCAGTCAGCCTCGGGAACCCCAACCCGACTCACACCCATTCCTACCCCCGCCCGCTTTAGCGGTAAGCTCGGTGGAGCACGGGGATTCATCATGCAGTGTGAGCCGGTGTTTCTGCGCGTTCCCAGGGACTTTCCCTCAGACCATAGCCGAATTGGCTATATAGGAAATCTCCTGGAGGGTCGGGCACTCACCTGGGCTTATGCCGTAATGGCGAGGCCCGGTTATGCCTCCCTCACCTATGGCCAGTTCGTCAAAAATTTTCTGGAGGTCTTTGATCACTCCCGAGTGGAGAGTGTCCTGACCGATCGCCTCCTCAGCCTTCAGCAGGGGAGCCGATCGGCCACGGACTATGCCATAGACTTCTGGGTTTCAGCGGAGGAGGTTGGCTGGGGGAAGCGTGCCCTCTGCGGCATCTTCCTCCGCAGCCTAAACTCAGGTCTGAGGGATGAATTGGCTGGAAGGGATATCCCTGAAACACTGGCGGAGCTAATCTCGCTAGCAATTAGCTTGGACAACCGGTTGCGCGAGCGCGCCTCGGAGCGGAAGCAGCCTTCTCGCTCTCGAGGGGTCTCGTCATGCCGGCTTCAAGCTCGCCCCCGGCGTTACCGCCGCTGGAGGTTCCCGAGGAGTCGGAGCCAATGGTGACGGGCCGGGCAAAGCTCCCTCTAGCGGAGAGACAACGCCGACGTGCGCTGGGTCTCTGCATGTATTGCGGGGACGACCAGCACACGGTGGAGCAATGCCCGGAGAAGCCAAACGGGGAGGTCCACGAGTCACTGTAGGGGGCCTCGCGGACGCTAACCGGACAATTCCCCTCACTCATTTGTCGCTGCCCATCCGTTTTTGCCACAACACCACAGGGCATCTCACTCACGCACTGGTGGACTCAGGCGCGGAAGGCAGCTTTATTTCACAAAGCCTGGCAACCCGATTGGGCATCCGTTGCCAGCCCCTCAAAACTCCTCTTACCCTCATTAATCTCTCCCGTGCATCTCTGGGGAAAGTGACCCACCGGACAAACCCCGTCTCTGTCATCGTCTCAGGAAATCACCGGGAGGAGATCTCCTTTTACATCTTGCCCTCCGCTGTGTCGCCTGTGATCCTGGGTTATCCGTGGCTCCGTCTCCATAACCCCGTCCTGGATTGGAAGACCGGGAAGGTAACAGCCTGGAGCACCTTCTGCATGAGCACCTGCCTCCAATCCGCTACCTGCTCGCCATCCTCTCCTCCCATGGTCAAGGATGCCGCGCCTCCAGACCTCTCCTTGGTGCCCGTGGAGTTTCACGACCTGGGCGCAGTCTTCAGTAAGTCCAAGGCAATGTCCCTTCCTCCACACAGGCCTTACGACTGCGCCATAAACCTCTGCCAGGGGGCGCCGCTCCCTTCGGGACGCCTCAACAGCCTGTCAGCACTGGAGAAGGAGGCCATGAACTCATACCTCAAGGAATCTCTCAGCGCAGGTATTATTCGCCCATCATCATCGCCATTAGCTGCAGGGTTCTTCTTCGTGGGCAAGAAAGATGGCTCGCTTCGTCCGTGCATCGACTTCCGAGCCCTAAACGACAGCACGGAGAAGGACCGTTACACCCTGCCCCTGATGGACACTGCCTTTCACTCCCTCCAGGGGGTGACCTGGTTTACCAAGCTGGATCTCCGCAGCGCGTACCACCTCGTCCGGATCCGGGAGGGAGATGAATGGAAAACAGCCTTCCGTACCCCGAACGGCCACTTTGAATACCTGGTCATGCCGTTCGGGTTAACCAACGCTCCAGCCGTCTTTCAGCGCCTGATAAATGATGTTCTCCGGGATTTCATTGGCCTGTTTGTGTTCGTTTACCTGGATGACATTCTCATCTTCTCCAAGTCCAGGGACGAGCACCAGGTGCATGTGAGACGGGTCCTGCAGAGGCTACTGGAGAATCGGTTATACGTGAAGGCGGAGAAGTGCAAATTCTATGCCAAGAAGACGTCATTTCTCGGGTTTGTCATCTCCCATGACCAGGTGCTTCCAGACCCAGCCAAGATTAAAGCGGTGGTAGATTGGCTGACTCCCTCGTCCAGAAAGCAGGTGCAACAATTCGTCGGCTTTGCCAACTTCTACCGCCGCTTTGTCCCCAACTTTGGAGCCATCGTCGGCCCTCTGACCCGTCTCACCTCCCCTAAAACCCGGTTCCAGTGGACTGAAGAGGCTGCGGCGGCCTTCCAGGCGCTGAAGGCGGAATTTTGAAATGGAATCGTGGAGGTCGACGCCTCGGATACGAGGGTGGGGGTGGTGTTGTCTCAGTGGTCACCGGCTGATGGGGTAAAACGGCCTTGTGCCTTCTTCTCCCGACGCCTGTCCCCAGCGGAGCGCAACTACGACGTGGGGGACAGGGAGCTTCTTGCCATCAAGCTCGCACTCCAAGAGTGGCGTCACTGGCTGGAGGGGGCCGCCCTGCCTTTCGTGGTGTTAACGGACCACAAAAATCTGGAGTACTTAAGAACTGCCAAGCGCCTGAACGCCCGCCAGGCCCGTTGGTCCCTGTTTTTTGCCAGGTTCCGTTTCACCATCACATTCAGGCCGGGCTCCAAAAACGGTCTCCATGACGCCCTCTCCAGGCAATTCACCCCTGAAGATTCTGGGGACGCTGTTCATACCATCCTGCCCAGGTCGTGCATCGTGGGAGCCGTTACTTGGGAGATCGAGGATAAGGTCCGAAAGGCACAGGAATCAGAACCGGATCCGGGCGGCGGACCAGAGGGGAAGCTCTACGTTCCATCCTCCGTTCAGGGGGAGGTCATCCATTGGCTCCACACATCCAAGCTAGCCTGCCATCCTGGGACCTCCCGTATGATTGACCTGCTCCAACGCTCCTTTTGGTGGCCGGGGTTACGCAAGGACGCTGCCCACTACGCCCGGGCCTGCCCCGTCTGTGCCACCAGTAAGTCTGGCAACTCTCCTCCTGCGGGTTTGCTCCAGCCCCTGCCCGTCCCTGGTAGGCCCTGGTCGCACATTGCATTAGATTTCGTCACTGGCCTCCCCGTCTCTAACAACTTCGACACTGTCCTGACCATCGTCGACCGGTTCTCCAAGGCTGCCCATTTCGTGCCATTACGGGGGCTACCCTCTGCCTTGGAGACGGCAGACCTTCTCGTCCAACACGTGGTCAGGCTGCATGGGATACCAGCTGACGTGGTCTCCGACCGGGGTCCCCAGTTCGCCTCTGACGTCTGGCGGAGTTTCTGCAGGACAATAGGAGCCCAGGTAAGCCTCTCCTCCGGCCATCACCCCCAATCTAACGGGCAGTGTGAACGGACCAACCAGGAGCTGGAGGCTGCTCTCCGTTGCGTCACTGCTTCGAAGCCTGCGTCATGGAGCAAACATCTCGCCTGGGTTGAATATGCTCACAACACCGCTCATTCTTCAGCCACAGGGATGTCCCCTTTCAAAGTGTCCCTGGGTTACGACCCCCCTTTGTTCCCCTCGCTGGAGGACGAATCTGCAGTCCCCACGGTCCGAGCTCACCTCAGGCGGTGTCGCTCAATCTGGACAGCCACGCGCAATGCGCTTTTACGCACGGCGGAGCGCAATAAGGCCACGGCGGATCGGCGAAGAAGACCTGCTCCTGCCTACCAGGTGGGCCAACCGGTTTGGATCTCCACGCAGGATGTTAACCTGTAGGGTGAGAGGAGGAAGTTGGCGAAACGCTTCATGGGCCCATTCCCCGTCACCAAGGTAATCAACCCGATGGCAGTGCGCATTGCTACTCCCCCCTCCCTCCGCATCCATCCCACCTTCCACGTCTCTAAGGTGAAACCGGTGGTGTCTGATCCCATCTGCCCTCCTCCTGCCGCCCGCGCCTCGGATGATTGATGGCCATCCGGCTTGGACTGTCTCGACCATCTTGGACTCCCGACGCCGGGGTCGCGGGCTACAGTATTTGGTGGACTGGGAGGGCTATGGTCCAGAATGGAGGCAATGGGTCCATTCCTCGTTCATGTTGGATCGCTCTCTCATCACCGAGTTTCACCGGAGGTACCCCAATAAACCATCGCCAGGAGGCGCTGCTAGAGGGGGGGAGTACTGTTACAACTCGCCGCTCATTAGCGGCGCCAGCTGAGCGCACACCTGCACCTCGTCAGCGGCGGAGCATATAAGCCGCTCTGCCCTGGGCTTCAGCCTGAAGCCGTCTGTTCCCTTCGGCTACTTGCTCCAGAGGAACCCCCTCGCCAAACAGCAAGATCGCTCACGTAAGCTACTCTCAACTTGTGTTCCAGTCTTTCCCCTGTGCACAGGTGGACCTTTCCCGGCGGCGGACCCCGCCCCCGCTTCACCACCTCACGGCTGCTGTCAGGTGCATCGTCAGGTCTCTGTCTCCCAGACTTTCCCTTGTGCGTGCCTGCCGCCTGCCCTGCCAAGTAAGCCAACTAACCTCTCATCTCTTGTTGTACTGGTCTGATGCCCGTCACCTTCTCCCTGTGTTCTCTCCCCAGGGTTGTCCGGCTGTACGGTTTCCTGCCTCCGTGCCTGACGCTAACGTCCACCACCAGTACATCCACATTCCACAAACACGCACCCATCCATCCTTGTTGTTGAATAAAGCTATTGAATTCACTCTGAGCCTGCGTGTGTGTCTCCTGAGCCGTGCGTTATGTCACCCATGGAAAGTGAAACTGCCTAAATAACTTACAGTGTATACAGCATAGATGAATAGATGATGACCAGTATAGATACATGAACTTTTTAGAACTGTTTTCTACTGTAATAAGTGCTGGCGGGGGGGGGGGGGGGTTGGTTTTGCTTTTTGCTGTTTCTTTTTGTCTTTTGTAACTGGGGAGCCAAAGACAATTTTCCACAATAAATATTTTTTTCGGTTCTGTTCCTGCTCTTGGGACAACACAGCCCCTAGCCCAGCATGACTTGCATCAATCTCAAGGACAAAAGGTTTTATGAAGTCAGCATATCCCAAACCAGGTGTACTAACCAGGAGGTTTTTTATGTGTGAAATGCATTTTCATACTCCTTGCTCCAGCATTAGGTTCTAGGTTCTAAAGCCCTGCCCACTATATATGGATTAGAATAAAATTTAGAGTGCCTTATTTTCCTTAATGAAAAGTCACTTTCACACCTTTAGGGTCTATAATAGATGACTGTGAGATCACCGAGTGCTGAAAAAATGGCTAGATCTCTCAATGATCTTTTAATGACCGCCCAGCGATCAGCAAGATCTCTCAATGATACCTCAATGATGTCCACAGTCACCTCAAAATTTTGACTCAGTCCAATGGACAGACTGTAATTTACTGTACATACTCTGTTGTCATTGAATCCTTATTTAAATCCTCCACCTGAACAACGAGAGCAAGTTTTTAGCCAAAGTCAAATTCCTTGTATGTGTTGTGCATACTTGGCCAATAAAGCTGATTCTGATTCTGATTCCGATTCTGAAATACACATGGAATTCCCAAACATTTACACGAAAACAGCTTTTTGAAGCTTTAGGAGATCATTGAGAGATCGGGCCAATTTTTGATCGTTCAGTGGATCAACCAACAATCTCCATGTTATGTAAAGGGGCCCAAAGAAATTCCTAAATTACCAAACCCAAGTGATCTTGATGTTAGATGAATTTACAGCATAAACCAAGAGAGGAGTGGATTCACTTAGAAATGCCTAAATCTTCTAAAGTCTGAAGATAATCCCCTCACCCCCAGCCAGTTGCAGCAGATGACTTGCCCCTCCCTGAGCCTGTTTCTGCGGGAGGTTTCTTCCTGCTAAAAGGGAGGTTTTCCTCTCCACCATCGCCACGTGCTGCTCACAAGGGATCGCCTGATTGTTGGTGTCTTTCTGCAGTTGTGGGGTTTTGCCCTACAGTTTGACAGTGCTATGACATGACTGTTGTTGTGAAATAGCACTATATAAATAAAGTTTAACTGAATTGAATAAAATTTGGCAGCTTATGTTTCTGCTCTAGAAATACACATAAAACCTCAGTATGTGTGTCCACAAGCCTTTTTTTTTTGCTCTGAGCATCTATTTTATGGTTGTTTTCTATGCAGTCCAACTTTTAATGCACTCAGCACCCTTGGCTCAGAAACGCTGTCAGCAGTAAGCATTTTTTGTTGCTGCGGTCACAGCGCTTTTGGAGCACCACAGCGCTCTGACCCACCTGTCTACCCAGCTAATCGGAATTAGACTAAAAGTACACCATGATCAATATTTAACAGAAAAGACCTGGAGGGATGAATGTTTTCTTGTCAGTTTGATGGGTTTAGTGCAGTCAGTAGCGCGCTTCAGAGCAAAATGTGTGAAACTCTGATGGCAAGCTTTGACTGGCAGGTCAAGCAGTTGCTAAGACACAGTGCAGAGACCTTTTTTTTTCTAAGAGTGCTTGTGATTCGCCCTGAAAAACAGGTTGAGAGCATTTTAAGTCACTTGTTGGCACCCAGCCAAACTGCAGCACTTTCAACTAAAATCTGAACAGTAATCTTTGCACCACAGTAGACTTAAAAATGATTCAGTTGTGCCAGAGCATATTTCATCTGCAGTAGCTTTCTCAGTGGTTCTGAAACAATTAAAATTATGCAGTTTTTTTTCCCACTTCAATCCTCACATTGTAAATGACATAATTCTCAGACACACACAAAAAATCAGCAGTCACGGTCGCAGACGCTGACAGTAACCATGTTTACATGTGCAAAATTTCTTCAGTCTGATTACAGTTCAGATCAGAACTTTACTGTTTATATGGATTCTGAAAAAGCTGATCCGATTAGGACGTGTGTTTACATGTGTAACACATTTGAATGGACTAAATCATTTTGACATGCTCAGAATTATCTGACATTCCAGAAACAGTAGAAGAAGAAGCATCAAGCAATTTAAACAAACTCCACTTCGTGTCTTTCCCTTTTTGAAATGGGCCTGTCGTGTGTTATTCAGACTGTACTTTTGCTTCTGTTGGTCTCCGTAATGAAGCTACAAGTCCAGCAGTACATACTTCTGCATATGACGAACAGAGGGAGACAGCAGGACGATACAGACCAGTTTTGTTTTACTCCCGCCATGTCTTCCGCTAGCTGCTGTAAAGGTGGAAATACTGCATGTCACGTCGACGTGTGGCTGACGTACAGACATGACATGAGCAGTAAACATATTTTCTACACAAACTTCGGAATACGTGTTTATATGCACACCAATCAGATTAACAATTGGCATAACCCACCCGTCTCAGTTGGAAGGAAATTTTGATCCAAAGGACTGTGATCAGGTCAGAATATTCAGATTGGCGTGTTTACATGAAGCATTTTTATTCCAATCAGGCTATTAATCCCGTTACTTGTGTCCATGTAAACATGGCTAATGTCATCTGATCATTCTCAAGGTGTTTGAGTCTCACCCAGTGAGGGTTATCAGCATATGTTTGAGTCCAGCTTTGTTTGTGGTGCTGCTGTAGCGAGTCAGAGCATGTGTACGGAGGTTTAGGGGTGCCCTTCGGTGCTGCTGTCACCGCTTTGACTGACAGGCCTGTGCAACACAAGAAACCGGGATTAAAGTTAGCCAAGCATAAATAAACACTGGGGTCTTAAAGAGCAACTAAGCAGCAAGCTGAGAGGGTGCTGACCCACTTCACACTCTGCTGATAGTTTATGTTTTAACTGTTGCACTATAGTCTTAAAACACCTGGGTCAGAATCACAGACTGTATGCCTATGCTGATAGCTTAATGCCAGCTGGATGCGTTTAACTCTATACAATATAAAATGATAATTAATTATTAATGATTAGTTATTGACATAAAATTTGTGCTTTGGGGATGAGTCCTGCTCATTTGGGGATATCATGAGCTTTCATCATGTGCCACTCTTAAAGGTAGTGGTATGGCGGCACATGGGGAGAGCATAATTGTTTACCATCTTAGACAAGAACAAAGAGCAGTGGTTCCCTAGTGAGATAACAGGGAAGTGTGAAGAATGAATGAAGTGAATGCAATGTGACGCCGTTTGTGTGTTAGAAGCTTCTAGGGGAATGCCATGTTATTTAAGAGAAGAGTCTCTGCTGAGATGTCATTCTGTCTATGCTTCTTGTGTGAGTTGTGTAATAAATCGTCTGAATTAAATCCGCCTCTTCATTTACACGCTCCACACTGGTGACCCAAGACGAATCATGGAACACGATGAAAGATTCCCGGAGCCAACCTCGACGGGAACCCCCAGCCACGCATGTGCTGTTGCGATCAAGCTACCGGATTTTTGGCAGCACAACCCGCGCTCCTGGTTCCACCTAGTCGAGGCGCAGTTTGCCCTCCGGGGGATATCGGCGGATGACACCAAGTTCCACTATGTGGTCGCAGTGCTCGACGCCCGCACGGCTCAGCACGTAGAAAGCCTGCTCAATCAGCCACCAACCGACGGCAAGTACGGCGCCTGAAGGCTGCGCTCATCCAATACTACACACTCTCGGATGCTGAGAGAGCAGAGAGACTCCTGACGCGGACCGGGTTGGGAGACGGGTCGGCCATAGACCTGATGGAGAAGATGCTGAGGTTAAAGGGCACAGACGACGACCATTTTATTTTTACCCACCTCTTCCTCGGGAACCTTCCGTCAGCGGCAAGAGCGACCCTGGCCAATTCGCCGTTGCTGGCCAAGCGGGACTATCGTGTGCTAGCCCGGGAAGCAAACTGGATCATCGTCGCCTCCAGGGAGTTCACGACCTTTGCGGCAGCGACGGAGCTCGGCGTGACGACCGGAGGAGGCGAGTAGCCATCGACGGCAGCAGCAGAGCCACCGACGGCAGCAGCAGCGGGGGCCAAGGATCACGGGGGAGACACGCTTTGTTTCTACCACCGCCGCTTCGCAGAGAGGGCACGCAAATGCATACCACTGTGCCAATTCAAGCGCTCGGGAAACGCCAAGACCGGGGGTCGGTAGCAGCCGTGACCCTCGGGGAGGAAAACAAGCTGCTCTACTTGACGGACACACGCTCGGGGAGGCATTTCCTCGTGGACACCGGCGCCTAGAAGAGTTTCATCCGGCCGACCTACGCTGACCGGCTGGCAGGATCTAGCGCCCCGAGATGGCGGCAGCAAACGGCTCGGAGATTAAGACCTTTGGTGAGAGGACTCACATTTGAGTGGACTTTTGTCATAGCAGCATTGAATTTCCATATACTGGGGGCTGATTTTCTATGTGCACATGGTTTGTTGGTAGATGTCGCTAACAGACGCCTAGTTAATGCACTGTCCTTTGACTCTCTCACCTGTATAGCTCGAGTGACCGAGCCAACAGCACAAACCAACGTCACAGCTACATGCGGTAAGTTCCACACACTGCTCACTCAGTTCCCAGCACTCACTGTCCCGACGTTTTCGGCAACCATCGCTAAACACGGGGTGGAGCATTTTATCACCACCACCGGGCCGCCCGTTTTTGTAAGACCTCGGCGCTTGGACGCAGCTAAACTGGCATCATCAGGCATTCAAACAGCCCATGGGCTTCCCCGCTACACATGGTCCCTAAAGCTGAGGGTTCGTGGCGACCTTGCGGGGATTTCCGCAGGTTGAACAACGCCACAGCGCTCGACCACTACCCAATTCCTCACATTCAGGATTTTTCCATTCACCTTGCAGGAGATCGCGTTTTTTCTAAAATAGACCTGGTCCGCGGTTACCACCAAGTCCCAGTGCACGCTGAGGACATACCCAAAACAGCGGTAATAACTCCTTTCGGTTTATTCGAGTTTTTGCGCATGCCATTTGGGCTTAATGGGGCTGCACAGACGTTCCAACGCATGATGGATGCAGTGCTGCGCGATCTCCCTTTTGTGTTCGTTTACCTGGACGATATCTTAGTAGCCAGCGTGTCCAAAGACAAACACGAAACCCACCTCACGATGGTTTTCCGGAGGTTGGAAGAGCACGGGTTAATAATCAACCCAGCGAAATGTCAGTTCAGGGTGACAGGGATTGATTTTTTGGGGGCACCGCGTCTCTCCCGAAGGAGCGGTCCCGCTGCCTGACAAAGTGCGTGCAGTGGCAGATTTTCCCCGGCCACAAACGGTCAGGGCGCTACAAGAATTTTTGGGAATGGTGAACTTTTATAACCGTTTCCTTCCCCGCGCAGCGCAGCTCATGCAGCCACTGTACGCTGGGCTCAAAAAACAGAAACCCGCGGATAGGGTCGAATGGACCCCGGAGCGAGAGCGGGCGTTCTCGGAAGTCAAAGCAGCCCTGGCAAACGCCGCATTGCTGGCACATCCAGACCCAACGGCCCGTATAGTGCTCACCACTGATGCTTCAGATGTGGCCATAGGGGCGGTCGTGGAGCAGCGTGTTGCCGGGGCTTGGCAGCGGCTCGCCTTTTTCAGCAGGACTTTGCGCGACAGTGAACATAAATACAGCGCGTTCGACAGAGAGTTGCTGGCTCTCCACTTGGCCATTCGCCACTTCCAGTTCTGGCTGGAAGGGCGCAGTTTCACCGCGTTTGTTGACCACAAGCTGCTAACGTTCGCGATGGCCAAGGTTTCAGAACCATGGTCGGGCCGGCAGCAGAGACAGCTGGCCACGATCTCAGAGTTTACTACCAATATTCAGCATGTGTTGGGCAAACTGAATGTAGTGGCAGACTGCCTCTCGCGCGCCGTGGTGGCCCCGGTCTGCATGGGGATAGATTACGCAGCCATGGCCGCGGAGCAGGTTAGTGATGCGGACATGCGCACGCTCCAGTCTGGACCAACAGGGTTAAGGCTGGAGAGCAGGGTGCTGCAGGATGGCATGCCCCCCCTAATCTGCAATGTCTCCACGGGTCGCCCACGTCCCGTGGTCCCGGCCGCGTGGCGCCGCCGTGTGTTTGAATTGGTTCACTCTTTGGCGCACCCAGGAGTGCACGCGTCGGTCAAAATGGTAGGAGAGAAATTTGTGTGGCCGGGCCTTCGCAAACAAGTGAGAGAGTGGGGGGGGCAGCCTGCGTGGCGTGCCAACGAGCCAAAGTACACAGACACACGAAGGCTCCCTTGGAACCGTTTCGCATTCCGGCTAAGAGGTTCGACCATGTTCACGTGGACCTCGTGGATCCCCTCCCACCATCACAGGGGTACACGCACCTCCTGACAATGGTGGACCGCACCACACGCTGGCCAGAAGCAGTTCCGCTGGCAGCAACCACGGCCGAGGAGGTGGCGCGTGCGTTTTTAACAGCATGGGTGGCGCGTTTTGGAGTCCTGTCGGACATTATATCCGACAGGAACCCTCAATTTGTTTCCGAACTCTGGTCAACAATGGCCCGCAGCCTGGGTGTCACAATTCATCGCACAACTGCGTACAATCCACAGGCTAATGGGTTATGCAAACGTTTTCATAGATCATTGAAAGCGGCTTTCAGGGCTTCACTGACGGATGCAAATTGGGTAGACAAGCTACCGTGGGTTTTATTGGGGTTACGTTCTGCGTCTAAAGAGGATCTGGAAGCTTCCCCGGCAGAACTCGTTTTTGCGCAACCACTCAGGCTGCCCGGGGAGTTTCTGCCAGATAATCCCGCGCCGGACAGCTCCCCGTCTCAGCTGTTGCAGCGTAACATAGACACAAGCACGCTGCCGGTCCCCACCCACCACAGTTTTCCGCACGTTTTTGTGCCTAAAACTTTGAAAAACGCGGAGTTTGTGTTTGTCAGACACGACACCCACCGCCTCCCACTGCGCCCACCTTATGATGGACCATTCAGAGTACTGGAAACAGGGGATAAGCATTTTTTGCTAGACTTGGGGGGTAGGAGGGAAAAGATTGGCATAGACAGACTCAAACCCGCTTTCGTTGTGGCGGACAAGCAGGTGCTGTTGGCGAGGGCCCCTCAGTGTGGAAGACCCCCACGGGGAGCCCCCCAGAGAAAGGATTCCCCAGTGCACCCACACAGACAGACAAAAAGTTTTCCCCCCCAAATATCAACCCCCCAGCATGACAGTGCCGCGGAGGCGGTGAACCCTGGTTACAGCAGATACGGGAGAAGACTGAAACCCAAGCCGCATGTGGACTGATGTTTAATGGTGATACGGACTGTTATTCTATTGTTCTATCCAAGATGCTCGGGGGGGGGGGGGGGTGGTGGTATGGCGGCACATGGGGAGAGCATAATTGTTTACCATCTTAGACAAGAACAAAGAGCAGTGGTTCCCTAGTGAGATAACAGGGAGGTGTGAAGAATGAATGAAGTGAATGCAATGTGACGCCTTTTGTGTGTTAGAAGCTTCTAGAGGAATGCCATGTTATTTAAGAGAAGAGTCTCTGCTGAGATGTCATTCTGTCTATGCTTCTTGTGTGAGTTGTGTAATAAATCATCTGAATTAAATCCGCCTCTTCATTTACACGCTCCACAGTATTTGTCAATTTACAGCATAAAATGAACATTCTTTTACTGATTACTTTTGTCATAACTGTAGGACATCAGGACTAGTTGTGCTTGTGAAGACTTTAACAGTTTATGTTGACTTTTGAGTAATTTTCCTCAAAAGTGGTTCAGATTAATTTACGTACTGTAGAGAGAGGAATAATCAGGCGAGGCGGTACAGAGCAGAGCAGACTTTATTAATTTCTCTCTAACATTAACAAGAATCAGAAGCCTAAAAACCAGGTCGCGGGCACCTCTCTTTCCATACTATAAGATAAGATAAGATAAGATAAGCCTTTATTAGTCCCACAACGGGGAAATTCCAGGATTGCAACAGCACAGGGATAGCAACACTCAGAGCAACAATCAGAAGGCAAGAAAAAAAAAAGCAAGCAAGCAAGAGCAGCTAATATACATATGTACATATTACTATAAATATATATATATATATACACACAGACACACAGTGTAGAGCATTGTAGCTGGATGGGATAAATATATGAGTACATAAACACACAGTACGGAGCATTGCAGCTAGATGGAATAAATATGTAAATATATAAACACAGTGTGGAGCAATGTAGCTTGATGGAATAATATGTAGATATATAAACACACAGTACGGAGCATTGCAGCTAGGTGGAAAAAATATGTAAATATATAAACACACAGTGCGGAGCAATGTAGCTAGATGGAATGAATATATAGATATATAAATATAAACATAAACACACCCAGTGCGGAGCATTGTAGCTAGATGGAATAAATATGTAAATGTATAAACACACACAGTGCAGAGCATTGTTGCTAGATGGGATGAGACAGCACAACCGTCTACTTAGTTATCCTACATGGTATGATTATGTGCCCATACATATTCTCACCCTCCGTAGCTACCGGTATTTTCCTAGTTGTATGCCGGAGGGGACCATTGTGTAAGTCTATTGCATCTTTTGCATTCAAAAAACTATTAGTTTGTTACATCTTTTTGCTATCTCTGCGAGCAGCCCTGCTTAGGTTGTACAGTCTGACAGCCGTTGGTAGGAAGGACCTACGAAACCTCTCGGTTGTGCACCTGGGATGATGTAGTCTGCTGCTAAATGAGCTCCTCAGTGCATTCAGTATGTCCTGCATAGGGTGGAACTCGGACTCCAGCAGAGATGACAGTTTAGCCACCGTCCTTCTCTCTCCTATCTCCTCCACTGAATCAAGGCGCTGCCCCAGGACGGAGCTATCTTTCTTGATCAGTTTGTTCAGTCTCTTCCTATCGGCTGCAGTAATGCCACTGCCCCAGCAGACCACTCCAAAAGTGATGGCTGATGCCACCACCGTGTCATAGAATGTCTTCAGCAGTGCCCCTTGTACACCAAAAGACCTGAGTCTCCTCAGTAGGAACAGCCTGCGCTGTCCCTTCTTGTAGAGTACATCAGTATTGTGTGACCAGTCTAGTTTATTGTTCAGATGAACACCCAGATACTTGTAGGATGTCACCATCTCAATGTCTGTTCCCTGTATATTTACTGGTGCTGTGAGGGGTTGTCCTTGCCTGCGGCAGTCCACCACCAGCTCCTTAGTTTTCCTCGCGTTGATCTGGAGGCAGTTCCGATGGCACCAGTCCACGAAGTCCTGGATAAGCCCTCTGTACTCAGCTTCATCTCCATTGGAGATGAGGCCAACGATCGCAGAGTCATCAGAGAACTTCTGTAGATGGCAGTGTGTTGTGTTGTGTGAGAAGTCCGCAGTATAAAGAGTGAACAGGAAGGGAGCCAACACCGTTCCCTGGGGGGGCCCCCGTGCTACTGATGATCGTGTCGGACACACAGTCCTGGGTTCTCACAAACTGAGGCTGGTTCGTGAGGTAGTCCAGGATCCATGATGAGAGGTGCTGGTCCACCCCTGCGCGCAGCAGCTTGTCCTTCAGGATCATCGGTTGGATGGTGTTGAAAGCACTGGAGAAGTCAAAGAACATGATCCTCACCACATTCCCGGGCTTCTCCAGGTGGGACAGAGAACGGTGAAGGAGGAAGATCACCGCATCCTCCACCCCAATGCCATGCTGGTAGGCGAACTGGAGTGGATCCATCGCTGCTTCCACCAGGGGGCGGAGGTGAGCAAGGAGCAGTCTCTCCAGGGTCTTCATCAAGTGGGACGTCAAGGCCACTGGTCTGTAGCTGTTCAGGTCTTTGGGGTGGGAAGTTTTTGGTACAGGTACCACACAAGATGTTTTCCACAGCTGTGGTACCCTCCCCAGCTTCAGGCTCAGGTTGAAGATGTACGTCACAATCCCACACAGCTGGTCTGCACAGGACTTGAGGAGCTTTGCGCTGATGCCGTCCGGTCCCGACGCCTTCCTCGTCTTGATCTTCCTCAGCTGTTAGGTTAATTGGCTGTTCTAAATTGTCCCTAGATATCTGTTTCCTATAGGCCCTTAGAATAGAGGGTTAGTATTAATGAAAGCGCTTTGAGTGGTCTTTGTGACTAGAAAAGCGCTATATAAGTGCAGGTTAGTTAGTTAGTTAGTTAGTTAGCTCCGTCCTCACCTGGGTCCTGGTCAGGGTCAGGATGGGGGGCTGTGTGTTGGGAGTGGGGGGGTGTTGGTGGAGTGGGGAGTGGGCAGCAGGACTTGATGTCTTTACAGGCAGCAGTGGTTGTGCAGTCAGGGGGGAGGGCGGTTGGTCAAACCTATTGAAAAACAAATTCAGATTGTTCGCCCACTCCCTGCCCCCCGTGGCCTGGGGGGAGGTATTCTGGAGCCCAGAGATGGTTTTGAGGTTTCTCCAGACCCCGCTGATGTCGCTCTGTTGCAGCTTGTCCTCCATCTTCCTCCTGAAGCTGTCCTTGCCTTCTCTGATCTTTCTCCTCAGCTCCCTCTGTACGGACTTCAGCATCTCCCTGTTCCCCGACCTGAAGATCTTCTTCTTCTCTCTCAGAAGTGTTTTAATCTCAGGGTTGATCCAGGGTTTGTTGTTTGAGCAACACCGTATGGTCTTGGTGGGAACGGATTTGTCCGCACAGAAGCTGAGGTAGCCCGTGAAGGTGTGAATGAGGCCATCGATGTCCTCACCATGTGGATCGCAGAGCTGCTTCCAGGCGGTGGCTTCAAAACAGCCCTTTAGAGTGTCCATTGCCTCCTCAGACCATAACATCCCTGTGCGCATGGCCGGGGGTTGTCTGTGCACTAGGGGTTTGTACACCGGCCGGAGATGAACCAAATTGTGGTCCGATCTCCCGAGTTGGGGGAGTTGTGATGAGGTGTACGCCTCCTTAGTGTTTGCATAGAATAAGTCCAGTGTTTTATTGTCTCTAGTGTGGTATGTGACATACTGGGTAAACGTGGGTAGAATGGGAGACAGTGAAACATGGTTGAAATCGCCTGAGATGAGGAGAAGAGCATCTGGGTGTTCTGTCTGCAGCCTGCCAGTTACTGAATGGATGACGTCACGTGCTGTCCCAGCGTTCGCCGTCGGATTTGCATAAACAACAATGCAGACCACGTGTGAGTGTTCTCTCAGGAGATATGTAGGCCGCATGCTAACAGCTAGCAACTCAATGTCTTTGCTGCAGTGACGTTGTTTAACAGTGATATGTCCCGGTCTGCACCAGTTGTTGTTAACATACATTATCACTCCACCGCCCCTTGTTTTGCCACTGTCTGGTGTTCGGTCTGCCCTTATCATGTGGAAACCCTCCAGCTCAATGTTAGCATCTGCTGCTAGTTCAGTTAGCCACGTCTCAGTAAACAAAAGGAGAGAGCACTCCTGGTATGTGCTATCGTAACGGCAGATAGCCGCTAGCTCATCTACCTTTCCAAGTATAGAGCGTACATTCCCCATAATAACGGATGGGAAGGTGGGTCTGTACCTGGGTCTATAGAACTCAACCAGCGACCTGTGGTGTTTCCATTAACATGAA
Source organism: Pholidichthys leucotaenia (assembly GCA_020510985.1). Taxonomy (NCBI): domain Eukaryota; kingdom Metazoa; phylum Chordata; class Actinopteri; order Cichliformes; family Pholidichthyidae; genus Pholidichthys; species Pholidichthys leucotaenia. Next base: position 292,794,899 of record CM035848.1, read on the forward strand.
TACATTTACCATGACAATTCCCTTTGTCACCCAGCCTGTCGGCGCATTATTATGCAGACCAGAGGAGAATGCATATTCTCATGCAAAAACCATAGACTGCCTTGTATATCCGTTTCTCGGTTCTTATGCATCTCCTCCTGCCGTGGCATTCAGTCTGAATGGAGAACGTACTGACTGGGTCCCCCACACCACCACCCCAGAAACTCAGACTGAGCCTTAACCCTCATGTCCTTTGGGCTTCAGCCTACATCCACAGCGGCTGTAACGGGGGGTCGCCGGCTCTGAGGCGCTGCTGTGCCGGTGGGGCGCTCTTGGAGGCACATCCGTCTGTGGGGGGACATTGGGAGGGGGCATCTTCAGCATGCCATTGTGACTGATCTGACAACTCATTTACCTGGGGAGTTCTCAGTAGGGGTCATCCGCGCCAAGGAGCTCGGGCCAACACCACCTGCTCATCTGCTAAGATGAAGGCGGGCTTAAGCCTGTCTATACAGATTGTTTCTCTGCGCCCCCCCAAGTCGAACACAAAATGTTTCTCCCCAGGTTCCAGCACTCTGAACGGGCCGTTGTAGGGCAGGTGCAATGGGGTAGGGTGGGCATCATGCCTGACAAACATGAACGATGCGTCCTTCAAGGTCTTTGGCACAAAAGTGCGGGGAAAACAGTGGTGGGCCGGGCCGGATACTGTCCCTGCCTCTGCGCTATGCAGTGAAAGCGGGAATGGATTGGTGTTCGGTGCGGGGTTGTCAGGCAAAAATTGTCCAGGGAGCCACAACAGCTGGGAAAGAAAAAACAGCTCTGCTGGGGAAGCCGTCAAATCCTCCTTGGGTGCTGAACGCAACCATAAAAGAACCCATGGCAACCAGTCCACCCAATTTGCATCCATAAACGAAGCCCTGAGCACTGCTTTAAGTGGCCTATGGAAACGCTCGCATAACCCATTGGCCTGGGGGTTGTACGCAGTTGTGCGATGAATTGTAATGCCCAGGCTCCGGGCCATCATGGACCAGAGGTCAGAAATGAACTGCGGGCCCCGGTCGGACGTGATATCCCAAGGGGCGCCGAAACGTGGCACCCATGTCGTCAAAAAAGTACGTGCAACTTCTGCGGACGCGGTGGAAGCTAGCAGGACTGCCTCAGGCCAGCGCATGATGTGGTCCACCACTGTCAGGAGGTGCGTGAACCCCTGAGATGGTGGGAGGGGGCCCACGAGGTCAACGTGAACATGGTTGAACCTCTTAGCCGGGACATGGACCGGCTCAAGGGGGGCCTTTGTGTGCCTGTGCACCTTGGCTCATTGGCACGCTACGCAGGCTACAGCCAACTCTTTCACCTGTTTGCGCAGGCTTGGCCAGACGAACTTTGCTCCCACCATTTTGACTGACACGCGCACTTCTGGGTGCGCAAAGGAGTGAACTGACTCAAAAACGCGTGGGACCACCGGGCGCGGGCGGCCTGTGGAGACATCACAGATTGGGAGGGGGGGGTGTCTTGCAGTACTCTGCTCTCCAGCCTTAACCCTGTTGGTCCAGACTGGAGCGTGCAAACGTCCGCATCACCAATCTGCTCAGCGGCCATGGCCATGTAATCTATCCCTACGTAGACTGGGGCCACTAATGCACACAAGAGGCAGTCTGCCACCACGATGAGTTTACCGGCCACATGCTGAATGTCGGTCGTAAACTCCGAGATCGCAGCCAGCTGTCCCTGCTGCCGGGCCGACCATGGTTCCGAAACCTTGGACATAGTGTAGGTTAGCTGCTTGTGGTCCACAAACGCAGTGAAGGTGCGCCCTTCCAGCCAGAACTGGAAGTGGCATATGGCCAGGTGGAGAGCCAGTAACTCCCTGTCGAACGCACTGTATTTACGCTCATTGTCACGCAAAGACCTGATAAAAAAGGCGAGCGGCTGCCAAGAACCGGCGGCGCACTGCTCCACGACAGCCCCATGGTCATGTCTGACGCGTCGGTAGTGGGCCCTATCTAAATCGCCTGGTCCGGGTGCGCCAGTAGTGCGGCGTTCGCTAGAGCTGTTTTAACCTTGGAAAATGCCTGTTCTCGCTCAGGAGTCCAGTCGACTTTGTCCGCCGGTTTCCGTTTCTTGAGTGCGCCGTACAATGGCTACAATAGCTGGGCTGTGCGGGGGAGGAAATAATTGTAGAAATTAACCATCCCCAAAAACTCATGCAGCGCCCTGACCGTCTGAGGCTGGGGAAAATCTGCCACTGCGCACATTTTGTTCGGTAGGGTATTGCGCCCTCCGGTGAGATGCGGTGACCCAAAAAGTCGATTCCCATCACCCCAAGCTGGCACTTTGCCGGGTTGATTATTAACCCGTGCTCCTCCAACCTCTGCAAAACTGTCCTGAGGTGGGTTGCGTGTTTGTCCTTGGACGCGCTGGCCACCAGGATGTCGTCCAGGTAGACGAACCTGAAAGGCATGCGTAAGAACTCAAAAAGACCAAATGGGGTTATTACTGCCGTTTTGGGTATGTCCTCCACGCGCACCGGGACCTGGTGGTAACCGCAGACCATGTCTATCTTGGAAAAAATGCGTGCCCCGGTGAGGTGAACAGAAAAATCCTGAATATGGGGGATCAGGTAGCGATCGTGCGCTGTGGCGTTGTTTAATCTGCGGAAATCTTTGCATGATCACCACGATCACTAGGCTTTAGGCACCATATGTAACGGGGATGCCCATGGGCTGTTTGAGCGCCTGATGATGCCCAACCTTTCCAAGTTCAATTCAATTCAACTTTATTAATATAGCGCCATTTCACAACAACAGTCATCTCATAGCACTATCAACTGTAGGGGAAACCCCCACAGTTGCAGAAAGACCCCAGCAATCGGGCAATCCCCTGTGAGCAAGCACTTGGCGATGGTGGAGAGGAAAAACTCCCTTTTAACAGGAAGAAACCTACAGCAGAACCAGGCTCAGGGAGGGGCAGTCATCTGCTGCGACTGGCTGGGGGGTGAGGGGATAGAGAAGAAGAAAAGAACAGACATGAAGAGAGCAAACAGCACGATGGGTACTCAATCTATGGGAGAGAACAAACAAATGTTAATGACCAGCAAAAAAAAAAAATATTTCATTGACAGTGAGGAAAGGAGTGAGGCCTAGTGCATTACTGGAGGTCCCCCGGCTGACTAAACCTATTAGCAGCATAACTAAGGGAGGGTTCAGAAACACATGATCCCTCCCTAATTGTAGGCTAGATCAAAAAAGTAGGTTTTAGCCCTATTCTTAAAAACAGAGATCGAGTCTGACTCCCGAATCCAGATTGGCAGCTGGTTCCACTGGAGAGGAGCTTGATAACTGAAGGCTCTGCCTCCCATTTTGGAGATTCTAGGTATTACAAGTAATCCTGCATTTTGGGAGCGTAGTGCTCTGTTAGGATAATACGGTAGTATCAGATCTTTTAAATAAAAAGGAGCCTGATTGTTTAGAGCTTTGAAAGTAAGAAGAAGGATTTTAAACTTAATTCTAAACTCTATGGGAAGCCAATGAAGGGAGGCCAGAACCGGGGAGATATGATCTCTCTTTCTAGTACCTGTTAAAACTCTTGCTGCAGCATTTTGGATCAGCTGAAGACTTTTTAAAGATGTTTTAGGACAGCCTGATAATAAAGAATTACAATAATCTAATCTCGAGCTAACAAAAGAGTGGATCAGTTTCTCAGCATCACTCTGAGACAAGATGCTCCTAATCTTGGCAATATTATGCAAATGATAGAAGGCAGTCTTAGAAACAAATTTAATATGTGAATTGAAGGCCAGATCCTGATCAAAAATAATTCCAAGGTTCCTCACAGAGCTATTAAGAGAAAGAGTAACCACATCCAAACTGTAAGTTTGATTTGGAAAGGAATTTCTAAGGTTTTTTGGACCAACAAGAATGACTTCAGTCTTATCTGAATTTAATAGCAGGAAATTACAAGACATCCAAGCTTTGATTTCCTTAAGACAGGCTTCTAGCTTGGCTAATTGATTACTATCATCTGGCTTCATTGACAGGTATAATTGTGTGTCATCTGCATAACAATGAAAATGTATACAGTGCTTTCTAATAATGTTGCCTAACGGAAGCATATATAAACTAAAAAGAGTAGGGCCTAGCACAGTTGGCAGACTCCTTGTGCGCACTTGCCAGTTTAGCTGCGTCCAGGTGCCGAGGTCGTGCGAAAACGGGCGGCCCTGTGGTGGTAATGAAGTGCTCCACCCCATGTTTAGTGACGGCCGCCGAAAACGTCAGAACTGTAAGTGCTGGGAACTGGGTGAGTAGTGTGTGGAACTTACCCCCTGGAGCTGTGACGTTGGCTAGTGTTGTGGACCCAGCTCCTGTAGCTGTACAGGGCAAAGAATCAAAAGACATTGCATTAATCAGGTGCCTGTTAGCCACATTGACTAATAGTTCGTGTGCAAACAAAAAATCAGCGCCCAAAATGGGGATGCTACATGCCGCTATGACGAATGTCCATTGGTAGGTATGGCCGTACAAGGATATAGTCAGTGTCCTCTCACCAAAAGTCTTAATGTCTGAGCCTCTTGCAGCCATCAGCTCGGGGCCGCTACTTAATGCCAGCCGGTCGGTGTAGGACGGCAGGATGAGGCTCTTTTGGGAGCCAGAGTCCACGAGGAACCATCTCCCCTAGCGTGAGTCTGTCACATAGAGCAGCTTGTTTGTGTCACCGGCGGTCGCAGCTGCTACCGACTGCCGGCGCTGGCATTTCCCGAGCGCTTGAATTGGCACGGTGGCACGCATCGGTGTGCGTCTTCGCCAAAACGGCGGTGGTCGAAGCAGAGTGTGTCTCTCTGGTGCTTCTTGGCCTCTGCTGCAGCCACCGTCATTGGCTCCTCGCCTCCACTGGCTGTCTCGCTGGGTTCCGACTCCGCTGCGTTCACAGCGAAGACTCTGGTGGAAAGGATAATCCGATCTGCCTCTTGTGATAGCGCCTGGTAGTTGCGTGTGGCCAGCAGCGGCGAATTGGCAAGGACCGCTCTGGCCACTGTCGGGAGGTTCCGGAGGAAAAGGTGGGCAAAGAGGAAATGCCCGTCATCTGTGCCCATCAACGCCAACATCTTCTCCATCAATTCGACCGCCGATCCATCTCCCAACTCGGAGCGCATCAGGAGCCTTTCCGCTCTCTCGCAGTCCGAGACCGTGTAGCGCTGGGTCAGCGCAGTTTTGAGAGTGTCGTATTTGTTGTGGGCTGGGGACTGTTGGAGCAGGCTTGCCACCTGCTATGTTGTGCGTGTGTCCAGTGCTGCAACCACAAAGTAGTATTTGGTGTCATCCGCCGTCACTCCCTGGAGCGCAAACTGGGCCTCCGTGTGGAGGAACCAAGACTTTGGGTCATGTAGCCAAAAGTCTGGGAGTTTGACCGAAACGGTGCTCGCTGTGCTGGCACCTCCAGTCCGGGTCGTCTCCAGGGTGTTCGCCTCGAGTTCCATTGTGCGTCAAGGGTCACCAGTGTAGAGAGAGGAATAATCAGGCGAGGCAATCCGGAGCACAGCAGACTTTATTAATCTCTCTCTAACATCAACAAGAATCAGAAGCCATAAAAACCAGGTCACGGGCACCTCTCTTTTCATACCATACAACTCACCCAGCGACCTGTGGTGTTTGCATTAACATGAATACTTTTACCATCACAATTTCCTTTGTCACTGTTTGCATTAACACACATACGTACATCCCCCATGACAATTCCCTTTATCACCCAGCCTGTCAGCGCATTATTATGCAGACCGGAGGAGAATGCATATTCTCATGCGAAAACCATAGACTGCCTTGCATATCCGTTTCTCAGCTCTTATGCATCTCCTCTTGCAGTGCCATTCAGTCTGAGTTTCTGGGGGCTGTTGGAGCAGGCTTGCCACCTGCTATGTTGCCAATTGACCTGGTTTTTATGGCTTCTGAACTGAATTCATCCTCGGATTCAGGAGGAGCAATGTGGTTTTCGTTCTGGCCGTGGCACATCGGACCAGCTCTTTACCCTCTCGAGAATTCTTGAGGGTTTGTGGGAGTTTGCCCAACCAGTTTACATGTGTTTTGTGGACTTGGAGAAGGCATTTGACCGCGTCCCTCGTGGATTTTTGTGGGGGGTGCTTCGGGAGTATGGGGTATCGGGCTTGTTGTTACGAGCTATTCGGTCTCTGTACGACCGTTGTGAGAGTTTGGTTCGTATTGCCAACACTCGGTCGGAGTCATTCCCAGTGAGAGTTGGACTCCGCCAGGGCTGCCCTTTGTCACCGATCCTGTTCCTAATTTTTATGGACAGGATTTCTAGGCGCAGCCAGGGAATGGAGGGTGTCATGCTTGGTGACCACAGGATCTCATCTCTGTTGTTTGCAGATGATGTTGTCCTGTTGGCTTCATCCAGCAATGACCTACAGCTCTTGCTGGGACGGTTTGCCGCTGAGTGTGAAGCGGCTGGGATGAGAATCAGCACCTCCAAGTCCGAGTCCATGGTCCTCAGCAGGAAAAAGGTGGATTGTCCTCTCCGGGTTGGGGACAGGCTCCTGCCCCAAGTGGAGGAGTTTAAGTATCTTGGGGTCTTGTTCACGAGTGAGGGGAAAATGGAGCGAGAGATTGACAGAGGGATTGGAGCAGCATCTGCAGTGATGCGGACGTTGTACCGGTCTGTTGTGGTGAAGAGGGAGCTTAGTTCTAAGGCAAAGCTGTCGATTTACCAGTCAATCTACGTTCCTACTCTCACCTATGGTCACGAGCTTTGGGTAATGACCGAAAGAACGAGATCGCGGATACAAGCGGCTGAAATGAGCTTTCTCCGTAGGATTGCTGGACTCACCCTCAGAGATAGGGTGAGGAGCTCAGTCATCCGGGAGAGGCTCAGAGTAGAACCGCTGCTCCTCCACATTGAAAGGAGTCAGTTGAGGTGGTATGGGCATCTGATTAGGATGCCTCCTGGACGCCTCCCACTTGAGGTGTTTCAGGCACGTCCCACTGGGAGGAGACCCCGGGGCAGACCCAGGACTCGGTGGAGAGACTATGTCTCCCAGCTGGTCTGGGAACGCCTTGGTATCCCCTCTGAAGAGCTGGAGCAGGTGGCTGGGGAGAGGGAAGTCTGGGCTTCTCTGCTTGAACTGCTGCCTCCGCAACCCGGACCTCCGGAAAAGTGGTAGAAGATGGATGGATGGATGGACTTCAACTGTCCCTGGAGTCCCCATTTAGAAAAAAATAGATAAATGAGCACAAGCCAGTGAACTCCTAGTGCCAGTCCCAATCCCAAGTAAATGGGGAGGGTCGTGTCAGGAAGGGCATCCGATGTAAAACCTTTGCCAAATCAAACATGCGGATCATGATGAATGAGACTTTCATACCAGATCAGTCAAGGCCTGGGTTAACAACGACCGCCACCGGTGCTGTTAACCGACAGCGTGCCGGTGGAAATTGGGCTACTGTTGGTTGAAGATCGAGGAGAAGGAGAGGGGGAAGGTGTGTTAGGAGGAAGAAAGAGAAAAGGAAAGGTTGAAGTGTGGAGGTGAGAGTAGGGATGTTAAATGTAGGGACTATGACTGGTAAAGGCAGAGAGTTGTCTGATATGATGAGAGAAGAAAGGTAGATATACTGTGTGTTCAAGAAATCAGATGGAAGGGAAGCAAGGCTAGGAGCATTGGAGGGGGATTTAAACTGTTCCACCATGGTGTAGATAGGAAGAGAAATGGAATAGGAATAATCTTGAAGGAAGAGTATGTGAAGAGTGTTCAGGAGGTAAAGAGGGAGTCAGACAGAATCATGAGTTTGAAGCTAGAAATCAAAGGTGTGATGTTGAATGTTGTCAGTGCGTATGCCCCACAAGTTGGATGTCAGGTAGAAGAGAAAGAGGAATTCTGGAGTAAGTTGGATGAAGTGGTAGAGAGTGTTCCCAGGGGGAGAGAGTGGTGATTGGAGTGGACTTTAATGGACTTGTAGGTAAAGGGAGCAGAGTTGATGAGGAGGTCATGGGTAGGTATAGTCTTAAGGAGAGAAATGTAGAAGGACAGATTGTTGTGGATTATGCTAAAAGGATGGAAATGGCTGTGGTGAACACATACTGCAAGAAGAGAGAGGAACATAGGGTGACTCCTGTCTCTTTCTGTGATAGAAGATTGGGGAGAATGTAGCTAAGCAGCACTGGATAGTAGTCTGTAGGATGACTCTGAAAATCAAGAGGAAGTGAGTGAAAGCAGAGCCAATGATTAAATGGTGGAAGATAGATAAGGAAGAAGGTCACACAGACTTCAGGAAGGAGTTGATACAGGCTCCTTGGTGGAAGGGAAAAATTGCAGCAGAAAGTACAGCAAAAGTATTGAGAGAAACGGGTAGAAATGTGTGTGGTGTATCCTCTGGAAAGAGGAAAGAAGGAACAAGGAAGTCACGAGGATTAGCAAGGTAGAGGTGAGGGCAGCTTTGAAGAGGATGAAGAATGGAAAGGTGTTTGGTCCAGATGACATACGTACCTGTAACATACCTGTATGAAGATGTTTAGGAGAGATGTCAGTGGACTTTTTAACCAGATTGTTTAACACAGTCTTGGAGAGTGAGAGGATGCCCGAGGAGTGAAGTGTTTTGGTACCAATTTTCAAGAACAAAGGTGATGCTCAGAGCTGTAGTAACTGTTATATGTGGCTCTAGGGAGCCACATAATGAGAACCGAGGGTGAGCCAGTGAGTTGAGATGTTTTATTATAAATAAGGGGATTAGGAACAAGGGATAAGGAACATGGGAAAGGAAAACGGTCTTGCTGACCGAAAGCACAGCTACTCATAAACAGGGTTACACTCACGAGTAGTACGGCACAGGAGTAACGGGCTGGCACCGGAGATAAAGATGCCAAGGCATGAATACTCACAGTGGGGAACTCTCACAAGAATACTGTAAGCAGCGTAGAGGGGCTGACGCTGGACGTAGGGGTTTCAGCCTGTAGTGCTTTAAGTCGCAGCCCCGAGTGATCGAGGCTGCTCCTTTTTATTCTCATTAGCAGCGCCCCAGCTGATGAGGATTAATTGGCCCCAGCCGTCCCGTAATGCTGACAGCTGGGAGCCTGCTGAGATGCTGCCCAATGAGAGGCAGGGATAAGAGACATGGGCTGAGCGCCGAGACGGCGTCTCATCCCATGGTGACAGTAACTACAGAGGCATAAAGTTGATCAGCCACACTATGAAGGTATGGGAAAGAGTTGTTGAAGCCAGGTTAAGAGGAGAGGTGGCAATCGGTGAGCAGCAGTATGGTTTCATGCCAAGAAAAAGTACTACAGATGATAGATGGATGGATGGATGGATGGATGGATGGATGGATGTACTTTATTAATCCCAAACTGGGAAATTACAGTTTAACAGCAGCATGACACAATAGATAACCCAAAACAAACAGAAATTCACACAGCATAATAGAAAAGGAGTTACCCAGTGAAGCAAAAAAAAAAAAATGCTTAAATAACTTTATATACTACATGGGCTACTACTCGGCTAAATAGATGTATGATCCTTATGAGTCTGTGGATAGTACTGACTGTACAAAGGAGGGTTATAAGGAGCAGGGTGAAATTTGAGGTACCATTTACTGTAAGGTGCAGTATGGTGTCATTGTTATGACCAAAATTCCACATTAGAGGGAGTTATTGTACAGTAAATTGGCATGTGGCAGGAAAGATTTCCTGTACCTGGCCGTTTGGCAGCAAAGCTGTAGTAGTCTGCTGGAGAAAGTGCTCCACTGTCTGTCCAGTGTGTGGTGGAGGGGGTGATCAGAATTGTCCATGATGGATCACAGTTTGTTCAGTGTCTTCTCCGCCACAGATTCAAAGGTCTCTGGCCTGAGACCAATCATAGAGCCAGCCTTGCTGATAACCTTGTCAAGTCTGTTGGTGTCGGAGGCCCTGATACTGCTACCCCAACAGACAGCAGCAAAGAAGATGGCGCTGGGGACAACAGTCTGGTAGAAAAGCTCCAGCATCTCGCTGCACACATTGAAGGATCTCAGCTTCCTCAGAAAGTAGTCTGCTCATCCCCTTCTTGTACACAGCATCTGTGTTAGATTTCCAGTCCAGTCCATTGCTGATCACGACACCCAGGTATTTGTAGTCCTCCACTACCCCCACATCCTCCCCCCTAATCCGCAATGGCTGTGAAGGTGTCCTCTTCTTCCTGAAGTCAATCACCATCTCTCTGGTCTTGCTGACGTTCAGTTTCAGGTGATTCTGTTTGGTCCACTCCACAAATCTGTCTACCTGTGCCCTGTACTCCCCCTCCTCTCCCCCTCTTATACACCTAACGACAGCCGAGTCATCAGAAAATTTCTGCAGGTAGCATTACTCAGTGTTGGACTGAAAGTCATTGGTGTATAAGGTAATGAGAAAAGGAGAAAGCACAGACCCCTGTGGAGCTCCTGTATCACTAACCACCACATCAGACAAGACATTGCCCATCCAGACAAACTGTGGCCTGCCTGTCAGGTAGTCAGTAATCCAGGAGATCTCAGAGCTGTCAACCCCCATCACCCACAGCTTCTAACCCAGCAGCAGTGGTTGGATGGTGTTATATGCACTGGAGAAATTAAAGAAGATGATTCTCCTCCTGGACGCCTCCCGCTTGAGGTGTTTCAGGCACGTCCCACTGGGAGGAGACCCCGGGGCAGACCCAGGACTCGGTGGAGAGACTATGTCTCCCAGCTGGTCTGGGAACGCCTTGGTATCCCCTCTGAAGAGCTGGAGCAGGTGGCTGGGGAGAGGGAAGTCTGGGCTTCTCTGCTTGAACTGCTGTCTCCGCGACCCGGACCTCCGGAAAATTGGTAGAAGATGGATGGATGGATGGATTCTCCTTCATCCAGGTGCAAATGGGCTCGTTGCAGCAGGTAGATGACAGCATCTTCAACTCCTAAATGGGGCTGGTATGCAAACTGCAGAGGGTGCAGCCAAGTCTTCACTCGCGGCATCAGATGGGCTAAGGCCAGTCTCTCCATGACCTTCATCATATGAGATGTGAGGGATGAGATGCAATGTTTGCTCAAAGAGTGCTGATGGAAAAGTATAGAGAAGGTCAGGAGTTGCACTGTGACTTCGTAGATCTAGAGAAAGCAGATGATTGAGTGCCGGGGGGAAGTGTGGTACTGTATGAGGAAGTCAGGAGTGGCAGAGAAGTATGTGAGGGTGGTGCAGGACTTGTATGAGGACAGTGAGATGGTGATGAGGTGTGCTGTAGGAGTGACAGATGGATTCAAGGTGGGGTGGGATTACATCAGGGATCAGCTTTGAGGCCCTTCGTGTTTGCCATGGTGATGGACGGGCTGACAGATGAGGTCAGGCAGGAGTCTCCGTGGACCATGATGTTTGCAGACAACATTGCGATCTGTAGTGAGAATATGGAGCAGGTGGAAGAGAACCTGGAGAGGTCGTGGTATGCACTGGGGAGTGTCAAGGTTGATTTGTGACAGAAGGATAGCAGCTAGAGTAAAAGGGAAGATTTCCAAGAAGGTTGTGAGACCCGCTATGATGTTTGGTTTGGAGACGGTGGAACTGACATAAAGACGGAAGGTAGAGCTGGAGGTACCAGAGTTGAAGATGCTGAAATTCTTATTGTGAGTGACTAGGAGGGACGAGATTAGAAATAAGTCTATCAGAGGGACAGCTCAGGTTGAGCGGTTTGGAGATAATGTAAGAGAGGCAAGGCTGAGATGGTTTGGACATGTGCAGAGGAGGGATAGTGGATATATTGGACAAAGGATGTTGAAGATGGAGCTGCCAGGCAGGAGGAAAAGAGGAAGACCACAGAGATGAGTCATGAATGTAGTCAAGGAGGACATGGAGAGAGTTGGTGTTTCAGAGGAAGGTGAAGGGACAGGGTGAGATGGAGGCAGATTGTTGTGGCAACCCCTAAAGGAAACAGCTGAAAAAAGGAGAAGAAAAGAAGAGGTGGAAGGAGAATTACTTTTTATTTTGTTTCAAAGTCAATAGAGTCCTTATAAAATGTACTTGACTTTCTGCTCTTTCTCATGATCAGGGCAGTTTCTTTCTGTCTGTCTGTTAGCAGGATTATGCAAAGGCTACTGGACATATTTTGATGAAAGTTTCAGCAGAGGCAGCGCGGTGGCGGAGCGGCTAGCACTGCGGCAGCACAGCAACTCACCCTTGGCCGGGGGATCCTGGGTTCGATCCCAGCCCCCAGCCAACAGTGATCTGTGTGGAGTTTGCATGTTCTCCCCGTGTCTGCGTGGGTTTACTCCGGGATTTCTCCGGTTTCCTCCCACATGCCAAAAACATGCAAGTTAGGTTAATTGGCATCAAACTGGGGATTCTAAATTGTCCTTAGGTCTGACTGTGAGAGTGAATGGTTGTCTGTCTCTCTGTGTTGGCCCTAAGATGGAATGGCAATCTGTCCAGGGTGTACCCTGCCTCTTGCCCAAAAATGCTGGGATAGGCTCCAGCCCCACCACGACCCGAAAAGGATTAAGCGGAAGAAGACGGATGGATGTTCAGCCAGGGTGCCCTGGTATGTTCAGGTTTTTGTGGGAAACTGTCTAATTTCACTTCTTAATTGGTCCAAAAAATGTTCATAATTTGCTTTTGCTGTGCATGGGTTCTGTTGGCAGCTATGGACAACAATGGCAGATTATTTGCATTTTACAGAATATTTAGCATCTTATAGAATGCTAAACAAGGAAAATGCAAAAATAAGAGGAAAAAAAAGTCACATTCTGCATATTTTCTTGTTCCCTTCTCGAGCCATTGTTTATCTGGAGCTTTTCCAAGGTGAAGTTTTCAAGCAATCAATTGTTTTTCTAATCAAGGTAAAGTGTGTTTTACAGTGTTTCCTTAATGTGGTCAATAATGCGGACATCTGTAGCTATGAGCAACTTATCCGTCCAAAAGTATCATTTAAGGTTTACCTCTGATGTGAAAAAACAAATTCTACCTTCGTTTGACTTTGAAGTAACAGAAAACCTTATGATGTGACTATTCCACAAAAAACAACAGCTCTAATGTAGTATACCTTGATTTGGATGGATGGATGGATGGATGGATGGAAAAGAGAACACAAAGATGATGCCATAGATATAAGCAGATCAGTTACTATTCATCTTATTTTCAAGTGCAACAGAGAATGGACACTAATCTTATTTATCTCTTGTCCAATTTATTATATTTATCCTATTTATTTATCCTATTTCTGTCGTCAGCTGATCCAAAATGCTGCAACAAGAGTTTTAACAGGTACTAGAATGAGAGATCATATCTCTCCGGTTCTGGCCTTCTTTCATTGGCTTCCCATAGAATTTAGAATTAAGCTTAAAATCCTTCTCACTTACAAAGAAGTGAGAATGTGTGTGTGAATGTGTGTGTGAATGGGTGGATAGCAGGATCTGTAAAGTACTTTGGTCATCAAGAGATGAGAATAAAAGTGCTATATAAGTGAATGCCATTTACCATTTACAAAGCTCTAAATAATCAGGCCCCTTTTTAATTAAAATATGTGACAGTGTGGAGTGTGTGAAATCAGAGGCGGAATCATTTCAGACGATTTATTACACACTCACATCTTTCAAGCACAGAACAGACTGAACATTCAAGCAGAAACTCTCCCCTTAAGTTTCATGGCATTTACATCACACACAACATGACATTTGCATCACACTGCATTCAACAACCTTCATCCCTGACTCCTTCCTGCTGTCTCACCAGGAACCTCCTGCTCTTAGTTGTCCCAAGTTTATCACTGTCTCCTGTCTGAGATGCTAGACAATCTGGCTCACACAAGGTGCTACAACAGTACCTTAACATCCTAACAGAGCACTACACTCCCAAAATGCAGGATTACTTGTAATACCTAGAATTTCCAGAAATACAATGGTGTGATGGCACTGACTGGGGGTTTCTCCACCCAGAGCGGGAAGCCGGGGGTGGGGGGTGGAACAGAGGACTGAAGGAGGAAGTGGCACCGGGGGGGTCCCAGATCAAATCAAATCAAATCAAACTTTATTGTCATATTGCTGTACATACAACTGTAGTGCAGGCAAGATGAAATTGCGTTTCTCTCGGCATCCATATAAATTGAAGCAGCATGATTTAAGACACACTCACACATAGCTTCACCCCCCACCTCCCCATCCATTCACACATCCCTGAGACATACTTGGGGAAAAAAAAAAAACTAACTAACTATAATATACAAATAATATACAAAATGTCCGTAGGTGCAGTAGTGTGTATGAGAGATTCCGGGTCAACTGTTCAGCATCCTGACAGCTTGTGGAAGGAAGCTGTTGATCAGTCTGGTGGTTCTGCCTCTGATGCTCCGGAATCGTTTACCAGATGGAAGAAGTAGATGTAACAGAAAGGACTAGCCGCACCCTGGGGAGTCAAGAGACACCAGAGTTCACTAGAGTATGTGAGGAAGTGAGAAGCAGGGTTCAAGTTCTGTAATGTTAATGTGCCAGACAGGCTTTGTGCACTGTGTGTATTGTCTTTGGCTCCCTGGGTCTCATGGGGCAGAAATAAAGTGGTATAAAAGGAGGTGCCCAGGGACCCAGGGAAGAGTTTTTTTTTTCTCCTGTGTTTTATCAATCAATCAATCAAACTTTATTCCAGACTCTTGGTCCATCAAAAATAAAATAAACAAGACAATTGAAACAGTTAATAAAAAAACAAACAAACAAGACAATTAAAAAGGTTACAAAACAATAAGAAACAACTACTAAAAGAAGTACAAAAACAGTACAGACTTTAAAAAGACTTAAAAAGATTACTGTACCAGTGCCTTCTAAACTGTGACTGACAGCGAATAGAACTGAGCTTAATGCTAGACATGACTTGAATGATTTCATTTCTAGATACATCAAGCCGACAGATGAATTTATACATAAGATTCCTTATTACTGCATGCAGTGTATTTACACGTGATGAGACAAATAACTCAGAAGCACTGCACCATCGAGGCTTTTTAAGTAAAATTCTTAAAGCATCATTGTAAGCAACCTGTAATTTCTGCATACTTTGTTTCCTATAGTTTATCCATAAATGAGCAGTGTATAAAGGTGTATAATAGGTTTTAAAAAGAACCAGTTTCACCTCATCTGAACAAAAGCTAAACCTATGTGCAAGAATATTTGCTTGCATGTAGATTTTGCAGCGTTGTCTGAAAATATCATCATCATCAGTCATTCTATCATTAATAAAATGTCCCAGATATTTAATTTTATCCCTGACAATTAATTCCCTGCCTGCCAAATCAAAGACAGGGAATTTCATTAACAAATCTCCTCTAGTGCGGCAAATCAGCACACAACTCTTATTTGTATTATATTTTATGTTATTTTCAACTCCATAAGCAGTACACACTCTTAATAACTCCTGAAGACCAGCACTACTTGGACTGAGAATAACTAGATCATCAGCATACATAAAATGATTCACTAACTTATTCCCAATTAAACACCCAGTTTTACAGGCATTCAGTTGCTTTGACAAATCATCCATATAAAGATTAACCCCTTGCACTCCGGTCAATTTTCCTAAAAACACCAAAAAATAATGTGCCCAAAGTAAATCGAAAGCTGTTATTCAACACTTTGCAGCATCTTCATGGAGTTGGTCTCATTTAAAAGAAAACACTTTGAATTTTTTGGCAAAAAAAACATGATCTCTCTAAGTGCTCTGGCCACTGAGTTACAGTCATCTAAACATAGTGAACTTGAAGAAAATAAATTTGGCCTGGGTGTTTTTTTGGATACAAATGCTTGCAAATAACACACAGCTTCAGATCCGGGCTGGAAAATGCAACAGAAATGTAGAACCAAGTGTTATCCAGCTGAGGTCCAAATTTTGTAACAATACCACAAAAAATGAATATATTACACAGCTTTGTTCTCAGGTTGTTCCCAGGCGTTTTGGAACTGTGCCAAATTGTGCCAAATGGCACAGTTTGGAAAAACGTCTGTAACTTTTGAATGATTCAACATAGAAGCTTCATCTTGGGCTCTAATGAAAGGTCACATTTAGAGCTGTGTCTATGTGTGTGTGGGGGGGTTGTCCCCCCCCCCCCGCTACAGAGGACGGAGATCGGCCCTCGCTACATAACGGATTACACTCGGATGTGGCATGTTTCCACAGCAACGCTGTCACCGTGGCTCCCCCCCCCCCTCGCTACTGTGTGTGTGTGGGGGAGGTGGTTTGTCCCCCCCCTCGCTACAGAGGACGGCCATCGCTACATGATGGAATAGACTCATATGGCTATGCGGCGACCGCTGCGCAGTCACCGCGGCTTCCCCCCGCGGACCGGGGGGCGTTCGAACCGTGAACGCCCCCCCCGCTCCTCTTCTGCAGCAGGGGGGGGGTCGTTCACGGTCCGAACACAGCAAATGAACCGTTTATCGCGGCGCACGCACTTCGTACTTTGTGCGCCGTACAGTTGTAATTTACCGATCGGTCAAAAGTCATTTTTGGATTACAATTTTCAGGGATAAATAATAACTTAGCTTATAACACCTTACCTCTTCACAGCCACATTGTCCTGGCGAACTTCTCTTCCTCATTGTCAGACGAACGCGATGCTGGTCCACTCGTGGATCCCAGTCAAAACATAATTCCATTATTGCGGTTTTGGCGAATGATTTACGACCTTTGTCGTCGGCCTCCGTCGGTCTATGATGATGGAAGAGAATCCTAAACGTCTATTCTGCTGGAATGAGTGCAGGTCGCACTTGTGGGTGGTCTCCATGCTGCTGGATCTGTAGCAGGTTCTTCCAGCGTCCTTTTTTTCATCTTTTGCAACAGTAAATCTCTCTTCACCCAGCCCGAACTTCTGTGCTTCAATTGGCTCCTGCATTCACAGTAGGCGGGTCCTCCTTCCTAGGTTTTCATTCATTGGTTCTTCAAGGTTTCAGAAACCCAATTCAAGGCTCTTATTAGTCGAATGAGAGGTCAATCAGATGAACTAATCTGTTCGCGGCTGTGTCTGCAGCTTTTATTTTCAGTGCTCGCTTGGAGGCCACACCACCTACATCACCATCATCAGGACCATGAGTCCGAGAGCGCACGAGGGCACTCTCGTGCGCCCTTGTGCGCACTAGGATGCAGAGACTTGCCCGTCCGTGGTACAACGGAGTTGAGTTACTTGTCCCCTTGCTTACAGGGGACAATATACTGCCCTTGTGGCACACATATTTGAGTTGCTTAGGCTGCATATGTATATTACTGTTGCCTCACGTCTTAGAATGAACAATAAGTCTGGGTCTCCTGGGGATAACAGGAGGGTGCGAAATGTGATCTTTAGAGATGGCCTTGAGAGACTTCCTGACCACCGGGGTTTTAGGTGGAGGGGAGAAGACCTGGGGAATGATGTATTGTGTCTTGGGATTTAAAGACAATGTGACTCTGTACTTTGATGTCCCGGGTATAAAAAGGGCAGATGTGGGAGGATGGTCCTTTTTTCTGTTTGAGAGGATGTTGGAGATACGTGAATGTTAATAAACCTGAATTGAGAAATAAACTCAGCCTCATCTTTTAACGCTCTCCACACCCTGTCTGACACCACTGCTCACACCAAATGGGGATGAATGACTCTTCCCCCATTTCAAAAGCATCTTCTGATGTGCATACCAGTAAATCAGGATACATACTAAGTACTTGGGAACCCCCGCATCAATCATTTTCCTAAACAATTTTTTGTGATTAACACGATCAAACGCCTTAGAGGCATCAATAAAACACAAAAAAACTGATGAATTTTGATTTCTGTACTTACTTATAATTTCTTTTAAAGCATATATGCACAGATCTGTTCCATGATGGAGTTTAAATCCAAATTGATGATCAGTAGGTTTGATGAATACATTTAATTTTTCAAACAGTATTCTTTCCAGTACTTTAGATATTATATTGGCTATAGCTATGGGCCTGTAATTGTCTAAGCTACACAGCTTGCCAACTTTATCTTTAATGACTGGTACCAACACAACAGACAATATCGTCGTCGGCCTCCGTCGGTCTATGATGACCATGGAAGAGAATCCTAAACGTCGGCTCTGCTGGAACAGCACCGCCTGTGGCTGAACAGGCCGATGCGCGAATGGCAGTCCCTGTCAAACAGGTTGCACCTGTGGGTGGTCTCCTTGCTGCTGGGTCTGTGGCGGTTCTTCCTGCGGGTCCTTTTTTCATCTGCTGCAGCGGTCAGTCTCTCTTCACCTGCCTTGAGCTGTCTGGACAGGGTGCCTCTCCATTTGGAGCGGTCCGTTGCAAGGTCCTCCCAGCGTTCTGTGTTGATCTCCAGGGCCTTCATGTCTCTCTTGCAGACGTCTCTAAAGCGCAGCTGTGGACAGCCAACGTCTCTCCTGCAAGTCGCCAGTTGTCCGTAGAGGACGTCTTTGGGGATTCTACCATCCTCCATATGGTGAATGTGGCCTAGCCAGCGGAGCCTGCGCAGCCTGAGTAGAGTGAACATGGAGGGAAGGCCGGCACGGGACAGAACTTCTGTGTTGGGCACTTTGTCCTGCCAGGATATGTCCAGGATGTGGCGAATGCAGCGCAAGTGGAAGGAGTTCAGTCTGTTTTTCTGCCGGGCGTATGTTGTCCACGTCTCACTCCCATAGAGCAGTGTGCTGATGACGCAGGCATTGTACACTGCCATCTTCGTCTTGACAGAGAGTTTGGGATTCTCCCACACTCGTGTGGTGAGGCGAGCAAGTGTGAAGGCTGATTTTCCAATCCTCTTGTCGATCTCTGTATCAAGGGAGAGGTTGTTGCTGATTGTGGACCCCAGGTACGTGAACTGATTCACGACCTCCAGCTCATTGTCGTCGATGGTGATGGTTGGTGGTGCTTCCGTGCCTTGCGCCAAGACGTTAGTCTTCTTCAGGCTGATGGTAAGTCCGAAGTCCTTGCATGCCTAGTAGAAGCGGTCCATCAGGGTCTGAAGCTCCTGCTGTGTGTGGGTTGCGACTGCAGCGTCGTCTGCGAACAGCATGTCTCTGATTAGAGCCTCGCGTACTTTGGTTCTGGCTTTCAGGCGGGCGAGGTTGAAAAGCCAGCCGTCAGATCTTGTGTGCAGGTAGATTCCCTCTGTTGCTGTGCTGAAGGCATGCCTCAGGAGCATAGCAAAGAAAATCCCA
This sequence comes from Pholidichthys leucotaenia, assembly GCA_020510985.1. Taxonomy (NCBI): domain Eukaryota; kingdom Metazoa; phylum Chordata; class Actinopteri; order Cichliformes; family Pholidichthyidae; genus Pholidichthys; species Pholidichthys leucotaenia. The sequence goes on from CM035848.1 coordinate 292,813,999, forward strand.
AAGAGGGTTGGCGCAAGTACACATCCCTGTTTCACTCCGCTGTGTATGTTGAATGGTTCTGAGACGTTGCCGTCGTGCTGCACTATCCCCTGCATGTTGGTGTGAAAAAATTCGATGAGGCTTTGCAACTTTGGTGGGCATCCTATCTTTGGCAGGATCTTGAAAAGGCCCTCTCTGCTGACCAGATCGAACGCTTTGGTGAGGTCGATGAAGGCAATGTACAGGGGCATGTTCTGTTCTCTGCATTTCTCCTGGAGTTGGCGGATGGAGAATATCATGTCTACCGTCGATCGCTCAGCGCGGAAGCCACACTGAGACTTGGGGTAGACACGTTCGGCAAGCTTCTGTAGACGAACGAGAACAACTCGTGCATAGACTTTGCCAACAACGCTGAGGAGGGAGATGCCCCTGTAGTTGTTGCAGTCGCTTCTCTCCCCTTTGTTTTTGTAGAGGGTGATGATCTTGGTGTCCCTCATGTCCTGTGGTACGGCACCTTCCTTCCAACACTGGCAGAGGACGTCATGCAATGGCAGCAGTAGGGCGGTCTTGTAGTGCTTGATTAGGTCGGGGGGTATGCCGTCGTTGCCGGGTGCCTTGCCAGCGGCCAAGCTATCAATGGCCTTGCTGAGTTCGTCGATGGTTGGCTCGGCGTCAAGTTCATCCGTGGATGGCAGGCAGTCGATGGCATCAAGGGCTGACGGTGTCACGGTATTCTGTCTGGAGTAGAGGTCGGAGTATTGTTCCACCCATCTCTCCATCTGCTTGTTCTTTTCTGTGATCATCTCCCCAGTGGAGGATTTGAGGGGGGCCGTCTTGCTCTGAGCTGGACCAAGTGCTTTCTTGATGCCATCGTACATACCACGGATGTTCCCTGTTATGGCAGCGGTTTGAATGTCTTGGCTGAGCTGAGTCCAGTACTCGTTGGCACAGCGCTGAGCAGTCTGCTGAACTTTGCTTCTCGCAGCCCTGAGAATCTGGAGATTCTTCTCGTTTGGGTACTTCTTGTACTCAGCAAGTGCTGAGTGCTTGGCTTCAATGACGGGGGTCATCTCGGTCAACTTGGCATCAAACCAGTCCTGTGACTTCGAGGTCTTCCTCCCAAAGGTAGCCAAGGCTGTGCGGTGGATGGTGTTTCGCAGCTCTTCCCACTTCTGCTTTGCAGATTCTCCTTCTTGTGGTACACCAAGTTCCTTCTCAAAGGTGGAGGCAAACTCTCAACAAGTTCTGGTTGGGCCATCTTGCTGGTGTCAATCCGTGCCTTTCCAGGCTGTCTAGCACCATAGAATTTCTTCAGCTGCAGCTTGACCTTGCAACACACCAATTAATGGTCTGTGTCGCAATCTGCACTCTGGAACGAACGGGTGATTAGCATGTTCTTCAGTGAGGTGCGCCTGGTCAGGATCAAGTCCAGCTGGTGCCAGTGCTTTGAGCGCGGATGTCGCCAGGAAACCTTGTGTTGGGGCTTGGTCTTGAAGAACGAGTTTGTGATGCACAGATCGTGATATGTGCAGAACTCGAGCAGCCGCTGTCCATTGTCGTTCATTCTGCCCAAGCCAAATGGTCCAAGACAGAAGGGCCAGGAGTCGTGGTCAGCACCCACTCTGGCATTGAAGTCTCCAAGGAGAATGAGTTGTTCAGAGTTGGGGATGATCCTGACAGTTGTTGCGAGATTCTCGTAGAACTCGTCCTTTGCCTCTGGTGTGGCTGTCAGTGTTGGGGCATACACACTGACGAAGGTGACTGGGCCTTGAGTGGTGTTCAGGCGGAGGGTGAGGAGTCGTGCAGAGCCATTGTTGCCCGGTTCCACCATCTTCAGCAAGGTGTTCTTCACTGCAAAGCCCACTCCGTGTTCCCTGTGTTCATCACTGCCCTTTCCCTGCCAGTAGAACGTGTAGTCCTTCTTTCTCAGTATGCCTGCATCAGCCAACCGTGTTTCCTGGATAGTGGCGATATCCACTTCCAGTCTCTTCAGCTCATTATTGATGATGGCAGTCTTCCTGGTGTCGTTGATGTCCTTGAGGTTAGCAGCGAGTCCTGTCATCATAGTGCGGACGTTCCAAGTTCCCAGTTTTAGAGTTGGTCTCTTTTGTTTTTTTGTCTTGCCTGGTGCAAAGGTTCTCAGCCTGCTGTTCGGACTTCTCCTCATCCCCATGCACCCAATGAGGAAAGCAAGCTGTGGCGGGACAACACCTTATTGGCTGGGGGCTGCCCAGCTTGAGGCGGGCGGTAGCTGTCCAGTGAGATCCTATGATCCCTCCCACCGTCGGGAACAACCCCTGGCGCTGCACTCTACGCCAATTGAGCGGTGGCTTATAACCAGTAACTGTCATTCCCCGTGTTTTGTCTACGACAAAGGTGAAGCTGGAGTGTCCTCTCCAGTGATCCGGTGTTCTACCTTCCAGCGTTGGGCATTGGTAGGATTCAAGCCTGGGCAGGAAGATATGGAGGGCAAGATGTTGCCCATGCAGCATGTCTCCCCTCTCCACATCACTGATGAATCCAAAGGAACAGCAGGGCTGCTACAGTTTGGCACCAGCGCCGTCGCAGGAGCTGCCAGAACGATGTTGAGCACAACAGAGAACTGCCTTAAGGACGCCGACTCCGGATTTTTCCTCAGGGTTGACTCCCAAAGCCTTTCCCATGACCGGGTGTGCCGCAAGGCAGCGGAGGTTTGAAATCAGGGTTTACCTTCCCCTAGATGGGCTACCTTCCCATGTTGACGGGCCACCATCTACCCGAAGCATCTGGTTTTAAGGCGCCAGAGATCCGACCTCGCCCATTCTCCTATTAGTAAAAGCAGTTCCGCCAGGCTTAGAGACTAAACCACACGGGTAGGCTAGGAGTTGGACTTAATTGTCAGAGGCTTTTCGAGACGCACGCCATAAGGAGCATTTTATGAGCACTGGGAGCTTAACCTCAGTGCCACTCCTGGCTATGACAACCTTGAAACCAGGTTGCAAGACAATAATGGTTCTGGTAACATCCCATGAATCATGAAGCTGGTGAAACAGATTGCAAGAAGAGGAGCAATTCTTGAGCTAGCATATTTAAGATGCTCAGCAGAAATACAGTCTAAACCACTCGCTTTGTTATCTAATAACTCTCTAATGGCTTTGGTCACTGCATAAGTGTCAATCAGGAATGAATCGTCCCTTTCTACTTTCCCTATTTTATAAGTTTCATCCTTAGTTGAATTAAATAATGAATAAAAATGCTGCCGCCATAAATCCACAATATTTTCTACACCTGAAATGCCTTCCAGGGTACAGGGTAAAGACGTTTTACTATTACTAATCCGTCTAAGCTCCTTCCAAAAATCTGTGACATTCTTATCTAACAATTTCTTGGCCAAGGAATTATTTCTCATTAGCTGCTCATTTTTAGAAATATGACGAAAGTTATGTTGGAAGGTGAATAAAGTTTGTGTGTCGTCCAGCTTGCTGACTCATCTGCTTTCATCTTCCCCAATGGGAGGCAGAGCTTTCAGTTATCAGGCTTCTCTCCTTTGGAACCAGCTGCCAATCTGGATTTGGAAGTCAGATTTTATCTCTGTTTTGAAGAATAAAGTTAAAAACTTCCTTTTTGACATACAGTGGTGTGCAAAAGTGTTTTCTCCCTTCCTGATTTCTCACTTTTTTGTATGCTTGTCACACTTAAATGTTTCAGATCATCAAACAAATTTAAATATTAGACAGAGATAACACAAGTAAATACAAAATGCAGTTTTTAAATGAAGGTGTTTATTTTTAAGGGAAAAAATAATCCAAACCTACATGGCTCTGTGTGAAAAGGGGATTGTCCCCTAAACCTAATAACTGGTTGGGCCACCTTTAGCAGCAAAAACTGCAATCAAGCGTTTGCCGTAACTGGCAATGAGTCTTTTACAGCGCTGTGGAGGAATTTTGGCCCACTCATCTTTGCAGAATTGTTGTAATTCAGCCTCATTGGAGGGTTTTCAAGCATGAACCACCTTTTTAAGATCATGTTACAGCATCTCAGTTGGATTCAGGTCAGGACTTTGACTAGGCCACTCCAAAGTCTTCATTTTGTTTTTCTTAAGCCATTCAGAGGTGGACTTGCTGGTGTGTTTTGGATCTTTGTCCTGCTGCAGAACCCAAGTGTGCTTCAGCTTGAGGTCACAAACAGATGGCCGGACATTCTCCTTCAGGATTTTTTGGTAGAAAGCAGAATTCATGGTTCCATTTACCACAGCAAGTCTTCCAGGTCCTGAAGCAGCAAAACAGTCCCAGTCCATCACACTACCACCACTATATTTTACTGTTAGTATGATGTTCCTTTTCTGAAATGCTGTGTTACTTTAACGCCAGATGTAATGGGACACACACCTTCCAAAAAGTTCAACTTTTGTCTCGTTAGTCCACAGAGTATTTTCCCAAAAGTCTTGGGGCTCATCAAGATGTTTTCTGGCAAAACTGAGATGAGCCTTTATGTTCTTTCTGCTCAGCAGTGATTTTTATCTTGGAACTCCGCCATGCAGGCCATTTTTGCCCAGTCCCTTTCTTATGGTGGAGTTATGAACACTGACCTTAACTGAGGCAAGTGAGGCCTGCAGTTCTTTGAATGTTGTTGTGGGGTCTTTTGTGACCTCCTGGATGAGTCGTCGCTGCACAGTTGGGGTAATTTCGGTCGACCAGCCACTCCTGGGAAGGTTCATGACCGTTCCGCGTTTTCGCCATTTGTGGATAATGGCTCTTACTGTGGTTCAATGGAGTCCCAAAGCTTTAGAAATGACTTTATAACATCTTCCAGACTGATAGATCTCAATTACTTTGTTTTTCATTTGTTCCTGAATTTCTTTGGATCGCAGCATGATGTCTAGCTTTTGAGGATCTTTTGGTCTACTTCACTTTGTCAGGCAGGTCCTATTTAAGTGATTTCTTGATTGAGAACAGGTGTGGCAGTAATCAGGCCTGGGTGTGGCTAGAGAACACTTTTTCACACCACTGTAGCCTATAGTTAGGGTTGGATCAGGTGACCCTGAACCCTCCTTTAGTTATGCTGCTAATAGGTTTAGACAGCCGGGGGACCTCCAGCAATTCACTGGGCTTCACTCCTTTCTTCACTCTCAATGAAATATTTTTGCTGGTCATTAACATCTGTTTGTTCTCTCCCACAGACTGAGTCCCCGTTGTGCTGTTTGCTGTTCTTTTCTTCTTCTTCTCTATCCTCTCCCCCCCCAGCCAGTCGCAACAGATGAGTGCCCCTCCCTGAGCCTGGTTCTGATGGAGGTTTCTTCCTGCTAAAAGGAAGTTTTTTGCTCTCCACTGTCACCAAGTACTGCTCACAGTGGATCACCTGATTGCTGTTGTCTTTCTGCAATTGTGGGGTTTTCCCCTTCAGTTTGACAGTGCTATGAGATGACTGTTGTTGTGAAATGGTGCTATATAAATAAAGCTGAACTGAAATTGAACTGAATATCTAGTCGTCAAGAGCATTTACTGAAGAATTTACATGCGGAGTAAAATACAGTTCTCTGATGTAGCTCCTCTCTGTTCAGAGGCTAGACTGGAAGCACGCTAGACTCACACAGACTCAGTAAGGGCAAAAAGCCAGAGAATATGAGAATGTGATGACATGTTTTTCTGATGCACTATTGCCATGACAGGGTGTCTAAATGGGTTAGGACGTGCTAGGGTGGAATGCAGAAATGAGCACCTACATTTCCACTGAAACACCCCACTCATAGCACAGCATCCCTCCAATAGCCTCTCCTAACCAAATCCTATTGTCTGGCTTCTTGTGCTGACCCTGTTTTCACTAAATGACAGAGGGTGTCAGCGAGTCTCTGGCACTATAACCAGATTGCTCTGGGTAGGTGGGGCTCGTCAGACTTGGGTGTCAGTCCACCTAGGAGAAGGACCACTCTCATTTCAAATTCGGGCAGGTGGTGCCCGTTAGCCTTGGCCGGCAAACTATCTAGGAGAAGGTAAACTCTGATTCCAAACCTCCGCTGCCTTGAGGCTATACCTGATTACAGGAAAGGTTTCTGGAGTAAACCTCGAGGATATATCCGGAGTGGAGCCCTAAGGCGGTTGGCAGATGCTCAGCACTACTTCCGGCAACTCCTGCAGTGGAACTGGTCCCAACCTGTATTGGATCATCCTTTCCTTTGGACTCAGCCAGTGACACCGAGAGGGGGTCACTGACGTATGGGCAGCCCAGTGTCTCCATACTACCCCACCCAGGCTTTTTAGCACAAACTAGAGAGGCCACTCCAGCGGCGTCGCAAGATTCCGGCACAACACAGGACGAGGCAGTTACCGGTTATAAGCTCCAACTGATTGGCACAGGGAGGAGCGCCAGGGGTCTTGTCCGATGGTGCTTCAGTGGGCACCTTCCGCCCGCCTCAAGCTGGGCAGCCCCCAGCCAGTAAGGTGCCGCCCCGCCATGGCTTGCCTGCTCTACTGGGTGCGTAGAGCTTAGGGGTCTCTCTCCCGACAAGCAAGCGTCAATCTGCACCAGGCAGTCAAAAGGAGAAACATACAAAGACTCCAGCTCTTCGATTTGCAAGCTGGAACGTTCACACCATGTGCCCTGGACTTACCACTGATCTCCAACAAATGGATGACTCTCGCAAGACCACCATCATCAATAAGGAACTGGCACGACTTAACATCAATGTTTTCCCTGCCTTCAGGAAACCCGCCTGGCCGACAGCGGCTCTCTTAGAGAACCAGACTACACCTTTTATTGGCAGGGCCTGTCCCAGGATGGGTCCAGGAAGCATGGTGTAGGTTTTGCAGTGAGGAACTCGCTGATCGCCACCACAGAAACCCCTACAGGAGGGTCCGAAAGAATCCTCACCCTCCACATGAAGACATCGTCGGGCTTTGTGAACATCCTTTCTGTGTATGCCCCGACACTCACGTCCACTCCAGAAGCCAAAGATCAGTTCTACAAGGCTCTAGAGGAAGTGCTATCTAGAATCCCCTGCTCTGAAGGCTTATTTTTGCTAGGCGACTTCAACGCTTGCGTCGGAGCAGACTGGCAAGTGTGGCCATCCTGTCTTGGCCACTTTGGCATAGGCAGGATGAATGAGAGCGGACAGAGGCTGTTGGAATTCTGTTGTCATCATGGCCTCTGCATTACAAACTCCTGCTTCAAGTGTAAAGAGCTGCGGAAAGTGTCTTGGAGACACCCCCGGTCCCATCACTGGCACCAGCTAGATCTTGTCATCACCAGAACAGCGGACCTCAGCAGTGCTCTTCACACGAGAAGCTATCACAGTGCTGATTGTGATACAGATCATTCCCTTGGTGCCAGTAAGGTCAGACTGAAGCCAAGGAATATCCACTATGCCAAGACTAAGGGTCACCCCCGCATCAACACCTGCGGAATTTCTGATCTGATCAAAGCTCAGACCTTCGCTGACAGCTTTCAGAGGAAAGCTGAAGCTCACCTCCAGTCCAATATCCCAGGCAACGTGAACACCAAATGGAACCACCTTCGCGACGCCATCTATGACTCAGCCATGACCACATTTGGAAAGAAAGAATGCAAGAATGCTGACTGGTTTGAGGCTCACTGGGATGAAATGCAGCCAGTCACAGAGACCAAAAGAGAAGCACTGCTGGCTCACAAGCAGAACCCTTGCCCTGGTACACGCAACACCCTTCAAGCAGCAAGGAGCAAGGCACAGCAGATTGCCCACCATTGCGCCAGTGAGTACTGGCAGAACCTGTGCACCAACATCCAGGTAGCTGCCGATTACAGATATGCCAAAGGAATGTATAAAGGCATCAAAAAAGCTATCAGCCCCACAAGCATCAAAACAGCACCGCTCAAAGCCAAGACAGGCGAGGCCATCACCGACAAGAGCAAGCAACTTCAGCGTTGGGTTGAGCATTATCTTGAATTGTACTCGACCCAGAACATCGTGACAGACATTGCCCTCGACGCCTTGCCTGGCCTGCCAGTCATGGAAGAGCTTGACAAAATGCCCACGCTGGAAGAGCTCAGCAAAGCCATAGACTACCTTACCTGTGGCAAGGCTCCAGGGAAAGACGGTATCCCCCCAGAAGTTCTGAAACATGGGAAAACAGCCATCTTACAACCACTATATGATCTCCTCTGCCTTTGCTGGGAGCAAGGTCACGTTCCCCAAGATATGAGAGATGCCAACATAGTCACGCTGTATAAGAACAAAGGCGACCACAGTGACTGCAACAATTACCGCGGCATCTCCCTTCTGAGCATAGTTGGCAAAGTCTTTGCCTGGGTCACCCTATTCCGCCTGCAGAGCCTCACTTTGCGAGTCTATCCTGAGTCCCAGTGTGGCTTCAGAGCCGGAAGGTCCACAGTGGATATGATCTTCTCCCTCCGTCAGCTGCAGGAGAATTGTCGAGAGCAGCAGCAGCCATTGTTCCTTGCGTTCGTGGACCTGACCAAAGCCTTTGACTTAGTTAGTCAAAGCGGGCTCTTCCAGATCCTGCAAAAGATTGGTCGCCCAAAGCTCCTTGCAATCGTCTCCTCCTTCCTCATGGACATGCATAGTACTGTTTGCTTTGATGGAGCCACCTCAGATGCATTCCCTGTCAGCAGTGGAGTGAAGCAGGGTTGCGTTCTAGCACCGACTCTCTTTGGGATTTTTTTCTCAATGCTCCAACATTACACCTTCGCCAACTGTCCTGAAGGTGTCTACATCCACACGAGATCAGATGGAAAACTCCTCAACATTGCAAGACTTCGTGCTAAAACCAAAGTCTACGAGGTCCTCATACGTGAGCTGCTGTTTGCAGACGACGCTGCTCTAGCATCGCACAGCGAGGATGGCCTACAGCACCTGGGTGACAAACTGTCCCACGCCTGCAAGGAGTTTGGGCTCATGATCAGCCTTAAGAAAACCAACATCATGGCGCAAGATGCTGTCTCCTCTCCTGTCATTACCATTGACAACACACAGCTGGAGGTTGTGGACACTTTCACCTACCTAGGGTCCACTGTTTCAAACACGCTTTTGCTGGACACTGAGATCAGCTCCAGAATCACCAAAGCAGCTGCTGTCATGGCCAAACTAAACAAGCGTGTGTGGAACAACAATCTGCTGAGTTTGAAGACCAAGTTACTGGTATACCAAGCTTGCGTCCTGTCCACTCTCCTGTATGGCAGCGAGTCCTGGACAGCCTATGCCAGGTAGGAGAAGCGGTTAAACGGGTTCCACCTCCACTGTCTTAGGCACCTTATGCACATCAAGTGGCAGGACAGAGTCCCCAACACCGAGGTCCTTGAGCGTACTGACTTGCCAAGCATTCCTGCATTTATCAGCCAATGATGACTCCAGTTGCTCGGCCACGTGCACCGCATGGAGCCTGACCATCTGCCGAGAGGAATCCTTTACGGAGAATTGTGAGTGGGCGTCCGCCATGTGGGCCGACCGCTGTTGCATTTTAAAGATGTCTGCAAACGCAACATGTGGTGTGCGCAGATCAACACCAATAACTGGGAGGTTATTGCCAAAGATCGAGCCACCTGGTGCCACAGTGTCAAACAGGGTGTTCTCAAGATGGAAGCGAACACGAGAGTCCAGATGGTGACGAAGCGTGTGGTGAGGAAAGAACGTGCAGCATCAGCACGTGCACCATCAATCTTCATCTGCGCCAACTGCTCCAAAGACTGCCACTCAAGGACTGGGCTGTATAGTCATTCCATGCGCTGCTCCAACCCTTGACGCGCTAACCATCACCTCTTTGAGACGAGGATGCCAGAGAGATTGTCATGTCAATAATATAAACACAATGAGTAAGGATGTAATTGAACAAATTTCAATAACAACAATAATAACAACAATAGTGTCTTATATGCATTTTAAAGTGGCATATAAACGATATTTACAGGAAGGAAATGCATGCAATCATTAATTTTTACTCTTATTTCCTGCTTTAACTACTTCACATGTGAAATAACTGTAAACTGAATGGTTTTGGATGTTTGTATTTTTTGTCTGGTGATTTGGATTTTTTTTTTTAAATTTCTGCAGAACAAGAACCTGCTGTAAACCAGTTCTTAAGTGAGTCAGGCCAGTTTGTAACTTTTGTTGCTTTTAAGCTTTCCTGTATAAATAACAATAAAGTAAATAATGATAGAAATAATGTTTAACTTTTTACATGCAGATATAGGCTCTGCAACATTATTGTGGCAGAAAAAGTGTGTGTGTGTGTGTGTGTGTGTGTGTGTGTGTGTGGGTGGGTGGGTGTGGGTGTGGGTGTACGTGCGTGCATGCGTGCGTGCATGCGTGCGTGCGTGGTAATTTAGTGACTAAAGTAGAGAGTGCTGCAGCATGTGAAACATCAATGCCCTCTCTGTCTGTTGTCATCTTTAAAGTGGCCGTAGGGGTATTCAGTGTGTCTTATGTGATGAAGAGGGAGGGGTGGGGGGATTGTTTGAAGGCTGACCATCCGCTCTTGTTTCATGCCCCCCTCCCCAACCCACCATCTCATCTTTCTTCTTATTCTCTCTTCCTCCATTGTCTTCTTCTTCTATCCTCTTTCATGCTTGGAAGCCTCAGCTCCTCCTTTTCAATCTGGTCTGTTCCTCGGTCAGCTCATCAAGGACAAATGTCCTGAAGTGTTGCTAATTAGGGAGAGGTTAAGGGAAGTGTCCTTCCTTCCTTCCTTCCTTCCTTCACCAGCTATGCTGATCATTAATTGCTTCATTTCATTTCTTATTTTGCAATTTTCTCTTTTATTAAAAAAAAAGTTGAGTATGAGGGAGGTGTTGGGGTTACCAGTGACGGAGTGAGGTGGTGGCGGGCGGCTGGTACGATGGAGTTAGATCACTGCCAGGTTGCTGTCACCACAACATCTCAGTTGGTTAACATCCTCTTGGGTCTGACTCCCAGGACTGGCTGAAATCTGGTGCAATTCACAAAACTTGCTTATCTCCACAAGATGCAAAATCTGGCAAGACCTCCACCCAGCTGGACAATAACACTGGTTACTAGCATCAGTGAGGTCTTTTAAATTTCATCACAAAACTCCCAACAATCTTGGCTGGCAACATAAAAAAGGAACAGCAGAGAAACCGAAGTTTGAAAATGTGCAGCATATTTCATGTACTGGAGAAATCAAAGACAGTGCTACTGGTCTGAACAATCCACAGATATGTTTGAATTAGAGTTCAGAAGAACATTCTTAGCTCTGTTTCTACAAAACACATTAAACTGAAGACTCAAAAGCTGTTTTCTATTGGCCAATCGAGTCACTAGCTTGATCCAGACAGACATGACTGTCCTGCTTTGAGGTGGATTATCAGTAAGCCTCATGTAAAGAGGAGTCAGGTGATCATGTTTTTCATTTATTCCATCCTGCTATAGGTGGGTCAAAATCCATAAGACATTCAGCAATTAATTTGACTGATGCTTAAGACATTCATCTTCTTCCGCTTAATCCTTTTCGGGTCGCGGGGCGGCTGGAGCCTATCCCAGCATCTTTGGGCGAGAGGCAGGGTACACCCTGGACAGATCGCCAGTCCATCGCAGGGCCAACACAGAGAGACAGACAACCATTCACTCTCACAGTCAAGGACAATTTAGAATCCCCAGTTGATACCAGTTAACTTAACTTGCATGTTTTTGGCATGTGGGAGGAAACTGGAGAAATCCCGGAGTAAACCCACGCAGACACGGGGAGGACATGCAAACTCCACACAGATCACTGTTGGTCAAGGGCTGGGATTGAACCCAGGATCCCCCAGCCAAGGATGAGTTGCTGCGCTGCCGTAGTGCTAACCACTCCGCCACCGCGCCGTCCAATGCTTAAGACAGTTAATGTAATTTACTGACACTTATGGCCTTTTTTCATTAGCACCTACTCATCCCAACTAAACTCAACTCTACTCGATTTGTAGGGTTTTCCATTAGTACTTAGTGCCTAGTACTAGGTACTTTTCAGAACCTACTCAGCCAGGGTTCCAAGTGAGCTGAGTCGAGCTGAAAATGTGACGTCAACAGACTGCAGGCCACTGATTGGCCAGGGCATAACGTCACTGAATGAGTCATGAGAGCAACGTCTTCACAAGAATCAAACCCACCATTTGTAAAATTTGGCAACAGTGAGTGTGAGTTTTTATTATTTCTGTGATAATCAACGAGATAAATGGCTACACACAAATCAACAGTGTGGTCCAATGATGAGGTTCAGATTCTTCTGTGCTTGGCGGCTGATGAGAGAATCCAGAGCCAGCTAGACAGAGAAACCCGAAATGAAAATGTTTACCAGGAGCTCTCCAGGCTGATGGGTGCTCACGGGCACCGCTGGACATTAAAAGCTTATTACCAGACCATTAAGGACCACAACGGCCGAAGTGGGGTGAACAAAAAAGACTGAAAGTGGTTCAACCAAATGGACTCCATTTACAGGCACCAACTGGTGAGCAAAGGGAGGGAGAGTGACCTCAGCTCAGCCACGGCATCACTGAAAACCTCGGCCACGGCATTGTTGGAAACCGTGAGAAAGGATGGTGAGTGTTTTGTGATTTTAAGCATCTTTTACACTATTTATCCCATTCAATTCAGTTCAACTTTATTTAGCACCATTTCTCAACAACAGTCATCTCATAGCATTTTCAACTGTAGGGGAAACCCCTACAATTGCAGAAAGACCCCAGCAATCAGGCGATCCCCTGTGAGCAAGCGCTTGGCGACGGTGGAGAGGAAAAACTCCCTTTTAACAGGAAGAAACCTCCAGCAGAACCAGGCTCAAGGAGGGGCAGTTATCTGCTGCAACTGGCTGGGGGGTGAGGGGATAGAGAAGATGAAAAGAACAGGCATGTAGAGAGCAAACAGCACGATGGGGACGCGATCTATGGGAGAGAACAAATGGATGTTAATGACCAGCAAAACTATTTCATTGAGAGTAAAGAAAAGAGTTGTATTATTGGAGGTCCCCCGGCTGTCCCAGCATAACCAAGGGAGGGTTCAGGGGCACCTGATCCCTCCCTAATTATAAGCTATATCAAAAAGGAAGGTTTTAACTCTATTCTTAAAAACAGAGAGCAAGTCTGACTCCTGAATCCAGATTGGCAGCTGGTTCCACAGGAGAGGAACTTGATAACTGAAGGCGCAGCCTCCCATTGTACTTTTGGAGATTCTAGGTATTACAAGTAATCCTGGATTTTGGGAGCGTAGTGCTCTGTTAGGATAATAGGGTCGTATCAGATCTTTTAAATAAAAAGGGGCCTGATTATTTAGAGTTTTGTAAGTGAGAAGAAGGATTTTAAACTTAATTCTAAACTCTATGGGAAGCCAATGAAGGGAGGCCAGAACCGGAGAGATATGATCTCTCGTTCTAGTACCTGTTAAACTCTTGCAGCAGCATTTTGGATCAACTGAAGACTTTTTAGAGATGTTTTAGGACAACCTGATAATAAAGATAAGATAAGATAAGATAAGATAAGATAAGATAAGCCTTTATTAGTCCCACAACGGGGAAATTCCAGGATTGCAACAGCACAGGGATAGCACCACTCAGAGCAACAATCAGAAGGCAAGAAAAAAAACAAGAGCAGCGAGTATACATATGTACGTATAAACATAAATATAAAGACACATGATGCGGAGCATTGCAGCTAGATGGAATAAATATATAGATATATAAACACACAGTGCGGAGCATTGCAGCTAGATGGAACAAACATGCAAATATATAAACAAACACAGTGCGGAGCACCGTAGCTAGATGGAATAAATATGTAAATATATAAACACACAGTGTGGAGCATTGTCGCTAGATGGAATAAATATATAAATATACAAACAAACACACACAGTGTGGAGCATTGCAGCTAGATGGAATGAAACAGCATAACCGTCTACTTAGTCATCCTACATGGTATGATTATGTACCCATACATATTGTCACCCTCCGTAGCTACCGGTATTTTCCTAGTTGTATACTGGAGGGGACCATTGTGTGAGTCTATTGCGTCTTTTGCATTCAATACTATTAGGTTGTCACGTCTTTTTGCTATCTCTGCGAGCAGCCCTACTTAGGTTATACAGTCTGACAGCCGTTGGTAGGAAGGACCTGCGAAACCTCTCGGTTGTGCACCTAGGATGATGTAGTCTGCTGTTAAATGAGCTCCTTAGTGCATTCAGTGTGTTCTGCATAGGGTGGAACTCGGACTCCAGCAGAGATGACAGTTTAGCCACCATCCTTCTCTCTCCCATCTCCTCCACTGGGTCAAGGCGCTGCCCCAGGACAGAGCTCGCTTTCTTGATCAGTTTGTTCAGTCTCTTCCTATCGGCTGCTGTAATGCCACTGCCCCAGCAGACCACTCCAAAAGTGATGGCTGGTGCCACCACCGTGTCATAGAATGTCTTCAGCAGTGCCCCTTGTACACCAAAAGACCTGAGTCTCCTCAGTAGGAACAGCCTGCGCTGTCCCTTCTTGTAGAGTGCGTCAGTATTGTGTGACCAGTCTAGTTTATTGTTCAGATGAACACCCAGGTACTTGTAGGATGTCACCATCTCAATGTCTGTTCCCTAGATGTTTACTGGTGCTGTGAGGGGTTGTCCTTGCCTGTGGCAGTCCACCACCAGCTCCTTAGTTTTCTTCGCGTTGATCTGGAGGCAGTTCCGATAGCACCATTCCACAAAGTCCTGGATAAGCCCTCTGTACTCAGCTTCATCTCCGTTGGAGATGGGGCCAACGATCGCAGAGTCGTCAGAGAACTTCTGTAGATGGTAGTGTGTTGTGTTGTGTTGTGTGAGAAGTCCGCAGTATAAAGGGTGAACAGGAAGGGAGCCAAAACCGTTCCCTGTGGGGCCCCCGTGTTACCGATGATCGTGTCGGACACACAGTCCCGGGTTCTCACAAACTGTGGCCGGTTTGTGAGGTAGTCCAGGATCCATGATGACAGGTGCTGGTCCACCCCTGTGCACAGCAGCTTGTCCTTCAGGATCATCGGTTGGATGGTGTTGAAAGCACTGGAGAAGTCAAAGAACATGATCCTCACTGTATTCCCGGGCTTCTCCAGATGGAACAGAGAACGGTGAAGGAGGAAGATCACCGCATCCTCCACCCCAATACCATGCTGGTAGGCGAACTGAAGTGGATCCATCGCTGGACCCACCAGGGGGCGGAGGTGAGCAAGGAGCAGTCTCTCCAGGGTCTTCATCATGTGGGACGTCAGGGCCACTGGTCTGTAGCTGTTCAGATCTTTCGGGTGGGAAGTCTTTGGTACAGGTACCACACAAGATGTTTTCCCTCCCCAGCTTCAGGCTCAGGTTGAAGATGTACTCCACAATCCCACACAGCTGGTCTGCACAGGACTTGAGGAGCGTTGCACTGATGCCGTCCGGTCCCAACGCCTTCCTCACCTTGATCTTCCTCAGCTCCATCCTCACCTGGGTCTTAGTGAGGGTCAGGTTGGGGGGCTGTGTGTTGGGAGTGGGGGGGGGTGATGGTGGAGTGGGGAGTGGGCAGCAGGACTTGATGTCTTCAGTGGCAGCAGTGGTTGTTGTGCAGTCGAGGGGGAAGGCGGTTGGTCAAACCTATTGAAAAACAGATTCAGATTTTTCGCCCACTCCCTGCCCCCCGTTGCCTGGGGGGAGGTATTCTGGAGCCCAGAGATGGTTTTAAGGTTTCTCCAGACCCCGCCGATGTCGCTCTGTTGCAGCTTGTCCTCCACCTTCTTCCTGAAGCTGTCCTTGCCTTCTCTGATCTTTCTTCTCAGCTCCCTCTGTACGGACTTCAGCATCTCCCTGTTCCCCGACCTGAAGATCCTCTTCTTCTCTCTCAGAAGTGTTTTTATCTCAGGGTTGATCCAGGGTTTGTTGTTTGAGCAACATCGTATGGTCTTGGTGGGAATGGTGTTGTCCACACAGAAGCTGATGTAGTCTGTGATGGTGTGAGTGAGGCCATCGATGTCCTCACCATGTGGATCGCAGAGCTGCTTCCAGGCAGCGGTTTCAAAACAGCCCTTTAGAGTGTCCATTGCCTCCTCAGACCATAACTTCACTGTGCGCATGGCCGGAGGTTGTCTGTGTACTAGGGGTTTGTACACCGGCCGGAGATGAACCAAGTTGTGATCCGATCTCCCGAGTGGGGGGAGTTGTAATGAGGTGTACGCCTCCTTAGTGTTTGCGTAGAATAAGTCCATTGTTTTATTGTCTCTAGTGTGGCATGTGAGATACTGGGTGAACGTGGGTAGAATGGGAGACAGTGAAACATGGTTGAAATCGCCTGAGATGAGGAGAAGAGCATCTGGGTGTTCTGTCTGCAGCCTGCCAGTTACTGAGTGGATGACGTCACGCGCTGTCCCAGCGTTCGCCATCGGATTTGCATAAATAACAATGCAGATCACGTGTGAGTATTCCCTCGGGAGATATGTAGGCCGCATGCTAGCAGCTAGCAACTCGATGTCTTTGCTGCAGTGCTGGTGTTTAACAGTGATGTGTCCTGGTCTGCACCAGTTGTTATTAACATAGATCATCACTCCACTGCCCCTTGCTTTGCCACTGTCTGGTGTTCGGTCTGCCCGTATCGCGTGGAAACCCTCCAGCTCAATGTTAGCATCTGCTACTAGTTCAGATAGCCACGACTCGGTAAACAAAAGGAGGGAGCATTCCCGGTATAAGCTGTCGTAGCGGGAGATAGCCGCTAGCTCATCTACCTTTCCCATTATAGAGCGTACATTCCCCATAATAACGGATAGGAGGGTGGGTCTGTACCTTATACTCCTTGTCCGCCATCTAACACCAGCCCGACAACCACGTCGTTTTCGCCTTATTTCTCCCAGTACGTCGAGTTTTTCCATTAGCACCGAGTGGCGATTAAGTGCAAGCAGCTGTTCCCTGCTGTACCGTCTCCTGCTGTAAACAGTGGCTCCTAAAGAGTTACAATAATCTAATCTAGAGCTAACAAAAGCGTGGATCAGTTTCTCAGCATCACTCTGAGACAAGATGCTCCTAATCTTGGCAATATCAGTCACTATGGAGGGTGACAATATGTATGGGTACATGCAGTATTCATACCATGTAGGGTAACTAAATAGACGGTTATGCTGTTTAGTCCATCTAGCTACAATGCTCCACACTGTATATATATATTTATATATTTATGTGTACATACAGTATGTATATTCACTGCTCTTATTTTCTTATCTTCTAAATTATTGCTCTGAGTGTTGCTATCCCTGTGCTGTTGCAATCCTGGAATTTCCCCATTGTGGGACTAATAAAGGCTGATCTTATCTTATCTTATTACACAAATGATAGAAGGCAGTCTTTGAAACAAATTTAATATGTGAATTGAAAAACAGATCTTGATCAAAAACAACTCCAAGGTTCCTCACAGAGCGATTAAGAGAGAGTAACTGCATCCAAATGCAGTTGTCCAAACATTTGGATGAAGTTCTCCTCCTCCGTGCGCTGTGGAGAAGCGCATGGGGAGTTTATGACAAATACGCTGTACATCAATTGTGTTAAGGTCATCAATCTAGATGGTTATAATCTAGAGCTAACAAAAGCGTGGATCAGTTTCTCAGCATCACTCTGGGACAAGATGTGTCATGGACCCTCCCGTGCGCATTGGAAAAGCGCACGGCGAGGGGTGAAGTAATGAGGATTTACGTGCAGGGTTCCACCAACACACATTTATTAACATAAAGACTTCCAAAAGGTTCGACAAAATCGTCCCACAAACGCATCAGATGAGGCATGTACCCACGCTGGTGTCCCACAGCCAGAATTGCTATGAGAACGCTGAAGAACCACGGGTTACACAGAGTGGATACATGCCGTAGGAGCTGACAGTTTACTGAGACTACGCACAAAAGTACAGTCGATCAGTAGACAAAGACCCAGCAGTGCGTGACTGGCAAAAGGCGCTTAAGTACACGCACTGCTGGTTATGGTGTATTGAAGAGCACCTGGGCGAGGACCGGGAAAGATGATTAACGGGGCTGGGAACAACTGATGGTAATGAGAGAGAGAGGGGGCGTGGCCGGACCGGCAGGCTGTCAGCAGTGCTACAGAAAGTAGGTCACAGCGGCTGTCTAACAGCTGCCGGTCCGGCAGTGGCTATGGATACGGGAGGCAGACTGAAATACATAATATACCCATATGCTGCGGCACCTAGACCCACAGAGAGAGCAGGACCGTGCCGGGGAAACCAAGCCGGCTTGGCTCCTGACAAGATGCTCCTAGTCTTGGCAATATTAAGCAAATGATAGAAGGCAGTCTTAGAAACAAGTTTAATATGTGAACTGAAAAACAGATCTTGATCAAAAATAACTCCAAGGTTCCTCACAGAACTATTCAGAGAAAGAGTTACTACATCCAAACTAAGAGTTTGAGTTGGAAAGGTATTTCTAAGGTTTTTTGGACCAACAAGAATAACTTCAGTCTTATCTGAATTTAATAGCAGGAAATTACAAGTCATCCAAGCTTTGATTTCCTTAAGACAGGCCTCTAACTTGGCTAGTCGATTACTATCATCTGGTTTCACTGACAGGTATAATTGTGTGTCATCTGCATAACAGTCAAAATGTATACAGTGCTTTCTAATAATGTTGCCTAATTGAAGCATATATAAACTAAAAAGAATAGGGCCCAGCACAGATCCCTGTGGAACTCCATAACTGAGCTTTGAGTTGGAAGAAAACTCATTATTGACATGAAAAAATTGGAACCTACCAGATAAATAAGATCTAAACCACTGCAATGAAGTTCCATTAAGTACAACATGGTGTTGTAATCTATCAAGTAGAATATTATGATCAATAGTATCAAAATCTGCACTAAGGTCTAAAAGGACAAGTACAGAAAAAGTCCATTTTCAGATGCAATAAGGAGGTTATTAGTGACCTTCACTAAGGCTGTTTCATTACTATGATGGATTCTAAACCCAGATTGAAACTCTTCAAATAAACCATTTCCCTGCAAGTGGTCAAATAATTGCATAGCAACAACTTTTCTAAGATTTTGAAATGAAAGGCAGATCAGAGATTGGTCTATAGTTAGCTAAAACTCCTGGATCCTGCATTGGCTTTTTGAGTAAGAGTTTAATTACAGCAGTTTTAAAAGTCTGAGGTACATGGCCTAATGTTAATGAAGAATTGATTGTTTGAAGAATAGAGCTACCAATAAATGGGAAGACTTCTTTAAATAACCTGGTAGGAGTAGAGTCTAGTAGACAAGTTGAAGGCATTATAATTATAATTATTTTATTTCATTCTAAAAGGTCAATTGGAGTAATTGATCCAAACAGATATCAGATGAAGGAGTTGTAGTAGTTACTGTATTTAAGTTAACAGTTGGAAGAATCTGACTGATTTTATCTCTGATAGATGAAATTTTATTATTGAAAAAGTTCATAAAGTCCTGACTGGTAAGCTCTAAGGGAACACTAGGATTGACAGACTCCTGACTCTTTGTCAGCCTGGCTACAGTGCTGAAAAGAAACCTGGGATTATTCTTGTTCTCTTTTATTAATGCAGAAAAATAACCTGTTCTAGCTTTTCTAAGAGATATTTTATAATTAAAAGATGATTTCTCCAAGCTAAATAGATTTCATGTAATTCAGTGGAGCACCATTTTCTTTCTAATTCATAGAAATCATATCATAACAAAATCATATTCATGAAAAGGATTTTGGGGGACTAAAATGGGGCATGTGTACATACACGCATGGTATCAGACCAAAAATATTAACTCATGTCCTGGGATGAGAAAATACAGTTTTGTCCTTGTACGTCAATATTCTAGAATTTAATGTGCTGGTGTTTCATTATATATGTAAAGGCACCGTGTGTAACTTTCATGAAAATCCCATTTTAATGACACCTCATGGTCACAAAGAGAACTGCAACCCTATTCACTCCATTCATATGTGACAGCTGCTTTGGAAGCTGGTTTTATCAGGGACTGCAATATACAGTTCCTGTCAGAGATGAACAGCATTCTTGGGGCTGCAGTTCTCATTATGACCATCAGGTGTCACTAAAGTCTGAGATTCCAAACGTTCCACTTGGTAACTTCAGTTTTTAGAAGCATTTTCAGTGACTTTAATTTTAGATTTTATCCTGGTGTTGGTCATTAAGGCATTGTTTGTTTTTCAGTTTGGTCCTCAGTGTGCTGTTTGTACCTTTGCTTAGCCTGCTGGATGCCCTTCTTCAGTTCTCATCAAGCTCTGCTAAAAGCCAGGTTATCACCCAACCTATGGGCAGCATCCCAGGCTTTGTGCAAGGACCATACTGTACTGTCCAGCTCTTTTTGTTATATATATTTTCTACAACTCAAGATGTGAAATGCTCATATTTCCAAATTTTTTAAAACTTTTAATGTGTATTTTTTGAACTTTCTGTATCTTATTTATTTTGTTTTATAAATTTCCAACAACTCAAGACTTATTTGTGTTTCCACATTTTTATATTTTAAAATTTGTTTTGTAGCATTCATCATGATGAATAAGGAATTCACACAATAAGGATTCAGTGTACCCCACCCGGTATGGGGTTACCAGGCCCCATCCTGGAGCCAGGCCTGGGGGAGGGGCTTAATAACGAGCATCAGGTGGCTGGGTTTCTGCCCATGGGACCTGGCCAGGCTCAGCCCGAAGTAACTACATGGGTCCGCCCTCCAGTGGGCTCACTACCTGCAGGAGGGACCATGGGGGTCCAGTGCTATGCGGATCAGGTGGCGGGCGAAGGCAGAGACCTTGGCAATCTGATCCCCAGCTTCCTAAACTGGCTTTTGGGATGTGGGATGTCACCTCTCTGGTGGGGAAGGAGCCTGAGCTGGTGCATGAAGTTGAGAGATACCGGCTAGATATAGTTGGGCTAACCTCAACGCACAGCTCCAGTTCTGGAACCAGTGTCCTAGAGAAGCGCTGGAGCTTGGCCTACTCTGAAGTTGCCCCGGGCGAGCTAGGGTGGGTATTCTTGTATCCCCCCCACCTTGCTGCCTCTACATTGGAATTTTCCCCAGTGGATGAAAGGGTTGTTTCCCTGCCCTTTGGGTTGGGAAACCGGCCTGACCATCATTTGTGCCTATGTATCAAATGTTGGTATGGGGTGTATGGAGTGTCAGGGAGGGATAGTACCTCTGATGGGGCAACAGTTGCACCTCCGGGTGGTCGATCCGCTTTGGTTCCAACTTGGCACTCAGCTCTCACCTGTGGCTCCAGGTAGCTGTTTGCATGCAACAGCAGCCACACCCCAGTAAACTGCTTCGACTGGCAAGGCGAAACCAGGTGAGGGTAGCCGATGGGTTTGAAACCCTCGGTGAGGTAGGGCTTGTCCTCCTAGACTGGACCCAGCAGACTGCACAGAGGAAACCACCAGATTGGCTCAACGGGCAGGGAGGCAGACCCAGCAAAGCATTGTGGAGCGCAACTAAGGCACAGTGAGATACGTAGGATACTGCTGGCAATCCACTGCACCCTAACCTACTGTATCTCCAGCAGTCTTGACTATGTCTTGCCATTGGATCCAGATAGGCTGGGACGAGAGAGTGAGACTGACGACCCTGCGCAACTCTCCCTCACTTAAATCAAATTAACGGACAAGTCAAGACATCACCACCCCCACTAATTTCCTTCTAATTCCCCCCCCTCTCCCTCCAAGTCCTGTGGCAATGGGCAAGTGATGAAGCAGCAGGTGTGGATTCACTGGAAGCTGTAGCTACAATCCCACATACAAGCAGCCCAAGGCATAGGGTTGCTCTCTACTGGACCGAAGCAGCAGTGGAGTTTGGCAGCCCCCTGGGTGTCTGAGCAGCCCTCTATAGGATTAGCTCTGCCCACCTCCATGGCCTGAGGAAGGGGCTAGAAAAGGTGCCCTAAATATAGCCTACTTTGCTATACCCTGGCCAGCAAGCTGCAGCTAGCGGGGATCCCATCCTAGCTGTCGAAATTCTCAGAAGAAATCAGTTAAGGTGACATCACTCACCACTGGCACTTGGAATGTGCGAACACTCGTGGACAGCTCCAAAGCGGACAGACCTGAGAGACGGACAGCACTTGTTGCAAGAGAACTGATAGAATAAAACTGAATTGATTGAGACTGAATCAATAATCAATAGGCGGTTTCCAAGTTCTGAGCCATTTATTCCACTCTGATCAGAGGAGGGAAGAGTTACAGCATCATCCATCTCAGAGCCTGCTCACTCGTTCTTCCTAACATGCATTCCAGATCTGGGGCTCTTATAACCTAAGCAAAACAGTCCTTGAGTTTATCAATAGGCCGGAGACAGCTCCAGGAGACATCTCCCTTGAGCCAGCTTAACTGCTTTAATCTATAGATGATTTCTGACATCCTGACCAGGGCAAGTTGGTGTCAGGAACCAAGCCCATGTTTCCTGTGGGCTCGGTTCTGATCGATCCTGGTGGTTCAGGCAGTGGGTTTATTATGTGGAGTTGTGTTTTGATTTCTTGTTGCTTTCATGTCCATGCACCCTTGCTGTTCCTGCCTGTAGCTGCCACTCTGGCCTGTCCGGCCACGCCCCCTCTTTCTGACAGTCAGCTGTTCGCCCCGTTAATCATCTTTCCCGCACTCGCCCAGGTGTTCCCTATTTGCCACGCCAGTGGTGTTTGTACAAAAGCAGCTCTTTGCTAGACAAACTCCGCTGGATTATTGTACGAGTTGGATGATCGTCTTTTCTGTCTCACCATCACGTCACTAAGGACTGTTCTGTGTGCTCGTCGAGAATCGCTGACTACTTGGATTGCTCCCGCACTGTGAGTTCAGCCTGTGTTCCGTTCACCACTGTCATCCTCCAGTGTGACTGTTGGGCGTCCTTAAGGACTCAAGTGCATCCGAGCTGTGTTCGTGTTTGTATGTTTAGTTTGGTGTTAATAAATGTGTGTGTGGTGTAACCCAGCATTTAAATCCATTTGTCCTTTTTTCTCCTCCTCCGTGCGCTGTTGGAGAAGCGCATGGAGAGTTCGTGACAGAATAATCCAGCCATAATAGGATAAAGATTTGGTTACCCACCCACACAAATCATTTTTGGACTGTCTCGTTCTTCACTCACCTGCTTTCCGGGCACAATGGCTGAGCTGCTGGAGAGGGAGCTGCGTTCGCTCTGTCTGCTGGAGGACATTCTCTCGTGGACGCTGGAGCCTGTTCTCCCGAGGCAGTTCAAAGGGCTCGGGACGCCGCAGTTAGAGTAATGAATCGGGATAGCTTGTGGAACCATCCGGAGGCAGCTGAGATTTTCCGGGAGATTGTTGTTGTGATGTCCATGGTGTCGGGTGAGGAGGTCCCAGCGCTCAAGCCCCCCGCGGCTACACCGCCTTCGCTCCCTGTTACTCTGGAGATCATCGGCCTTGATTACTTGGGGCCAGGTGGTGTGCTCAGAATCCCAGATTATCTGATGCCCAAACCGGCCGTGAGGATAAGGAAGCCTCGTTGGAGGAAGCCCCTCTCGTCTTCAGTGGCCACCATTGCTCCAGTCGCAGAGATTGTCCCGGCTACGCCCACCTCAGCGTCATCGGAGCCGGCTCCTCTACAATCTATTGAAGGAGTCAGTGAAACGGAGAGGGGTGATTGCCAACAGTTTGCAGCTGTCAACATCGGGAGCTGGGGTGACAGGCAAGTGTTTTTTCATTTCACTCCATCCAATTACAAACCGTGTCTGTCTCCCGAGGGAGAGGCCCAGTTTCAGCAGTCCGCTGGGTCCTCTCCTCCGGCTGTAAATATTAACTCACCTTTTCCCCTCTCCGTGTGTCCTCCTATTCTCCCTGAGGGCTTGTTGGCCCAAGGTCAGGGCCATCAGACGGGGGAGGAGTCAATGGCCTCAGATGATCCTTTCCCAGAGCCAACATGGAGAGGCTTCTCTGCAGCCACGCCGGAGGAATCCCCAGCATTGGAGCCCCTGCAGGAGGAACATAGGACTGTCACTGCCATCTCACCAGCTGCGGAGGATGTTACAGTGGGATGGGAGCATGAGCCGGAGCTCACTCAACTCACGGGGGAATTGGAGGAACGGAGACAGGTGTTCCTGGCGGAGACTGAGCTTCTCCTGGAGGTGAAGCCGTGGCTCCTCCCGGAGTTAGCAGCAGAGTTTGAGGAATTAGCCCCGAGGGAACAGAAGCTCCTGTTGGAAGTAGAGCACGCGTTCACCTCGGAGACTCCTCCTCCTCCACGTCGTTGCCGTTCCCAGAGGTCTCTCCCAAAGAATTCCATCGTTATCCGGCAAGCAACCCCCCTCTCGCCGGATGAGGAGAATCCTGCAGCGGAGCCGCCTGTTTCTCCCAAGGGGTCGCCTGCAGCCCTCTCCTCCATTGCTGTTACCTCCGCCAGTGTAGACAGCCCCTTTTTGCCTCCGGATCCATCTGCCCCTGTGCCAGTCTAGGGGGCTTCTCCATCATATATTGAGGAGCCCAGAGTCGCCATGGACACGGACGGGGATGGGAGTACTCCGGACGCTGCTGGAGACATCGCGAACCAGGAGAACAGGCAAGTTCCTTCCCATTTTAACGCTCCTTTGTATCTAACACCGATACAAAGGAGCGACTCTGTCCCCGGTTCATCTCACTCACCCGGCATCGGCCCGGTAGATGACGGCTGAGCCTCCAGCGCAGATTCTTAGAATCTTGTGATTGGGGCTTGCCGGAGGAACTAACCGAGGCAACAGTTGGACGGGAGCCGGATCGGAGTTCAACTACAGTGGCGTTAGGAGACGGGGACCAGTGGAGGAGCAGTGGGGCCCCAGCTGGATAAGAGCCTGATCAGAGCTCAGTTACAGCGGTGGGGCTCGACGGAGGAATTACTGAGGAAGACGGCGGTAGGTGGCGGGGCTTAGCGGAGGAACTACCGGGACCCCAGCTGGACAGGAGCAGGATCGGAGCTCAACTACAGCGGTGGTGGGCGGCGGGGCTCAGTGGAGGAGCTGCCGGCACCCCGGCTGGACAGGAGCTCAATTGCAGCAGAGGAGGCTAGCTGAGGCCCCAGCTGAATTCGAGGTCGGTCGGATTGGATACCAGCGACACAGCAGAGATTGCTTTATTATCAACAGGTCAGTAAAAATGCCACTAAAGAAGGAGGCAATGGAAGGGATCAAAAAAATCTCTGAACTTCTTGTCAGAAGAACTGGCCAAAGTGGCCAATCAACAGCTTAAACTATTAGGTCTAATGGAAGAAGTCCGAGAATTGAAATTAACAATTAAGGAAAAAGACAAAAAAATTGCAGACTTGAAGCGATGCATCGAGGATTTTGAACAATACTCTCATATGGATGATCTAATTATAAGTGGACTAGACATTAAATATCAATCATATGCCAATGTTACAGCAGGAATGAGAGGTGAGGAGGCTCCCTTAAGTGAATCAGTCTCCCTGGAAAACCAAGTGCTTCAGTTCCTTGAAAGCAGAAATATAAAGGTTGAAGTAAATGCAATTTCAGCCTGTCATGCTTTACCCAGAAAAGATAATAAAACAAAGAAATCAATTGTGATGCGCTTTGTGAACAGAAGGATAAAGAATGACATACTGAGGCAGGCCAGAAAGCTACAGGGAAAAGAAGTTTACCTAAATGAACATTTAACAAAGACTAATGCTGAAAAGCACGGCAAGCATGGATGCTGAAAAGACAAAATAAGATACAGGCAACATGGACAAGAAACTGTAGAGTTTGGATCAAAATGAATGGAACACCTGAGGAAGCAAAGGCCATAATAATCAGAGATCTCACTGATTTAAATAAATATAGATGAACACTGATTAAGAAAATTAAGAGACTATGATAATCCATATCCACATACACGGCAAGAATAGTTCTTTTGTGACATACCATGTCAATGTACTTTAAAAAAAAAACTAAACCAAACAAAAAAACTTATGATTGACTTGAGTAGACATCAATTATCCCCAGTTGGAGGAAGTCATTTTACACAGAGTGAGGAAATTCAAACTCTGAAAATATGCCATTATGCTGAACATAAACTACAAGAGATGGAGAATAATATTGTTCCTGATAACCACTTTTTCAATAATATTCATAATCACTGTGAATATTATACTGAAAAGCAATTCAAAAGTCAAGTGCAATTAGATGGTAAACTATCAATAATACACTTCAACAGCAGAAGTCTTAACAAAAACTTTCCACAGATTCAGGACTATTTAAAACAGATAGAAAGAAAATTTACAGCTATCGCAGTCTCTGAAACTTGGCTTAATGAAGAGCAGGCTCCCCTGATGGCAATAGAGGGATATCAGATGTTTCATATTAACAGATCTCAAAAAAAGGGTGATGGTGTTGCACTGTATATTGATGACCTGTATAGGTGTAAGCTGTAAATGGAATGTCCTTTGCGCTACCAGGGATTCTGGAATGTGTTACTGTTGAGATTGACCAAGATAAAACAAAAAATCTAATTATAAGTTGTAAATATAGAATGCCGGGAACTTGCATTGAGACATTCAGAGATGAATTAGAATCAGAATCAGAATCAGAATCAGAATCAGGTTTATTGCCATTGTTCATGTAGTACACAAACTAGGAATTTGTCTCGGTACAATGCTGCAACATTAAACATGATAAGATAAGAGAAATAAACTATACATGTAATAAAGTGTAGGATAAGATTAAGTGATACTGGTCAACAGTTAAAATATATATTAGCCAGCAGCAGATACTGTGGAGAACTATATAGTGCAGTCGGTAATGCAGGAAGAAAACAGTGATGATTGACATGAGTCTGGTTGAGCTGCTGTACATGGTGCACGAGAGTCACTTAGTGTTCAGCAGTCTAATGGCAGAGGGGAAGAAGCTGTTCATGTGACGGGAGGTTTTAGTCTGGATGGACCGAAGTCTTCTACCAGAGGGGAGGGGGGCAAACAGTACGTGACCAGGGTGTGAGGGATCGGCTATGATCCGGCCAGCACGCCTCCGGGTCCTGGAGATGTACAGATCCTGGAGAGATGGGAGCTTGCAGCCGATCACCTTCTCAGCAGTGCGCACGACGCGCTGCAGCCTTAGTCTGTCCCTGGCAGTGGCTCCTGCGTACCACACGGTTATGGAGGTGGTGAGGATGGACTCGATGATGGCTGTGTAGAACTGCACTAACATCTTGGTGGGTAGCTTGAGCTTCCTCAGCTGCCGCAGGAAGAACATCCTCTGCTGGGCTTTTTTGATGAGTGAGCTGATGGTCAGCTCCCATTTGAGGTCCCTGGTGATGGTAGTGCCTAGGAAGCGGAAGGAATCAGCAGTGGTGATGGGAGAGCCTGAGAGGGTGAGGGGGGGCAGAGGAGTAGTGACTTTCCTGAAGTCTACAATCATCTCCACTGTCTTCAGAGCGTTCAGCTGCAGGTTGTTATTGCTGCACCAGGACGCCAGCTGGGCCACCTCTCTCCTGTAGGCGGACTCGTCGCCGTTGGAGATGAGCCCGATGAGGGTGGTGTCGTCCGCAAACTTGATCAACTTGACAGACTGGTGGCTGGAGGTGCAGGAGTTGGTGTAAAGGGAGAAGAGTAGGGGGGAAAGTACACAGCCCTGGGGTGATCCGGTGCTGATGCTAGTATAGTCTGAGACAGTCTTTCCCAGCCGCACATGCTGCCTCTGGTCCGTCAGGAAGTCGATGATCCACCTGCAGAGGGAGTCAGGCACGTTGAGCAGGGACAGCTTGTCCCGGAGCAGAGCGGGGCGGATGGTGTTGAATGCGGAGCTGAAGTCCACAAACAGGATCCTGGCGTAGGTTCCCGGGGAGTCCAGGTGCTGCAGGATGGAGTGGAGGGCCAGGTTGACTGCATCGTCTACAGACCTGTTGGCTCGGTAGGCAAACTGCAGCGGGTCCAGGAGAGGGGTGGTGATGGACTTGAGGTGGGACAGGACCAGGCGCTCAAAGGACTTCATGACTACAGAGGTGAGCGCTACAGGTCTGTAGTCATTAAGTCCAGTGATCCGTGGCTTCTTGGGGACAGGGATGATGGTGGAGGATTTGAGGCAGGATGGCACGTGGCATAACTTAAGGGAGGTGTTAAAAATGTCTGTGAATACAGGAGCCAGCTGTTTCGCACAGAGTCTCAGGGTGGAGGGAGACACGCCGTCTGGGCCGGGGGCCGGGAATTAGTCGAGCTGTACAATAATATTATGTATTAATAATACATAATATTATATTATATTATATTAGCTAATATTATTAGCTCTTGCTGGGACGGTTTGCCGCTGAGTGTGAAGCGGCTGGGATGAGAATCAGCACCTCCAAGTCCGAGTCCATGGTCCTCAGCCGGAAAAAGGTGGATTGTCCTCTCTGGGTTGGGGAGAGGCTCCTGCCCCAAGTGGAGGAGTTTAAATATCTTGGGGTCTTGTTCACGAGGGGAAAATGGAGTGAGAGATCGACAGATGGATTGTAGCAGCATCTGCAGTGATGCGGATGTTGTACCGGTCTGTTGTGGTGAAGAGGGAGCTGAGTTCTAAGGCAAAGCTGTTGATTTACCAATCTACGTTCCTACCCTCACCTATGGTCACGAGCTTTGGGTAATGACCGAAAGAACGAGATTGCGGATACAAGCGGCTGAAATGAGCTTTCTCCGTAGGATTGCTGGACTCACCCTCAGAGATAGGGTGAGGAGCTCAGTCATCCGGGAGAGGCTCAGAGTAGAACCGCTGCTCCTCCACATTGAAAGGAGTCAGTTGAGGTGGTATGGGCATCTGATTAGGATGCCTCCTGGACGCCTCCCACTTGAGGTGTTTCAGGCACGTCCCACTGGGAGGAGACCCCAGGGCAAACCCAGGACACGGTGGAGAGACTATGTCTCCCAGCTGGTCTGGGAACGCCTTGGTATCCTCTCTGAAGAGCTGGAGCAGGTGGCAGGGGAGAGGGAAGTCTGGGCTTCTCTGTGTCACGACTCGCCGCTCATCAGCGGCTTCAGCTGCGCGCACACCTGCGCCTCGTCAGCAGCGGGCTATTTAGCCCACTCGGCCCAGTGCTGCGGTCTGGAGCCGTCTGTTCGCATCGGCACTTCATAGCTCGTGAATCTACCTCAGATCACCAGCAAGACTTCTACTACGCGTAAGCATCCCTTACCTTTTTCTCCAAGTTCTTCACCCCTGTGCACAGGTGGATTCCCCGGCGGCGGATTCCCCCCGTCATCGCCGACTAATCTCCACCATCTACGCAGGCTCAGCAGTACGCTGTCTCCCGGGCTCTTCTCTTGCCAACGCCAGCCACCTGTTCCCACAAGTAAGCAACACTCAGACTCATTATCCCTGTCTTGGTGTGGTGCCCGTTACCCTTGTCCTCTGCTTTCTCTCCATAGGGTTGTCCGGCTGTGCGGCGCGCTGCTCTGCTTCCTGCACATCGGCGTTCACCCCCAGCACATACACGTACCGCATACATCTATTCATACACACCTGCTTGTTGAATAAAACTGTTAAATCTATCCTGAGCCTGTGTGCGTGTTTCCTGGGCCAGACATTATGTCAGTAGGGCTCCAGCAGAGCGGCCCAGCAGACAGCGGGCTCGCACGCCGTCTTTCCACCCTCGAGGCTCGGGTGGATTTAATAGCCCATCAACAGCAGGTGATCTTAAACCAGTTGGTTAACATAACTCACCGGTTAGACCGCTTGGACCCCCAGCAGGCGTTCCCCTCGGCTCGCCAGGGTGGGCTAGCTCCTGCCGCTCCGGTGCCCGGTCAGTCTACCTCGGGCACGCCAACTCGACTCACACCGATCCCAACCCCCGCCCGCTTCAGCGGGAAGCTCGGCGGAGCACGGGGGTTCATTATGCTGTGTGAGTCAGTGTTTCTGCGTGTTCCCGGGGATTTCCCCTCAGACCACAGCCGAATTGGCTACATCAACAATCTTCTGGAGGGGCGAGCGCTAACTTGGGCTTACGCCGTTATGGCGAAGCCCAGTTACGCGAACCTCTCCTATAGCCAGTTCGTGCAGAGCTTTCTCGAGGTCTTTGATCATTCCCGGCACGATAGCGTCCTAACTGACCGGCTCCTTGGTCTCCAACAGGGAAGCCGGTCAGCGGTGGATTTTGCTATTGACTTCCGGGTTGCAGCAGAGGAGGTTGGCTGGGATGAGGCCGCACTCTGTGGCATCTTCCTCCGCAGCCTCAGTTCTGGTCTGAGGGATGAGCTGGCTGGTCGAGATCTTCCGGAGACACTTGCGGAGCTGATCTCCACCACCATTAGTTTAGACAACAGGCTGCGTGAACGGTCCACCAAGCAGAAGTTTAGCAGCCGCTCGCGTGGAGGCTCCGTCCGTACGCCTCAAGACCTCCCCCTGGCGTTACCTCCACCGGAGTCTTCCGAGGAATCGGAGGCGATGGTGGTCGGTTGGTCAAAGCTCCCCCTAGCGGAGAAACAGCGCCGCCGGAAGTTGGGCCTCTGCATGTACTGCGGAGGAGACCAACATTCCGTGGAGCATTGCCCGGAGAAGCCAAACGGGGAGGTCCGCGAGTCACTGTAGGGGGCCTCGCGGACTCTAACCGGTCAAATCCCCTCACTAGTCTGTCCTTGCCCATCCGATTCTGTCACAACGCCACAGGGCATCTCACACACGCACTGGTGGACTCAGGAGCAGAGCAGAGCTTCATTTCAAAGAGCCTGGCAACCCGATTGGGCATTCCCTGCCACCCTCTGGCCGCTCCTCTCAGCCTGATCACCCTTTCCCGTGCGCCCCTCGGACAAGTGACTCATCGCACGCAACCAGTCCCAATCATAATCTCGGGTAACCACCGAGAGGATCTCACCCTTCACGTCCTGTCTTCCTCTGTGACGCCTGTCATCCTTGGGTACCCCTGGTTGCGTCTGCACAACCCCGTGCTGGATTGGCAGACAGGAAAGATCGCCGCCTGGAGTTCTTTCTGCATGGGCACCTGCTTACAGTCCGCAGCCTGCGTCCCATCTTCTCCTCCCCCGGTTAAGGACGTCGCGCCTCTGGATCTCACCCTGGTGCCCTTGGAGTTCTATGATCTGGGCCTTGTTTTCAGCAAGTCCAGGGCGATGTCCCTTCCTCCTCACCGGCCCTATGACTGCGCCATCAACCTCCGCCCAGGGGCGCCCCTGCCGTCGGGACGTCTTTACAACCTGTCTGCACCGGAGCGGGAAGCGATGGACAGTTACATCAAGGAGTCACTCAACGCAGGTATCATCGGCTCCTCCTCGTCTCCGCGTGGCGCAGGGTTCTTCTTCGTGTCGAAGAAGGATGGGTCTCTCCGTCCATGTATCGACTTCCGGGCCTTGAATGACATCACGGAGAAGGATCGTTACACCCTGCCACTGATGGACACTGCCTTCCACTCCCTGCAGGGGGCGACCTGGTTCACCAAATTGGATCTTCGCAGTGCATATCATCTCGTCCGGATCAGGGAGGGGGATGAGTGGAAGACGGCCTTTAGAACGCCTAGTGGGCATTTTGAGTACCTGGTGATGCCCTTTGGACTGACCAACGCCCCTGCCGTTTTTCAACGCCTGATCAATGACGTCCTGTGTGATTTCCTCGGCCTCTTCGTGTTCGTGTACCTGAATGACATCCTCATCTTCTCCAGGTCACAAGAGGAACATCAGGTGCATGTGAGGCGGGTCTTGCAGCGGCTGCTGGAAAACAGGTTGTATGTCAAAGCCGAGAGGTGTGAGTTCTACGCCAAGACCACCTCCTTCTTAGGGTTTGTTATCTCACACAACCAGGTCCTACCTGACCCCGCTAAGGGTAAAGCGGTGGTGGAATGGCCCACGCCGACCTCTAGGAAGCAAGTCCAGCAATTCATTGGGTTTGCCAATTTCTACCGCCGTTTTGTGCCCAACTTCGGTGCCATCATTGCCCCGCTGACCTGTCTCACTTCCCCCAAGAACACCTTCCGCTGGACCGAAGAGGTCGCTGCGGCGCTCCAGGCGTTGAAGACGGAGTTCTCCTCCTCCCGGGTCCTGACCCAGGTCGACCCCGCTCTGCAGTGTCTGGTGGAGGTTGACGCGTCTGACACGGGAGTGGGGGCGGTGCTATCCCAGCGATCACCCACCGATGGGGTCAAGCGACCCTGCGCCTTCTTCTCACGGCGTCTGTCCCTGGCCGAGCGGAATTACAACGTCGGGGACAGAGAGCTTCTCGCCATCAAGTTCGCCCTGCAGGAGTGGCGCCACTGGCTGGAGGGGGCTGCTTTACCATTCGTGGTGCTGACGGACCATAAGGACTTGGAGTATCTTCGATCTGCTAGAGGTCTGAATGCCCGCCAGGCGTGCTGGTCCCTGTTCTTCGCCCAGTTCCGCTTCACCATTACCTATCGCCCCGGCTCTAAAAACGGCCTACCCGATGCCCTCTCCAGGCAGTTCGCCCCTGAGACGTCTGAGGAGCCGGGCCATACCATCCTGCCCAGCTCGTGTGTGGTAGGGGCAATTTCCTGGTCCATCAGGGACAAGATCCGGAGGGCACAGGAGACCAAACCGGACCCTGGCGGCGGACCAGAGGGAAGGCTGTTCGTTCCATCTTCTGTCAGGGGGGAGGTCATCCATTGGGTTCACACTTCCAAACTCGCCTGTCACCCTGGCGTATCCCGGCTAGTGGATCTCCTCCAGCGTTCGTTCCGGTGGCCAGGTCTGCAGAAGGATGCCGCCAACTACGTCAGGGCGTGTCCTGTGTGTGCCACCTCCAAGTCAGGAAATTCTCCCCCCGCGGGTTTGCTCCAGCCTCTGCCGACCCCTGGCAGACCCTGGTCCCACATAGCCATCGACTTCGTCACCAGTCTCCCAACCTCTAACTCCTATAACGCCGTGTTGACCATCGTGGACCGATTCTCCAAGGCCGCCCACTTCGTGCCCCTTCGGGGTCTTCCAACGGCGCAGGAGACAGCGGACCTCCTGGTTCAGCACGTGGTCAGGCTACACGGGATACCAGTGGACGTCGTCTCGGATCGAGGGCCCCAGTTTGTCTCAGAGGTGTGGAAATGTTTTTGCAACGCCCTGGGGGCCACAGTTAGCCTCTCCTCCGGTCACCACCCGCAATCCAACGGGCAGTGCGAACGGGCCAACCAGGAGCTGGAAGCTGCTCTACGCTGCGTCACTTCCTCCAAACCGTCCTCCTGGAGCACGCACCTGCCTTGGGTAGAGTACGCCCACAACACAGCTCAGTCTTCTGCCACAGGGATGTCCCCCTTCAAGGCATCCTTGGGTTATGATCCACCTTTGTTCCCGGAGCAGGAGGCGGAGCTGGTGGTTCCTTCCATCCAGGCGCACCTGAGACGGTGTCGGGCTCTGTGGTCCAAGACACGCGACGCGCTCTTACGCACGGCGGCCCCTGCCTACCAGGTGGGTCAACAGGTCTGGGTGGCCGCTCAAGATATCCACCTTAAGGGAGAGATGAGGAAGTTGGCCCCACGCTTTGTTGGCCCCCACACCATTTCTAAAATTGTTAACCCAGTGGCTGGCCGTCCCCCCCTCCCTCTGCATTTGTCCCACCTTCCACATTTCCAAAATCAAGCCCTATGTCTCCGACCCTCTACGCCCCCCGCCCGCGCCTATGATGATCGACGGCCACCCGGCCTGGAGAGTCGCCTCCATCTTGGACTCCCGGCACCGAGGTCGCGGGCTGCAGTACTTGGTGGACTGGGAGGGATTCGGTCCTGAGTGGAGGTCCTGGGTGCGCTCTTCTTTGGTGCTGGACAGAAGTCTCATCACGGAGTTCCACCGGGCGCATCCGGACAAACCAGCGCCAGGAGGCGCTGCTGGGGGGGAGTACTGTCACGACTCACCGCTCATCAGCGGCTTCAGCTGCGCGCACACCTGCGCCTCGTCAGCAGTGGGCTATTTAGCCCACTCGGCCCAGTGCTGCGGTCTGAAGCCGTCTGTTCGCATCGGCACTTCATAGCTCGTGAATCTACCTCAGATCACCAGCAAGACTTCTACTACGCGTAAGCATCCCTTACCTTTTTCTCCAAGTTCTTCACCCCTGTGCACAGGTGGATTCCCCGGCGGCGGATTCCCCCCATCATCGCAACTCATCTCCACCATCTACGCAGGCTCAGCAGTACGCTGTCTCCCGGTCTCTTCTCTTGCCAACACCAGCCACCTGTTCCCACAAGTAAGCAACACTCAGACTCATTATCCCTGTCTTGGTGTGGTGCCCGTTACCCTTGTCCTCTGCTTTCTCTCCATAGGGTTGTCCGGCTGGACGGCACGCTGCTCTGCTTCCTGCACATCGGTGTTCACCCCCAGCACATACACATACCGCATACATCTATTCATACACACCTGCTTGTTGAATAAAGCTGTTAAATCTATCCTGAGCCTGCGTGCGGGTTTCCTGGGCCAGACATTATGTCACTCTGCTTGAACTGCTGCCTCCGCGACCCGGACCTCCGGAAAAGCGGTAGAAGATGGATGGATGGATGGATATAAGTGACCATTTGCCAGTCATTGCACTTATCCATGACCGCACGGGTGCCAGTACAAAAAAAAAAAAAAAAAAAAACAACTTTAAAATCTTTCAGATACAAATCACAAAATGCAATCATTTCTTTTAAAGAAGACTTGCTGAAGCAAGACAGGACAAAAGTCTATGTATAAGATGTAAATGAAGCCTATGACACATTCATGAACATTGTAACCACTCCTTATGAAAAAAATTGTCCATTAGTAAAGAAAAAGCTTAAACATAAATTTGTCGACTAGCCATGGTTAACCAAAGGATTACAAAAAGCGTGTAAAAAGAAAAATTCATTATATAAAGCTTTTCTAAAGAAAAGGACAAAAGAAGCAGAGCAGCGGTATAAAACATACAAAAATAAGTTAACATATATAATGATATGTAGTAAAAGAGACTATTACAGTAAAGAACTGGAGAAAAACAGAGACTGTGGAGTGTGTAAATGAAGAGGCAGATTCATTTCAGACGATTTATTACACACTCACATCTCACAAGCAAAGAACAGACTGAACATTTCAGCAGGCACTCTCCTCTTAAGTTTCATGGCATTTCTCCACATACAACATGACAGTTGCATCACACTGCATTCAACCCCCTATGTCCTTGACTCCTTCCTGCTATCTCGCCAGGAACCTCCTGAGTATTGTTCTCCCATGTTTATCCACTGTCTCTTGTCTGAGATGCTACATAATCTGGCTCCCCCAAGGTGCTAAACTCCCCCCCCCCCCCAGCATCTTAGATAGAACAATAGAATAACAGTCCACATGCTGTGATAGAACAATAGAATATCAGTCCACATGCTGCTTGGGCTTCCGTCTCCTCCCGTATCTGCTGTAACTGGGGTTTACCGCCTCCGTGGCGCTGTTGTGCCGGTGGGGGCCTGCTGGGAGTGTGTCTGACTGTGGGTGGGCTGTGACTTGGGGGGGGGGCACTTCGGTCTGTCCGTGTGGCTGCTCTGGTGAATCGTTTCCCTGGGGAGCTCTCCGTGGGGGTCTTCCACGCCGAGGGGCCCTAGCCAACAGCACTTGCTCGTCCGCCACAACGAAAGCGGGTTTGTGTGTCTATGCCAATTTTTTCCCTCCTACCCCCCAAGTCTAGCAAAAAATGCTTATCCCCTGTTTCCAACACTCTGAACGGTCCATCATAGGGTGGGCGCAATGGAGGGCGGTGGGCATCGTGTCTGGCAAACACGAACTCCACGCTCTTCAAAGTTTTAGGCACGAAAACACGCGGAAAACTGTGGTGGGCAGGGCCCGGCAGCGTGCCTGTGTTTGCGCTACGCTGCAAAAGCTGAGACGGGCAGCTGCCCGGCGCGGGATTATCTGGCAGAAATTCCCCGGGCAGCCGTAGTGGCTGCGCAAAAACGAGCTCTGCTGGGGAAGCTTCCAGATCCTCTTTCGGCGCGGAGCGCAACCCCAATAAAACCCACGGCAGCCTGTCTACCCAATTTGCATCTGTCAATGAAGCCCTGAGTGCTGCTTTCAGTGATCTATGAAAACGCTCGCATAACCCATTGGCCTGTGGGTTGTACGCGGTTGTGCGGTGAATTGTAACACCCAGGCTGCGGGCCATCGCGGACCAGGGTTCGGAAACAAATTGAGGGCCCCTGTCGGATGTAATGTCCGACGGGACTGCAAAACGCGCCACCCATGCATACGTGGTTTCCGCCAGCGGGACTGCTTCTGGCCAGCGCGTGGTGCGGTCCACCACTGTCAGGAGGTGCGTGCACCCCTGTGATGGCGGGAGGGGGCCCACGAGGTCCACGTGAACATGGTCAAACCTCTTAGCCGGAATACGAAACGGCTCCAAGGGAGCCTTCGTGTGTCTGTGTACCTTGGCTCGTACCTTGGCTCGTTGGCACACCACGCAGGCTGCAGCCCACTCTTCACTTGTTTGCATAGGCTTGGCCACACAAACTTCTCTCCCACCATTTTGACCGACGTGCGCACTCCTGGGTGCGCCAGAGCGTGAACCGACTCAAACACGCGGCGGCGCCATGCGACTGGGACCACCGCACGCGGGCGACCTGTGGAGACATCGCAGATTGGGGGGGGCCACCATCCTGCAGCACCCTGCTCTCCATCCTTAACCCTGTTGATCCAGACTGGAGCGCACGTACGTCTGCATAACTAATCTGCTCAGCGGCCATGGCTGCGTTATCTATCCCCACGCAGACCGGGGCCACCACGGCGCGCGAGAGGCAGTCCGCCACCACATTCAGTTTACCCGACACATGCTGAATATCGGTAGTAAACTCTGAGATCCCGGCCAGCTGTCTCTGCTGCCGGCCCGACCACGGTTCTGAAACGTTGGCCATCGCGAATGTTAGCGGCTTGTGGTCCACGAACGCAGTGAAGCTGTGCCCTTCCAGCCAGAACTGGAAGTGGCATATGGACAGGTGGAGAGCCAGCAACTCCCTGTCGAATGCACTGTATTTACGTTCACTGTCGCGCAAAGTTCTGCTGAAAAAGGCGAGCGGCTGCCAAGCCCCGGCGTCGCGCTGCTCCACGACAGCTCCTATGCCCACGTCTGAAGCGTCGGTGGTGAGCGCTATGCGGGCCGCCGGGTCCGGATGTGCCAGCAGTGCAGCGTTTGCCAGGGCTGCTTTAACTTCCGAGAACGCCCGCTCTCGCTCCGGGGTCCATTTGACCCTATCCGCAGGTTTCTGTTTCTTGAGCGCGGTGTACAATGGTTGCATGAGCTGTGCCGCGCAGGGAAGGAAACGGTTATAAAAGTTCACCATTCCCAAAAATTCCTGCAGCGCCCTGACCGTCTGAGGCTGGGGAAAATCCGCCACGGCGCGCACCTTGTCGGGCAGCGGGATTGCTCCTTCCGGAGAGACACGGTGCCCCCAAAAATCAATCTCCGTCACGCCGAACTGGCATTTCATTGGGTTGATTATTAGCCCGTGCTCCTCCAACCTCCGGAAAACCGTCCTGAGGTGGGTTTCGTGTTCGTCTTCGGACGCACTGGCTACCAGGATATCGTCCAGGTAGATGAACACGAATGGGAGATCGCGCAGCACTGCATCCATCATGCGCTGGAACGTCTGTGCCGCTCCTTTTAACCCGAATGGCATGCGCAGGAACTCAAATAGACTGAACGGAGTTATTACCGCTGTTTTGGGTATGTCCTCAGCGCACACTGGGACTTGGTGGTAACCACGGACCAGGTCTATTTTGGAAAAAATGCATGCTCCGGCAAGGTGAACGGAAAAATCCTGTATGTGGGGAATTGGGTAGCGGTCATGCGCTGTGGCGTTGTTCAACCTGCGGAAATCCCCGCACGGTCGCCACGATTCCTCAGCCTTAGGGACCATGTGTAGCGGGGATGCCCATGGGCTGTTCGAGCACCTGATGATGCCCAACCTTTCCAGGTTGGCGAACTCCTCACGCGCTATGGCCAGTTTAGCTGCGTCCAAGTGCCGAGGTCTTGCAAAAACGGGAGGCCCGGTGGTGGTGATAAAGTGCTCCACCCCATGTTTAGCAATGGCCGCGGAAAACGCCGGGACCGTGAGTGCTGGGAACTGAGTGAGCAGTGTGTGGAACTTACCGCCTGTAGCTGTGACGTTGGCTTGTGCTGTTGGCCGGGTCACTCGAGCTATACAGGGGAGAGAGTCAAAGGACAGTGCATTAACCAGGTGCCTGTTAGCAACATCAACCAGTAAACCATGTGCACACAGAAAATCAGCCCCCAGGATATGGTAATTCAGTGCTGCTATGACAAAAGTCCACTCATATGTATGGCCGTGTAGAGATAAGAGCAGAGTCCTCTCACCAAAGGTCTTAATGTTCGAGCTGTTTGCTGCCAACATCTAGGGGCCGCTAGGTCCTGCCAGCCGGTCAGCGTAGGTCAGCAGGATGAAACTCTTCTGGGCTCCGGTGTCCATGAGGAAACGCCTCCCCGAGCGTGCGTCCGTCAAGTAGAGCAGCTTGTTCTCTTCACTAAGGGTCGCAGCTGCTATCGACCCCCGAGCGCTTGAATTGGCACGGGGGCGCACATCTGCGTGCCTTCTCTCCGAAGCAGCGGTGGTAGAAACAGAGCGTGTCTCTCTGGCGCTCCTTGGCCCCCGCTGCTGCTACCGTCGGTGGCTCCTCGCCTCCTCTGGTCGTCTCGCTGGGCTCCGCCACTGTCGCGTTGACTGTGATCACCCTGGTGGTGAGGATGATCCGGTCTGCCTCCTGGGCTAGCGCACGGTAGTCGCGCGCGGCCAGCAACGGCGAATTGGCCAGAACCGCTCTCGCCACTGCCGGAAGGTTCCGGAGGAAGAGGTGGGCAAACAGAAAGTGCCCGTCATCCGTGCCCATTAACACCAGCATCTTCTCCATCAGGTCTACGGCCGAACCATCTCCTAACTCGGTCCGCGTCAGGAGCCTCTCCGCTCTCTCACAGTCTGAGAGCGTGTAGCACTGGATGAGCGCAGCCTTGAGCGCCTCATATTTGCTGCTGGCTGGTGGATGATCGAGCAGGCTCGCTACCTGCTGAGCTGTGCGGGCGTCCAGCGCTGCTACCACATGGTAGAATCTGGTGTCGTCTGCCGTTACTCCCCGGAGGGCGAACTGGGCCTCGGTGAGGTGGAACCAAGAGCGCGGGTTGTGCTGCCAGAAATCCGGTAGCTTGACTGAAACCGCACACGCGTGGCTGGAGGTTCCAGTCCGGGCTGTCTGTGGGATGGCTGCCGCCTCGCTGTAGCTACCTGACCGGGCCAGCTCCGGGGATCTTGCCTCGTGTTCCATAATACGTCTTGGGTCACCAGTGTGGAGTGTGTAAATGAAGAGGCAGATTCATTTCAGACGATTTATTACACACTCACATCTCACAAGCAAAGAACAGACTGAACATTTCAACAGGCGCTCTCCTCTTAAGTTTCATGGCATTTCTCCACACACAACATGACATTTGCATCACACTGCATTCATCCCCCTACGTCCTTGACTCCTTCCTGCTATCTCGCCAGGAACCTCCTGAGTATTGTTCTCCTATGTTTATCCACTGTCTCTTGTCTGAGATGCTAAATAATCTGGCTCCCCCAAGGTGCTAAAAGACAATATTACATATACAGTACATGGACAATACTTAACAATATTCTTGGAAATAAAAACAAAAATACAAGCTACCCAATCAATCTTTCAAAAAAAATAATAATAAACGACTCAGAGTGTGAATGCAGTCTCACCTGCAGATGAATTTAATAACTTTTTGTTAACATTGGTCCTAATTTGGCTCGAGAAATACCCATTACGGCACCTACAGGTGATACAATAAGCAAAAATATTGCTATAAAAGACTCCATTTTCATAAAAAACACAGACGAGAGAGGTGCAACAACAACAACCTGCAGCTGAACGCTCTGAAGACAGTGGAGATGATTGTGGACTTCAGGAAACTCACAACCCCTCTGCCCCCCCTCACCCTCACAGGCTCTCCCATCACCACTGCTGATTCCTTCCGCTTCCTAGGCACCACCATCACCAGGGACCTCAAGTGGGAGCTGACCATCAGCTCCCTCATCAAAAAGGCCCAGCAGAGGATGTTCTTCCTGCGGCAGCTGAGGAAGCTCAAGCTACCCACCAAGATGTTAGTGCAGTTCTACACAGCCATCATCGAGTCCATCCTCACCACCTCCATAACCGTGTGGTACGCAGGAGCCACTGCCAGGGACAGACTAAGGCTGCAGCACGTCGTGCGCACTGCTGAGAAGGTGATCGGCTGCAAGCTTCCATCTCTCCAGGATCTGTACATCTCCAGGACCCGGAGGCGTGCTGGCCGGATCATAGCCGATCCCTCACACCCTGGTCACGTACTGTTTGCCCCCCTCCCCTCAGGTAGAAGACTTCGGTCCATCCAGACTAAAACCTCCCGTCACATGAACAGCTTCTTCCCCTCTGCCATCAGACTGCTGAACACTAAGTGACTTATTGACTCTCGTGCACTATATACAGCAGCTCAACCAGACTCATGTCAATCATCACTGTTTTCTTTTTGCATTACCGACTGCACTATATGGTTCTCCACATTATCTGCTGCTCGCTAATATATTTTAACTGCTGACCAGTGTTACTCACTCTTATTCTACACTTTATTGCATGTATAGTTTATTTCTTTTATTTTATCATGTTTAATGTTGCAGCATTGCACCGAGACAAATTCCTAGTTTGTGTACTACATGAACAATGGCAATAAATCTGATTCTGATTCTGATTCTGATTCATTGAAATTGTTAAATCGTCTAAAAGTAAAACATCTACGGATTGTGATGGTATTGACATGCTCTTAGTCAAAACTATCATTGAATGCTTAGTGAAGCCACTGACGTACATCTGTAACCTGTCTCTCCAAACAGGTATATTTCCCAATGCAATGAAAATAGCTAAAGTAATTCCGATATATAAGACAGGTGACAGAGGGGAATTTTCAAACTATAGACCAATTTCACTATTGCCGCAATTTTCCAAGATACTTGAAAAAATATTCTGTGAGAGAATTGACAACTTCATAATGAAGAATAATTTATTGTGTGAGCAGTAATATGGGTTCAGACACAAGAGGACAACTGCATTTGCTCTAATGGAATTTATAGAAAAAATATCAACTGCCGTTGAAAATAAAGAGTATTCAGTTGGGGTATTCCTGGATCTTAAAAAAGCATTTGATACAGTGGATCATAATTTATTATTAAAGAAACTACAAAATTGTGGTATTAGGGGGTAGCACTGTCCTGGTTATGTAGTTACTTAAAGAACAGATATCAGTATGTATGTGTTGGTAACAAAAACTCACAGTTACTGAAGGTTACTTGTGGAGTCCCACAGGGTTCAGTTTTGGGGCCACTGTTATTCAATATGTACATAAATGATATATGTAAAGTTTCGGAAAAAATGGATTTAATATTGTTTGCCGATGACACTAATTTATTATGCAGTGGAAGCAATTTGGAACAACTTTTGGATACACTTGGAAAGGAATTAGGAAAGCTTAAACTGTGGTTTGATTCAAACAAATTAACGCTCAATTTAAGTAAGACAAAATTTATAGTTTTTAACAATCATCACAACAACTTAGTATCTAAACTCAGTGTAAATGGTGTAGAGATTGAAAGGGTATCCATAACTAAATTTCTTGGAGGAATAATTGATAATAAACTGTGTTGGAAGTCACATATTAAATATATTAAAGGTAAAATATCTAAATCAATTGCAGTACTACACAGAGTGAAATATTTGCTGAATCAGCCCACATTGATTGAGCCACATGAGCCACACCGGAGTGGTGGCTCAGTTGGTAGAGCATCCGCCCCCACAACCGGGAGGCAGGGGTTCAAATCCCGGCCGGGTCATGCCGAAGACCATATAAAAGTGGAACTTCCTGCCGTCCAGCTTGTTGCTCAGCAATAATGGAATGGAGGAGGGAAATTTGTGACGGCGCCTTGCATGACAGCGGCCCTCTGATTCTACGCTTGGGGTGTGTGTGATTAACACAGTAGATAGGTAAAACACAATCTCGTTCTACTGTACATGATTGGTTGTACAGTTGAATGACAATAAAGGGTGATTTAATTTAATTATATACTTTGTATCATTCATTAATATACCCATACATGACATATTGTACTGAAGTATGGGGAAATACATATAAAACAAACATATATCCAGTCTTTATGCTCCAGAAGCGAGCTATTAGAATAATAAACAAAGCTGCTTACAGGGAACCAACAAACTCACTTTTTCTTAAATTAAAAGCTCTCAAGTTGAAAGATCTGGTTGACTTTAAAACTGCAGTAATGTTTAAAGTGAAGAATCTATCACTGCCCACAAATATTCAAAAGTTGTTCCAAATAAGGGAGAAACAATATCATTTCAGAGGAACATGTATATTTCAAAAACCTTCAATGAGAACTACCACCAAGCAACACTGTGTTTCAGTGCAAGGAGTCAGAATGTGGAACGCTTTTGGACCTGAATTAAAATCATGTACAACACTTGGACAATTTAAACAAAAACTAAAGGAAGAAATACTCCAAACATTTATACAAGATGACATGTAAAATCACATAAGGATTGTCATATCCAGTCTGTGTTGTGTTGTTGCTTAGTTTTTTGTCCCGTTTTGTCTTAGCTTTGTTCTGAATTGTAATCGCTCTTGTTTTGTTTATCTTTTGAATTCTTGGATGGAATATGGGTGGGCTAAATATAAGCTGCGGCTTCAGCCATCACCCATTTCGGCTAATTTATGTTGAACTGTATTATCAGGGGAGTTATTGTTTAATTTGACCTTGTAAGATGTTTTTTTTCCCCTTTTGTTGTATTATTCTGTTCCTTTCTTTTAATCTTTACTTTTAATCTATTCGAAAATAAAGATTCATTCATTCATTCATTTTCCTATTATTAATGAACAATTTTGCCTGTTTCCTGGCCAAGAGACTCGGGTCCTGCAGTCCCCTGAGTTCTCTGCGCCAGCGACATGTAACCGCTCCTCACCAATACTCTCCGTGTCTCCTCTGTGTGTTTTGGTGAATTCTTTGGTTTCCACACCGAGTCGCCAGGCAGAGGAGGAGCCTGAGGCCATGGAGGATCCTTTCCCAGGGTCGGTGGAGAAGCAGCCCCCAGCCGCCATGCTGGATCAGTCACCAGCAGGGGAAACTTCACCTGGGAGCCTTGAGACTGCGACCACCATCGTGCCCGCTGCGGGGACCACCGCAGCAGAGTCATCCCCCAGACCAGACCCCCAGCCGATGGGACCTAGACTGTCATCGTCGATAGCGTCGGAGTCCTGGACGGCAGTAGAGCTCGAACACAGGCAAGTTGTCTCTCCTGTAATTCAATTGCCTTTGATCAAGAGATCTTGTCTGGCTCTTGGGGAGGAGAGTCGGGTGTGGCTCTTGGCCGCGTCTGAGCTCCCCTCGCCGGGCTCTGCCGCTGCCGGCGACCCTGACCTTTCCTTCTCTCCCATGCCTGCCGAGCCCCTCACTAGGGTCGCCGGGCAGGAGCTGCCATCACCAGGGCTGCTGACTGACGACGACAGGACATTGGTGGCCCCGGAGGAGGTCGATGGGGGCACAGCGCCAGGTGACGTTAGGAGCACTACCTCCCTCGCTGGGAAGGCCACCGTGGGAGCAATGAGGCCCCAGATGGGGGTCACCGCTGGTGCAACAGTGCTCCAACTGGAGCCCATCGCGGGTGCGGCTCTGGCCCAATCGGGGTCCACCACGGGTGCAGCCAGGCTCCTGCTGGAGTCCATGGTGGGCGCAGCAGAGCCGGCCCGGTCAGGGGCCACCGCAGGAGCAATGAGGCCCCCAATGGGGGTCACCACTGGTGCAACGGTGCTCCAACTGGAGTCCATCGTGGGTGCAGCCAGTCTCCTGCTGGAGTCCATCATGGGTGCAGCAGAGCCAGCCCGATCGGGGGCCATCGTGGGTAGAGTGGAGCCGGCCCGGTCGGGGGCCACAGCGGGTGCAGCTGAGCCTCAGTTGGAGGTCACCATGGGTGCTGCTAGGCTCCTGCTGGAGTCCATCATGGGTGCAGCAGAGATGGCCCAGTTGGGGCCCACCGCGGGTGCAGCTGGGTCCCAAGCCAGGATTCCTAAGGGCACTGCGGACCGCCATAAGGATGCCGTGGTCCCCCTCGCTCCCCGGTCGTATGCCATGGGGGTTCCCTCCCTTCAGTCCGGTCACCCACCAGCGAGCTTCCCGGTAGGCAGGCCGCCTCCTGTCTCAACCCGTCGGCCCTGGTGGATTAACAACACTGGCCGGCCGCCTGAGAGACTGAGTCTCTGGGCCAGATGGCCTGTGTTCTCCGGCAGGCCACCTGACTGGGTTCGCCAAACTGCCTGCTGGGCCTGGGACTCAGGACAGCCTCCCGAGCCTCCACGTCTTTGGTCTGGGGGGGTTAATTGTGGACCCTGGGCTGGGTACTGTGTTCCCTTCTTTCCTGTTCCCAGTAACTCCCACCTGGGTTTGTGTGCTATTGTTGTGTCTGTTAGGGTTGGTGGGGGGGGGGGGGTTTCTTTGATGTTACCGTGGGTGTCTGGTATCCACCCCTAGAAGGAGGGGCTCTGTCATGAACCGAGCCCGTGTTTCCTGTGGGCTCGGTTCTGATCGATCCTGGTGGCTCAGGCAGTGGGTTTATTATGTGGAGTTGTGCTTTGATTTCTTGTTGCTTTCAAGTCCGTGCACCATTGCTGTTCCTGCCTCTAGCTGCCGCTCTGGTCTGTCCGGTCACGCCCCCCCTCTTTCTGACAGTCAGCTGTTCGCCCCGGTAATCATCTTTCCCGCACTTGCCCAGGTGTTCCCTATTTGCCACGCCAGTGGTGTTTGTACAAAAGCAGCTCTTTGCTAGACAAATGCCACTGGATAATTGTACGAGTTGGATGGTTGTCTTCTCTGTCTCACCGTCATGTCACTAAGGACTGTTCTGTGTGCTCGTTGAGAATCGCTGACTACTTGGATTGCCTACGCACTGAGTTCAGCCTGTGTTCCGTTCA
Source organism: Pholidichthys leucotaenia (assembly GCA_020510985.1). NCBI lineage: Eukaryota > Metazoa > Chordata > Actinopteri > Cichliformes > Pholidichthyidae > Pholidichthys > Pholidichthys leucotaenia. The sequence continues at coordinate 292,858,808 of CM035848.1, forward strand.
CCGCTGTCATCCTCCAGTGTGAGTGTTGGGCGTCCTTAAGGACTCAAGTGTATCCGAGCTGTGTTCATGTTTGTATGTTTAGTTTGGTGTTAATAAATGTGTGTGTGGTGTAACCCAGCGTTTAAATCCATTTGTCCTTTTTCCCCCTCCTCCGTGCGCTGTTGGAGAAGCGCACAGTGAGTTCGTGACAGGTTGGTATGACAAGAGCAATAAAACCTGGGTCATTACCTATATCATTATTTACGGCCTTTGCTTAGCCTAATCTCACAGTGAAAAACAGACATTTGTTTACAAAGACATTCTAGGCTCTGAGACGTGGAAAAACACAGAGAATCAGACATTGGCTCATTATACACACCAAATACAGACATAGTATAAAAAGAATAATACAGGGTTAAAATCATTTAGAATAATATAAAGAAACATGAAATTATCCTATCAAGAACTCAGCAGGTACAACATCCACATCACAGCTCTGAGCGATACCAGGTTTACAGATGAAGGTCAGCTGACAGAAGTCAAAGCCAGCTACACCTTTTTCTGGAGTGGTCAAGGTAGCAAAGAATGCCATGAAGCAGGAGTGGGTTTTGTGATCAGATCCAATCTGATCAGCAAGCTTTCCTGCCTCCCCAAAAGAACCAATGATCACCTCATGACTCTGCAGCTTCCCCTCCGAGGAAAACACCATGCCACATTCATCTGTGCAAATGCCCCACCATGACGAACCCAGATGAGATCAAAGACAAGTTGTACGAGGACTTAGAGACTCTCATTGAAGGCGTACTGAAGGAGGACAAACTCATTGTTCTTGGAGACTTTAATGCCAGAGTTGGTATGGACTACCAGACATGGGAGGGAGTCCTTGGGAGAAATGGAGTTGGAAAGTGCAACAGCAATGGTCTTCTCCTTTTGAAGACGTTTACCTCTCATGACCTTCTGATCACTAATACTGTCTACCACTTGCCAAATTGCAACAAGATCTCCTGGATGCATACACGCAGCAAGCATTGGCGTCTGATCGATTACATCAATATGAGAAGGAGAGACAGGCAGGACGTTAGAGTGACGAAGGCGATGTGTGGCACAGACTGCTGGACAGATCACAGACTCATTCTCTCAAAGTTAAAGACCAAGCCTCTACCTAACACTGCTGTGCCCACAGGCTCAGAACTCCCCTTTTCTAAATTTTCTCGTATTAATCATTCTGATCTAGCCCCAAGAGTGTCAGCCTCTAAACCAACTACCTGTCTTTTAGACCCAATCCCCGCTAGACTAGTGAAGGAATTGCTATATCTGATTAGTCCATCTTTTTTTGAACATAATTAATATGTCCCTATTGACAGGACATGTACCGCAGTCATTTAAAGTGGCAGTAATTAAACCTCTACTTAAAAAAAACCTTTGCTTGATTCTAGGATTTTGGGAAATTATAGACCAATATCTAACCTCCCCTACTTTTCCAAGATCCTCTAAAAAGTAGTCGCCAATCAACTATGCACCTTTTTAGAAAAAATTCTATATTTGAGAAATTTCAGTCAGGTTTTAAGAAACATCACAGCACAGAGACAGCCTTAGTGAAAGTTACTGATGACGTCCTTATGGCATTTGACAAAGAACTTGTCTCCATCCTTGGTTTATTGGACCTCAGTGCTGCATTTGATACCATTGACCACCATATTGTCACAACTCGCTCTCACCTGTCATCTGTTTCAGCGGCGCACACACCTGCGCCTCATCAGCCTCTGACTATTTAACCCGCTCTGCCTGGAGCCTTGGTCTGGAGCCGTCTGCTCGTCTACGCTCCCAACTCCAGCGCACGACCGTTTCTCCCCGGCCTGCACCTCCGTTCATCATGCACGTAAGCTGTATATTTCCTTACCTGCTCTCCAATATTCTCCCCTGTGCACAGGTGGATCCTCCAGGTGGCGGATTTCCCTCTCCCTCGCTTCATCCTCACTTATCCCTTCCTCACATCGCCAAGCGCGCATATGGGCGCTGTCCACCAGGCAGGAGACCTGCGACTAGCCAACGCCAGCCACCTCGACACCTGCAAGTAAGCAGCACACTGAGTGTTAACCCTGCGGGGTGGAAGTCCATCACTAACCCTTGTCTTTGCTCTGCTCTTAGGGTTGCCTGGCTGCACGGCGCACTGTTCCACCCTCGGCGCTCCCCGTCCTCCTGCAATCCATCCACATCTCACACTCACGCACCCAAACACCTGTTGCTGTTCAATAAAGCTTTTGAATCACACTCGAACCTGTGTGTGTGTTCCCTGGGCCCAACATTATGTCAGTACGGCTCCAGCAAAGCGACCCAGCGGACAGCGGGCTCGCACGCCGTTTATCCACCCTCGAGGCTCGAGTGGATTTAATAGCTCATCAGCAACAGGTAATTCTCAACCAACTCACCCAAATCACTCACCGGTTGGACCGCCTGGATCCCCAGCAGGCGTTCCCTCCAGCTCAGCATAGCGGGCCAGCTCCCATTGCTCCCCTAGCTAACCAGGCTAGCCCGGGGCTGCCAACCCAGCTCACCCCTATTCCGACACCCTTGCGCTTCAGCGGGAAACTTGGCGAAGCACGCGGGTTCCTCCTCCAGTGTGAGTCAGTATTCCAGCGCGTCCCCGGGGACTTTCCGACTGATCATAGCCAGATTGGGTATGTTGCTAACCTCCTGGAAGGGCGAGCGTTAGCTTGGGCTTACGCCGTAATGGCGAGGCCCAGCTACGCAAACCTAACCTATGCCCAGTGCATGCATGACTTTCACAAAGTCTTTGATCACTCGGATCGTGACAGCGTGCTAACCAATTGGCTACTTAATCTTCGCCAGGGTAGTCAATTGGCTGCTGATTACGCTGTCGACTTCCGGGTGGCAGCGGAGGAAGTTGGGTGGGGCGATGCTGCCCTCTGCAGCATCTTCCTCCGCAGCCTGAATTCCAGTCTGCGAGACGAGCTGGCCGGCCGGGATCAGCCGGAATGGCTGTCTGAATTAATTTCTTTAGCTATTAGTCTGGACAACAGGCTGAGGGAGCGGGCCGCCGAGCGGAAGACTTACAGCCGCTCGAGCTGAGCTTCCGCCCATGCCTCTCAGTCTCGCCACCTGGCGTTACCCGCTCCGGAGTCCGCCGACGAATCTGAGGCTATGCTAATCGGGTGGACCAAGCTTCCACTGGCGGAGAAACAGCGCCACAGGGAGCTGGGTCTCTGCATGTATTGCGGAGACTACCAGCACTCCGTGGAGGCCTGCCCAATTAAGCCAAAAGGGGGAGTCCGCGAGTCACTGTAGGGGGCCTCTCGGACACAACCCAGTCTAATCCCCTCTCCAAATGAATCCTCCCAATTAGGTTCTGTCATAATCCCATCGGGCATGTCACTCACACACTGGTGGACTCAGGGGCGGAACAGAACTTCATTTCCAAGAGCCTGGCAGCCTGCCTGGGCATCCCGTGCCAAGTGCTGCCAGCCCCCCTTAACCTTGTCACTCTCTCCCGTACACCTCTGGAGAGGGTCACCCATCGAACCAAACCCATCTCCGTCATCATCTCTGGCAATCACAGGGAGGACTTAAGCCTGTTCGTCCTGCCCACCTCGGCTGCTCCCGTCATCCTGGGCTACCCATGGCTGCGTCTCCACAACTCAGCTTTCGATTGGCAGTCTGGCAGCGTCCTCTTCCTGGAGCACCTTCTGCTTGGGTGCCTGCAGACTGGAGGCAGTGCCCTGTCAGTGCCTCTCCCCGCCTCCGACTCACCCCCGCCGGACCTCTCCTTGGTGCCCCCTGAGTTCCACGACCTGGGGCTCGTCTTCAGCAAATCCAAAGCGCTGTCTCCTCCCCCCCCCCACCGCCCGTATGACTGCGCCATAAATCTCTGCCCGGGGGCGCCCTTGCCATCAGGTCGTCTTTACAGCCTGTCAGCCCGGAAGCGGGAATCCATGGACGCCTATATTAAAGAGTTGCTCAGCGCAGGCATCATCCGCCCCTCCTCTTCCCCACTTGGAGCCGGATTCTTCTTCGTTTCCAAGAAGGATGGGTCCCTGCAGCCATGTATTGACTTTCGGGCCTTAAACGACATCACTGTGAAAGATAAATACACGCTGCCCCTCATGGACTCCACTTTCAATTCCCTCCAGGGGGCCTCCTGGTTTACCAAGCTCGACCTCCGCAGTGCGTACCACCTCGTTCAGATCCGGGAGGGCGATGAATGGAAGATGGGGTTCCGGACGCCCAGCGGCCATTTCGAGTACTTGGTCATGCCGTTTGGGCTCACCAATGCTCCAGCCGTCTTCCAGCGGCTCATAAACGACGTTCTTCGTGACTTCCTGGGGGTCTTCGTCTTCGTCTACCTGGACGACATCCTGATCTTCTCCCAGTCTCGGGAGGAGCATCAGGCTCACGTGAGGCGGGTCCTCCAGCAGCTCCTCGAGAACAGGTTGTACGTGAAGGCGGAGAAATGCGAATTCTACACCAACAAGACCTCCTTCTTGGGTTTCGTCGTGTCCCACAACCAGCTTCTCCCCGACCCTGCCAAGGTCAACGCGGTGGTTGAGTGGCCCACTCCCTCGTCCAGGAAACAGGTGCAACAATTCCTAGGATTTGCCAACTTCTACCGCCATTTTGTATCGAAGTATAGCTCCATCGCCTCTCCCCTGACCCGCCTCACCTCCCCCAAGGTGTCGTTCCAGTGGACGGAGGAAGCAGCGTCAGCCTTCGAGACCCTGAAGATGGAGTTCTCCTCCTCCCGGGTCCTGACCCAGGTTGACCCAACACTACAACGCCTAGTCGAGGTGGACGCATCCGACATGGGGGTGGGGGGCAGTTTTGTCTCAGCGCTCTCTGGTGGACGGGGTGGTGTGCCCCTGTGCCTTCTTCTCCCAGCGCTTGTCCGCAGTGGAGCGGAATTATGACGTCGGCGACAGAGAGCTCCTGGCAGTGAAGCTCGCACTGCAGGAGTGGCATCATTGGCTGGAGGGGGCAGCGCAGCCTTTTGTGGTCTGGACAGACCACAAAAATTTGGAGTACCTAAGGACGGCCAAGCGTCTGAATGCCCGCCAGGCGCGTTGGTCTCTGTTCTTTGGCCACTTCAGATTCATGATCACCTACCGCCCTGGCTCCAAGAACGCCAAACCGGACGCACTGTCCAGGCAGCTTGCCCCAGAGGACCCGGAAGAACAAGACCACACCATCCTGCCGGCCTCGTTCATCATGGGGGCCATTTCATGGTCTATCAGGGACAAGGTCTGGAGGGCACAGGAGGTCGAACCTGATCCTGGTGGCGGCCCAGCTGGGAAGCTGTTCGTGCCGTCATCTGTCCGGGGTGATGTCATCCACTGGGCACACACTTCAAAGCTTGCCTGTCACCCTGGAATTTCCCGGCTGGTGGAGCTCCTCCAACGATCCTTCTGGTGGCCCGGACTCTGGAATGATGTCACCAATTACGTCTGTGCCTGCCCCAGTGCACAACAAACAAGACCTTGACCTCCCCCCCAGCGGGGCTCCTCCATCCCCTGCTGGTCCCCGGAAGGCCCTGGTCTCATGTAGCCCTGGATTTCATCACCGGTCTCCCCACATCTAACTCCTACAACACCATCCTGACCATCGTGGACCGGTTTTCCAAGGCTGCCCACTTCGTGCCACTCCACGGCCTCCCTACGGAGCTGGAGGCTGCTTTGCGCTGTGTCACCTCCTCGAGTCCCTCTTCCTGGAGCACCCATCTGCCCTGGGTGGGGTACGCCCATAACTCCACCTTATCATCTGCCATTGGGATGTTTCCTTTCCGGGCGTCCCTGTGGTACGACCCCCCGTTGTTCCCCGAAGAGGAGGGTGAGGTGGCAGTTCCCTCCATCCAGGTGCATCTTAGATGCTGCCAGCGCCTGTGGACCAAGACGCGCCAAGCGCTATTATGCACGGCGGCGCGCAACTCCAACGTAGCAAATCACCACAGGAGAGCTGCTCCTCATTACCAGGTGGGCCAGCAGGTATGGTTATCCACCCGAGACATCAACCTGAAGGCGGAGAAGAAGAAGCTGGCTCAGCGCTTTATTGGACCTTTCCCCGTGACTAAGGTAATTAATCCGGTGTGTGTTTGGCTCTCCCCCCCTCCCTCCATGTCTGTCCAACATTCCACGTCTCCCAAATCAAGCCTGTGATTTCTGACCCACTCTGTCTTCCTCCTAGGGCTCTGCCCCCTCCCTTGATGATCGACGGCGACCCGGCGTGGAGGGTCACCTCCATCCTGGACTCCCGCCGCTGGGGTCGCGGGCTACAATATCTGGTGGACTGGGAGGGTGTGGCCCTGAGTGGAGATCCTGGGTGCACCCCTCCTTTGTGCTGGATAAGCAACTCATCACGGAGTTCCACCGGGTGCACCCAGGTAAGCCAGTGCCGGGAGGCGCTGCTCGGGGGTGGGGGGGAGTACTGTCACAACTCGCTGTCACCTGTCATCTGTTTCAGCAGCGCACACACCTGCACCTCATCAGCCTCTGACTATTTAACCCACTCTGCCTGGAGCCTCGGTCTGGAGCCGTCTGCTTGTCTACGCTCCCAACTCCAGCGCATGACCATTTCTTCCCAGCCTGCGCCTTCGTTCATCATGCACGTAAGCTGTATATTTCCTTACCTGCTCTCCAGTATTCTCCCCTGTGCACAGGTGGATCCTCCAGGTGGCGGATTTCCCTGTCCCTCGCCTCATCCTCGCTTATCCCTTCCTCACATCGCCGAGCGCTCATCTGGGCGCTGTCCTCCAGGCAGGAGACCTGCGACTAGCCAACGCCAGCCACCTCGACACCTGCAAGTAAGCAGCACACTGAGTGTTAATCCTGCGGGGCGGAAGTCAATCACTAACCTTTGTCTTTGCTCTGCCCTTAGGGTTGCCTGGCTGCACGGCGCACTGTTCCGCCCTCGGTGCTCCCCGTCCTCCTGCAATCCATCCACATCTCACATTTATGCATCCAAACACCTGTTACTGTTCAGTAAAGCTTTTGAATCACACTCAAGCCTGTGTGCGTGTTCACTGGGCCCGACATTATGTCACATATTCTGCTAGAGAGACTTGAACAGCAAATTGGCTTAAATGGAACAACGCTAAGATGGTTCCAGTCTTATCTATCAGACTGTTCCTAGTTTGTTCATGTCCATAACAAGTCCTCTACTCAGACCACAGTTAGCTATGGAGTTCCGCAGGGCTCAGTACTTGGACCAGTATTGTTTACATTATACATGCTGCCTTTGGGAGACATTATGAGGAAACATTCTATTCATTTTCATTGTTAACATTGACAACACTCAATTGTATTTATCCATCAGTCCAGATGATCCCAGCCAGATGGGTGTACTCCTGGAGTGTCTTAAGGATATCAAAACCTGGATGAATTACAACTTTCTATTGCTGAATACAGATAAAACTGAAGTCATTGTTCTTGGCCCCAAACATGCTAGAAGTACTCTTTTTAGCAAGATAACACTTGATGGCATTGCACTGGCTTCTACGTCTTCTGTTAGGAATCCTGGGGCTGTTTTTGACCAAGATGTGTCTTTCAACTCTCATATACAGCAAACCATTAAGAACGCCTTCTTTCATCTGCATAATATTTTTAAAATTAGGTCCATCCTGTCTCATAAAGATGCAGAGAAACTTGTCCACACCTTTATCACCTCTAGACTTGACTATTGTAACTCACTTTTATCAGGTTGCCCAAATAATTCCATAAAGTTTCTCCAACTCATTCAGAATGCAGCTGCATGTATCCTTATGAGAGCAGGGAGGAGAAATCACATTACTCCAGTCTTAGCTTTTTTACATTGGCTCCCAATAAAATATAGAATTGAATTCAAGATATTGCTCTTAACCTATAAAACCCTTAATGGTATGGTTCCTTCTTACCTGCAAGAATTCTTAGTTCCCTATCATCCAACCAGAGCTCTGCGCTCCCAAAAGTCCAAACTACTAGTGGTCTCCAAGGTATCTAGAAGTAGACTGGGAGGTAGGGCTTTCAGCTATCAAGCTCCCTTCCTGTGGAACCATCTTCCCAGTTCAGTTCGGGAGGCAGACACTCTCTCTTTATTCAAGAGCAAGCTGAAATCTTTTCTCTTTGATAAGGCTTTTAGTTCGAAATGTTGCCCCTGCCAGGCCTTCGCTCGCATGTGCAGCCTGGTCAGGCTTGGTACTGGACTGTTTGGCTTTGAATGTTGTATTTGTATGTTTGTTTTGAATGTAGCTACTCGACCCAGCCAGTCAAGGCAGATGGCCATCCTCTATGAGCTATGGCTCCACCCGAGGTTTCTGCTCATTAAAGGGACGTTTTTCCTTTGCTGTGTCACCGCAGTGCTTGCTCTTGGGGATCTCTGCTGGGTTCTATAAACTGAGGGTGTGGCCTAAACCCACTCTTTTCTGTAAAGTGCCTTGAGACGACCTGTGTTGTGAATTGGTGCTATATACAGTGATCCCTCACTTATCGCAGTTAATGGGTTCCAGAACCGACCGCGAAAAGTGAAAAACCGCGAAGTAGCGTCACCCCAATGATGTCACCCATAAATAATACGTATGTTCATTCTCTCACTCTCTCTCATATGATACGTGTGTGTGTGTGTGTAAGTGTACATACATACGTAGATGTAAATAAAGTGTATATAAATATGTTTTTAGAACTCTTTTATTCTTATAACAAGATACGTAACTCAAGATGAAGATGATTTACTGCACAGGTTAATGAGAGCTTTACTGCTCCTCAGGTGACGCCTCATCGTCAGGTGCTAGAGGCGCAGGATCGTCGAGGGCAGCTTCCGATAGAGCTGAAGAAGCTGCAGGAGGCGGCATAGTGGCTCGACGGGAAGACTATTTCGCACAAAAAGGCACAAGAGAACAGCAAACAATGAATGCGGTCTTCCTTCGCTGGGTATGGGCGCTCGGCAGGGAGAGTAGCTGGGTAAAACGTCTCGGCCAATCAGCTTGCGAGGTAAAACGTCTCGGCCAATCAGCTTGCGAGATTCCCGAACGGTGAAGAGGTGGGCGGAGAGGAGTGGAGCGGTGGTCAGAGAGGTGGATTTTGAGTTGTGCGGGCTCTCCGTGTTGATAGCTGATGTTCTAATGTAGTCTCCCTGCCTTCTGCTAGCGCTCGCCCATTTTTTCTCAATTTTGAATTTTTGATGAATATTTTTGAAAAATCCGTGATGCACTGAGGGCGCGAAAGGTGAAGCGCGAAGTAGCGAGGGATCACTGTATATAAAATTAAATTGAATTGAAAGCTCAACATGCACATCTAGCCCAAATGGCGTCCACAGGGGGAAAAGGCAAACAAGCAACTCAATGTCAGCAAGCTGGAACAGCACTTTGTGCGACAGAACCTCAGTGAGGACCTGGACATCAAGCTTAGTCAGCTCGACCTCAGGGCCTATGGAGCAGAAGAAGAGTGGGCAGTTTTCAGAGACATGGTGTACGACACCTCACTCACTCATCTGGGCCAGCACACACACAAACACCAAGACTGGTTCGATGAAAATGATGAGGACATCCTATAGCTGCTTGACGAGAAGCGTGAAGTCCATAGAGCATACCAGCAAGATAGCAGAGCTGCCTCTAAGAAGGAAACCTTCAACTCCATCAAAGGAAAGGTGCAGGCAAAGCTCAGAGAGATGTAGGACTTCTGGCTCAGCAAAAAGGCAAATGAAATATAGCAGTTCACTGACTGCAACAACTCCAAACGCTTCTATGATGCCCTTAAGACCATCTACAGGCCTTGGTCTTCTGGAACATCACCACTGCTCAGTGCTGACGGGTCCACTCTCCTCACCAACAAGAACACAATCCTGGAAAGATGGACAGAACATTTCAGCAGCGTCCTTTACAGACCTTCGTCCATCAATGCAGAAGCCATCACTTACATGGCCCAAGTAGAGGTGAACACATCTCTGGCAGAACCTCCAACGAACTCAGAAGCTCAAAAAGGGATCAAACTCCTTTCAAACGACAAAGCACCAGGCTCTGACTCCATCCTAGCTGAAATCTACAAGGCAGAAGGATTAGTTCTAATAGAGAAACTCACCGAGCTCTTTCAGACCATGTGGCAGCAGGAAGTTATCCCCCAGGAGTTCAAGGAGGCCTCCATTGTCCATCTCTACAAGGGAAAAGGAAACAGGCAGTCCTGCGGCAACAACTGTGGGATCTCACTATCCTCGCCGGCAAGATCCTCACAAGAGTCATTCAGCACATGGAAGGTGGTCACCTGCCGGAGAGCCAGTGTGGCTTCAGAAAGGGTTGTGGAACTGCTGACATGATCTTCGCCACACGCCAACTTCAGGAGAAGTGTCAAGAGCAGAACAGGGATCTCTACACAACATTTGTAGATCTGACCAAGGCCTTTGATGCCGTCCGTCGTGAGGGGCTGTGGAAGATCATGGCAAAGTTCGGCTTCCCAGACAAGTTCATCAGCATGGTGCACTAGCTCCACAACGGCATGCTTGCTAAAGTACTGGATGATGGAGACTCCTTCAAAGCTTTCCCAGTCACCAACAGGGTCAAGCAGGGCTGTGTACTCACGACCGCACTGTTTGGCATGGTGTTCACAGCCATGCTTTCTGATGCCTTCTGCGACAATGAAGAAAGTGCCATCAGGATCAGGTACAGGATGGATGGCAGGCTCTTCAACCTGCAGAGGCTCCAAGCCAAAACCAAGGTGGAAGGGAAGTCAATGCGGAACTTCCTGTTCGCAGACGACTGCGCACTCAACGCCACTACAAAGGCTCAGATGCAGCAGAGCATGAACTGCTTCTCCACTGCTTGCGACAACTTTGGGCTCACAATCAGTCAGAAGAAAACCAAGGTCCTGCACCAAAACACACTGCAGAAGACTTACGTGGAACCAGCCATCACTGTCAATGGGGAGACCCTCAAGGCTGTCGACAAGTTCACGTTCCTTGGCAGCACACTCTCCAGGTTTGTCAACATTGATGACGAGGTTGATCCGCGCATTTCCAAGGAAAGCTCAGCATTCGGACAGCTACGTGCAACTGTGTGGGAAAGGAGAGGCATCAGGCTGACCAAAAAACTGAAGGTGTACAAGGCAGTTGTCCTACCTTCCCGACTGTACATCTGTGAGACCTGAACAGTCTACAAGCGCTATTCCAGAAAGCTAAACCGTTTTCACCTGAACTGCCTCAGAAAGCTCCTGAAGATCACCTGGCAGGACAAAATCCTTGACACAGCAGGTCTCTCCCAAGCTGAGCTGCCTAGCATCCACACCCTGCTCAAGAGAGCCCAGATTAGGTGGGCTGGCCACCTTGTTTGTATGCCTGACTCATGCCTACCAAAGAGACTGTTCTACGGTGAACTAGCAGAGGGAAAGCGCTCACAAGGTGGTCAGAAGTAGCACTACAAAGACACTGTTAAGGCCTCCCTTAAGAGCTTTGACATCAGTCCTGACACCTGCGAGACCCTAGTGCTAGACCAACCAGACTGGCGTAGCTGTACCAGCAAAGGTGCTGCCTCCTTTGAGCTGAACAGGATTGCCAAGGCCAAGAGAAAATGTGAGCTTTGCAAGTCCAGAGCTACCCCTGTATCTTCTGCCCACACAGACACCTGTGCCTGACCTGTGGCAGAGCCTTCCATGCCCACATCGGACTGATCAGCCACAGCCGGACACACTGCATCCAGTCCTCTTCCCTGTGATGTCCTTGGTCATCATTGAGAATAATGGACAAACAACAATAACAGCAAATGTTGGTTCAGAGTAGCCACTCTTTTGGAGTCTCTGACTGGGGTGCTGGAGAGTGCTCCTCTTGGAGACTCCATTGTCTTAGTGGGGGACTTCAATGTGCATGTGGGCAATGACAGTGAAACCTGGAGGGGTGTGATTGGGAGGAACGGCCTGCCCAATCTGAACCCGAATGGTGTTCAGTTATTGGACTTCTGTGCCAATCACAGTTTGTCCATAACAAACACCATGTTCAAGCATAAGCGTGCCCATGTGTGTACCTGGCACCAGAACATCCTAGGTTGCAGGTTGATGATCGATTTTGTTATCGTGTCATCAGATCTGCGACCCTATGTCTTGGACACTCGGATACAGAGAGGTGCAGAGCTGTCAACTGATCACCAACTGGTGGTGGGTTGGCTCCAATGGCAGGGAAGGATGCCATTCAGACCTGGTCGACCCAAACGTATAGTGAGGGTGTGCTGGGAACATCTGGCTGAGGCCCCTGTCCGGGAGGTCTTCAACTCCCACCTCCAGAAGAACTTCGACCACATTCAGAGGGAGTCTGGAGACATTGAGTCTGAATGGACTATGTCCTCCACCTCCATTGTCAAAGCAGCTGCCCAGAGCTGCGGCCGCAAGGTGGTCGGTGTATCTCGTGGTGGCAATCCCCGAACCGAGTGGTGGACACCAGTGGTGAGGGGGGCCATCAGCTGAAGGAGTCCTATTGAGCTTGGTTGGCTTGTGGGACTCCTGAAGCAGCTGAGGTGTGTTGGCAGGCCAAGCGGAATGCAGCTCGGGTGGTTGCTGAAACAAAAACTCAGGTATGGGAGAAGTTTGATGAGACCATGGAACAAAACTTTCGGTCAGCCTCAAAGAGATTCTGGCAAACTGTCTGGTGGCTCAGGAAGGTGTGGATAGGGCTCTTGTTGACTTCGACTAGAAATATTGTCAGGCAGTGGAAGGAATTCTTTGAGGATCTCCTCAATCCCACTGACATGCCTTCTGCAGAGGAAGTCGATCTTGAGGATGAGTGGGTTGACTCGCCCATCACAGGGGCTGAGGTCGCCGAAGTGGTTAAAAAACTCTTGGGTGGCTGGGTCCCAGGGGTGGGTGAGATTCATCCTGAGTACCTCAAGGCTCTGGATGTTGTAGGGCTGTCATGGCTGACACACCTCTGCAACACTGCGTGGAAGTCAGGGACAGTACCTTTGGCATGGCAAACCAGGTTGGTGGTTCCTCTCTTTAAGAAGGGGGACCAGAGGGTGTGTTCCAACTTTAGAAGGATCTCACTCTTCAGCCTCTCTGAGGTCTATGCCAGAGTACTGGAGAGAAGAGTCTGGCCGTTGGTCGAACCTCGGATTCAAGAGGAGCAATGTGGTTTTCGTCCTAGCCATGGCACATCGGACCAACTCTTTACCCTCTCGAGAATCCTCAAGGGTTCATGGGAGTATGGGAGTTATCCCAACCAGTCCACATGTGTTTTGTGGCCTTTGAGAAGGAATTCAGCACCTCCAAGTCTGAGTCCATGGTCCTTAGCCAGAAAAAGATGGATTGACCTCTCAATCTTTTGCCCCAAGTTGAGGAGTTTAAGTATCTCGGGGCCTTATTCATGAGTGAGGGGAGAATGGAGCAAGAGATTGACAGACGGATCGGAGCAGCATCTGCAGTGATGCAGACATTGTGCGGGTCTGTTGTGGTGAAGAGGGAGCTGAGCTCTAAGACAAAGCTGTCAATTTACCAGTCAATCTACAGTACTTTCCTACCCTCACCTATGGTCATGAGCTTTGGGTAATGACCAAAAGAATGAGATTGTGGATACAAGAGGCTGAAATTAGCTTTCTTCGTAGGATTGCTGGACTCACCCTTAGAGATGGGGTGAGGAGTTCAGTCATCCGGGAGAGGCTCATAGTAGAACCACTGCTCTTCTATATCAAAAGGAGCCAGTTGAAGTGGTTTGGGCATCTCATCAGGATGCCTCCTGGATGACTCCCACTTGAAGTGTTGTGGCCTGTCCCACTGGCGGTAGACCCTGGGGCAGACCAAGGACACGCTGGAGAAACTATGGCTGCATTCACACCAGGATAGTCCAGGGGTCTTGGTTCAATTGGGCGGGGAATGCCAAGAATTTTCACACCTTTGTTTTGGTTCATTTGGTTTGGTTTGCATTCACACAGCACTTTCTCAAGCAGACCAAACTGCCTGGACAACGTCACACAGTTACAACAGCTGCTCATTTGGGGTGCTGTAGCCAAAACCACCACTGACCAGGAAGAAAAAATCTTAGCAAAGAAGAAAAGTCCGGCTCATCGACTGGCCATGACTGAAAATGGAAATCTGTTCCCTTCAGTTGGGTTGTTTGTCTGCCACAAATAAATGATGGAGCAGCACAAAATTTATGCAGTCTTGGGGTTTCTGTTTTTACTTTGGTGTAGACACATATTATTATCTTCACAACACACTGCCCAGTATGAGCAGCAGGCAGTGATCTATCCAGCATGTTGTTCTGGACATGAGATGAATGCAGGAGAGCCGAAGAAGGAGGAGGAGTGCAAGAGACAATGTCAATGTGCTGCTGTGGCTACACAGAAGGAGAGAGAGGTATTGCATGGTTTAAAGTTTTAAGATCACATGTATGGTTGTAAACCATACATGACAGTGAATTAATCATGTTCCTCAGAAATCAGAACTACATTTTTACCTAAAATCGGTGTGGCAAGAGTTGTGTATCTTTCCAAAGTTATCAAGTACTGTGTTAAAAACAGATTAATAAAGGAATGCATATTTCTGTATTAAATCCTTTATAACTTAATCCACAAAAAACTTTTTATTTCTTAAAAACTCAAACCAGTAACACTATAAACATTTATGTAATTACCTTGTGTTAATATGCACTTATATGTGTACAAATACATGTGTGTACCTGTGCGGTAGCCCTTATGCTGTCTTAAGTGCTCCTAATAGCTATGAAACCACTATGTTTACAGGAGCATGTAGATCCACCCGCATCCCTGCAGCTGGTGGCAACATATCAGCGACAACTGGGACAACAGAGACTGGCAGCTGAACTTCCGACTGAGAAGAACTTCCTTCATGGAGCTGTGTGACATCCTGCACTCCAGTTTGACATGCCAAAGTACACACTACCGATGCCTGTTCCATTGAACTAAGGGTGGCAATATGTCTGTGGAGGCTGGCAACAAATTTGGGTTCAGATCCATCTCTTACCTGTTTGGCGTTGGCATCTCCACTGCATGTATCATTACACGGGCAGTTGTAAGAGCCATTAATCGGGTCATGCAACACCTCTACATAAAAACCCCATCTGATGCCGAGCTAAAGACGATTGTTCAGGGCTACAGCGACAAATGACAATTCCTCCAAGTTGCAGGGGCAAAAGATGGGGCCCATATTGGCATCCTGGCTCCAGCTGATCACCCTGCTGAATATTATAATAGGAAAGGGTTTTATTCTGTGCTGCTGCAGGGTGTGGTGGACCACAAATTGAAATTCTGGGACATTAATGTTGGCTGGCCAGGTAAGGTCCATGATGCCAGAGTGTTTGTCAATTCCTCTTTGTACCATAGGGCCCAGAATGGTACACTTCTCCCAGGCTGGACTGAGACATTTGAAGGTGTGGATGTGCCACTAGTTGTTCTTGGTGATGCTGCATACCTACTCCTATCCTGGTTGATGAAGCCATTTCCTGAGGACAGAGGTGCAGCACAGGATCAAACCCAGTTTAACCATCGGCTCAGTCAGGCCAGGATGACTGTCAAGAGGGCCTTTGAACATTTAAAGGGCAGATGGAGATGCCTTCTCAAAAGGTACGATGCACATACTGTATTTCCCTGGTTAGCCACATCACTGCAGCGTGTTGTGTGCTACACAACTTCTGTGAAGTGCACAATGAGGAATGGGAAGATGATGACCCTGCTGTGGATGAAGATGGTCTGTTGGAACCTGAGAATCACCATCAGGCCAACAGTGGGGGCCAATTTCAGTAGACATTCTTCACAGCTGACTTCATCTTTATTGTCAACAAGCAAAACAAGCAAACAGCTGCAATCTGTAATGATGGTCTATAAACAGTATGAGGTGCATCTGGAATTTCCCCATTGTGGGACTAATAAAGACTTATCTTATCTTTTTGAACGACTATTATAAAAATAAAAACAAGAGCAGCGAGTGCAAGTAAAAATTAAAAATAATGCTTTGCACTGAAGGTGTCAAACCCCAAAATGTACAATTAGTTACAGTTCACATCTGTCCATGTACAATAGGACGTACTGTGCAATTTTTGTAATTGTAGTCAATGTGCAGTCTCTACATATTGTGGTAAATTGTGCTGGTGTAATGTAGCACTGCAGAGGCTGAGTCAGTCACTGTGTCGTGTGGTGACATGCGTGACAGTGGACATTCAGAAGGTTCTGAGGTGTGTTGTTGGGCCATAGCAGGTGGGCCATGCAGCTGGTGGGTTGTGGGGATGCAGGTATATGGGGGGATTGTTGGGGTTGAGGACATCCACTGTGGCGGCGGGGGATGTGATTGGGGCAATAGTGCTCTTGTTAATGTTCCCATCATTTGCATGAATATCTGGTTGTTGGCCCGCTGCTGCTCTTCCATGGCCTTAAACTGATGCTCCTCAGCTTCTTGCTGCATCCTCATAAAGTTGTGAAATGCAGCTCTCTCCTCAGCCTGCCGTTTCTGTTCCTCATCTGGCCCTCGGACCAAATATCTATCAGGGCCTGCATCTCCGCACGACTCCAGGTCTGTCCACGAGACATTTTTTAACTTTCCTCCTTGGCTTCCTCAGGTAAAAGGATTTCTTGGATCTGCACAGTTGTCTTTACTGTTATTTTCTACCCAAATGTGCTATGCCACTTCCTCATAATAATAATGGATTAGATTTATATGGCACTTTACATGTCAAGTGGCATCTCAAAGCGCTTCCAGTGATTCCATTATTCATTCACTTCAGACAGACATTGATAGTGGTAAGCTACTGCTGTAGCTACAGCTGCCCTGGGGCAGACCGACGGAAATGTGGCTACCAAGCCACGCCAACGGCCTCTCCAACCATTTATACACATTTATACCTAGTGTCATGGACACTGGAGGCAAGGTGGGTAAAGTGTCTTGCCCAGGGACACAATGGCAAGATGGCTGGGGAGAGTGGGATTCGAACCACAAATCCTCTGGTTATTGGACGACCCGTTCTACCTCCTGAGCCACTGCTGCCCACATTTCCATTCCAGTTTTGCTGAGCACCAGGCTGGATGGCAGGAAGTTCTGTTTTTATATGGTCTTTGGCATGAACCTGCCGGGACTTGAACCCCAGCCGCCCGGTTGTGGAGTGGATGCTCTACCTCTAGGCCACCATTTCGGTGGTGGCCTAGAGGTAGAGCCTCTTCTCATCAGTCCTCTTCTCATTAGACTATGTGTTGCTATGGTTACACAAACGCCGAGGGGCACTTACGCCCTTTGGTCCGCTGGATAGTTTGTTTGCATTCACCCTGCAAGTAAAGCGCACCTGACTTCGTTTGCAAGTGAACCAAGACCCCTGTTTTCAGGCGGACCAGACTTTGTTTGTTTAGTGCACACCAGAGTTCGAACACGCGTTCAAAAGACACCAAACAAACCAAACTATCCACAGAAGCAGAGTTCCTTTGGTCCAGACCAAACAGTGGCCTTGTGAACGCTCCCTATGTCTCCTAGCTGGCCTGGAAATGTCTTGGTGTCCTCTCTGAAGGGCTGGAGCAGGTGGCCAGGGAGAGGGAAATCTGGGCTTCTCTGCTTGATCTGCTGCCTCTGCATCCCGCCCAGTGGATCTGACAGTTCTGCTGGGCTGGCCCCATCTAGGAAAGCCAGCTGATAAATGACACTTCGCAGCAATCAGCTGGCACTTCTGATGAAGACTGTAATGGACAGTTGAAATATGTAAAGGTAAAAATATCTCCTTTCTATCCTTGTCTTTAATAAGAAAAGCAAAAGGCTAATAGAATTACATTTTTATGTCAGTTGAAGTCATTTAAAGTATAAACTTCCTCTTTTTCCCATTGTCATAAACTCCCTGTGTGCTTTTCCACAGCGCAAGGAGGAGGAGAAGGATGGATGGATTTACGCGCAGGGTTTTCACCAAACACACATTTATTGACAACACATACAGTAGTTCAAAAATAAAGACTTACAGGTTGGAACTGATGTACACAAAAGGCTGACGCTGGAGCGTACAGCAGGCAGATCACCGTGTACTGTGGCCACCGGAAAAATAATACAAAATAGCACTCATGCGCTCGGGACAGCAAGGAAGACTTTATGAAGCTCTACTGACTCAGGGAAGCAAACTGGGCAACAGCCTAAGCGTAGCAGTTGAGCTGCAGGGAGAAACGCTACCAGAAAAGCGTAGCAGCTAACCGCACAGAGAAATGCAAGACAGTTTACTCACGGGCAGGAGCAGTCCAAAAAGTCCAATTCACACCTGGAGCACGAATGACAAATTCTTCGGAACTTGACGGTCACACGACAGGAAACGACCATGTGACTCATATAATGGTCCAGCGATGTTTGACTAGCAAAGAGCTGCTTACGTACAAACATCGCTGGCCTAACAAATTGGGAACACCTGGGGGAGACACGGGAAAGATAATCACCAGGGCAAACAGCTGACTGTCGGTGGGGTGGGGGGCCGTGGTCGGACCGGCGAATGTTAGGCAGCGCTCACCCCGAAAGTGGGTTAAACAGCTGCCTAACGATCGTCGGCCAGAGCAGCGGCCAAGCACAGAAATAAACACGTAGGTGAGGAAACAAAACACAACTTTCATGAGCCGAGCTGGTGGTTCCCAAGCTCAGGCAGAATGCACCGACCAGTGAAGGCCCAGCGGTGAAGTTGTGTTCTTTCATCTGTCTGTGTTTTTCACCTACCTGAGTTCCTGCGTAATCATGGATGAGTTGGAGTGGCTGGCGATGTCCCTCCTGAGGGACCTCTTGGCACAGGTGCAGGCCTCTTCCTCTTCGGGGATGGTCCAGAAGAACCAGGCAACTTGGGTAATGCAGATGAGCCCTGGCCTATGTAGTAACCCGGAGTCTACTGACGTGCTCAGCCGCATCAACTCCCTGTCGACGGAGGATGCTTCGACGCCGGAGCCGGTCCATATTAAGAAGAGGCACGTGCACCATAGGAAGTCCCCAGCTTCGCCTGCGACAGCTCAGCTTCCTTTTCCTGAATCGTGGCCCGCTCCATCTGCTGAGGAGATGGAGGAATGCAGGCAGGTGGTGCTGGCGGAGACGGATCTTCTCTTGGAGGTGAAGTCATGGCTCCTCACAGATTTTGCATCAGAGTTGGGGGAATATTCTAACTAACTAACTAACTAACTAATTAACCTGCACTTATATAGCGCTTTTCTAGTCACAAAGACCACTCAAAGCGCTTTCACTAGTACTAACCCTCTATTCTAAGGGCCTATAGGAAACAGATATCTAGGAACAATTTAGAACAGCCAATTAACCTAACATGCATGTCTTTGGATTGTGGGAGGAAACCGGAGCCCCCGGAGTAAACCCACGCAGCACAGGGAGAACATGCAAACTCCACACAGAAAGGTTCCAACCCCTGCCAGCCTGGGGGTTCGAACCAGGAACCTTCTAGCTGTAAGGCAACAGTGCTAACCACTGCACCACCGTTCCGAGGGACCTGGAGCTCCAGCCTGTGGCCGAGCGTACTCCGATCCTGGAGCCTCCTCACCACTATGACAAATTCGACCTCGGGTTGACAGCGGACATCATCACCTCCTAGGAATTCAGGCAAGTGCTCGTTCAATCACTTTTTCTCTGTCCTGAAACCGCTTGTCTGATTCCTGATGAGCTGTTAATTGCTGTCACCACGCCTCCACCTGTCTCTCCTTTTTCCCCCAAGTTCCCGCTGTTTCCGGAGGGAGTCCTCCGGGCGATGGGGGAGCGTTCCCCGAGGGAGGTGGAGCCCAAGTGCGCTCTGGTCAAGGAACCATCTTCTCTCCCACGTCGTCACCATTCCCGGAGGTCTCGCCCAAAGGAATCCATAATAATCCAGTCAGCAACTCCTCCTTTACCGGAGAAGGAGAATCCTGCTGCAGAGCTGCTGGTTTCTCCCAAGGTGTGGCCTGCAACTGTCTCCTCTACAACTTTTACCTCCGCCAATGTGGGGGTTGCAGTTTTTTCTCCAGATTCTTGTCCTTCTGTGGCTGTTTTGGAGGTTTCTCCTCTGCATATAGAGGAGCCCAGGGCCACCGTGGACACGGAGGGAGATAAAAGTGCTTCTGACGCCACTGGAGACATCAAACACCAGAAGAACAGGCAACTTCCTTCTCATTTTTCTATTATTAATGAACAATTTTATCTGTTCCCTGGCCAAGAGACTCAGGTTCAGCAGTCCCCTGAGCTCTCTGCACCAGCGGCATGTTATAACTCCTCACCGATCCCCTCCGTGTCCTCTCTGTGTGCTCCTGTGAGCTCGCCAGTTCCCGAGCCAAGTCGCCAGATGGAGGAGAGGTCTGAGGCCCTGGAGGATCCAGTGCCAGGGTCAGCAGTGGGGCAGCCCTCAGCTGCCACATCGGATGAGTCGTCAATGTGGGGGAGATCGCCTGGAGGCCCCAAGACTGCAGTCACCATCCCGCCTGCTGCACGAGCCATTGCAGCCGAGCCACCCGCCGAGCTGGGCCTTCTGGAGGCTGGACCTAGGACGTCAGCATCGGCGTCCTGGACGGCAGTGGAGTCCAAGTACAGGCAAGTGCTCTCATTTGTTTCTCTTCCTCCTAAATTTGAGTAAACTTGTCTGGCTCTTGTGGAGGAGAGTTGGGGGCAGCCCTCAGCTGCACCTGAACCCTCCTTGCCGGGCTCCACCGCTGCCGGCTACCCTAACCCCTTTCCATCTGTTGCCATTCCTGAGCATCCTCCTAGGGTCGCCAGGGGAGACCCACCACCACCAGAGGTTTCCACTGATCTGATCCAACCTGCCGGAGTTGACAACGGTCCAGTTTCCTCGGTGGAGGTCGACGCAGGGGTTCCGTCCTAAGTGGGGAACTCCGCGGGTGCAGCGTCTTCCCAGCCTGAGGGGCCAGCGCTTCCTGGATCGCCGGAGTCCTGGACAGCGGTGAAGCCCAAGTTCAGGCAAGTGTGCTCCACTGTGTCAATACTGCACATGTCCATGTCACACTGCCTGACTCATGGCGAGGAGGGCCCAGGGCAGCTCGTAGTAGCCCTCGGGGCCACCTCACCAGGCTCTGCCACTGCCGGTGACCCTGACCCGGTCTCTTTTTCTCTCCCCCCGGGTTCGGAGCCCCCTGCCAGGGTCACCGGGGAGCAGCTGACCTCACCGAACGCCGCTGAGGATAGAGGTCTGGCGCCAGGTGGCGTGAGGATCACCATCTCCCTTGCTGGGGAGGCCACCGCGGGAGCAATGAGGCCCCCAACGGGGGTCACCGCTGGTGCAACTGTGCTCCAACCAGAGCCCATTGCGGGTGCAGCAGAGCCTCAGCCGGAGGTCACTGCGGGTGCAGCTATGGCCCAGGCCGGGTCCACTGAGGGTGCCGTCAGCCAGCTCCAGGAGGCCAGGGCCTTCACTTCTCTTCCGGACGTCATTGGGGTCTTCCATCTTCCATCACCAGTCACCGTGGGGGTCCCCCTCCTTCGGTCCGGCCACCTACCTTTAAGCCTTCTGGTGGGTAAGACACCTTCTCCCTTTCCCCTCCGGGCCTGGTGGCTTAGCAATGCTGGCCGGCCACCCAAAGGACTAAGTCTACAGGCCTGGTGGCCCGTTTGCTCTGGCAGGCTGCCTGACGCTGTTCAGCAGTCTGAGTGCGGGGCTTGGGACTCAGGCAGGCCACCCGATCGGTCCCAGCTTGTTGCCCACTGGACCTGGGATTTTGGTCGGCCCCCTGAATTCTGGCCTGGGGCACTTAGGCTTTTGTCTCTGGTTTTGGGGCAGTGTATGTTAGTGTGTTTCTGTTGCAGTCTTGTGCAGGGTTGTTTTTTGTTATTCCCTCCTAGCCTGTTTCCCCCCACCACCCACCCTGGGTAGTTTGTTCCAGTTCCGGTTGGGGCGGGGCGGGGCAGGTTGTCTCTGGTTTTGATAGTACTTTGGGTGTCTGGAATCCACCCCTTGAGAGGTGGGCTCTGTCATGAGCCGAGCTGGTGGTTCCCAAGCTCAGGCTCATGACAGTTTTCTGTTCCGTATTATCTGTGTTTTATGCTACCTTTGGCTTTCCATATCGTTTTCTGTGCCTTTTGCCTCTGGTAGCCACTCCCCCCTCTCCTGTCAGTTTCTGACAGGTGATTCCAATCTGTCATTGTCTGTTCCTCTCCCTGTTCAGATTTGCATGCACTCATACACACACTCTCACCCATACACACACACTATCACTCACACCTGCTCCCCATCTACTCCTCAGTCACTGATTCGCACCGGCAATCACGGTGATCATCAGGGCTGGTATTACTTAAGCCCTGTCTGCCCTCCTGTGCATTGTCGGTGCATTGTATTGTCTTTGCCCTGCACACAGTAAGTTGTTCTGTTCAGCCTGCTTCTTGTGTTTGGACTTTTTCCCTTGGACTATGGTTGTTGTTGTTTCCCAGAGCCCAGCTGCGCTCCGACACTTCTATGTAAGTCCTGCTTCCTGGTTTACATTTCTGGTTTCCCCCAGCACCCAGTTTTACCCTGGAGCTTACGTAAACAGCTTTTCTCTAAGTCCAAACCTGACTCCGATGAACTGTATTCACTTGTTGTGCAGCTAACCTTCATGAAATCCTATGTTGGACATTTGTTGTATGTTTGACTCCATATTTATTATAACACTCTTTTCACCTGCAAGTGGGCTTGTCGTTTCCATTTATGCATGCGTAAAGCGCACGGTCAAGACAGCAACGGTCAGAACCGAGCCCACAGGAGAACACAGGCTCGGTTCATGACACACATGTATAGATGATTTTTTTTTTTTTTTTTATCATGCACAGACCAGAATCTCACCTGCAGAGCCTGTTTACATCTATTTGCATATTTACATGGAGGCATGTCAAGGAAGGAGTCTGGTATTTCCTCATGCCTCTTCAACTCCACCTGTACAAAGGAAATGTGCTTGGATTCATGCGTACACACTGTTTCATACATCTGGACTTGTTTGTGCATATGCTAGGGATGTGATTTTTCCGCTAATTCGCGGAATTCCGCTTTTTTTACCTTCCAAAATTTTTCAGACCAGATGGCGGCGCGCGCACAACGCGAGGCTCAGCGTCTCTTCAGATTTTGTGGATTAGCAGCGATATGCTACAATGTTCTATACTGTGTGTGTTTATACACTACCGTTCAAAAGTCTGGGGTCACCCAGACAATTATTTTGTGTTTTCCATGAAAAGTCACACTTATTTACCACCATGAGTTGTAAAATGAATAGAAAATATGGTCAAGACACTGACAAGGTTAGAAATAATGATTTGTATTTGAAATAATAATTTTTTCCTTCAAACTTTGCTTTTGTCAAAGAATCCTCCATTTGCAGCAATTACAGCATTGCAGACCTAACATGATTGCACAAGGGTTTTCTAATCATCCATTAGCCTTCTGACGCAATGAGCAAACGCATTGTACCATTAGAACACTGGAGTGATAGTTGTTGGAAATGGGCCTCTATACACCTATGTAGATATTGCAGCAAAACACAGACATTTGCAGCTAGAATAGTCATTTACCACATTAGCAATGTATAGAGTGTATTTCTGATTAGTTTAAAGTTATCTTCATTGAAAAAAAGTGGTTTTCTTTCAAAAATCCGCCGGACCGGCGGCGCCACACGAGTCGGCTGCCTGTTGCAACAGCCTTTTTTTTTTTATCTTCCTTCTTCTTTCTACACCATTCACTCTGTATATATATCACGGACGCACGGATCGCCCCGGGGGTCTCCCGGGTCGGCGAACGGAGCCACGGTTTGCAGCGGGAGACGTTACAGCGGGGAGGAGCTAGTGCTAGCTAGCACTTGGCCGCCGCCCGGTGCTAATGGGAAACTCGACATACCGGGAGCTGTAGCGAAAACGAAGCGGGTGCCGGGCTGGAGTTTAGGCGGCGTGAAAGAAATATAAGACAGAATAATAAAGAGCGATGGCAAGAACCAAGCAGACCGCCCGTAAAAATCTACTGGAGGAAGAAGCCCCCCAGGAGACAGCTAGCCACAGGGCTGCTCGGAGAGGCGCTCTGGCCACCGGCAGAGTGAAGAGGCCTCGCCGTCACAGGCCCGTGCTCTGAGAGAGATCCGTCGCTACCAGAAATCCACGGAGCTGCTCATCCGTAAGCTGCCCGTCCAGCGCCTGGTGAGGGAGATCGCTCAGGACTTCAAGACCGTCCTGCGTTTCCTGAGCTTCGCCGTCATGGCTCTGCAGGAGACCAGCGAGACCCACCTGGTGGTCTCTTCTTCGCTAAGGGGGTCACCATCATGCCCAAAGACTTCCAGCTGGCCCGCTGCATCCGCGGAGAGAGAGCTTAGACTTTCTGCTGCACATCCACCAGCCATAATGCTCTGCACTGTGTGTCTATATATATACGTACATTTATAGTAATATGGACATATGTTTACTAGATGTTGTTTTTTCTTGCCTTCTGATTGTTGCTCTGAGTGTTGCTATCCCTATGCTGTTGCAATCCTGGAATTTCCCCACTGTGGGACTGATAAAGGCTTATCTTATCTTATCTTATCTTATCTTAAAATAAGGAAATTTCTAAGTGACCCCAAACTTTTGAACGGTAGTGTATATCTACATATTTATTCCATCTAGCTACAATGCTCCGCACTGTCTCTCTCTCTCTCTTTCTCTCTCTCTCTCTCTCTCTCTCTCTCTCTCTCTCTCTCTCTCTCTCTCTCTATATATATATATATATATACAGTATATATATATATATATATATTATATATACTGTATATATATATATATATATATATGTTTATATGTACATATGTATACTTGCTGCTCTTGTTTCTTTTTTTTTCTCTTGCCTTCTGATTGTTGCTCTGAGTGTTGCTATCCCTGTGCTGTTGCAATCCTGGAATTTCCCCATTGTGGGACTAATAAAGGCTTATCTTATCTTATCTTATCTTATATTTCTGCTCATTTCAGGTCTGTTCGTTCATAACAGCTTCGCTTTTACATCCTACACCCGAAATGAACTTTTGGACATTGGATTACAAAATAACGACCTTTTTATCAGCAACCTACGTTTCATCCCTGAGCTCTGGAGAACACCCGACGCTAGGTAAGCTACCCGGCCGACCGGAAGTGCTCGCAGGCGGCGTAGAGACCGTAAACAAAGGCGGGGGAAGCGCGGACGGCTAAGAGTGAAGCTAAAGCTAACACCGCACCGGCTTTCTCTACCCAGTATTTTCCTCGCTAATGTACGGTCAGTGGTGTACAGAATGGATGAGCTACGGCTTCGGATCACCAACAATAAGAAACTTATTAAATTAAATTAAATCACTCTTTATTGTCATTCAACTGAACAACCAATCATGTACAGTAGAACGAGATTGTGCTTTACCTATCTACTGTGTTAATCACACACACCCCAAGTGTAGAATCATAGGGCCGCTGCCATGCAAGGCGCCGCCACAAATTTCCCTCCTCCATTCCATTATTGAATTATTAAATCATGAACTGCAATATCATGATTTTCACGGAAACATGGCTACATAGTGGAGTACTTGACGGTGCCGTCGAGCTGGCCGGACGGGGCAGACAGAGCAGCTGATGACTCCGGTAAGACCAGAGGTGGGGGGGTGTGCATTTATATTAACAAGGCTTGGTGCACGAACTCTGTCACTGTTGGGAGACACTGCTCAGCTAACGTGGAGTTTCTCATGGTTAAATGTAGTCCTTTCTAGCTGCCACAGGAGTTCACTTTTCACTTTTCTTCATCTTGCCTGCTGAAGATGTTTTGAACTTTATTTAAAAAATATTTTTACCGCCACACATGTGATGGATAATGCTTGTTGGAATATTTTAGGAATGCTATCTTCTTGGAACATAAATCAATATTATACAGTAATAAGTGACATTCATCTGTTTGTTTAATGTCATTTAAGCACAGTTCTGGTACTTAAAAATCATAAAAACCTAGGAGCTTTGGGGGGCTTTGCCCCCCTTGCCCCCCCACCGGGGCTCTGCCCCGGACCCCGCTGGGGGAATGCGTCCACCAGACCCCCTGCTAAATTTTCAGATAATTTCCCCAACCCCAAATCACATCCCTAATATGCTGTTTTCTTGATTTAATCGTATCCATTTTTCAGTAGGAAATAAGGGATAAGGTCTTGTACTTATATTGTGGTGCACATTTGTGAGTTACATATGCTTCACATGCTGATTACTGTATGCTTATTGTTTACTGCACGTCTCAGAGGAACAAAAGGTCTGAGCCTCCTAGGGGTAGCAGGAGGATGCGAAGTCTGGCCTTTTGTATGCAGAGAGATGGCCGTGAGGGATTTCCTGACCACCAGGACTTCAGGTGGAGACAGAAGACCTGAAGGGGGATGCATTGTGATTTGGGATGTAAAGACAATGTGACTGTGTGCTTTGATGTCCTGGGGTATAAAAGGGACAGAGGTGGGGGCATGCTTTCCTCTTTCTACTTTTGGATGTTGGAGAATGTGGTGGTGAATAAAACTGATCTTGAGAAATAAACTCAGCCTCGTCTTTCCACACATCTCCACACTGGTGACCCTACGACGTATCATGAGCGGAGACGAATCTCCCGAGCTAGACTCGCCAGGAGCCAGCCAAACGAATGCAGCCACAGTCCAACTACCGGACTTCTGGCCGAACAATCCGCGCTCCTGGTTTAACGCAGTCGAGGCACAGTTCCACCTCCGGAGGATTTTGGTAGATGCCACAAAGTCCTACCATGTGGTTGCAAAGCTGGACAACCACACAGCCCAGCGAGTGGAGAGCCTGATCAACCACCCGCCGGACAGCGACAAGTACAGCACGTTGAAGGCTGCACTCATTCGTTACTTCACCCCCTCGGTGCAGGAGCGAGCAGAGAGGCTCCTGGCGCTGACTGAATTCGAGGGCGACAGATCTGCAGACCTGATGGGGAAGATGTTGAGTTTGAGAGACTCCGAAAATGATAACTTCATCTTCACCCACCTTTTCCTCAGAACCCTACCGTCAGAGGTGAGAGTGACCCTGGCCAATTCACCACTGTTGGCCCAACGAGACTACCACAAGCTGGGCCAGGAGGCGCAACGACTCGTCGACGCCAGTAAATGGTGCGCAGCTGCGGCTGCCGCAGCAGGTCCAGGCGCAACGTCCAGAGATGGCAGGGGGCCAGAGGCTGCAGCACCAGACTCACCGACGACGGCGGCGGCAGGGGCCGGGAAACACGGAGCAGACGACATCCTTTGCTTCTACCATCGCCGTTTCGCAGAGAGGGCACGCAAGTGCATTCCACCGTGCCACTTTAAGCACTCGGGAAACGCCAAGACCGGTGGTCGGTAGCAGCTGCGGCCCTCGGAGAGGAGAACAAGCTGCTCTACTTGAAGGATCCACACTCGGGGAGGCATTTCCTTGTGGACACGGGCTCCCAGCTGAGTTTCATCACACCTTCCTACGCCGACCAACTGGCGCCATCCAGTGGTCCCCGGGTGTCAGCAGCGAACGGCTTGGCGATTAAGACCTTCGGTGAGAGGACTCTGCTTCTGTCTTTACACGGCCGCACTTTCGAGTGGACTTTCGTCATAGCGGCAGTCAATTTCATCATGTTAGGGGCTGATTTTTTGTGCTCACATAGTTTGTTGGTCGATCTTGCTAACAGACGCCTGGTTAATGCACTCTCTTTTTCTTCTATCCCCTGTACAGCGCGAGTGGCCCCGCCAACAGCACAAGCCAGCGTCACAGCTGCAGGTGGTAAGTTCCACACACTCCTCACCCAGTTCCCAGCACTCACAGTTCCAACATTTTCAGCGACAGTGGCTAAACACGGGGTGGAACATTTTATTGCTACCACCGGACCGCCCGTTTTCACAAAAGCTCGGCGCTTGGATTCAGCTAAACTGACCATAGCGCACGAGGAGTTCACCAACCTGAAGAGGTTGGGCATCATCAGGCGTTCGAAGAGCCCATGGGCTTCACCGCTTCACATGGTCCCGAAAGCTGATGGCTCGTGGCGGCCCTGTGGCGATTTCCGCAGGCTGAACAACGCTACAGCGCACGACCGCTACCCGATCCCGCCCATCCAAGATTTTTCAGTTCATTTGGCGGGAGCGCGCATTTTTTCTAAAATAGACTTGGCACGCGGTTACCACCAGGTCCCAGTGCGCGCTGAGGACATACCCAAAACAGCGGTAATAACTCCTTTCGGGCTTTTCGAGTTTTTGCACATGCCGTTTGGGCTTAAAGGCGCGGCGCAGACGTTCCAACACATGATGGACGCGGTTTTGCGCAATCTCCCTTTCGTGTTCGACTACCTGGACGACATATTGGTAGCTAGCGCATCCGAAGACGAACAAGAAAACCGCCTCACAGCAGTTTTCCGGAGGTTGGCAGAGCACGGGTTAATAATTAACCCGGTGAAGTGTCAGTTCAGGGTGACGCGGATTGATTTTTTGGGGCATTGCGTCTCCCCAGAGGGAGCGGTCCCTCTGCCTGAAAAAGTGCTCACAGTAATAAATTTTCCCCAGCCACAAACGGTCAAAGCGTTACAGGAGTTTTTGGGAATGGTAAATTTTTATAACCGTTTCCTCCCCCGCGCAGCGCAGCTCATGCAACCATTGTATGCTGCACTAAAAAAACAAAAACCCACAAATAAAGTCGAATGGTCTCCAGAGCGAGAGCGCGCATTTTCCAAAGTCAAAACAGCCCTGGCAAACGCTGCGTTGTTAGCACATCCAGTCCCAGCGGCCCGCATGGCGCTCACTACTGACGCGTCAGATGTGGCCATAGGGGCGGTCGTGGAACAGTTTGTAGCGGGAGTCTGGCAACCGCTCGCCTTTTTCAGTAAGACCCTGCGTGACAGCGAGCGAAAATACAGCGCATTCGACAGGGAGTTGTTAGCTCTCCACTTGGCCATTCGCCACTTCCAGTTCTGGCTGGAAGGACGCCGTTTCACCGCATTCGTTGACCACAAGCCGCTGACTTTCGCGATGGCCAAGATTTCAGGACCTTGGTTGGGTCGGCAGCAGAGACAGCTGGCCGTGATATCGGAGTTTACCACGGATATCCAACATGTGGCGGGTAAACTTAATGTAGTGGCGGACTGCCTCTCGTGCGCCATGGGGGTTCCAGCCCGCGCGGAGGTAGATCCTGCAGCCATGGCCGCGGAGCAGCTTAGCGACGTGGAAGTGCACGCAGCTCCGGTTCGCGTGGGGATAGATTATGCAGCCATGGCCGCGGAGCAGGTTAGCGACGCAGATGTGTGCGCGCTCCAGTCTGGACCAACAGGGTTAAGGCTGGAGAGCAGGGTGCTACAAGACGGTATGCCCCCCCTAATCTGCGACGTCTCCACTGGGCGGCCGCGTCCGGTGGTTCCAGCCGCGTGGCGCCGCCGCGTTTTTGACTTGATCCATTCTCTGGCGCACCCAGGAGTGCGCGCGTCGGTCAAAATGGTAGGAGAGAAATTTGTATGGCCGAGCCTGCACAAACAAGTTAGAGAGTGGGCGGCAGCCTGCACAACCTGCCAGCGGGCCAAGGTTCACAGACACACGAGAGCTCCCATCCCGGCTAAAAGGTTTGATCATGTCCACGTGGACCTCGTAGGCCCCCTCCCGCTCTCACAAGGGTGCACACATCTTCTGACAATGGTTGACCGCACCACGCGCTGGCTGGAAGCGGTCCCACTGTCATCAACCACAGCGGAGGAGGTGGTGCGCGCGTTTTTAATGGCATGGGTAGCGCGTTTTGGAGTCCCGTCGGACATTACGTCCAACAGAGGCTCGCAATTTGTTTCCGAACTTTGGTCAGCGATGGCCCGCAGCCTGGGGGCAATGATCCACCGCACGACCGCGTACAACCCACAGGCTAACGGGTTATACAAACGTTTTCACAGGTCGTTGAAGGCGGCTCTCAGAGCGTCGCTTACGGATCCAAATTGGGTGGATAAGCTACCATGGGTTTTATTGGGGTTGCGTTCTGCACCTCAAGAGGATTTAGAAGCCTCTCCAGCTGAGCTAGTTTTCGCACAGCCACTTCGGCTGCCCGGGGAATTTCTCCCAGATAATCCAGCGCCAGAGTGCTCCCCGGCTCAGCGGTTACAGAATAGCACGGGCCCGAGCATGCTACCTGCCCCCGTTCACCACAGTTTCCCGCGTGTTTTTGTGCCTAAGGCTTTAAAAAATGCGGAGTTTGTTTTTGTCAGACATGATGCCCATCGTCCGCCTTTACGCCCACCTTATGACGGACCATATAGAGTGCTAGAAACAGGGGATAAGCATTTTTTGCTAGATTTGGGGGGCAGAAAAGAAAGGATTGGCATTAACAGGCTCAAACCCGCTTTTGTGATAGCTGACGAAGTTGTGCAGTTGGCGAAGGCTCCTCGACGCGGCAGACCCCCTAGAGAGCATTCCCCAGAACACCCACAGAGGTTGACTAACAGTTCTCATCCCCAGGCAGCAGAGCCGCAGCTGGAAGGTGCCGTGGAAGTGGTGCAGCCTGCTTACAGCAGATACGGGAGAAGGTTGAGACCTAAGCGGCACTTGGACTGATATGTAGTGATTTTATTATGACATGCAATCTGTGGTGATATTGTTCCATCTTAGACATTTGGGGGGGGTTATGTGGTGCACATATGTGAGTTACATATGCTTCACATGCTGATTACTGTATGCTTATTGTTTACGGCATGTCTCAGAGGAACAAAAGGTCTGAGCCTCCTAGGGGTAGCAGGAGGATGCGAAGTCTGGCCTTTTGTATGCAGAGAGATGGCCATGAGGGATTTCCTGACCACCAGGACTTCAGGTGGAGACAGAAGACCTGAAGGGGGGTGCATTGTGATTTGGAATGTAAAGACAATGTGACTGTGTGCTTTGATGTCCTGGGGTATAAAAGGGACAGAGGTGGGGGCATGCTTTCCTCTTTCTACTTTTGGATGTTGGAGAATGTGGTGGTGAATAAAACTGATCTTGAGAAATAAACTCAGCCTCGTCTTTCCACACATCTCCACAATATAACACTTTTTCTAGTCTCAAAGACCACTTAAAGTGCTTCACTAGTACTAACCCTCTATTCTAAGTGTCTATAAGAGACAGATACCTAGGGACCATTTAGAGTCACCAGTTAACCCAACATGCATATCTTTGGATTGTGGGAGGAAACCAGAGCTCCTGGAGTAAACCCACACAGCACAGGGAGAACATGCAAACTCCATACAGAAAGGTTTCTACCCCTGCCAGCCTGGGGAGTCAAACCTGGAACCTTCTAGCTGTTAGGCAACAGTGCTAACCATTGTACCACTACGATATTCACACAAGTCTGGACTGTATGTGATTGCTGCAGATCTCTCAGTGATCTCTCTTGGTCCTCCCTGATTTCTCAGCAATCTCTGTAGATCTTTCAGTGACCCCACTTGTTCACCCAACAAACACTCAATAAACTTTCAATGGTAGCTGCAAGAAGCTGAGTCTCTATTGATCTCTCAAGGATCTTTCAGTGGGTGCTCAATGATCAACAAGGTCACTCAAATTTCTCTATAGAATGCCATGAAAGTGGCTGAAAATGGAATTTTTGATCACACACACGGATCTCCCAAAAGTTTACACAGAAGCGGCTTTTTTGAGGCTTTAGGAGATCATTGAAAGATCAGGCCAATTTTTGATCACTCAGTGGTCACCCAATGATCTCTGTGCTGTGTGAGAACAGGATGGACTTTAGGACCAAGTCCCTGATGATAGGGGACTTTCAAAATTGACCAACAACTTTCAGAATATATCTCCTTTGCTACTTTTTCCATTAAATTATTTTTCATTTTCCCAAGAATGGTTTGGAATTTAAAGTCCTCTATAATTGGGCCTATATTTTCCCGGCCTTCTGCTGCTGTGCTTATCAGTATGGGGTAAGAATTAAGACCACATAGGGAAGCAAGTAACATTTTTTAAAAGCTAGGAGGCTTAAGTAGAAAATTGGCTTAGCATGCAGATAGCAAAGTCCACAATGGGAACATGTATCCCAGCTCGGAGTGATTGAAGTGCCCGTCTTTCTGATGAACAAAGTGTTTGATTTCCACCACAGCGCTTACATAAACTGCTAACTTGATTTCACACTCCGGATCTGAGGGTGACAACAAACACTTTAATTAGGGGAAGATGATGCATGGAAAGGAGGGAGGAAAAGGTGACAGACAGTAACAAATCCCCACCACACTCCAGACAGCCTAAATATACAGACAGCAGAGCAAAATATTATCGTTTTTTTTCCTCCTGCTTTTCATATCTTATTATTTTCTCTTCGTTCTTCATCTCAAAACTGAATATTTTTGCATAGTTTAAAGCCCGGCTGCTATCTCACCTAAAACTATGTGGTTCATTTGCATCATGGAGGGTTTACGCAGGAGGTTTGCGGGGCTGTAGGTGAAGTGTGTGAGTGCGTGAGCCATAATTAGGCCTTTGTGGGTTGACATTTGGTCATTCACCTGACGTTCTGGCTTGTACTTCCTACCGTGCAGCAGCCTGAATGGCATCTTTTAGCCCTTTGAACCGAGTCTTTCCACACAGCCAGATTAGCTCCTTTCAGAGCTTCTGCATTCTCTTAAGTTGTTGCTTTTTGCTGATAAAAGAGAAGAAAGAAAATGTGACGTTAACAAAACCCTTTGGGACATTATTAAAGAGATGGACTGATTAATGGAAGTGATAAATGCAGTAAAATAAACGTGCCAATCGTGGCCTCCATCTTCTCTGGAGCTCCCAAAACAACTGCCACCTTCACTCACTGTTTGGTCTTTGCTGGTCAGCAGATAATCAAAGCATTTTTTTTATCCAATGGAGGGGATTAGAAAGGCAATGCTAAGCCAGCTCAACCAGACACTAGCGGGGGATCGCCTTATCAGGTCCATACTGCCGGATGCAGCGCCGCTACAAGACAAGCTGCTTTCACTGTGGCTGATCTACGGGGAAGAACAAAGACGCACCACCTCCACCGAAATGTCCCAGCTCTGGAGGGATACGTGTGCTCCAGACAACACGGTAATGTGTTCATCATGATGAGCCAGGAGATCAGACAAGAGGTTCATTTCTTTTTCTGAATCTGCCCTCCAACATTGTGCAGGCAAAGGGGGGATGCATGGAAAAACACGAGCCGTGTGCATGATCTGGAACTTGGATTGCAGACAGCCTTTATTTCAAAGATATTGGTCATATACAGTATGTTAGCAGAAATATGAGGAAACTCACATACAAGGGCTGCTCATTAAAGATTTCAACTCATTTCCCATGGACATTCCCAGGAATGACATTTGGCACAGTTATTAGTCTTTCTCTACACTGTAAAACCTGATGAGTTAGTTCAACTCAAAGTGTTTGAGTACACTGCCTTGAGTCATTTAAGTTTGTAAATTCAAACCATTCAACCACATCTGATTTTTTCAGCTGAGTAAACTGAGTTATATATAAAAAGTTCACTTAAATGTATGGGTTGCAGTGGCCATACATTTGGTGGGCAGCAGTGGCTCAGGAGGTAGAGCGAGTCGACCAATAACTGGAGGTTTGGTGGTTCGAATCCCGCTCTCCGCAGACATCCTGCCACTGTGTCCCTGGGCAAGACACTTTACCCCCCTTCTCTCCAGTGTCCATGACACTTGGTATGAATGTGTATAAATGTTTGGTAGTGGTCAGAGAGGCCGTTGGTGCAGACTGGCAGCCACGTTTCCATCAGTCTGCCCCAGGGCAGCTGTGGCTACAGCAGTAGCTTACCACTATCAATGTCTGTCTGGAGTGAATGAATAATGGACTCACTGTAAGCACTTTGAGATGTCAGTTGACATGTAAAGTGCCACATAAATCTAATCCATTATTAAGCGGTTTGTTAAGCCAACCGTTACTAATTTGAGTTTTAAGTTGGACAGTGATTTTAAATTACATCCTCAAATCAATGCAGTAGTGACGTCCAGCTTTTTTCATCTAAGGCAGTTGGCAAAGGTTAAACCAATCCTTTCAAAACAGCATTTTAAAACAGTAATCCATTCCTTCATCACGTCTCGGCTGGATTAGTGATTTTTTTTTCCATTTCGTATACTTTATTAATCCCAAAGGGAAATTCCATGCATAATCATTCTCCAGGATTCACTCACTCTTAGTAGTGTGCATAATAGATAAGAAAAGAAGGAATAAGGATAAAAACAACAACAGCAGTCTATGTACAGTAATGCTACCCATAGTGCAAATAAAGATTAAAAAAAACACACAGCAGCCCTACGTACAGTAATAGCATATTCCAAAATTAGTCTTGTTCTTCTCGTAAGACAAAGCAAAGGGGTGTCTCATACCTTTGATATGTTTCGACTGTCACCTACAGTCTTCTTCAGAAATCGTTGTCTGATGTCCGTGACATGTCACATCAGCTGTTTTATCCTTTCTGTAGGCGTGACCATCCTGACAGATTTGACAGATCTGCCAGGTCGGTCACACCCCCCGCCGTGCGATGGTCTCTGGAGGAGAGAGTCCCAAGTGTGTGAGAGCATGAAGGCTCTATCATCTCGATTCGTGGTGTTGAGGGCTCGCTTCCTGATTTCAATTGCTTATTTGATCCAGCATTTGTGTTTGTTGTCCTCTGATCCAATTAACTTTGCCTTGTTCCAGTCCATGATGTGGTTGTTTATCTTGCAGTGGTCTGATATTGCTGATTTGAGGTTTTCCTGTTTTTCCTTTTTGTGTTCTTGTGAGTCACCCTGCTGTTTCACATGTTTTGATGTTCCCTTTTCCATGTTGTGAATATTCTCCCTGTTTTTCATGTTTTTCCACAGGATTTGCATGGTACTTCATAAATTACGTAGCATTTTTTGTTTGGTTGTATTTTGTCCTTGGGGTGAACCAAAAGCTGCTGCAGTTTTGTATGGGGGTTTATTGCTGTGTTTATCCTGTATTTTTTTCATGATTCCTGTCACAGCCCGCTCTCACCTGTCTCCCGCTCCAGCTGTGAGCACACCTGCGCCTCATCAAGCCTGGGCTATTTAGCCTGCTTCACCTCGAGCTTCGGTCTGGAGCCGTCTGCTCACCAACGACCGTGCTACCCACACTCGCCTTCTCTTCGACGCCTCTAAAGGCTTCCAACCATCCCTTCCCATGTAAGCAATCATCCTTCATCTTGTGGAGATGTGTTGAAGGACGAGACTGAGTTTATTCTTCAGGTTCAGCTTTATTCACAATCACATACTCCAACATTCCAAAGCAGAAAAAAAGAGGATGAATTTTCTCACATCTGTCCTTTTGTACCCAGGACATCAAACCTACAGTCACATGGTGTTTAATCAAACATACAGTCACATGGTACTTAATCCCAGTCACAATGTAACTTCCCCCGATCTTAACACCATCCACCCCCTAGTCTCCGGTGGTCAGGAAATCTCTCAAGGCCATCTCCTTGAAACAAAAGGCCAAATCTCACACCCTCCTGTTACCTCTAGGAGGCTCAGTCCCTTTGTTCCCCTGAGACGTGAAGCACACAATAAACATACAGTAATATATCTGTGGAGCATATGAAACCAACATATGTGCCCCACATGACACCCCCCCCCAAACGTCTAAGATGGAACAACATAACTAAAGATGCATGTCATAATAAAATCACCACATATCAGTCCACATGCCGCTTCGGCCTCTGTCTTCTGCCGTATTTGCTGTAAACCAGCTTTACTGCCTCTGCAGTGTCTTCCTGCTGTGGGGCTGCTGCCTGTGGGTGGGAACTGTTAGTCAATCTCTGTGGGTGTTCTGGGGAATGCTTTCTAGGGGGTTTGCCGCGCCGGGGAGCCCTCGCCAACTGCACAGCTTCGTCAGCCATCACAAAAGCGGGTTTGAGCCTGTTTATGCCAATAATTTCCTTTCTGCCTCCCAAATCTAACAAAAAATGCTTACCTCCTGTTTCCAGCACTCTAAATGGTCCATCATAAGGTGGTCGCAAGTTTGGGCGATGGGCATCATGTCTGACAAAAACAAACTCCGCATTTTTTAAAGCTTTAGGCACAAAAACGCGCGGGAAGCTGTGATGAACTGGGCCAGGAAAGCGTGCTCGATCCCGTGTCGCTCTGCAACGGCTGAGCAGGGGGGGGGGGGCACTCTGGCGCAGGATTAACTGGGAGAAACTCCCCAGGCAGTCGGAGTGGCTGCGCAAAAACTAACTCAGCTGGGGAGGCTTTTAAATCCTCTTTAAGGTGCAGAACGCAACCCTAATAAAACCCATGGTAGCCTGTCCACCCAATTTGTATCTGTAAGTGACGCTCTAAGGGCTGCTTTCAATGACCTATGGAAACGTTCGCATAAACCATTAGCCTGCGGGTTGTATGCGGTAGTGCGGTGGATCGTTACCCCCAGGCTGCGGGCCATCGCTGACCAGAGCTCGGAAACAAATTGAGGACCTCTGTCGGACGTAATGTCCGACGGAACTCCAAAACGCGCTACCCACACTGCTAAAAACGCGCGTGCCACCTCCTCGGCTGTGGTTGATGCCAGTGGGACCACTTCCGGCCAACGCGTGGTGCGGTCCACCATTGTCAAAAGGTGTGTGCACCCCTGTGACGGCGGAAGGGGGCCTACGAGGTCAACATGCACATGATCGAACCGCTTAGCCGGGATGTGAAAAGGCTCCAAGGGAGCTCTAGTGTGTTTGTGTATTTTGGCTCGCTGACAAGCCACGCAGGCTGCTGCCCACTCCTTGACTTGCTTGCACAGGCTCAGCCATACAAATTTCTCTCCTACCATTTTGACCAATGCGCGCGCCCCCGGGTGCGCCAGAGATTGGATCGAGTCAAAAACGCGGCGGCGCCACGCGGCTGGTACAACCGGACGCGGTCGTCCAGTGGAGACATCGCAGATTGGGGGGGCATACCGTCTTGCAGCACCCTGGTCTCCAGCCTTAACCCTGTTGGTCCAGACTGGAGCGCGCGCACGTCCGTGTCGCTAACCTGCTCCGCGGACATGGATGCATAATCTATCCCTACGCGAACCGGGGCCGCGCGCGCTTCCGCGTCGCTACCCTGGTCTGCGGCCATGGCTGCAGAGTCTGCCCCCACGGGGCCTGGAGCCGCCACAGCACGTGAGAGGCAGTCTGCTACTACATTATATTTACCCGCCACATGCTGGATATTGGTAGTAAACTCCGATATCACGGCCAGTTGTCTCTGCTGCCGGCCCGACCCAGGTTCCGAAATCTTGGCCATCGCGAAAGTCAGCGGTTTGTGGTCCACAAACGCGGTGAAACGGCGTCCTTCCAGCCAGAACTGGAAGTGGCGGATGGCCAAGTGTAGAGCTAACAACTCCCTGTCGAACGCGCTGTATTTTCGCTCGCTATCGCACAAGGTTTTGCTGAAAAACACGAGCGGTTGCCAGGCCCCAGACACGTACTGTTCAACGACCGCCCCTATGGCCACATCTGACGCATCAGTAGTGAGCGCCATGCGGGCCTTTGGGACTGGGTGTGCCAACAACGCAGCGTTTGCCATGGCTGATTTGACTTGAGAGAATGCGCGTTCCTGCTCAGGAGACCATTCGATTTTACTTGTGGGTTTTTGTTTTTTTAGTGCAGCATACAATGGTTGCATGAGCTGCGCTGCGCAGAGGAGGAAACGGTTGTAAAAATTAATCATTCCCAAAAACTCCTGTAACGCTTTGACCGTTTGTGGTTGGGGAAAATTTGTTATTGCACGCACCTTATCGGGCAGAGGGACCGCTCCTTCTGGCAAAACGCGATGCCCCAAAAAATCAATCTGTGCCACCCCGAACTGACACTTCGCTGGGTTGATTATTAACCCATGCTCTGCCAACCTCCGGAAAACTGCTGTGAGGTGGCTTTCGTGTTCGTCTTCGGAAGCGCTGGCTACCAAAATGTCATCCAGGTAGATGAACACGAAAGGGAGATCGCGCAGGACCGCGTCCATCATGCGTTGGAACGTCTGCGCCGCGCCCTTAAGCCCAAATGGCATGCGCAAAAACTCAAAAAGCCCGAAAGGAGTTATTACCGCTGTTTTGGGTATGTCCTCAGCGCGCACTGGGACCTGGTGGTAACCGCATACCAAGTCTATTTTAGAAAAAATGCGCACCCCCGCCAAATGAACCGAAAAATCTTGGATGTGCGGGATCGGGTAGCGGTCGTGCGCTGTGGCATTATTCAACCTGCGGAAATCACCACAAGGTCGCCATGAGCCATCAGTCTTTGGGACCATGTGCAGCGGTGAAGCCCATGGGCTCTTCGAACGCCTGATGATGCCCAGTCTTTCCAGGTTGGCGAACTCCTCGCGCGCTATGGTCAGTTTACCTGAATCCAAGCGCCGAGCTTTTGCAAAAACGGGTGGGCCGGTGGTAGTAATAAAATGTTCCACCCCATGTTTAGCCACTGTCGCCAAAAACGTTGGGACCGTAAGTGCTGGGAACTGAGTGAGAAGTGTGTGGAACTTACCACCTGAAGCTGTGACATTGACTTGTGCAGTTGGCGGGGTCACTTGAGCTGTGCAGGGAATAGAGTGAAAGGAGAGTGCATTAACCAGACGTCTATTAGCAAGACCAATAAACCATGTGAGCACAAAAAATCAGCCCCTAACATGTTGAAATTGACTGCCGCTACAACAAAAGTCCACTCAAATGCATGGCCCTGCAAAGACAGAAGCAGAGTCCTCTCACCGAAGGTCTTAATCGCCGAGCCGTTCGCTGCTGACACCCGGGGACCACTGGAAGGCGCCAGTCGGTCCGCGTAGGAAGGCGTGATGAAGCTCAGCTGGGAGCCTGTGTCCACAAGGACATGCCTCCCCGAACGTGCATCCTTCAGGTAGAGCAGCTTGTTCTCCTCCCCGAGGGCCGCAGCTGCTACCGACCCCCGGTCTTGGCGTTTCCCGAGCGCTTGAAATGGCACGGTGGAATGCACTTGTGCGCCCTCTCTGCAAAGTGGCGATGGTAGAAGCAAAGGACGTCGTCCGCTCCGTGTCGCCTGGCCCTCGCTGCTGCCGTCGTTGGTGAGTCTGGTGCTGCAGCCTCTGGCCCCATGCCGTCTCCGGACGTTGCGCCTAGCTCTGCCACCACGGCCGAAGCCGCGCTCCGTTTGTGGGCGTCGACAAGTCGTTGCACCTCCTGGCTCAGCTCATGGTAGTCTCATCGGGCCAACAGAGGTGAACCGGCCAGGGTCACTCTCACCGCTGGCGGTAGGGTCCTGAGGTAAAGGTGGGTGAAGATAAAGCTGTCATCTTCGGAGTCTCTCAACCTCAGCATTTTCCCCATCAGGTCTGTCATTTTCAAACTCTGTCAACGCCAGGAGCCCCTCTGCTCGCTGTTGCACCGAGGGGGTGAAGTGGCTGATAAGCGCAGCCTTCAATGCGCTGTACTTGTCGCTGTCCGGTGGGTGGTTGACCAGGTTCTCCACCCTCTGGACTGTGTGGTTGTCCAGCTTCGCCACCACATGGTAGAATTTTGTGTCGTCTCTCGAGATTCTCCAGAGGTTGAACTGCGCCTTGACCATGCTAAACCAGGAGCGCGGACTATTCTGCCAGAAGTCCGGCAGCTGGAATGTGGCGGCATTCGTCAGGCTGGCTTCTGACGAGTCCGGCTCGGGAGAATTACTTCTGCTCATGTTTCATCGTAAGGTCACCAGTGTGGAGATGTGTTGAAGGACGAGACTGAGTTTATTCCTCAGGTTCAGCTTTATTCACAATCACATACTCCAACATTCCAAAGCAGAAAAAAAGAGGATGAATTTTCTCACATCTGTCCTTTTATACCCAGGACATCAAACCTACAGTCACATGGTGTTTAATCAAACATACAGTCACATGGTACTTAATCCCAATCACAATGTAACTTCCCCCGATCTTAACACCATCCACCCCTAGTCTCCGGTGGTCAGGAAATCTCTCAAGGCCATCTCCTTGAAACAAAAGGCCAAATCTCAGACCCTCTTGTTACCTCTAGGAGGCTCAGTCCCTTTGTTCCCCTGAGACGTAAAGCACACAATAAACATACAGTAATATATCTGTGGAGCATATGAAACCAACATATGTGCCCCACAGTCTCACCTTTTCTCCAGTCTTTCTCCCCTGTGCACAGGTGGATTTCCTGGCGGCGGATTCTCCCTCCGTCATCATCCAACTCTCACCCGCAGCGCCAAGCGCGCATTGGAGCGCTGTCTTCAAGGCAGGAGACCTGCGGCTTGCCGACGTCAGCCACCGAGAACATCTGCAAGTAAGCCACAGTCCAAATATTAATCCACCGGGTCAGACTCAGCAACTAACCTCTCCTCTGCTCTGCCCTAGGGTTGTCTGGCTGCACGGCGCGCTGCTCCGCCCTCGGCGCATCCTGTCTTCCAGCAACACATCCACTCTCACACTCACGCATCCATACACGCTTATTATTCAGTAAATCATTGTTGCAATTGGCTCCAGCCTGTGTGCGTGTTCCCTGGGCCAGAACTCATGTCAGTACGGCTCCAGCAGCGCGACCCAGCAGACAGCGGGCTCGCACACCGGTTAACCAACTTGGAGGCTCGAGTCGATCAGGTCATACATAAGCAACAGGTGATTTTAAGCCAGCTCACCGTAATCACCCGTCGGCTGGATCGTCTGGATCCCCCGCAGGTGTTTCCTCCGGCTCCTCAAGGCGGGCTAGCTCCTGCCGCTCCTCCGGCTTGCCAGGCTAACCCGGGGGCACCAACCCAGCTCACTCCCATTCCCACACCCACGCGCTTCGGCGGCAAGCTCGGTGAGATGCGTGGGTTCCTTCTCCAATGTGAGTCGGTGCTCCAGCGTGTTCCTGGGGACTTCCCGATGGATCACAGCCGAATTGGTTACATCGCCAACCTCTTGGAAGGGCGAGCGTTAGCCTGGGCCTATGCCATCATGGCGCAACCCAGCTACACTAACCTAACTCATGCTCAATTCGTCCGAGATTTTAATGAGGTTTTTGTCCATTCAGACCGTGATAACGTGCTAACAACCCAGTTGCTAAACCTTCGCCAAGGTAGCCGGTCGGCCACCGACTACGCTGTCGACTTCTGGGTTGTGGCGGCAGAAGTTGGATGGGGAGATGCTGCCCTCTGCAGCATTTTCATCCGAGCTCTAGCCTTTGGGATGAACTGGCTTGTAAGGATCTGCCGGAGCGGCTCTCCGAGCTGATTTCCCTTACCATTAGCCTGGATAACAGGTTGAGAGAGCGGGCCGCTGAGCGGAAGTCCTCCAGCTGCTCGAGTGGTGCTCCTTCCCGCTCCTCTCAACCTCACCCCCTGGCGTTGCCCACGCCTGAGTCCGCCAACGAGCCAGAGGCAATGCTGATTGACCGGGCGAAGCTCCCACAGGCAGAAAAACAGCGCCATAGGGAGCTGGGTCTCTGCATGTATTGCGGAGACGACCAGCATGCCTTGGAGTCCTGCCCGGTAAAGCCAAAAGGGGGAGTCCGCGAGTCACTATAGGGGGCCTCGCGGACGCATCCCAGCCTAACCCCCTATCTAAGTGCATGCTACCAATTAGGTTCCGTCATAACCCCATAGAACACCTCACTCACGCACTGGTGGACTCGGGGGCGGAGCAGAGTTTCATTTCTAAGGGCCTGGCAACCCGTCTGGGCATCCCCTGCCATCCACTGCCGGCCCCTTTGAATCTTGTCTCCCTCGCTGCCACCCCCTTGGAGCGGGTTACACACCGGACAGTCCCAGTCCCGGTAATTATTTCCGGCAATCACCGGGAGGACCTTAGCTTCTTTGTGCTGCCCACCTCGGCCGCCTCCGTCATTCTGGGCTACCCCTGGCTGCGCCTGCACGGCCCAACTTTTGATTGGCAGTCGGGGAGCGTCCTCTCCTGGAGTACCTTTCGTTTGGGCGCCTGCCTCCAGTCTGCCGCTTGTGCCCCATCACTTCCTCCTCCTCCCTCCAACGTGCCCCCTCCGGACCTCTCCTTAGTGCCTCCGGAGTTTCATGACCTTGGTGTAGTCTTCGGCAAGTCCAAAGCACTGTCCCTTCCCCCCCCCCCGCCCCTATGACTGTGCCATCAACCTCCGCCCGGGGGCGCCCTTGCCCTCCAGTCGTTTATAGAACCTGTCAGCACCGGAGCGTGAAGCCATGGACTCCTATATCAAGGAATCGCTTAGCTCCAGCATCATTCGTCCTTCTTCGTCTCCAGTCTGTGCAGGTTTCTTCTTCGTTGCCAAGAAGGATGGCTCCCTCCGGCCATGCATCGACTACCGGGCGCTAAATGATATTACAGTCAAGGACAGGTATACACTACCATTAATGGACTCAGCTTTCGATTCTCTGCAGGGGGCCACCTGGTTTACAAAGCTGGCTCCGTAGGATTGCTGGACTCACCCTCAGAGATAGGGTGAGGAGCTCAGTCATCCGGGAGAGGCTCAGAGTAGAACCGCTGCTCCTCCACATTGAAAGGAGTCAGTTGAGGTGGTATGGGCATCTGATTAGGATGCCTCCTGGACGCCTCCCACTTGAGGTGTTTCAGGCACGTCCCACTGGGAGGAGACCCCGGGGCAGACCCAGGACTCGGTGGAGAGACTATGTCTCCCAGCTGGTCTGGGAACGCCTTGGTATCCTCTCTGAAGAGCTGGAGCAGGTGGCTGGGGAGAGGGAAGTCTGGGCTTCTCTGCTTGAACTGCTGCCTCCGCGACCCGGACCTCTGGAAAAGCGGTAGAAGATGGATGGATGGATGGATGGATGGATGGACCTCCGCAGCGCATATCATCTCGTTCGGATCCGGGAGGGCGACAAATGGAAGACGGGGTTCCGGACA
Source organism: Pholidichthys leucotaenia (assembly GCA_020510985.1). NCBI lineage: Eukaryota > Metazoa > Chordata > Actinopteri > Cichliformes > Pholidichthyidae > Pholidichthys > Pholidichthys leucotaenia. Next base: position 292,901,402 of record CM035848.1, read on the forward strand.
CCCAGCGGTCATTTTGAATAGCTTGTCATGCCGTTTGGGCTCACGAAAACGCCGGCCGTCTTCCAGCGCCTAATTAATGATGTCCTCCGCGATTTCCTGGGGGTGTTTGTCTTTGTGTACCTGGACGACATCTTGATCTTCTCCCAGTCGCGGGAGGAGCACCAGGTTCACGTGAGGCGGGTCCTCCAGCGCCTTTTGGAGAACAGGCTCTATGTAAAAGTGGAGAAGTGCGAATTCTATGCTGACAAGACCTCCTTCCTGGGCTTTATTATTTCTCACAATCAGATCAGATCATCCCCGATCCTGCCAAGGTAAAGGCGGTCGTCGAGTGGCCCACCCCCTCGTCTAGGAAGCAGGTCCAGCAGTTTCTCGGCTTCGCTGTCACAACTCGCCGCTCCCAGTCATCTACCTCAGCTGCGCACACACCTGCGCCTCGTCAGTAACGGGCTATTTAACCCACTCGGCCCAGAACTTCGGTCTGGAGACATCTGTGTATCTACGCTCTCAATCTCTCCGCAGGATCGTTCCTTCCCGACCTGCAGTTCCTCTCATCAGCACGTAAGCTGTATCTCTACTCACCTGTCTTCCAGTCTCTCCCCTGTGCACAGGTGGATTCCCTGGCGGCAGATTCCTCCTGTCTTCGCCATCTCCTCTCCCCTCTCCTCCACTCCTCGTCATGTGCGCAGCAGGGCGCTGTCTCCCAGGCAAGATATCCTTCGCCAACGGCAGCCACCGTTCCACCTGCAAGTAAGCAACTTTCAGTGTATCTCTCCCGCATGGTGAAGGTGATCTCATACCTCTGTCTCTGCTCTTCCCATAGGGTTGCCTAGCTGCACGGCATGCCATTCTGCCCCCGACGCTCCTCGTTCACCCACAGACCATCTACATTCTGCACACACGCACTCATACACTCCTTTGTTGTTGAATAAAGCTTTTGAATCTCACCTGAGCCTACGTGCGTGTTCCCTGGGCCAGTAATTATGTCAGTACGGCTCCAGCAGGGCGGCCCAGCGGACAGCGGGCTCGCACGCCGCCTTTCCACCCTTGAGGCTCGGGTGGATTTGATAGCTCATCAACAACAAGTGATACTAAACCAATTAACAACAATTACTCATCGGTTGGACTGTCTCGACCCCCAGCAGGCGTTCCCCCCGGCTCATCGTGGCGGATCAGCTTCCGCTATTTTCACGGCTGGCCAGCCTAGCTCGGGAGCGCCTACCCAGCTCACTCCAATCCCCACTCCCGCACGCTTTAACTGGAAGCTCGGTGAAGCGCGGGGGTTCATCCTGCAGTGTGAGTCGGTGTTTCAGCGCGTTCCCGGCGATTTTCCCTCAGATCACAGCCGAATTGGGTACATGGCTAACCTCTTGGAGGGGCGAGCATTAGCCTGGGCTTATGCAGTCATGGCAAAGCCCAGCTACGCAAACCTCTCCTATGACCAGTTCGTGCGAGATTTCCTCGAGGTGTTTGACCACTCGCGCCGCGACAGCGTCCTGGCCGACCGGCTCCTTAGCCTTCAACAGGGCAGCCGGTCGGCGGCTGATTACGCTGTTGACTTCCGGGTGGCAGCGGAGGAGGTTGGCTGGGACGAGGCTTCTCTCTGCAGCATCTTCCTCCGCAGCCTCAGTTCTAATCTGCAGGATGAGTTGGCCAGCCGGGATCTTCCGGGGCAGTTGTCCAAATTAATTTCCCTGACAATCAGTTTAGATAACAGGCTGCGAGAGCGGGCCGCCGAGCGGAAGTCCAACAGCCACCCGCGCGGATTCCCCGCCCGCGACTCTCAGTCTCGCCCCTTGAGGTTACCTGCTCTGGAGTCTGCCGATGAGCCAGAGGTGATGTTGGTCGGGCGAACCAGGCTCCCCCTAGCGGAGAGACAACGCTGCCGGGAGCTGGGCCTCTGCATGTATTGCGGAGGCGATCAGCATACCGTGGAGCTTTGCCCGATCAAGCCAAATGGGGGGGGTCCGCGAGTCACTGTAGGGGGCCTCGCGGACACCAATCAGCCAAATCCCCTCTCCAATTGTTTGCTGCCCATTACGTTCTGTCACAACTCCACCGGGCACCTCACTCACGCACTGGTGGACTCGGGGGCAGAACAAAACTTTATTTTCAAGAGCCTGGCAACCCGCTTGGGCCTCCCTTGTCAACCATTGTCAGCTCCCCTTAACCTCGTCACTCTCTCCTGTTCGCCCCTGGGAGTAGTGACACATCGCACCAGGCTGGTGCCAGTCATCATCTCAGGCAACCACCGTGAGGACCTCAGCCTGTTCTTCCTTTCCACCTCGGCGGCCCCCATCATCTTGGGTTACCTGTGGCTGCGCCTTCACAACCCCGTGCTTGATTGGCAGTCTGGAAGTGTCCTCTCGTGGAGCTTGTTCTGCATGGGCACCTGCCTCCAGTATGCGGCCTTTGCCCCATCCCCTCCTCTTCTTGCTCCTGTCTCCTCTCCTCCGGACCTCACCCTGGTGCCTCCGGAGTTCCACGACCTGGGGCTCATTTTTAGCAAGTCCAAGGCAATGTCCCTTCCTCCTCACCGCCCGTATGACTGCGGCATAAACCTCCACCCGGGGGCGCCGTTACCATCTGGTCGCCTCTACAGCCTTTCTGCCCCGGAACGGGAGGCCATGGACACATACATCAGGGAGTCGCTCAGCGCTGGTATTATTCGCCCCTCCTCGTCTCCACTCGGGGCCGGGTTTTTCTTCGTCGCTAAGAAGGATGGGTCCCTGCGCCCATGCATCGACTTCCGAGCCCTGAACGACATCACAGTGAAGGACAGGTACACCCTGCCACTTATGGACTCCGCCTTCCACTCCCTCCAGGGAGCCACCTGGTTCACCAAGCTAGACCTCCGCAGCGCATACCATCTTGTTCGGCTCCAGGAGGGCGATGAGTGGAAGACGGCTTTTCGGACGCCCAGCGGTCACTTCGATTACCTGGTTATGCCGTTTGGGCTCACCAATGCCCCCGCCTTCTTCCAACGGCTCATTAACAATGTCCTGCGAGATTTCCTAGGGGTCTTCGTTTTTGTGTACCTAGATGACATTCTAATCTTCTCCAGGTCTCAGGAGGAGCACCAAGCCCACGTGAGGCGGGTTTTGCAGCGGCTTTTAGAGAACAGACTTTATGTCAAAGCTGAGAAGTGTGAGTTCTTTGCCAAAACAACCTCTTTCCTGGGCTTTGTTATCTCCCGCAATCAGATCCTCCCCGACCCCGCCAAGGTCAAAGTGGTGGTCGAGTGGCCCACTCCCTCTTCCAGAAAACAGGTGCAGCAGTTCATCAGCTTTGCTAATTTCTACCGCCGTTTTGTGCCCAACTTCGGCGCCATCGTCACCCCTCTGACCCGCCTCACCTCTCCTAAGGTGCCCTTCCAGTGGACCGAGGAGGCAGCTGCTGCATTCGAGACCTTGAAGATGGAGTTCTCCTCCTCCCAGGTCCTGACCCAGGTTGACCCCGCGCTGCAGTGCTTGGTGGAAGTGGACGCGTCTGATACGGGGGTGGGGGCGGTTCTGTCCCAACGTTCTCCGGTGGATGGAGTTAAGCATCCCTGCGCCCTCTTCTCCCGGCGCCTGTCTGCGGCAGAGCGGAATTATGACGTCGGCGACAGGGAGCTTCTGGCTGTGAAGCTCGCGCTGCAGGAGTGGCGTCACTGGCTGGAGGGGGCAGCTCAGCCTTTCGTGGTCTGGATGGACCACAAGAACCTGGAGTGTTTGAGGTCGGCCAGGCGCCTGAATGCCCGCCAGGCAGGCTGGTCTCTGTTCTTCGCACGGTTCCCGTTTACGATCACCTACCATCCAGGCTCCAAGAATGGCTTGCCCGACACACTGTCCAGACAGTTTGCCCCTGAGACCCTGGAGGAGCAGGACCACACCATTCTGCCCAGCTCGTGTGTTTTGGGGGTGGTTTCCTGGTCCATCAGGGACAAGATCCAGAGGGCACAGGAGACCGAACTGGATCCTGGCAGCAGCCCGGCTAGGAGGCTCTTCGTGCCATCGACAGTTCGGGGGGATGTCATTCACTGGGCCCACATGTCCAAGCTCACCTGGCATCCTGGCATCTCCCGACTGGTGGACCTACTCCAGCGTTCTTTCTGGTGGCCCGGTCTACAGAAGGACGTCGCCAATTACGTCCGGGCCTGCCCCCAGTGTGCTACTAGCAAGACCCCAAACTCCTCCCCTGCAGGGCTGCTCCATCCCCTGCCGGTCCCGGGCAAACCCTGGTCACATATTGCGCTAGACTTTGTTGCTGGCCTCCCCGTTTCTAATTCCTACGACACTGTTCTGACTATTGTGGACCGATTCTCCAAGGCCGCTCACTTTGTGCCCCTCCGGGATCTCCCTTCGGCACGAGAGATGGCCGATCTCCTTGTCCAACATGTGGTCAGACTGCATGGGATCCCTATGGACGTCGTATCTGATCGGGGGCCCCAGTTCGTGTCCCAAGTGTGGAAGTGTTTTTGCAACGCCTTGGGGGCCACAGTGAGTCTCTCCTCCGGTCACCACCACCAATCCAACGGGCAGTGTGAGCGCACCAACCAGGAGCTGGAAGCTGCCCTGCGCTGCGTCACCTCCTCCAACCCATCCTCCTGGAGCTCTTACCTGGCCTGGGTGGAATATGCCCACAACGCAACACTGTCGTCGGCTATCGGGATGTCCCCCTTCCGGGCGTCACTAGGCTACGACCCAACCCCCCCTTTGTTCCCCAAGCAGGAGAGCGAGTTAGCCGTTCCATCCATCCAGGCACATCTAAGGCGCTGCCGGAGCCTGTGGACCAGGGCGCGCGAGGCGCTTTTACGCACGGCGGCGCGCAACAGCACCACGGCTAATCGCCACAGGAAGCCGGCCCCCGGTTACCAAGTGGGCCAACAGGTCTGGCTTTCGGCCCGGGACGTTAATCTTAAGGCCGAGAAGAGGAAGCTGGCACCACGCTCCATCGGTCCCTTCACCATCTCCAAGATAATCAACCTGGTGGCTGTGGATTTGGCCCTCCTCCCCTCCCTCCATGTTTGCCCCACGTTTCACGTGTCCAAGATCAAACCCGTGATCTCCGACCCTCCTCCTACGGCACTGCCCCCTCCCATGATGATCGACGGCCACCCGGCATGGGGGGTTGCATCCATCCTGGACTCCCGGCGTCGAGGTCGTGGGCTGCAGTACCTGGTGGATTGGGAGGGGTATGGCCCGGAGTGGAGATCCTGGGTGCGCTCTTCCTTTGTGCTGGATGAAGATCTCATCAGGGAGTTCCACCGGGCGCACCCGGATAAGCCAGCGCCAGGAGGCGCTGCTCGGGGGGGGGGGGGGGAGTACTGTCACAACTCACCGCTCCCAGTCATCTACCTCAGCTGCGCGCACACCTGCGCCTCGTCAGTAATGGGCTATTTAACCCACTCAGCCCAGAACTTCTGTCTGGAGCCGTCTGTGTATCTATGCTCTCAATCTCTCCCCAGGATCGTTCCTTCCCGACCTGCAGTTCCTCTCATCAGCACGTAAGCTGTATCTCTACTCACCTGTCTTCCAGTCTCTCCCCTGTGCACAGGTGGATTCCCTGGCGGTGGATTCCTCCCGTCTTCGCCATCTCCTCTCCCCTCTCCTCCACTCCTCGTCGTGTGCGCAGCAGGGCGCTGTCTCCCAGGCAAGAAATCTTTCGCCAACGCCAGCCACCGTTCCACCTGCAAGTAAGCAACTTTCAGTATATCTCTCCTGCATGGTGAAGGTGATTTCATACCTCTGTCTCTGCTCTTCCCATAGGGTTGCCTGGCTGCACGGCGTGCCATTCTGCCCCCGACACTCCTCGTTCACCCACAGACAATCTACATTCTGCACACACGCACTCATACACTCCTTTGTTGTTAAATAAAGCTTTTGAATCTCACCTGAGCCTGCATGCATGTTCCCTGGGCCAGTAATTATGTCATTCGCCAATTTTTACCGGTGTTTTGTCCCTAAATTCGGCACCATCGCTTCTCCCCTGACCCGCCTCACCTCCTCCAAGGTGCCTTTTCAGTGGACTGAGGATGCTGAGGATGCTGAGGCTGCCTTCGCAGCGCTGAAGACGGAGTTCTCCTCCTCCCGGGTCCTGACCCAGGTGGACCCCTCTCTGCAGTGCCTTGTGGAAGTGGACGCCTCTGATACGGGGGTGGGGGCAGTGTTGTCTCAGAGCTCAACGGTGGACGGGGTGGTTCACCCTTGCGCCTTTTTCTCCCGGCGCCTATCTGCTGCGGAGAAGAATTAAGACGTCAGCGACAGAGAGCTCCTGGCAGTCAAGCTCGCGCTCCAGGAATGGCATCACTGGCTTGAGGGGGCGGCTCAACCTTTCGTGGTTTGGACCTACCACAAGAACCTGGAGTACCTGAGGACGGCCAAGCGCCTGAATGCCCTGAATGAATACTGTTCTTTGGCCACTTCAGGTTCACAATCACCTACCATCCGGGCTCGAAGAACGGTAAACCGGACGCTCTGTCCAGGCAGTTTGCCCCAGAAACCCCCGAGGATCGGGACTATACCATCCTGCCGGCCTCGTGTGTCGTGGGCGCCGTCTCCTGGTCCATCAGGGATAAGGTCCGGAGGGCATAGGAAACTGAACCCAATCCTGGCAGCGGACCAGTGGGTAGGCTGTTCGTTCCTTCGTCGGTCCGGAGTGACGTCATCCACTGGGCTCACACCACCAAGCTTGCCTGTCACCCTGGGATCTCCCGCCTGATTGAGCTCCTTCAGAGGTCTTTTTGGTGGCCGGGCCTCCGGGGCAACGTTGCTAATTATGTCCGCGCCTGCCCCCAGTGTGCGACTGGCAAGACATCTTCCTCTCCCCCAGCTGGTCTCCTCCACCCTCTGCCGACCCCCAGCAGACCTTGGTCCCATGTGGCCTTAGATTTCGTTACCGGTCTCCCGTCGTCCAACTCCTTCACCACCATCCTGACCATCGTGGACCGGTTCTCCAAGGCCGCCCACTTCGTGCCGCTCCACGGTCTCCCTACAGCGTGGGAGACGGCGGACCTACTGGTCCAATATGTTGTGAGGCTGCATGGGATTCCAGCGGACATCGTTTCTGACCGGGGTCCCCAGTTTGTGTCCAGAGTCTGGTCGTGCTTCTGCAAGGCCTTGGGGGCCACGGTGAGTTTGTCTTCCGGTCACCACCCCCAGTCCAATGGGCAGTGTGAGCGGACGAACCAGGAGCTGGAAGCTGCGCTGCGCTCCGTCACGTCCTCCAACCCTTCCTCCTGGAGCGCCTATCTGCCCTGGATTGAATATGCGCATAACGCCACCTTGCCATCACTCATCGGGATGTCTCCCTTCCGGGCGTCGCTTGGATATGACCCCCCGTTGTTCCATGAGGAAGAAGGGGAGGTGGCGGTGCCATCCATCCAGGCCCATCTCAGGCGCTGTCGGCGCATTTGGACAGCTGTGCGCCGTGCACTTTTACGCACAGCTGAGTGCAACATCAGGACGGCTAACCACCACAGGAGGGCCGTACTGCGCTATCAGGTGGGTCAGCAAGTCTGGCTGTCTATGCGGGACATCAACCTGAAGGCCGAGAGAAAGAAACTGGCCCGACGTTTCATTGGCCCGTTCCCCATCACGAAAGTCATCAATCCGGTGGCTGTGCGTCTGGCTCTCCCCCCCTCCCTCCACGTCTGTCCGACGTTTCATGTCTCCCGCATTAAACCTGTGGTGTCTCATCCTCTCTGTCCTCCTCCTAGGGCTCCACCCCCTCCCATGATGATCGACGGCGACCCGGCGTGGAGGGTCTCTCCCATCCTGGACTCCCGCCGCCGAGGTCGCGGGCTACAATACCTGGTGGATTGGGAGGGGTATGGCCCCGAGTGGAGGTCCTGGGTGCACCCATCGTTCGTGCTGGACAAGCGCCTCGTCACGGAGTTCCACCTGGCGCACCCAGGTAAGCCAGCGCCGGGAGGCGCTGCTCGGGGGGGGGGGGGGGTACTGTCACAGCCCGCTCTCACCTGTCTCCCGCTCCAGCTGTGAGCACACCTGCGCCTCATCAAGCCCGGGCTATTTAGCCCGCTCCGCCTCAAGCTTCGGTCTGGAGCCGTCTGCTCACCAACGACCGTGCTACCCACACTCGCCTTCTCTTCGACGCCTCTAAAGACTTCCAACCATCCCTTCCCACGTAAGCAATCATCCTTCGTCTCACCTTTTCTCCAGTCTTTCTCCCCTGTGCACAGGTGGATTCCCTGGTGGCGGATTCTCCCTCCGTCGTCATCCAACTCTCACCCGCAGCGCCGAGCGCGCATTGGACCGCTGTCTTCAAGGCAGGAGACCTGCGGCTTGCCGACGTCAGCCACCAAGAACATCTGCAAGTAAGCCACAGTCCAAATATTAATCCACTGGGTCAGACTCAGCAACTAACCTCTCCTCTGCTCTGCCCTAGGGTTGCCTGGCTGCACGGCGTGCTGCTCCGCCCTCGGCGCATCCTGTCTTCCAGCAACACATCCACTCTCACGCTCACGCATCCTTACACACTTATTATTCAATAAATCATTGTTGCAATTGACTCGAGCCTGTGTGCGTGTTCCCTGGGCCAGAACTCATGTCAATTCTTTGTATGGGTTCAGTTATTCCCCGGATGTATGGTTGGGTAACTATGTTTTTGTTGTTTTCTGTTATTGGTGTGTTTTTTGCTTTTTGCTTTTGTTCTTGGTCTTTGTTTTGAACTCGATGTTTCCCTTTGTTTATTGCCCATGTTGGGTATTGACAGTCCATGAGTGTGTGCCTTATGTGCTGTTCTCCCTTCTGCCTGTCCTCCTTGTCCTCCTTGTCCATGATGATGTTGGTCCATTCACATAATGTCCTCACAGCTGACAGTTTGTGTGCCATGGGATGTTCAGATGGCCAGAGTAGGTATTGGTCTCGTGTGTGTTGATAACTCTCAGTAATAATAATAAAATCAGCAATGTGTGAACTTTTAAATACCTCGGACACACCATTACAAATGAAGAAGTGAACTCCTTTCATTTTCTGCATACTAGGATCTGAGCCACTTTCCAGAAATGGAATGAGTTAAAACATGTGCTAACAGACAATTGAATAAAGCTACCAACAAGAATGATATTTTTGACTACATGTGTGCGTTCTCATCTTCTATATAGTATTCAAACACAGACTTTGACAGAAAGGGAGTTGGATAAAATTGAAATTGTATGGCACGGGTTCTTGAGGAAAATGGTGAAAGGAGGATATGAACGTAAAAATGCACCTGGAAAGAAAGAACAGATTGATACCCAGGTGGACAGTGTCATAATTATTGCCCCTCTGGGGCAAGGAATGGGAGGAGGACCCAAGTGCTAGAGACGAATCTGATAGACCATGGTTTATTTATTTTTTTTTTTTTATTGAAGTTTTTGTAAAGGGTATACAGGTCATTACAGCATTGCATTGTTTACATTTTCATCACATGTTTTCTTATTTTTTGCGATTTGACAACATTGGTAGGATAATTATTACAACACCCCTTTTTTTTTAAAGTGAAAGAAAAAGTGAAATTAAAGAGAATAAAATTTTAAAAAAAAAACGAACAAACAAACAAACAGAACAGCAAAAAACAAACAAACAGAAAATTAAGTAATTAAAAGTAAAAGAGCATCTGAGTAGCGTTGGAACAAAGAGCGGGACCATTATTGAAATGGTATTTGTCAAAGATTCTATATAGGAAAGACCAGTCAACCGAATTGAATGCTTTTTCAGCGTTTAATCCCAATATGACTGCATTTAAGTTATATTTTTTTATATGATGAATTATGTGTAAAGTGCGTCTAATGTTGTCTTGTGTCTGTCTTTGTCTTATAAAACCTGTTTGGTCTAAGTGAATTAAGTCTGTCAGTATGTTTTCTAACCTTTTGGCAAGGATAATGGTAAAAAGCTTATAGTCCTGATTTAATACACTGATTGGTCTGTAGTTGGAGCATTCTAGTTTATCCTTTTCAGGTTTAGGTATAACTGCAATGACCCCTTCTCTCCAGGAGGGGGGGATTTCCCCTGTGTGGAGAACATAGTTAAATGTTTTCAGGAGGAGAGGAGATAGTTGCTGTTTAAAGGTTTTGTACCATTCTGCTGTATAGCCATCTGCTCCTGGGGATTTGTTAGCTTTAAGTTTCATAATTGCTTTTTCCAGTTCTTTAGGTTGTATTTCTGACAGTAGTGTTTTATTTTGTGATTCCGTAAGTTGGGGAAGGTTTAATGTGTTTAGGAATGTCTCTGATGTGTTTTTATGTTTTTTGTGGGAGTATAAGTTCTTATAGTAATTCTCGAAGCTTTTAAGAATATCCTGAATTCTGAATTTTATTTCCTTTGATACTGGGTCTCTGATTTTGTAGATTGCTCTTTCTGTTTGTTGTTTCCTCAATTTATAGGCTAGTAATTTTGCCGATTTACTGTCTGCTTCATAGTGTTTTTGTTTCAGAAATGTAAGTTTCTTCTGGATTTCTATTGTGTAGATCTCATTTATTTGATTTTTAATTTCTTTAATCTTGAGCGAGCCATTAGAATGAGTGTTGTCTTTGTGTTCTTTTTCTAGGTTCTTGAGTTCTGACTCTAGTGTGATTAGTTTTTCTTGTCTCAGTTTATTTTGGGTTGCCAGTTTTGCAATAATTTTTCCCCTTATTACAGCTTTGCACGCATCCCACAGTATTAAAAGGGATACTTCTCCATTATCGTTTTCTTCCAAATATCTGAGAATATCTGATTCCAATTCATCTTTCAGTGGTCCTTTCAGGACATTTGAATTCAACCTCCAGGAAAATGTATTATTTGTGTATTTTTGGATGTTTAAGTCCATATAGATCGGACTGTGGTCAGAGAGATCCATCAGTCCTATTTTACATGTTTTTACTCTTCCAATGTCTCTATTAAACATAAAAAAGTAATCAATCCTTGAGTAAGATGAATGTGGCGTTGAATAAAAAGTATAATATTTTACATTGGGGTTGAAGTCCCTCCATACGTCACAGATTCCCATTTCTTTTAATAGCATCCGAGTTTTCCTACTTTGAGTGTTATTTTGATGTGAAGAATTACCTGTTGCATCCCAGTATGGATTCAGTCTTAGATTGAAGTCTCCACCACATATCACTAAACCTTGGGCTTTAGTTATCATTAGGTCGAATACATTTTTATAAAATTTCCATTTAGCCCCTGGTGGTGCATATACATTCAGCAGGGTGATATCTTCTCCCTCTAGCCGCCCAATTACCAAACTGTACCTCCCTTCTTTATCTTTGTGTTCTGATTTTTTTTCAAATGTAATTTTGGTTGATATCAATGTCGCTACTCCCCTCCTTCTCCCTGACTTATATGAAGATGAAGAGATCATTTTAAACCCTTGTCTATTGAGTTTAGTGTGTTCCACGTCTGTTAGGTGGGTTTCTTGTAAAAATATTATTTCTGCTTTGTCTTTTTTCATTTTGCGTAGAATCTTGGATCTTTTAACTGGATTCAGGATCCCTTTAACATTATATGAGGCTATTTTGGTTGCACCCTGTTTCTCCATTGTATTTTCTTATTTAGTGTAACAGTGTGGTGGCCCTCTTTTTTGCTACTCAGAAACTGAAACAACATTAAGAACATAAAAAAACATTAAGAACATAGTGTACGAAACTTTAAAACAAAAAACTGTCAAAAAAACTTCCTGAGCTGGGGTCTCTTTAAAGACCCTGTAAGAGCCCTGATGGAGTGTAGGCTCTGAGGGAAATTCCTCAAACTCTGTTACGTGTTGAGGGCCCTCTCTTACCCCTGTAAGTTGTCCCATGTTTTTAACGTGAATTTCAGATCCCAATCCGAATTTGTAATGATTTTTTTTTTTATGCCTATACCCTATGAGATTGTGTGCACCCTCCCACCCCCATCACAGCAAACATTCACTCTAATACAGTATTTGTTAGTGTGGGGAGAACATGTGGGTCATTGTTACATTTCTATTTTAACAAGATTTTTTTTTCCTTTAAATTAAGAAGACATTTGTTTCTAATGCTATAACTGCTCCATGAAAGGTTTTACCACATGCTGATTCTGCATCTCCTTTAATGTTTGTTACCTTGTAGGAGGGGGGATGGAAGTGCAGAATGACTGAAAAGAAAAAAGACAAAAAGGTCGCTATTCCTTCCTGGAACTGGAAAGCTTATCTTTGTAGCTCTGGGGCTGGGTTTCCCGCTGCTGGCCCGTGGATTTTGAAGGTCTCTGAGTGGACCACGTTTGAGCCCTGATCCTCTCGGTCAGGTCCGCTGCGGGTTTAAACACTGATACCGGGAGCCCTCTTCTCGCCATGTCAATTGTTGCTTCTTCCGCCAAATTATAGAGACATGACTCTTCACTGTAAAAGACCCTTAACTTCGCAGGAAATGGCATCTGAAAGCGTAGATTCTGTTCCCGTAGAACCTTTTTGGCGTCGTTATATTCCCGTCGCTTTTTAAGAACCTCCGGAGCGTAATCGTGCTCCACGAAGACTTTTCTCACTTGATGCATAAATCCTTTTTTCTGCCAAGTCCGTCTTAGAACCTCTTGTTTTATTTTGAAATTGGAGAATCTTACCACCACCGAACGTGGGGGCGCTTCTGCCGCTGGCTTTGCGGCTAATGTACGATGGGCCTTTTCTATCTTCAAATCAGTGGTTTGTGGAATATCCAACTTCTCTCTCAATAAGGATTCCACGCATTCCGCCATTGTGTTGAAACTATCTTCAGCTCCTTCTTTCAGACCGTGAATTCTGATGTTGTCTCGTCTCTGTCTTCCTTCTTGGTCGGTTAGCTTAGCCTCCAGCCTTGACTGTTTTTTGTGTAAATCCAGCATAGAATCTTCAAGCACTTTTATTCTTTCTTCAGCTTCCAAGATTCGCTTTTCGGCCTGGTCCATTCTGCTGTTCGTCCTTTTTAATTCCTCTCTGAATTCATGAAATTTGGCCCGAAATCGTCGTAATTCATCAAATAGCGATTTCAAGCTAACCTTCTTGTTAGCTAGGTTCAGCTCCTCATCTTCTGAACGGAGGTCCTCCGGTTCAGATTCTGCGGCCGCTGCGCGTCCTGGCCTGGGGAATGACAGTTTCTTCTGTTTTTGGTTAGGCATGGTGTTTTTGTCTTTTGATTTTTATTCTTCCAAAAATCCGTTAAGTCTGATTTTGAAGATGTTTTCCTTGGATTGGGTCTGGGAGCTTCAGCGTTAAGTTGCTATCACCATGGCGTCCAGACCGGAAGTCAGACCATGGTTTATTTATAAACAGAAAATAAAAGCTGTGCATGGGCAGAACTAAAAGACAAAACAGGCAGACCTTTCACTCAGCAGGTAACTTACAGATTTCCAGAAGTGTGTGTGAGATGCAGACATGCACAAGAACACCACACAGAGCACAGACTGAAAGATGTATAAATAGACAGAAGGGCACTCAGAACAACACAGAGCAGGTGAGCTCCATCAAGGGCAAACAGACAGCACAGGACAGGCAGGGCTGTGCAGACAACACAGACAGGAAGTGCACATGAATAATGGCATTGAACACACAGGACAACAATATATAGACAGATACACACACAGACCCAAGACCAAACAGGGGATGATACAAAAGACAGAGACAAGGGGCTCAGGGGAACACAGAGGGCAAGTGGTACAAAATAATAAATCATAAAAGATCACAGAAACACAACCATATAAACATAAAGCAATTCATGACTGAGTCCCCCCCCCCCACACACACACACACACACCTTCCCCAAAGGCAGACTCCTGACACCCATCAAACCCAAAAACCAAGAGCATCCCAACAGGGTGGGTGGAGGGGGACAAGGCACGGTGGGGGAAAAAAAAAACAGGAATTTCACAGAACCAAAAATATCCAACAGGAGGTCTCTTTACAGTTCACACACCCACAGGGTTGAACAACACAATGGTTCAGGGGGCCACTCCCAGTCCATGGAACCCCAAACCAGAGTGTAAAGAGGATTGGGTGGTCTGCCCCGGTCCCTAGGCTACCAGATCAAGAAACCGAGTGAGACAGGAGAACTACCAAAGTCCAAAGGCCACTGGAAGGGTGAAAACGGGGCGTCAGGTGGCCTACCAAAGGCCATGGGCCACCAGACAGGAGAACACAAATGAGCGTTTTGCTCTGATAATAACACCAAAACTCTTTCTTCAAAAGGAAACAACATAGAGGCTTCTTGCCCTGGAGCTGGCAACACAAAACTTTCAAACTCAGAATTATGATAACATAGTCACTTTAAACTCAGAAGATGATAACATAGCTCTTTTAAAGTCATGTGGTGGAAATTTATTATTCACATGTTCATCATGGTGGAAATTTACTGGTATCAGTTTCAGGTTCAGGTTCAGGTTATTTTATTTGTACCCGTAGGTAGATTTGTTTTGCAGTCTGGTGACATCCATATTTACAAGCCACAAATTACATTCAACATAGACACAAACACAGGCACATATGAAGCTGACTATAAACATGATAAAAATACTCAAGGCTCCATCAATCAGGGTATAAAAAGACAAAGAGATGGGAGAAAAACCAGAGGTAAGAGAGAAGGGTCATATCAAAAGCTAAAAACTAGTCAAAGAGGTTAAAAACTCAAAGGTCTAAAACCCAATAAAATATTTAGAACCCAAGTGACATCCTACAAAAATAAGTAAGTATAAAATGGAGTTAATAAATAGGTACCTAAATTATGTGCAATATATTGTTACAGCTTGTTCAACTCTTTGACAGCAGCAGGGACAAAGCTGTTTTTGTAGCGCTGGGTTCTACTTTTTGGGACAGCAAACCTCCGTCTTGAGGGAAGAAGCTGAAAGTTGCAGTGCAAAGGGTGGGAGTCATCATTTAAAATGGAGGTAGCCATCCTCTGTACTTGTCTGGTGTACAGGGATGTCAGGCTCAGCTGTGGCTCACCAAGAAAACGACTGGACCATCTATCTACCTGATCCAAGGATTTCCTCTGTTTCAGTTTTATCTGACCAAACCATGACACTAAAGAAAAGGATAAAACAGATTCAATAAAAGCCCGATAAAACATTGTCCTTATGGTTCGGTCATCTTGGAAGCCTGCAAGTTTTCTCAAGCAATGCAAATGTTGCTGACCCTTTTTGCACACCCTTTCACAGTTCTCTTCAAAGTTTAAATTACTATCAATAATCGTCCCAAGATATTTGTAGGATTGTACACATTCGGTGGTCTGGCCTTTTAGTACGGTGACTTTGTGCCTGGGAATTTTCCTCCTAAAGTCAATAATCATGTCTTTAGTTTTTGTCGTATTCAGCTGCAGGTAGGAATCCTCACACCAGTGAACAAAATCATCAACTACTGGGCCGTGGCCACTCTCTCCATCCTGGAGGAGACTGACAATAACTGAGTCATCAGCATACTTTATAATGTGTCTGTTGTCATGTCTGCTCCGACACATGTTTGTGTACAGGATGAAGAGTAGTGGTGACAACACACACCCCTGAGGAGAGCCAGTAGAAGAGCACTTTAGGTCAGACAATGTACCATTGACCCTTACTCTCTGCGTCCTGTTGGTTAAGAAATCCAGAATCCAACCCACCAGATTATTGATCAAATCAAATTGCTGCAGGAGCCTTTCAACTAAGATATGAGGTTGGATTGTATTAAAGGCGGAGGAAAAGTCCACAAATAAAAGTCTGGCGTGTGTCCCATTAAAATCCAGATGTATAAAAAGCATGTTAAACAGAGTGACAGTGGCATTGCACACCGTCCGCCACCACAAAGGCAAACCCGCCTTTGTGGTGGCAGATGAGGATGTGCTGTTGGCCAGGGCTCCTCGGCGTGGCAGACCCCCTCGGAGACATTCCCCAGAACACCCACAGGGAGTGACAAACAGTTCTCACTCCCAGACAGCAGCTCCCCAGCAGGATGGCACCGCAGAAGTGGCGAAGCCTGCTTACAGCAGATACGGGAGGAGACTGAGGCCCAAGCAGCACGTGGGTTAATGTGTGTTGGGAAAAATTGTATATACTGTATGCATATAAACAGTTATCATTTTATTAATGATTCATGAAATGAAGATTGATATTTTTATATGTATGATGCTTTTTCTTATTAGTCATAAATACAACTTGTGCTTCTTATAATCACTGTTAGTGACTAAGCTGCATCACCCTTCTGTTTATTCGTCTGATGTGTGATAAAAGAGTGTTGACATATATGCTGTATCAAGACTTGTCCCCTGTACACCCTGTGCATCGTATTTTATCTGCAAAAGACTGTTGTATGTTATCATTTAACCATTTCATCTGTTAACTACGAGTTGTTTCCCCCTCTCTGCCTTTACTGAGTGGAGAAGCAGATGTTCCCCCCCCCCCCCCCGCGATAAGAGTGTTCATGCAATTTATCTCCTACACACACTTGAAGACATACAGAGCGTACTTTTGCTTATGTGGTAATTCTGTTTGTTCTGCTTTTGCTGAGTGTATATAAAGAAAGCAACTGCGGATTGTCCGGCAGTATTCAACTCGCCCTGTATGTGGGTTGATTACTCCTTGCAAGTAAAAACTTCAAAGGCTCTGCGTGTCTTAAGTCTGATCTTTGATTCAGTCTAATACCTTTTTGTACTCTGTATTTGTGAGGTTATATTTCAGACTTCTGACAATGTGTAATGATTTTATCATGACATGCAGACTGTTATTCTGTTGTTCCATCTTAGATGTTTGGGGGGGTCATGTGGGACACATATGTATCACTTTAAGCTTCACATCTCAGAGTAGAACAAAGAACTGGGCCTCCTGGGAGATAACAGGAGGATGTGAAAATTTAGTCTTTGGTATGCAAGAGACGGCCTTGGGGGATTTCCTGGTCTGCCAGAGACTATGAGGAGAATGTTATAGGATTTAAGGAAAGATGCATTGTTACTAGTGATTAAATGCAATGTGACTGTGAGCTTTGAAGGCCCTGGATATATAAAGGACGAATGTCTGTGTTTTTCCTCTTTCTGCTTTGCTGATGTTGGAAGATGTGAATAAACCTGACTCATGAGATAAACTCTGCCTCGTCATTTTCACATTTCCACACTGGTGGAAATGTGAAAATTTCTGCTAAAATTTCTGAAAAAAAAAATAAATCCTCCACTCCTCTGTGAGGCCTATAGGCAAACTGCAGAGGATCCAATGCATGCTCAGTCTGCTTTAGGACCTCACATCTGACCAGTTTTTCAAAAATTTTCATTAAAATTGAAGTCAGAGCAACTGGTCTAAAGTCGTTTACTGTTTTAGGACAGCTGGATTTTGGAACGGGAACAACCTTCTTCTTTTCAGATCTTAGGCACATGTTGTGTCTGTAAGGACTTATTGAAAATGTAATGAAATATAGGACTCAGTTCATGTGCACAAGACTTTACCAAGTGCCCACATATATTATCAGGGCCCTGACTTTTGTTCACTTTTACAGCGCAGAACTCCCTTTTAACATCCCGCACCCCAATATTAAAGTGCTGATTGTCTTTGAGTTTCTGTTTCAAATCTTGGGTTTCTGTGCTAAAATCAAAGGAGTCAAAACGACCGTAAAAACAATTAAGAGCATTAGCCAGCTCTGTGTCTGAATTAAAACCATCTAAAAACACACGATTACTGCACTCTGTGCTCTGAAGGCCCGCAATAGTTTTCATACTGGCCCAGGCCGAACCAAGTTTCTTTGTCGCCATCTTGCTTTCCAATTCTGATTTATAATTCTGTTTTGCTCTTAAAATTTCGGACTTCAGCTCTTTTGTGGCAACCTGTAGCTCAGAAACAGACCCCTGTTTAAAGGCAAGTGCTTTCCTCTGTAAGCAGGATTTAACTGATTTTGTGACCCAAGGTTTGTTGTTGGGATATATTTTGATACGTTTACGTGGAACGATCTTATTTTTACAGAAAACCATGTATGAGCATGTGACGTCTACCAAAGAGTCCAAATCATCCCCACAGGACAGTGTGAACATCTCCCAGTCTGTACAGTCAAAGCATTTCTGGAGGCTGTGCACTGAATCTTCTGTCCACACATCTATGTCTCTCGTCTCCACCTTGCCTCTTCTGAGAGCAGTTTTATATGTGGGCAGCAAATGTACACAGTTGTGATCTGAGGATCCTAAAGGAGGAAGGGGGAGTGATTTATAGGCCCTCTCTATGGATCCATAGCACAGGTCCAATGTCTTTTTTCACCTGGTTGGGCAGGAGACATACTGATAAAAGTTTTTAAGTGTCTTCTTTAAAGAAACAAGGTTAAAATCCTCAAGAATGAAGTTTGGCGCCTCTGGAGAAATTGATTGCAGCTGCTGGACCACATCAAAGATTGTGCTGCAGGCAGAGTCAGCGTCTGCCCTCGGGTGAATGTACACAGTTGTGATGAAGAGTTGGGGGAATTCGCGAGGCAAATAAAAGGGGCGTAGTGACACAGACAGCAGCTCCACATCGGGTGTACAGATGCGCTCTCTGACCGTGACAGATGTGCAGTACTGCTTATTAATGTATAAACATACTCCGCCCCCCTGACACTTCCCTGTTACCTCTTCCTGCCGATCCGAGCGCAGCGGGGCTCCAAAGCCGTCAATCCACAGGTCTGCGTCTCGGTCATGCGCAATAAGCCAAGATTCCGTGAAAGCCATGACACAGCAGTTCTTAAAGTCCTTCTGGTAGCCTACATTCCCTTGAATTTCATCCACCTTGTTTCTCAGAGACTGTACGTTCCCAAAAATCATCGAAGGAAGAGGAATGTTACCAAACTGACGTCTCCTCAGGCGCAATTTCACACCTCCACGCCTTCCGCGCTTCCTTCTGCTGTCTCTCTTTTCACCGCTATGTCTGTCTCTCAAAATAAAGTCCGGCAGTTGCGGCTTAGTCTCAATCACAGCCGCTGCATCAACCGTGTTTAAATGCAGCAACATGTCCCTGGAATAATGTATCCATTATTCATTGCATTGGTATATACCAATCTGTTGTGTAATTTAGGTGATGTGCAGTTAAGTTTAAATGTCTTTCTTCTTCTGAATAATTATTGCTAATGCCCTGAGTGTAACTATGGTCAGTGGAATAGTTATTGTCAGAAGGTTCTAGTACTTGCTAGGTTTGAAGGCTACTTCCAGAATGTTCTCGTACTTTCTCAGCCAGTTTCTATGTATCCATATAAGATAATGTGGGGGAGCGCTCTGAGGGTGCCTATAAAAACCAGGAGCCCCCTTTGTTTAAGCAGAGCAGTGCAGAAACTTCAGGTAGGCTGTTTCTTCGCTTCTCTCCTGCCAGCAGTAATAAAGGGAATTCAACATGGCAGATAAGTCTGATTATTTTCTCCAGGACCTTATAAGTGGGCTAGGAAATATTCGGTTACATTTCTTGGTGTCAGGAAGTGGGATAATTGATCGCCGATCTTCACCTGTCGACGCAGGAACGGAGCCAATCTTCGCCCGTCCCCGAACAGAGTTCGCCTTTTCCCGCC
This sequence comes from Pholidichthys leucotaenia, assembly GCA_020510985.1. NCBI lineage: Eukaryota > Metazoa > Chordata > Actinopteri > Cichliformes > Pholidichthyidae > Pholidichthys > Pholidichthys leucotaenia. Next base: position 292,920,818 of record CM035848.1, read on the forward strand.
AATGAGTTCGGCTTTTTCTGCCTAGTTGGTGACGAGAGTGCGGAGACGGCGAAGGGGCGTCACACTATCTAGAAGAATCCATTTTACGAGTCTCCTAAAGTTAAAGTAAGTCAAATTTATTGTGCCCTTTAGGCAAATTGTATTGGTAAATTGTCAGTTATGTAGTTCACCTCACTGGACCAATATCTGTGAACAAATTCTGGAGTCCGGCGAATCGATCTCGTGGCAGGATTAAATTGAAGCGGTGTACAGTACCTGTTTTAAACGGGTTTGGGAACATAGCTAAATTGAAGGCAGTGTGCAGTACCTATTATAAATAGGTTTGTGGTCATAGCCAAAAATAGACAGTGTACAGTACTCGTATATATGCGAGTTTGGAGACATAGTCTCAATTCACAGTGAGATGCATTGCCATGCCTGGGGAGGCCTAGGGTGACCAGCGGTCAAGATAAGGATGCGTTAGCAGGCATTGAAGACGTTTAGTGATGACTGACGGTCATATTGGTCAGTAATGGGGTCTTGCAGGTCGAGACCCAAATGGTGTCCCTCCGGCGTGAGCCGCCCGAAGGTGAAGTTTATGACTGACAATTATGGTGCTGAGAGTGTGGAATTTATTGAAAAATAGATCTGCCAAGCTGAATTTCCTCCGGGAGGGGGGGGTGGGGGGGTCCTTCTCACTTGAAACAATAAGGCATAAGCTGTGTATGTGGTTTAGTCAAACTTAGTGGTGCGTTTCTCGGTGCAGGGTGTGACTCCCGCAGCCGTTGTCTGTGTGATTCTGTGAAGCCCGAGGGGAAGGGGGGAATTCAACCACTCTTCTCCCGCTCTCTGGGAAGCACAATGTGTGTGTGTGTGTGTGTGTGTGTGCGCGCTGATAGCTAGAGGGAGGAGGGAACGCCCCTACCTCACTCTGCTCAGTTATTTCTGTTTGCTGTTTAATGCATGCTTAAGAAGCGTGATTACATGCTGAATAATTAAAATGGGCCCAAAAAACAATGCGTGCTTCGTTGTCGTGAGGACGAACACGCCCACATCCGCGCGTCACTAAACGGCTCCACACTGCGCATGTGTAGAATCAGCCGAGCGACGCCATCTTAAGTCCATTTAAAGCAAGCGTCCTTTCACCAGCATCTTAAGAATAGAGACCCTGGAGCTTAGTGACGTCACTGGGTTTCCTCTTCCGTGAGTGCAGATGAAAACTGCCTTCATCTTGTGGTCAAACATAGGGACTGCATCTTTTATTTAAACTTAATCTTTAAAGCTGATTTATAACCAAATTAAATCTTCAAAGTAACTTCAAAGCAATCCATATTATGCGTAATAACCCAAATTTAACACCAATTTAAAGTTTCTATACAAAAAGAAGGAAAAGAAACTTGTTGGCTGCTCTCCATTCACTGCATAGATATACAGTATATACAGTAGGAACATGTAAAAACATCCACATTATATTTAAGCACTTATGTAACCACATATTGTAATCTTTTAAGTTAAAAGCAAACATATTTACACCTTTTAAAGCAAAATTGCAAACTTTGAAGCTATATGTGTGTTTCTTTTGCCGTTTTTAAATGTGACATGAGGGATCACAGAGGAATCTGGAATTTCCCCATTGTGGGACTAATAAAGGCTTATCTTAGAATACCTATTTTAGCTTAACGATTCTATCAAATGCTGATGTTTATTGAAGAGTGATCCTAAAGTAGGATCAAACCTGTAGATTCAGTGATTCACTGAATATTTATCCCCAAAAAATTGTTGATGCAATTGCAGTTAGAAAACTGCTGTGGAAATGTGGTTAACTGAAACAAAGACATGTGTAGCTCATGTATTTTTACCTACATATGTATAAGCACTATGGGATGCTTGAGATTGCATGTGTGGATTGACCTCATGTCTTAGATGGGACAATATGTCTGGACCGCCTGTGGATAACAGCAAGAAGACGGAGGTACGGCGATAAGGAGCTGAAAGGACTTCCTGACCTCCTGGGGCCCAGGCGGAGGACTGAAGGGCACGGGGGGAGAGTTATTGTCAATAGGGGGTTTAACTGTGATATGTGATTCTTCCTTTGTCCTTGTGTGTATAAAAGAGAAGGTTTTGACTCAGCTCTTCCTCTTCTGTTCTTGAGAGATAGCTGGGGATGTGATCGCAAGAATAAAACCTGAATTAAGAAATAATTCAGCTTCGTTATTTCACACTCCCCACAACATGGAGAGATAAGCAGGAAATGGGTGGAGAAAGGAGAAAAAAAAGTGAATGAATGAACAGGCAAAGAAAGACAGACAATATAAAGCACATATCACACAAAAACAATTTTCACACTCTGCTGGGGATCCTACCCCCACCCTGTGGGCGAGATCGTCCTCCCCCCCCCCGCCCCCATCCTACTAATCCTTTACTGCGGCATTGTATCTAGCTCTGCCTGGGTCACATTCATTCACACCTGAAGATGACATGCCCCCTCCTGAGAGTAAACATAACCCGCTGACCCTGCAGACTGCTTTGAAACACAAGGGTAGCAAGGAACTTGATGGATTGATGAAAGCTTCAATTCATGGGCCACCAGCAGCAGCCAGTAGGCGGGAAACCGTCACACCTAAACCGAACCTGTCCACCATTATGCCTAAGGTAAAAGTAATGGGCTCCGATGGACCCCAAGTGGTGTTTAGGCCGTGGGCACTGGAGGATATTCCAAAGTTTTTTGTTTTGTTTTTTTTTTATTACTTATTTTGTACCCGTAGGTAGATTTGTTTTGCAGTCTGGTGACAAACCACCAGCTCCCGGTCGCTGTGTGCGCAAGCGCCCCTTAACTCCCTAACCTGCATGTTTTTGGCATGTGGGAGGAAACCGGAGAAATCCCGGAGTAAACCCACGCAAACACGGGGAGAACATGCAAACTCCACACAGATCACTGTTGGCCGGGGGCAGGGATCGAACCCACGATCTCACGGTCCCCGCGATCCCCCAGCCGAGGGTAAAACTGTGCTGCCACAGTGCTAACCACTGCGCCACGGTGCCAGTTTGCTGCCACGCTGCCCCAATTGGAGAACGATCCAGTGTATTTCTGCAAGCAGCTCGAGGCGTTCTGCCAGACATATCGCCCCATGTTCCATGAGCTGTGCCATATAATGGCCCAAAAGCGCACTCCCACCAATATGGCAAAATGAATGTCACACTTTGAAGAGGACACCAGGCCAGATCATAAGGATTGGGGCACCACAGAAGACAGGCACAATAAGGACTACAAGCGTGCTGTTAACAGGCTCATGGAGGTCATCGTTGACCATTGTAAAAAGACCTCAGACCTGACCAGGGTAGCACAGTGTAAGCAGAAAGACGATGAGACCCCTGGCAATTATTTTCATTGGTTGAGGAATGTATTCAATGGGGCAGCGGCCATGAAATGCCCAATAGACTACATGACCGACAAAGGGGCCTATGGTACTCATCTGAACATGTGGTTCATGGCGGGACTTCTTCTCAACTTGGCAGCAGACGTGAAACAAACCTGTATTGGATGGGAGTCTCAAGCCCTGGAAGAAGTATTCCGTCATGCTGAACATCATTACAGAAACCATGAGACAGTTACAAAGAAGAAAGTAAGGGCGAAGGAAGATAACCTGGAAAAGGCCCTGCTCACAATGGGTCAGTGGTTCCCCACTCCAAATCAGCCACGCCTGGGCTCTTCTGCTGGCCCAAATCAGTGTCGCTACTGTGGCCAAGACGGACAGTGGATGCAACAGTGCCAACAACTGTCAACCTGCAGCTACTGCAAGCAAGCTGAACACTGGGCTACAGCATGTCCTGTAAGACCAAGGTCCAGGCCCCGTGGAAGCGGAAGAAGCAGAGATAACTTCCAGCAAGGCAGCCGTGGACCCTGGGCCCGACAAAACCCTGGTCAGCCATCACACTCATTCCCTCAGCCGCCACCACCGCAACCCCAGCCTCAACAGCCACAGCAGTGACGCTAGGCAGATATGCCGCACATACGTATGCTTGCCAACAAAAATCACGCTACAGCCACACACACACACACCCCATACTGATACTCTGATTGCACTTACACCTCCCATGTCAGACATGTTCTCAGTTCCACACAGTCACTCACGTTTCTCTTACAAAACCCCATCCTCAGCGTTCTCTCTCTCTCTCCAGATGTACAGAGCAGAGTACACATTTTCATTTTCTTGTGAACATTTCATACAAACTCTGGATGTGGATGGACAGCATAGATGAGTACGCCCATTTACTCTTTCTGCTACATCTGAAGGGAAGGATCATATGCTATCACGTGTCCCTTCGTCTTTGTGGGTAAAGCACAAATATGATGTTGGTCTCATAAAGAACTGCTCCCCAGTGGTAATCGTACCAAAATCTGATTTCAGACCCAAATGCTCGCATTACCCACTCAGACCAGAGGCACGTGACAGCATCACTTCAGGGTTTGAATCTCTTCTGGGTTTGCATTCCAGTTCAATGGGGCACTCTACACTTTCCCCAGGTTAGCTCAAGAATATTATTATGAAAGCTCTACTATCTGTAATGCTGCTTTAAAAGACTCAGTAAGCTCATTAACACTCACGGAGGGTTCTGTCCTGACTCAGTATGTTGATGACCTCTTGCTGTGTGCACCTAATGAAGCACAGTGTCAAACAGAGTCCATCAAACTTCTCTGAAATTTGGCTGATGAAGGCCATAAAGCCTCCAAGCCCAAACTACAGTTTTGTAAACCTGCGGTAACCTCTTTAGGTCATCAAATATCGGCTCAGGGCAAATCTTGCTCCCAAATGTGTGGATGCTATTTGTCACATGGCCAGGCCTAAAACTAAAAGGAGCTCCTTTCTTTTCTTGGCATGGCTTCCTATTGCCACTCTTTTATCCCTGATTTTTCATGCATTGAGAGATCAATGCGTGACATCATTCCATCAAAGGGTCCCTCACACTTCCCTCTTGAGTGGACACCGCTGCCAATGATTGTTTTGAAAACATAAGAAAAGTTCTTTTGGCTCCTCCAACACTTTCACTTCCTGATCCATCTAAACCTTTTGTTCAGTATGTTGATGAGCAATCCGGATGCACGACCTCCGTTCTCCTGCAGCCCCACGGTGACAGACTTTGGCCAGTTGCATATTACTCCTGCAAACTGGACACTGTAGCAGCAGGATTTCCTCTCTGTCTCTGGGCCGTGGCTGTGGCAGAACGTGCTGTAGAGGCATCCCATGACATTGTTCTGTATTCTCCGCTCACTCTGTATGTTTCTCATACTGTTGCACTGCTTCTGAATGAGCAGAAGTCATCACATCTCTCCCACGCAAGGTGGCTTATTCTACCCTCCTCGAATCACCAAACCTTACTGTCAAACGCTGTGCACAGTCAATTAACCCAGCCACCAATCTCCTCCCACCTTCTTGTGACGATGACACAGACTGTGACCATGACTGTTTGTCCTTGCTTGACTTTGTCACCTCTCCTAGACCCGACCTGTCTGACGCTCCACTTCCCAACCCAGACCTTGTCCTGTACGTTGATGGCTCTGCCCCTGTTGACCTCTCTGTAGGCCGCAACAAAGTGGGTTGGGCAGTATGTGATGACCACTATACGTCGTTCTCTGGCTCCTCGCCATCTCATCTTTCTGCACAGGCTGCAGAACTAGCTGCCTTGGCAGAGGCATGCACTTATGCTACGGGGCAATCGGTCACTATTTACACTGACTCTCATTACGCTTTTGAAGTGGTGCATGACTTTGGTGCCCTTTGACGTGAATGTAACTTCCTTACCTCTGCAAGCTCACAGGTAAGGATTCTATACATGTGTCACACCTGCTGAAAGCTATTCTCCTTCCTTTATCTGTGGCGGTGTGCAAATGCACAGCCCACACTTCATCTTCTGACCCTGTGTCTAAGGGTAGCGCACGTGCTGATGCTGCGGCTAAAGCCGCACCCCTGTCTCTTGCTGCGCCCCGTATCATGTCCCCTTCTTCCCCTTCATGTGTCTGCCCTCCTACTAACCAAACCCCCTCTCCTGTTGACTCACTTCTTACCATGCAGTCTTTTTTCTCCCCACAGGAATGTCAGAAATGGGCCAAGAAAGGATGTCACAAAGACCAGGATTTCTTCCATCATTTTGCTAAATTGACACATGAGAAAGACCATGTGTCAAGAGAAGGGATGATATGCATGATATGCAAACTGGTTCTGTTTATGCTGACAATTTTTGCAAAAGTGTCTAATCTGTGATGCTGACAATTTTTGCAAAAGTGTCTAATCTGTGCCACTAACAACGCTCACAGGGTCCCCAAACAGGTTCCAGAAGCTCACCCACCCCCTGCAGAAGGGCAAAAAGTACTGTTTGGTAATGGTTGACATGTGGTCCAAATGGGTAGAAACCTTTCCAGCCAAGCATGCAACAAGCACTGTTGTGGTCAGAGCATTACTGTCAGAAATTATTCCCAGATGGGGAATACCAGAGAAAATCTCCAGTGATAATGGTAGACACTTTGTAAATGAAGCACTGACCAATTGAGTATTACATTGGCCTTTAATTTGAGAAAGCATTGGGCCTAACCTGGCCTACCCTGGATTAAGTGCCTCCCATTAGCACTCATGTACATGCGCATGCAAGCTAGAAAGAAATATGACATGTCACCCTTTGAGATTTTGTTTGCTCACCCCCCATTTTTTAGGTTTCTCTGTGGAAAGGAAGACACCACCTCCTCTAACCACTTCACATTTTGAAAATGCCATATTATCCTATTGCTCTGCATTGTCCTGCCAACTTCAAAACATTTCACAGCAGGTAAAGGCTGCCCTGCCCAGGCCAGCAGAAGGAGTCCTCCACAACATAAGACCAGGTGACTGGGTGGTGGTTAAGAGTTTCAAGCAGAAGAATTGGCACAGCAAACGGTGGCTGGGTCCATACCAGGTCCTTCTGATGATGTACACGGCTGTGAAGATCGCTGAAAGGGCAACGCAGATCCACACAACGCATTGCAGAAAGATCCCAGGAGTCAAGCCAGGAGAACCCAAACCAGACTAGGAATAGAAGCAGAGGGTGGTTAGCCACAACCACCACCCCACGTTGTAGACTAGGACAAGAAGAAGCAGAGCCGTGTCATGCCAGAAGAACTCAGACCAGACCAGGAGTAAGAAGCAGATGGTGATTAGCCACAATCACCACCCCATGTTGTAGACAAGGACGAGAAGAAGCAGACATCGCATTTGACAGCCGTCACAAACAACCTGAGTGCACGCCGAATGCTGCTTAGTAGAAACGTACAGCATACATCTCATTTACACTGATACTGATATGATGAATGAGGGACAGACTGGACATTTATTGCAGCATGAGGCTGCTGAAGAGGATCACTGTCACAGACGCCAAAAATATCATCAAGCTTGGACCATGACAGACATGATATATGTGGGCAGCTCTGTCGTTTTCCTGCTTGGGCTGACCATATACTCATCGGTTCACCACTCTGCCCCATCAACTGATTTGCTCCAAACGAGACGTGAAGTGCATGATTCCAATAATTACTCTATTGACACATATGATAACAACGACTGCAGTGACTGTGTCAATAAAGACTAATTAATGTATAAAATAGATAACCCACCCAACACCTGCCACATTATATCCCACCCTTGCTTGCCCTTCTTTGAGTGCGTATCAGGATGCAGCCTCTTGTGACTTTTCACACATGCCACTATTCTACGTCACTGTCCATGATGTGATAGTTTGAACCTAATAGGGTGTACTCTCACTGATGTTTGCTTTGACCGTCTTGTACATTATGTGTGATCATATATGATCAAGAGAAGGAAACTGTGGTGGAAATTTATTATTCATATGTTCATCATGGTGGAAATTTACTGCTATATACCAATCTGTTGTGTAATTTAGGTGATGTGCAGTTATGTTTAAATGTCTTTCTTCTTCTGAATAATTATTGTTAATACATGCCCTGAGTGTAACTATGGTCAGTGGAATAGTTATTGTCAGAAGGTTCTAGTACTTGCTAGGTTTGAAGGCTACTTCCAGAATGTTCTCTTAGTTTCTCAGCCAGTTTCTGTGTATCCATATAAGGTAATGTGGGGGAGCGCTCTGAGGGTGCCTATAAAAACCAGGAGCCTCCTTTGTTTAAGCAGAGCAGTGCAGAAACTTCAGGTAGGCTGTTTCTTCGCTTCTCTCCTGCTGGCAGTAATAAAGAGAATTCAACATGGCAGATAAGTGTGATTATTTTCTCCAGGACCTTATAAGTGGGCTAGGAAATATTCGGTTAAAGTCAAAAAATGAAAACATAGACACTTTAAACTCAAAAATGAAAACATAGACCCTTCAAACACAGAAGAAGAAAACATACACCCTTCAAACTCAGAAGATGATGATATACATAGATCCCTTAACCTCAGGAGATGATAACATAGATGAGCCAACCTCGAAAGGTGACAACATGAACCTATCAACCTCAGAAGATGACAGCATGGACATAACCTCGGGAGGTGACAGCCCAAAAACCTCAAACTCAGGAAACGTCATAGACGCCCTAACCTCAGAAGGAAACACAGGCACTTTAGACTTAGAAAACAACACAGCAGCATTATGTTCTGAAGCTAACACAGGGGCACTATGCTCTGAGGCTAACACAGGAACATCATACTCAGGGGATAACTGGGGAATCTTAACTTCAAAAGGTAACATGGAAACCTTGAACTCAGGAGAAGATAACATAGACATTTCAACCACAGGAAGTGATAACAAAGACACTTTAACCTCTGGGGAAGATAACATGGACACATTAGCCTCGCGAGATGGTAACACGGACACTTTAACCTTGGGAAGTGATAACATAGTAACTTCAACCTCTAGAGGTGGTGACCTGGTAACCTTAACTTCTGGAGGTGAGAACATGGGCACTTTAACCTTGAGATGATAAAGTAAAAGATTCAAGATTCAAAGATTCTGTAAGATTTACCGCTGGGTCCCAATTTATAAAATCATTCTTTGCTAAGAAGAAGATTCATCCCTTTCCTTGGAGGGGAGCAAAGGCCCACTTTTACTTTTCACCTAAAAACCACCCTTTTGAAGCCATATTCCAGTAGTAAATGGACTACAAAAATCCACTATCAGCGCCAGGAACAACTTGTATCTCCTTTCATAAATTCACTGGAGTTTACTCCCAAAAGAGACCCAATGTCACATAATAGTTATGTGACATTGTCAAGATTCCCTCTTCAAATTCCTCATTAATAATAATAATAATGCATCAGATTTATATAGCGCTTTATCATAGACACTCAAAGACGCTTTACAAGTAGATACATTATTCATTCACTCCAGACAGACAATGGTAGTGGCAAGCTACTACTGTAGCCACAGCTGCCCTGGGGCAGGCTGACAGAAACGTGGCTGCCAATCCGCGCCAACTGCCTCTCCGGCTACCACCAAACATTTATACACATTCACACCACCACTGAAACTCAAAGTCCAACACTGCCCTCCAATGGATAACTCAGGAATATTTTTCTCTCTGCAAGTTGAACTATGAATTGAACAAAAATGACTCTTTTTTCACAAGACTCATTTTTCAGAAAATATTTTTCAGGACACACTGGAAGATTAAGAGTGGACTCTGACACACCATTCTGGTTTGAATTGTTTCATTAATCATTGATTTAAATGTATTGCATGTTTGAAATTAAACTTTATTCACTGCATGTTAATATGAGAATGCATGCTGACTGTAGTAATAATGAAAAATAGTCATGAATCACTGAAGTTTAGTTTAGCTTATGTATAATGTGAATTTCATGTTAATCAATATTTCTTTTTCTTCCTCCATAAGCTCACACAAGCCATCTGACTGGTATCAGCCATTAACCAACTACTCTTAAGTTTATGTGATGCCACTTGCACTCCATTGGTCAGTTTCAGACAAAGAAACTCTTCCTGATTAGACAAGAGTCGATTCTAGTCTCCCACGCTAAATGGTAATTGGTTCTTGTTCCTGCCAGTCAAGTTTTTTTTCTCCTTTAAAAGAGGAAACTCCCAGTTCTACAGCAAATCCTGATTCTTTTCTATTCTGTGCGTTTTTTAAGTTCTTGTCTGTCTGAGGAGAGACCTTTTTTTTTTCTCTCTCTCTTTTTCCCTTTTTTTTTTTTTTTTTTTTTTTTTTGTTACTTATTTGTACCCGTAGGTAGATTTGGTTTGCAGTCTGGTGACAAGCCACCAGCTGCCGGTCGCTGCGTGCGCGAGCGCCCTAAACCTACATGTTTTTGGTATGCGGGAGGAAGCCGGAGAAATCCTGGAGTAAACCCACGCAACACGGGGAGAACATGCAAACTCCACACAGCTCACTGTTGGTCGGGGGCTGGGATCGAACCCACGATCTCATGATCCCCGCGATCCCCCGGCCGAGGGTAAACTGTGCTGCCACAGTGCTAAACCACTGCGCCACCGTGCACCTTTTGAGCTCAGACCTTCTTTATTGCCTGGAGTAAAACTTTGTTTTTCTCTTCAGACTCCTTTTTTTAAAATTTTGTTAAACTTCCTCTAAGTTTTCCTTAAAACACCATGTCAAAGTGGACTGATCTTGATTTTCTAACATTTCACACCTTCGAGCCATAATGAACATCTCATGGAAAGACAAGATAACCAACACAGAAGTGTTGAAACGAGCTGGTCTACCGTCAATGGAGGACATGCTAATACAGATGAACCTGAGATGGCTCGGACATGTTGAGAGGATGGACCACCAGCGTCTCCCTCGGCAGTTACTCTACTCACAGTTATGCAAGGGCAAACGCAATCAGGGTAGACCAAGGCTCAGATTTAAAGACACTGTAAAAAGAAACTTGAAGAAGTTGGACATAGACAGGAGTTCCTGGCAGCAGAAGGCTAAGGACAGAGCTATGTGGAGGAATCTGATCAGACCTAAATGAAACAGTCATTGTCTCCCACGACAGACTGCTATGATGATGATGATTTCACTAGAAGTTACTCTCACCTAATTACCACGACACTGGAAGAATTCAGATTTCATGGCTTAAATATTCTTTTCTCCAAATTTGTGACTTTGATCGAACTTTGAATGGCTTAAAAATTCCAGGGACCCAGGGGGAAGACCGCTGAAATCCTGTGGTTTCTCCCATCCGAATGACATACAGATCAGTGGTGCCAGCACCTCAGCATCTCAGGATCTCAGGATCTCAACTTCCGACGGTTCCGTTTGGGAAGAAATTATCTGCGGGCAGATAATGTTTTATGCCATATAATTCAAACTACGGATCCAGCTGAAGTCACCCAATCAACTGATCATGTAAGGAAGATCCACTTTTTATCTGGTAGGCCAAATGCGATGTCCATCGCAACTGAAGTATGTCAAAATTTTTCATGTTAAGGTCTAGTTCATAGGCTTTGATTGGAGTTATAAATTAAAGAAAAGTCACATCCATCTTTTCGTTAACCTCCATTCCATGTTAGAGTAATCCAGAATTTCCTTTTTCATATAAATCATCTTTTATTATTTTCTTCATAAAATTGCATCCAATTTCCTTCACCTTCTGTTACAGTTATTTTACAGTTTCCCTTTTGCATCACAGTTACAAATTCAAACTATGGTTCTCCTTTCCTTGGTGGGCAGTGTGGTGGCGGAGTGGTTAGCACTGCGGCAGTACAGCAACTCACCCTTGGCCAGGGGATCCTGGGTTCGATCCCAGCCCCCGACCAACAGTGATCTGTGTGGACTTTGCATGTTCTCCCTGTGTCTGCGTGGGTTTACTCCGGGTTTTCTCCGGTTTCCTCCCACATGCCAAAAACATGCATTAGGTTAATTGGCATCAACTGGGGATTCTAAATTGTCCTTAGGTATGACTGTGAGAATCTGTGTTGGCCCTGCGAAGGACTGGTGATCTCTCCAGGGTGTACCCTGCCTCTTGCCCAAAGATGCTGGGATAGGCTCCAGCCCCCCCGCGACCCAAAAAGGATAAAGCGGAAGAAGATGGATGGATGGATGGATGGATGGATGGATGGATGGATGGTTCTCCTTGGTTCCACAAATGTTTGATAATCCACTTTATGCTCAGTAATCTGTTACAAGTTTAATGTGATGCTTGATACTTGTTGATCATTTCACCTTGCCCTACAAGTCGTTTGAATGTAATGTTTTACAGTATCTAAGCTGAGTTTGATCATTAAACTGTTAACGGTATATGGAAGTTTCTGCTTGTTTTTCTTTTTGTGTGTGTGTGTCTGTTCTATCCAGTCACGCAGATGAATTCACCAATGTTTGAGACTGATTCATAGAGGTACAAAGATTAATTATTAATAAAACTGTCCATTCTTTTGGACTGGTGCCCCACGAGCTTGTGCGTTGGTAATGAAGTGAAACCTCATTCTCCCCCACACACACGTATATATATAAATTAAATAATCTTTGTACCTAATAACTATAAACCTGTACAATTCAAAGATTTTATTTGTCAATACTACTATACGTACAGGACATACAGAAGAATTAAAATGGTGTTTCTCTCTCTTCAGTTGTGTGTACAATATAAAAAAGAAAAAGGAATAAGGCCGGAAAAAAACAACAGCAGTCTATGTACAGTAATGCAACCCATAGTGCAAATGGCAACAAAAGATAGACCCAGACCACCCATAGTGCAAATTGAGATAAACGATTAATAATAATGAAACCTAGCAATCCTATATACAGAAAACTAGAGATGTAATGCCCGAAGTTGCAGTTCAATGTGGTAGTGTAGGTGCAGACAGTGACAGATAGGACTGCACATGATCAGTATTGCAATGACAGACAGCAGCAGATATGACATTTGTGCAAATGGTTGCAGTTAAAGTGCAGAGACATACAGGAGCAAATGTATTATTGTTGGTGTGCCAGTCTTTCTATGCCAACAGCTGAGGTAGTTATTGTGTGGGTCAGTGCATTATGGTCTGGTGGGGGAGGGGGGCAGAGTTCAGGGTCCTGATGGCCTGATGAATGAAGCTGTTTAGCAATCTTGTGGAGTGGGCCTGGAGGCTTCAGTACCTTTTATCCAAGGGAAGGGGGCTGAAGAGGAAGTGTGAGGGGTGGGAGATGTCGCCTGCAATGTTGATGGCTCTGCGGGTGAGACAGGTGAGGTAGAGGTCTGACAGAGGGGGCAGAGAGGCACTAATGATCTTGCTGGCTGCTTTCACTGTGTGTTGTAGTGTCTTCTGGCAGGAGGCGGTGCAGCTTCCATACCACACCATGATGCAGCTGGTGAGGATGCTCTCAATGGTGCCCCGGTAAAAAGAGCACATGATGGGGGATGGGACTTGAGCTCTTCTCACTTTGCGGAGGAAATGGAGGTGAGTTTGAGCCTTCTTGGCCAGTGATGTGGTGTTGTTGGACCAGGAAAGGTCCTCGGAGATGTGCACCCCCAGGAACTTGGTGCTGCTCAGCCTCTCCACAGCTGTACCATCAATGATCAGAGGGGGTGCTGTGTGTGACCCCTCCTGAAGTCAACCACAATCTCCTTGGTTTTTCCCACATTCAAGAAGAGGTTATTGTCTTTACACCACTGGACCACTTGGCTCACCTCAATTCTGTAGTTGGCCTCCTCGTTGTTGGTGATGAGGCCCACCACCGTCTTGTCATCCGTAAACTTCATGATATGGTTGGTGTTGTAGGCTGGTACGCAGTCATGGGTCAGAAAAGGTGAAGCGCAGTGGGCTGAGCACGCATTCTTGTGGGGGCCCTGTGCTCAGTGTGATGGTCTGGGAGATGTTGTTGCCAACCTGCACGTTCTGTGGCCTCCCCGTGAGAAAGTCCAGCACCCAATTACAGAGAGAGGTTTTGAGTCGCAAGTGTCTGAGTTTTTGTATCAGAGGCTGATACTGTTAGGAAAAATTGTATATACTGTATGCATATAAACAGTTATCATTTTATTAATGATTCATGAAATGAAGATTGATATTCTTATATGTATGATGCTTTTTCTTATTAGTCATAAATACAACTTGTGCTTCTTATAATCACTGTTAGTGACTAAGCTGCATCACCCTTCTGTTGTTCATCTGATGTGTGATAAAAGAGTGTTGACATATATGCTGTATCAAGACTTGTCCCCTGTACACCCTGTGTGTGCAGGGGACATTGCATGAACAGAGTGTTCATACAATTTATCTCCTACACACACTTGAAGACATACGGAGCGTACTTTTTGCTTATGTGGTAATTCTGTTTGTTCTGCTTTTGCTGAGTTTATCACATACTCCATGTATATAAAGAAAGCAACTGCGGATTGTCTGGCAGTATTCAACTCGCCCTGTATGTGGGTTGATTACTCCTTGCAAGTAAAAACTTCAAAGGCTCTGCGTGTCTTAAGTCTGATCTTTGATTCAGTCTAATGCCTTTTTGTACTCTGTATTTGAGAGGTTATATTTCAGACTTCTGACATAGCTGGTGCCGAAACCCGGGACAGCTGAGATCCAGGTGGAGCGGGAAGGGATGTGTGTCCTGCAGGTTGAAAATTGGAAACCCGACTTGAGGGAACGCTGCCAGAGACTCTCCTTCTCCCGGCTCTAATCTGGTGACGGCTGTCCTTACTGATAGAGCCTAAAAAGTAAGTTACAAATTTTTCCCTTTTCAGATTGACTGTAGTAGACGTATATGAAGAATAACCGAGCCTCACAATTCACAATTTCCCATTTTTAAAGAACCACGGGTCAGCTGACGAGCAAGTAATGGTAGTACAAGCGGCGTCCTGTACTTTTCCTTGTGGTTAAAAACCGCTGCAGGAATGCAGTGGTCTTAGGAAGTAACGTGACGGCGATTCACGGTTACTGACCGGTCAGGTTTTAAAATAAATAGGGTGAAGGAATTCACCCCAAATTGGGCAGTAATAGTGTTAAACAGTCGGCGTACTGTTCAACGTTCCTGACTACGGAACACACCCCAAAAATTGGGTAGTAATACGTTACGGTGGGCGTACTGTTAACGTCCCTGACCATCTAAAAATGGGGAATTGTGTTAGAAGACCAGATAGGCAGACGAATAAACAGAAGAAAAAACAGGACATAGCGCGCGCAGCTGTAAAAATTACAATAACAGACAAAATGAAATGGGAAAAATAAAGGATCCAGAAAAATACTTAAATAAATGGAAAAAAGGATTTCTCATTCAAGCCCACGATGAACGTGGATGAATGCCAGGCATTGTTAACAACCATTGAAAAGACGTCTAATAAACCTGTTAAAACAGGCAAACCCAGTGCGGAGCTCCAATGTGCCATCTTGTGCTCACAAGCGGCAGAGGCTTCCCAACGGAGAGCTGATGAAGCCAGAAAACTCCACTATTGGAAAATCCACCCCCATACCCCAAACCGGGACCTAAGGCGGGCCCGTATTCCACTCTTTCACAAGAAGCCCAAGAGGTTGGGAAAAGGAGGAAGCAAATAAAATCATAATTAAATGGCAGCAAAACTGGATAACGTTAAAATGGACAATGAGAACGTTGTTTTATCTATTATCTATTCTGTGTGTGTGTGTGTGTGTGTGTGTGTGTGTGTGTGTGTGTGTTTGATCTGTGAAGAAAGTGGTATGGGTACTTTTACAAAGTTTTTATTTTTTCAATTTAACTCTGTGGGGTCTTGATTAATGTTGCGTACGTGATAAACTGTTTACATATTTTAAAAAAAACAAAAAAAAAAACAATTTTGACACATTACTGACCTTTGTCCTTGACTGAAATATGACAGTGCACTTTATAGGGAAAAAAGGACTGACGTGTGACAATGTGACTACAGGCCATACTATGATCATATTATGATGTCATTTAATAATGCCTAATCACTGAAGATTTTATGTTTACCCTATATCACATGATTTAGAGCACAGAGGATCAAAACAGATTGATAATTAATGTGTCTGTGCATATGATCTGCCAGAGGCTGTGGATTATCAGACAAAGGTCTTGGAGAAAGAATCACTTTTTGAAGCCAAGTATGACTTTGTATGACATTGTAGATAACATAAGGTGTACTGATTCAAATGACTGACTTTACAAATGTAATGTTTATATGATTTTATACTGATATTACTCACCACATAATGGTGCGGTAACAATATATTTCAGAAATGTGACAGCAATGAGGGATGTGCTTCTCCTGATTCAGCGGTGGCCAAGCTGGGACGGGGTGAACTACATTGCACTCCATAATTTACCAAGGAATGTATGAAATAGGGACATTCCTTGAAAAACATTAAATCGAATTCTAAATTAGGCAAAACGTCCGCCTTTCCTTTGACTGAAAGAATGTGACACAATATTTCAAATTCAACCCATTTGTGTTCAACTGGACAAACTGATCTTATTTATCAATGCTGAAGCATATCAAAAATGCACAGATAGTTATTTTGTTTTTCTTAAATGAAATTTGTAAACTATTTCAAGAGATGTCACAAAAAGAAGCTATAATTATTGAGATATTAAGCCTCCATGTACCAAAACAGAGGGTATCAAAGAAATTAATTAGCAAATTAATTAGCAAATAATTATCAATCCCCAGAAAAATAGATAATGCATAAAAATTATCAATAAATGCAATTTTATTTACATAAGTGCTTTTCATTTCATTTTCTGTAGTGCCCAGGATAAACATATGGCTGCAGTTATAACTCAAATACAGGCTGGGCAATACAGACCACCTTTTTATTATTTATGGGATAATACAAATAATAAGATCATGCCCTCTATTATCCTACACATTTCCCATGTTGTGGAGGAGGGGGCGAACAGCAACTCTCTCCCTCTCTCTACTTAGCAAAGGAAGAAGCGAGCGATAGGCTTGCTCTGTAAAAATAGAAGTGTGCTTATGCTGTAACGGTGTTGTCTGGGGTTAACTTATCTGTATTCTGTACAGATGGTAAATATGCTTATAGCACATGCCACCTGCATAACGCTACTCACTGTGCTGCTATTGGTCTTTTAGGAACCGTCAGTCTCATTAATAATGTTGATGTTTTAAAAGACTGTCAAAATAATATGGACCTTCCTCCTGTTTCATGTGTAAATAATTAGATATACATTTGGCTTGTCTGATGAAAATTTGCTCTGCCACCCACATTATACAGATGAGCTGTCCTGGTGGCACATGGCCAACCATGTGCCAACAGGAGGAAATCAATAAAGAACCACCACCGACAACACTAGACACTCCCACTCCCACTGCAGTACGTATTGCTGAATGACCATCTCGGATTCACCTTTCACACGCTAAAAGACTACGGGTGCCTGTAAGTGAACTAACTAACTTGTTTCCCTGAGTAAGTCCAGTACAAAGGGGGCATGTCCTTTTAAGGACAAGGCCGTCTCAACCCTGGTGAAGAAAGAGGCCCGGAGGGGTGCTCTCTCAGGTGGAAGCATGGCACCAAAACTATTGATGACTCTGTGCTCAGCACTTCTCCTGGCAGTGGGGTGGTAAGCTCTTTCTGATTCAAGGACAAGGAACCCACGAAGCACGGACAATGAACAATACGCATAACCTATGGTACCAGACAATGGTGGTTTCGGTGAGAGGACTGGGAATCGATACTTCTTGCTATGTGTGTTCATTGCTACCCCATTTACACAAGACTGCAATACCCATGATCCCTGTTCCACTGAGTGAAGAGAAAACACCCGGAGCGACAATAGCGATGAACTCTCGTCTCAGTCTGTTTAATACAAGCAATAAAGTTGGACATTGGTTGGTGGGGAATTTGTCAGAAAGGTATCTTAATAGATTGAATGTCACTATTACTGATTACACTGGGTCTAAGATTAGAATATTTAATATTATTGGGATTGGAACTTCTTTGCTTGCAGTTAAGAAGCATTTAATGAAAGTAAATCCTACACTGTTTACTTCACCAATCTGCTTTCACAAAAATTGTAGTAAAAACAGTTTCAACCTGGGTATTTCACAAAGATGCAATGATACTAAGGAAGTGACCTGTGAAGTGTCATATTATGATTCTGTCTGTAGAAATGTATTTCACTTTCCCTATATTGCTGCTGGAAAATTCACCTTAAAGAGGAAAAATTGTACTTTTAACTGTAGCAATAATCCTACTGTTTTTTGGCCAAATGATGATGGGTATGGATTCTTGGAAAAACCAATGGGTACTCTTTTTCCAATGTATGGCAGTGCTCTAGCTATACGCCACATGAATGCTTAATAATGTCAATGTAGGAAATCTTTTGAAGTTACATTATACTGATAATTGCATAAGATTAAAAAGATTAATAAAATAATAAACAAGAGGAAAATGTTAGGAAAAATTGTATATACTGTATGCATATAAACAGTTATCATTTTATTAATGATTCATGAAATGAAGATTGATATTCTTATATGTATGATGCTTTTTCTTATTAGTCATAAATACAACTTGTGCTTCTTATAATCACTGTTAGTGACTAAGCTGCATCACCCTTCTGTTATTCATCTGATGTGTGATAAGAGTGTTGACATATATGCTGTATCAAGACTTGTCCCCTGTACATCCTGTGTGTGCAGGGGACATTGCATGAACAGAGTGTTCATACAATTTATCTCCTACACACACTTGAAGACATACGGAGCGTACTTTTTGCTTATGTGGTAATTCTGTTTGTTCTGCTTTTGCTGAGTTTATCACATACTCCATGTATATAAAGAAAGCAACTGCGGATTGTCCGGCAGTATTCAGCTCACCCTGTACGTGGGTTGATTACTCCTTGCAAGTAAAAACTTCAAAGGCTCTGCGTGTCTTAAGTCTGATCTTTGATTCAGTCTAATACCTTTTTGTACTCTGTATTTGAGAGGTTATATTTCAGACTTCTGACAGATACAAAAACAAATGATAACAAATGATACAAAAAGGATGATTGTGTTGAATGCTGAACTGAAGTCCAAGAACAGCATTCGCACATAGGAGTTCTTTGAGTCCAGGTGGGTGAGGGCTGGATGGAGAGCAGCAGCGATGGCATCTTCTGTGGATCTGTTTGACCTGTATGCAAACTGAGATGGGTCATGGGAGGAAGGCAGGATAGACTTGATATTCTGCATGACCAGCTGCTCGAAGCATTTCATTATAATGGGGGTCAGTGCTACAGGCCGGTAATCATTGTAGCTGGATGGGACGGGCTTTTTTTTTTCAACTGGTATTATGGTAGCAGTTTTGAAATGTGGGGACAACAGCTTGAGTCAGGGAGATGTTGAAGATGTCGGCCAGGACATTCTTCAGCTCCTCTGCACAGTCCTTCAGGACTCGACCCGCTATGTTGTCTGGACCAGCTGCCTTGTGTGGTTGATCCTGCAGGGGGTCCTCTTCACACTAACCAGATCCAAACTCATGGCCTGCTCATCTGAAGGAGGAGTGATCTTCTGTGCTGATGTACTGTTTTGTGCTTCAAAGCGGCCAAAGAAGTCATTTAAGTTGTTGAGCAGTGTGGTGTCACTCGCACGAGTCTGAGGTGGAGGTTTGTAGTTGGTGAGGGTCTGTATGCCACGCCAGAGGGAATGTGCATCTCTGGTGTTGCTTAAGTGGCCGGATATTTTCTTGCTGTACTGTCGTTTTGCTTCCTTGATGCCACGGGACAGGTTGGCCCTAGCTGTTGTTAGTCCTGCAGTGTCGCCGGCCCTGAAGCCTGCATCCCGAGCCCTCAGGAGCCTGTGGACATCTGCTGTCATCCATGGCTTCTGGTTAGCATGAACAGTGATGGTTTTGCAGTGAGTGACATCATCAATGCATTTCGCTATGAATGCTACAACAATCTCAGCATACTCCTCTAGGTTTGTGTGTTCATTATGAGTGGCTGCGTGCTTGAAAGCGTCCCAGTCTGTAGTGCTGAAGCAGTCTTTCAGAGCATCAGAGGATCCCTCTGGCCACATACCTACCTGCTTTTTAGTTGGTTTGATTGTTTTCACTCTGGGTTCGTATGCCAGCCTTAATAGGATGGTAACATGATCAGAGAGATCCAGGGGTGGAAGGGGGCAGGCGCTGTATGCTTTCTTGTGGGTTGTGTACACCAGGTCCAGCAGATTGTCTCCTCTTGTTGGAAAGTCTACATGTTGGTGTAGGTTTGGTAGGAGGGATTTTAAATCTGCATGGTTGAAGTCTCCTGCCGTGATGAGGAATCTGTCTGGATGCACTGTTTGTGTCTCACTGATGGCCTGATAGAGTTCTTTTAGTGCTTTGCTCCTCTCACCGGTGCCAGTGGGCAGGGCGTACACCACTAGTAGGACAGATGAAAATTTTCTCGGAATGTAAAAGGGTCGGCACTTGATGATCATAAACTCCACCAATGGAGTGATTTATGATGATGTTTATGGAATGGTTTATGTACAACAGTCGCATCTCTGCACCAGGTGTCGCTGATGTAAGCACACACACCTCCACCCGAGTTTTTCCTCCTTCCATGAGTACTCTGTCACTGCAGTAGCATTTTAGCCCAGTTAACTGAATGGAAGAGTCTGGTATATTGTCATTTAACCATGTTTCCGTAAAGATAAAAACACAGCAGTTCTGCGCATCACATTGCATAGTTCTCAGGAGCTGTATGTGGTCTATTTTGTTGTCTAGTGAGCGTACGTTGGCCAGAATGAGGGAAGGAATCTTCCATCTGTGCGGGGTAGCGGTTAGCTTCGTTCAGATACCTCCACATTTACCTCTCTTTTGCCGCCACTCACACCATCTATGGCGTCTCTATTTGGGATGTGACACGGCAGTCGAGTCCGGGGGTGTGGAGGACTGGTGGAGAAGACCCAGGCCACGGAGATCCTCTGTAACGCTCTGATCCAGGACATAATGTTTGATCATACTCCTTATCTCCAGGAGGCTGTGACGACTGTAGCTTGTGTGCAGCATCATATATGTACATTAAACACATAAATTTACACTTAAGCATAATTTAAACAACACTAAGTGGTACAAAACACGAAGAGAGAAGAGAGACCGCTATGTGTTCATGCCCCACCTAGCATGAACACACTAGGTGGCATGATCACACCTTTAAACACAAGTAAAACTTTTAAACACTGGAGATCACCTGATTGCTGGGGTCTTTCTGCAACTGTGGGGGTTCCCCCCTACAGTTGATAGTGCTATGAGATGACTGTTGTTGTGAAATGGCGCTATATAAATAAAGTTGAATTGAATTGAATTGAATTGAATAGATATCACAGGAATCTTACCCTCAGGAACTGGCAACAAATAATTTCCACACTCAAGAGATGACAACATAGAATTAATCTCGAATGGTAATATGGAACTCTCAAACTCAGGGGATGATGACAGGGACCAGTTAACCTCAGGAGATGGCAACAAAAAACTCTTAAACTCAGAAAGTGAAAGTGTAACATCCTTAAGCTTAGAAAATAACGTCAGAGCCCCCTGCTCCAAAGAAAACCACTTGGGGATTTCAAACTCAGAAGGTCACAATGGGGTCCTTTGCCTTGAAGACCACAAAGGAGCCCTTAGCCCCAGGGGCAACCACAAGGAAATTTTAAACCGAGTAAGAGCTTCTTGCTCAGGCAGCAACACAGAGACTCTATGCACTGGCAATAGTAACTCTAAGCTGAAGGGCTAACACAGGCAACCTTAATGCAGACACTGATAACAGAGGCATTCCTAGCTTGAGGGCCTCGGATGCAGAGATTTCCAGCCCAGGGAACATAGAGGCAGAAATTTCTAACTCAGGGGGTACAAATACAGAATTCTCAGGTGCAGGTGCAGAAATTTCTGGTTCAGCAGACACAAATGGAAAAATTTCTGGTTCATGAGACACAAATGCCAAATTTTCTAGTTTAGGACACACTAAAGCAGAATCTTCTGGTTCAGGACACACTAAAGCAGAATTCTCCGATTCAGGACACACTAAAGCAGAATTTCCTGGTTCGGGAGACACTAATGCAGAAATCTCTGGTGCAGGAGACATACATGTGGAAATTTCTGGTTCATGACACACAGATACAGAAATTTCTGGTTCATAGCACACAAATGCAGAACCCTCTGAACCAGGACACACAAATGCAGAAATTTCTGTCCCACTAGACACACATGCAGAAATTTCTAGTGCCAGTGACACAAATGCAGGAATTTCTAGTTCAAGACGCACTAATGAAGAAATTTCAGAGGATATCGATACAGGAGTCTCAAGTTCAGAAGGTAGTTCCTGAGGGGCCTTCGGCGCAGGGGCTAACAGCAGCCGACCAGGCGGCGAAGGTGGAGCTGGCTGCTCGAACTCTGGGACGATGGATTGAGGTCTCCTGACCTCTTGGACATTGGGTGGAGGTCTTCTGACTTCTTGGACGTCGGGCGGAATGTGCCGCTTGGATGGTGTCAGAGCTGTGGTGTGAAACACCATCTCTAACGCAGACACCTCAGACATGAAGGAGGAGATGGAAGAGGGGGCCAATGCAGGAACAGACAGTGGAGCCTGGCGGAGGGAGGCCAGAAGCAGATGAGAGCTGCAACTGGGTTCCCCCGTCAGGAGTTAGGAAAGACTCTAAGTTTAGATGTTAAAAATACAAAATAAGGTACTTGCCTTAACTCCTGCTCCACTGCCAGCGAGGACCTCGGTGACTTTGCAGCAAGTGAGGCGATGACCATCTCAATAGATGCAGAAGGAGCCGCAGATGAGACAGTCAGAAGTGCAGCAGCAGGTGTGGGCACCAGCATGGAGACATTGAAGCTGGCACTGCAGGCTGGGTGACAGGCGAGGCTGGTGGAGCGCGAGGTAGTGTGTGCACAGAGGAGAGAGCTGGAGCCATTGCGTGTGCCTCGGGGACAACAGGAGCAGTAGCGTGCACCTCAGGAGCAACGGAAACTGGTGTGCACACCTCAGGGACAGCTGGAGCTGTTGTAAGCACATTGATGATGGCAGAAGCTGTGATGCGCACCTCGCGAATAGCTGGAGCAATCTGAGGAGGAGCCGTAGCAGGTGGTGGTACATGGTGTCGAGTGGAACAGTGTCTCCCAGAGCCTTCTTTCCACCCAGGGCCCCTGAATGTCAGTTTGCTGCCGCAGAGGGCTCCCCGTTTCACTGGAGAGAGAACTGGTGGCAGGGAGGATGAGATGGCAGGTGGTAGCAGAGGAAGGGAGAGATTCAGCATCCGGGGGTGGGAGAGTACGCTAGGTCTGGCCTCCAGCAGATTAGCTACACCACCCCAGCAAAGCAATTCATCCTCCCGGGATGAGCAGCTCCAAGCGTCGGTCACCATGTCTTCAATCATGGTTACCACCTCCAGCTCGTCCCAACTCCATTTTCTCCTCCTCCTGACAGACTCACCCACTGGGTCCATTTCAGGTGGTGCTCTTCTGTCATAATTCTTGTTCCTCCGGGGCAAGGAATGAGAGGAGGACCCAAGTGCTAGACAGCTCTGACAGACCATGGTTTATTTATAAAGAGAAAATAAAAGCTGCACGTGGGCAGAACTAAAAGACAAAACAGGCAGGCCTTTAACTCAGCAGGTAACTTACAGATTTCCAGAAGTGTGTGTGAGACGTAAAAATGCACAAAGACACCACACAGAGCACAGACTGAATGATGCATAAATCGACAGAAGGGCAATCAGGACAACACAGAGCAGGTGAGCACCATCAAGGGCAAACAGACAGCACAGGACGGGTGGAGCTGTGCAGACAACACAGATAAGAAGTGCACATGAAACATGACACTGAACGCACAGGACAACAATAGGTGGACAGGTACATACAGACCCAAGACCAAGCAGGGGATGACACAAAAGACAGAGACAAGGGAATCAGGGGAACACAGAGGGAAAGTGGTACAAAACAACAATCATAAAAGATTACAGAAACACAACCATATAAACATAAAGCAATTCGTGACTGAGCCCCTCCCCCCAACACACACACCTTCCCCAAAGGCAGACTCCTGACACCCATCAAAGAAAATAACAATCATAAAAGATCACAGAAACAACCATATAAGCATAAAGCGTGGGGTTGATCCTGTGATCAAGCCCAGATTCATGACAGACAGAGAGCTGGATTAGAGCTTAAAAATCTCTAACAAAAACCTATGTATGATCAGCAACACGCTACCCATTCGAGACTTATGCTACCACCAACATCTCAAATATATCGGACACATATGCCAACTTGGAAATGATGCACCTCAAGGGCAGGTGCTTTTTGATGTCAGAACGTGCCGCAAAGTATGGAACTATGTTGAAAAATTGTTGGGTGTAGATATCCATCAGTCTAGGAAGACCATGATGGCAAAGACAGCCTTCATGAAACTGATAGATGTGAGGTTCCCTGTATCAGGAGTGCCCCAAGGCCAGTAATGTGCAACGTGGGAAAAATGATGATGGTGATGTGTTGGTTTCCTGTATACTGTACTGTGATTTTTTTTTATTTTTTTTATTTAGGTTTTTGTAAAGGGTATACAGGTCATTACAGCATTGCATTGTTTACATTTTCATCACATGTTCCCTTATTTTGTGCTATTTGACAACATTGGTAGGATAATTATTACAACACCCCTTTTTTTTTAAAGTGAAAGAAAAAGTGAAATTAAAGAGAATAAAATAAAAAAACCAAACAAACAAACAGAACAGCAAAAAACAAACAAACAGAAAATTAAGTAATTAAAAGTAAAAGAGCATCTGAGTAGTGCTGGAACAAAGAGCGGGACCATTATTGAAATGGTATTTGTCAAAGATTAGATCTAATGGAAGACACATATGCGATCCAGGGTTGCCAAAAGTTCATGAACCCATCCATGTCCTGTCTCAGTGCGAATGTCAACTTTTCCATCGAGTAAATGTCTTGAATCACGTTAATCCAATCTTCAGGTGTAGGACAGTCCTTCAGCATCCATTTTTTAGTTAGGGCTTTTATACTTGCCAATATTAAAACATTGAATAAGTATTTATCTCCTCGTCTTTCCAGTGAGTCCGGTAGTAAACCCAAATACAAAGTTACAAAAGAAAAGGGAACTGTTATTTTGAATATTTTCCCCAATATTGTCTGTACCTTGGTCCAATATTGGTGGATAACTGGGCATGACCAAAACACATGAAAATGATTTGCAGTCTTTTCACCACACAAGCGCCAACAGTTCGACCCCTTATGGGTAAATTTGTATTGTGCAGGTGTTCTGAAAAATCTTACCAAATTTTTCCATCCAAATTCTCTCCACTGCAGGGATGAGGTACTTTTCCATTGCTGTTTATTTAGCTTTTCCCATATTTCCAGTTGTAAAGTGAAATTCCCCTCTTTTTCCCATCTCTCTTTTATATATGATGTGTTGTCTCCTTTTAAGTCTTGAAGACCTTGGTATATTTTAGAAATGTATCTGATCCCTGGGATCCCTTTATATGCCATTAAGAAGACCTTCAGAACACCTGACTGGGCCCTTTCCAAATCCTCCTTTTTAAGTATATTGTTTATGTGGTGTCTAAGCTGAAAGAACCTGTAAAGATCTTGATTTATTAGACCTTGTTTTTTCAAATCTTCAAAACTTCTTAAAGTTTGCCCCTTAAAAAAATCGTAATATTTTATCAGCCCTTTCTCTTTCCACTCTTTAAATCTAGTGTCTGTTTTATTGGGGGTAATGTCTTGATCATAGGCAATCCATTGCAGAAGTCGATAGGGCTCTTTGGCTTGATTCTCTCTGACTATCTTAAACCAAATTTTTAGCGGGGTCTCTATCCACGGGTTAGTGTTATTCAAGAGTTTAGGTAAGGCATTGTTCCCTATTATCGCCTGTAGGGGGATGTCACTTGTTATTTGGCATTCGATCTCCTTCCATTGTGCAGTGTAGACTGGGTTAAATATCTCTATTAAAGTTTTAATTTGTGCGGCTTTAAAATAGTCCCTGATATTTGGCAGTGTGAGCCCACCTTTGTCTTTGTTTAGCTGTAAGGTTCTATATCTGATTCTAGGTCTCTTGCCCTGCCATATGAATCTTGAGATCCTTCTGTCCAGCTCCTGCCATGTTTTTTTGGGAGGTTCTACCGGTATTGTTTGGAAAAGGTATAGAAGACGTGGAAGTATATTCATTTTGACTGCTTCAATTCTTTGTGCAGTACCTAAGAATGGTATCATATTCCATCTTGCTAGGTCAGATTTTATTTTTGTCACCAGTGGATCATAGTTTAGTGTTATAATTTAGTTGAGTTGTTTCGAGATACTGACCCCCAGATATTTCATAGATTCCATCTCCCAGTTAGTTTTGAGTTCACTTAGTGAATAATGATTTGGGTCATAGTTGAATGTTAAAACTTGGGTTTTATGCATGTTTAATTTGTACCCCGATAAATCTCCATAGTCTGAAAAAACTGAGATTAGTTCTGGTAAAGAAGTGTCCGGCTGCCCTAGGTATATTAAAATGTCATCAGCAAAGAGTGCTATTTTATGTTCCTTCTGACCAAGTGTAATACCTTGAATTTCTTGATTTTGTCTTATCCATTGGCTCAGAGGTTCTATGAAGATTGCAAAGAGCAGTGGAGACAGGGGGCAGCCCTGATGACATCCTCTTTCCAGCTCAAAAGATGATGATAAATTACCGTTAATCCTTATTTTAGCTGTTGGTTTTTTATATAATGCCTGTATAGTTCTAATGAAGTTGTTATGAAAATTGAAACTGGATAAGATTCTATATAGGAAAGACCAGTCAACCAAATCGAATGCTTTTTCAGCATCTAATCCCAATATGACTGCATTTAAGTTATATTTTTTTATATGATGAATTATGTGTAAAGTGCGTCTAATGTTGTCTTGTATCTGTCTTTGTCTTATAAAACCTGTTTGGTCTAAGTGAATTAACTTTGTCAGTATGTTTTCTAACCTTTTGGCAAGGATAATGGTAAAAAGCTTATAGTCCTGATTTAATACACTGATTGGTCTGTAGTTGGAGCATTCTAGTTTATCCTTTTCAGGTTTAGGTATAACTGCAATGACCCCTTCTCTCCAGGAGGGGGGGATTTCCCCTGTGTGGAGGACATAGTTAAATGTTTTCAGGAGGAGAGGAGATAGTTGCTGTTTAAAGGTTTTGTACCATTCTGCTGTATAGCCATCTGCTCCTGGGGATTTGTTAGCTTTAAGTTTCATAATTGCTTTTTCCAGTTCTTTAGGTTGTATTTCTGACAGTAGTGTTTTATTTTGTGATTCCGTAAGTTGGGGAAGGTTTAATGTGTTTAGGAATGTCTCGGATGCGTTTTTATGTTTTTTGTGGGAGTATAAGTTCTTGTAGTAATTCTCGAAGCTTTTAAGAATATCCTGAATTCTGAATTTTATTTCCTTTGATACTGGGTCTCTGATTTTGTAGATTGCTTTTTCTGTTTGTTGTTTCCTCAATTTATAGGCTAGTAATTTTGCCGATTTACTGCCTGCTTCATAGTGTTTTTGTTTCAAGAAATGTAAGTTTCTTCTGGATTTCTATTGTGTAGATCTCATTTATTTGATTTTTAATTTCTTTAATCTTGAGCGAGCCATTAGAATGAGTGTTGCCTTTGTGTTCTTTTTCTAGGTTCTTGAGTTCTGACTCTAATGTGATTAGTTTTTCTTGTCTCAGTTTCTTTTGGGTTGCCAGTTTTGCAATAATTTTTCCCCTTATTACAGCTTTGCACGCATCCCACAGTATTAAAGGGGATACTTCTCCATTATCGTTTTCTTCCAAATATCTGAGAATATCTGATTCCAATTCATCTTTCAGTGGTCCTTTCAGGACATTTGAATTCAACCTCCAGGAAAATGTATTATTTGTGTATTTTTGGATGTTTAAGTCCATATAGATCGGACTGTGGTCAGAGAGATCCATCAGTCCTATTTTACATGTTTTTACTCTTCCAATGTCTCTATTAAACATAAAAAAGTAATCAATCCTTGAGTAAGATGAATGTGGCGTTGAATAAAAAGTATAATCTTTTACATTGGGGTTGAATTCCCTCCACACGTCACAGATTCCCATTTCTTTTAATAGCATCCGAGTTTTCCTACTTTGAGTGTTATTTTGATGTGAAGAATTACCTGTTGCATCCCAGTATGGATTCAGTCTTAGATTGAAGTCTCCACCACATATCACTAAACCTTGGGCTTTAGTTATCATTAGGTCGAATACATTTTTATAAAATTTCCATTTAGCCCCTGGTGGTGCATATACATTCAGAAGGGTGATATCTTCTTCCTCTAGCTGCCCAATTACCAAACTGTACCTCCCTTCTTTATCTTTGTGTTCTGATTTTTTTTCAAATGTAATTTTGGTTGATATCAATGTCGCTACTCCCCTCCTCCTCCCTGACTTATATGAAGATGAAGAGATCATTTTAAACCCTTGTCTATTGAGTTTAGTGTGTTCCACGTCTGTTAGGTGGGTTTCTTGTAAAAATATTATTTCTGCTTTGTCTTTTTTCATTTTGCGTAGAATCTTGGATCTTTTAACTGGATTCAGGATCCCTTTTACATTATATGAGGCTATTTTGGTTACACCCTGTGTCTCCATTGTATTTTCTTATTTAGTATAACAGTGTGGTGGCCCTCTTTTTTGCTACTCAGAAACTGAAAGAACATTAAGAACATAAAAAACATTAAGAACATAGTGTATGAAACTTTAAAACAAAAAACTGTCAAAAAAACTTCCTGAGCTGGGGTCTCTTTAAAGACCCTGTAAGAGCCCTGATGAAGTGTAGGCTCTGAGGGAAATTCCTCAAACTCTGTTACGTGTTGAGGGCCCTCTCTTACCCCTGTAAGCTGTCCCATGTTTTTAACGTGAATTTCAGATCCCAATCTGAATTTGTAATGATTTTTTTTTTTTATGCCTATTCCCTATGAGACTGTGTGCACCCTCCCACCTCCATCAAGCAGACATCCACTCTAATACAGTATTTGTTAGTGTGGGGAGAACATGTGGGTCATTGTCACATTTCTATTTTAACAAGATTTTTTTTTCCTTCAAATTAAGAAGACATTTGTTTCTAATGCTATAACTGCTCCATGAAAGGTTTTACCACATGCTGATTCTGCATCTCCTTTAATGTTTGTTACCTTGTAGGAGGGGGGATGGAAGTGCAGAATGACTGAAAAGAAAAAAACAAAAAGGTCGCTATTCCTTCCTGGAACTGGAAAGCTTATCTTTGTAGCTCTGGGGCTGGGTTTCCCGCTGCTGGCCCGTGGATTTTGAAGGTCTCTGAGTGAACCACGTTTGAGCCCTGATCCTCTCACTCAGGTCTGCTGCGGGTTTAAACACCGATACCGGGAGCCCTCTTCTCGCCATGTCAATTGTTGCTTCTTCCGCCGAATTATAGAGACATGACTCTTCACCGTAAAAGACCCTTAACTTCACAGGAAATGTTGTCTGAAAGTGTAGATTCTGTTCCCGTAGAACCTTTTTGGCGTCATTATATTCCCGTCGCTTTTTAAGAACCTCTGGGGCGTAATCGTGCTCCACGAAGACTTTTCTCTCTTGATGCATAAATCCTTTTTTCTGCCAAGCCCGTCTTAGAACCTCTTGTTTTATTTTGAAATTGGAGAATCTTACCACCACCGAACGTGGGGGCGCTTCTGCCGCTGGCTTTGCGGCTAATGTACGATGGGCCTTTTCTATCTTCAAATCAGTGGTTTGTGGAATATCCAACTTCTCTCTCAATAAGGATTCCACGCATTCCGCCATTGTGTTGAAACTATCTTCAGCTCCTTCTTTCAGACCGTGAATTCTAATGTTGTCTCGTCTCTGTCTTCCTTCTTGGTCGGTTAGCTTAGCCTCCAGCCTTGACTGTTTTTTGTGTAAATCCAGCATAGAATCTTCAAGCACTTTTATTCTTTCTTCAGCTTCCAAGATTCGGTTCTCAGCCTGGTCCACTCTGCTGTTCGTCCTTTTTAATTCCTCTCTGAATTCATGAAATTCGGCCCGAAATCGTCGTAATTCATCAAATAGCGATTTCAAGCTAACCTTCTTGTTAGCTACGTTCAGCTCCTCGTCTTCTGAACGGAGGTCCTCCGGTTCAGATTCTGCGGCCGCTGCGCGTCCTGGCCTGGGGAATGTCAGTTTCTTCTGTTTTTGGTTAGGCATGGTGTTTTTGTCTTTTGATTTTTATTCTTCCAAAAATCCGTTAACCTCTTGCACTCCGTTGTTCCGCGGGCGGGCAAGTCTCTGCGTCCTAGGGCGCACGAGGGCACACGAGAGCGCACTCCGCTCTCGTGCGCATGACGCATGTTAAGGATATTGATGGTGGTGGTGTAGGTGGTGTGGCCTCCAAGCGCCACTGAAAAAAAAAGCTGCAAACACAGCCGCGAACAGATTAGTTCATCTGATTGACCTCTCATTCGACTAATAAGAGCCTTGAATTGGGTTTCTGAAACCTTGAAGAGCCAATGAATGAAAACCTAGGAAGGAGGACCCGCCTCCCAACGCTTTGAATGCAGTGAGCCAATTGAAGCAGAGAAGTTCGTGAGCTGTTTTTTTTTAAGGCTGGGTGAAAACTGGCTGCTGGAGCGGATCAAAAAAGGACACAGGAAGAGCCCCACAGACCCAGCAGCATGGAGACCATCCACAAATGCAACCTGTGTGACAGGGAGTGCCATTCGTGGATCGGCATATTCGGCCACAGGCGGTGCTTATATTGTATTGGTTCCAGCAGAGTAGACGTTATGATTTCTTCCATGGTCATAGACCGACGGAGGCTGACGACGAAGGCTGAGTGACACACATGCCTTCGCCAGTCTTTTTTTAATTACTACTGTTATTTGTTTTGAAAAATCGTTCGCCAAAAACCGCAATCATGGAAGCACAAAACCGCAATAATGGAATTATGTTTTGATCGAGTCGCGAGACCAGAACCAGAGCGGACCAGCGTCGCGTTTGTCTGACAATGAGGAAGACAAGTTCGCCAAGACTCCGCTGTGAAGAGGTAAGGTGTTATAAGCTAAATTATTCTCTGTCCCTGAAAATTGTAATCCAAAATGACTTTTGACCGATCAGTAAATTACAACTGTGCGGTTCACGAAGTCTGAAGTTCGTGCGCCGCGGTACAAGGGGTTGCTCGCAGTGTACAGGCTGTGAACGCCCCCCCACCCCCGCTATTCTTCTGCAGCGAGGGGGGGGAGCCACGGTGATTGCACTGCTGTCCTACATCACCACATAAGGCTAATCCGTTGTGTAGCGATGGCTGAAGTCCATCCTCTGTAGCGAGCGGGGGGGGGGACAACCCCCCCCCCCACATACACACAGTAGCGAGGGGGGTGGGAAGCTGCTGTGACAGCGTTGCTGTGGAAACATGCAACGAGTGTAATCTGTCATGTAGCGAGGGCCGAACTCTGTCCTTGGTAGCGGGGGGGGGCGACCCCCCCCCCCCACACACACACACACAGACACAGCCCTGAGTGTGACCTTTCCTTTGAGCCTAAAATGAAGATTCTACATTGAATTATTCAAAAGTTACAGACGTTTTTCCAAACTGTGCCATTTGGCACAATTTGGCACAGTTCCAAAACGCCTGGGAACAGCCTGAGAACAAAGCTGTGTAAAATATTCATTTTTTGTGGTATTGTTACCAAATTTGGATCTCAGCTGGATAACACTTGGTTCTACATTTCTGTTGCATTTTCCAGCCGGATCGGACAGCTGTGTGTTATTTGCAAGCATTTGTATCCAAAAAAACACAGTGTCCAAATTTTTTTTCTTCAAGTTCAGTATGTTTAGATGACTGTAACTCAGTGGCCGGAGCACGTAGAGAGATTATGTTTTTTTTTTGCCAAAAAATTCAAAGTGTTTTCTTTTAAATGAGACCAACCCCATGAAGTTGCTGCAAAGGGTTGACGAACAGCTTTCGATTTACTTTGGGCACGTTATTTTGGGGCATTTTTAGGAAAATTGCCCGGAGTGCAAGAGGTTAAGTCTGATTTTGAAGATGTTTTCCTGGATTGGGTCTGGGAGCTTCAGCGTTAAGTTGCTATCACCATGGCGTCCAGACCGGAAGTCTGTATACTGTGATTTTGATACTGCTGTTGTCCTTATGATGAATTTCTATGTCTAGAAAGTTTATGGTCCGGTTTGTTTCTTTTTCATGTGTGAATGTGATGTTCCCAGTGCTGTCTATGGTATTCAGGTGGTCTGTAAGTTCTTGTGTGTGTCCATGTTTTATTTTTTAGATCAACCTGATAATAAAGAGTTACAATAATCTAATCTAGAGCTAACAAAAGCAGACAAAAGCAGTTTGATCCAAAATGCTGCAGCAAGAGTTTTAACAAGTACTAGAAAGAGAGATCATATCTCTCCGGTTCTGGCCTCCCTTCATTGGCTTCCCATAGAGTTTAGAATTAAGTTTAAAATCCTTCTTCTTACTTACAAAGCTCTAAACAATCAGGCCCCTTTTTATTTAAAAGATCTGATACTACCATATTATCCTAACAGAGCACTATACTCCCAAAATGCAGGATTACTTGTAAAACCTAGAATCTCCAAAAGTACAATGGGAGGCAGAGCCTTCAGTTATCAAGCTCCTCTCCTGTGGAACCAGCTGCCAATCTGGATTCGGGAGACAGACTCGATCTCTGTTTTTAAGAACAGGGTAAAAACCTTCCTTTTTGATATAGCCTATAATTAGGGAGGGATCATGTGTCTCTGAACCCTCCCTTAGTTATGCTGCTAATAGGTTTAGACAGCCAGGGGACCTCCAGTAATTTTTTTTGCTGGTCATTAACATCTGTTTGTTCTCTCCCATAGATTGAGTCCCCAACGTGCTGTTTGCTCTCTACATGTCTGTTCTTTTCATCTTCTCTATCCCCTCACCCCCCAGCCAGTCGCAGCAGATGACTGCCCCTCCCTGAGCCTGATTCTGCTGGAGGTTTCTTCCAGTTAAAAGGGAGTTTTTCCTCTCCACTGTCTCCAAGCGATTGCTCACACGGGATCGCCTGATTGCTGGGGTCTTTCTGCAACTGTGGGGGTTTCCCCTACAGTTGAATGTGCTATGATTGTTGTTGTGAAATGATGCTATATAAATAAAGTTGAATTGAATTGAATTGAATTGAATTGAATTGAATTGAACTGAATTTATTTTTTCCAGAATCTTGTCAATGTATCTTCTCCAGAACGTGGGTCTGCATGATGTGGGTGCTGTATTAATGCCTCTGATTTCCAGGTCTTCCATGAAAAAGCTACTCATGATTGCAGAAAGTGGGTCTCCCATTGCAAATCCTTGTTTTTGTCTATATATTTTGTTTCTGAATTGGAAGTAGGTGGATTTGGCAACTGTAAGAGATGTGATATGTTGTTAACTGCGAGGTTTGTACATTTTTTGAGTGTTTTTTCCTTCTTGAGGCGTTCCTGTACAATGTGTAACGTGACATCAATGGGGGGGGGGGTTGTTCAGGTTGTTGAGTTCATGTGCCAGTTCATTTGCATTTTTACATTGATGTTCTGTTAGTTCAAGGATGTCATGTCCGCTGCGTAAGTTCGCAACACACAATTGAATTAATACGAGCCCAAAACGCAGGTGAAGTGAACGTGTTTATTAACAGAAAGGGGAAACTCAAAAATGCACAAAATACAAGGAAAATGTTCAATGGTTACACAGCCTGGCACACAAGCAATGGATGCCCGAGCTCAGTTGGCAAGATAGGAAGCTCCCACACTCCCAGGGCGGAACTGGGCAGCAGCTAGAGAAGAGCAAGTGAGACAAGAGACTTACATGGGGTGTCGGAGCTCAGCGGGTTCTGGGGAAACAACACCGTAGAAGTCCATAGGAAAAGGGTGTCAGCAGTTCCAGGGGATAACATCAGCCAGTGACTAATGACTGAACTGTGCCGTGTAGACATACCACAACACTGAATGCCCCCACTGTCACTCAGTAAATACCAAGCCAGACTAATGAGTGACAAGAGGACGCAGGTGTGCAGCGGGAGTCGGTGTATATGTGTGTGCATACATGTGTGTGTGTGTGAGGGCAGGAACAAATGAGAAAATAACTAACAGCTGGTGAGTGTCTGGTAGAGAGAGGGGTGTGGCTGTAGACTGGCAAGGGCCTAAGTTCAAGGCTCAACCTGCCAGCTGGAACCAATTAACAACAAATCAGAAGCTACAGCCACAAATCATGGGCGGAGCTGAAACACCAGTTCTGCACATGACAAAGGATGAGCTTGATGATGTCTACAAGTGCTTTTGATAAATTACAGGTGACTGAACCAATACTGTCTAGTATGGGGCATAGTGGAGTGTCTTTCTTGTGTATTTTTGGTGTGTCATAGATCCGGGGGGGTGATACTTGCAGTGGGTGTTAAATGGTCATATGCACTCTGAGTTATTTTGTTGGTTTCGAGCAGGGGTCTGAGTAGGCACTTTAGAGTTCTCTTCTTTTGTTCTGTATGGTCTTTTTGGAGGATTTCATATGTATCTTTATCTGCCAACATGTTTTCCATCGATATTTCATATTTCTCTTTGTCCATGATGACTGTTGTCCTGCCTTTATTTGTCAGAAATATGATGATTGTGTCGTCTTTTCTGAGTGTGTCTATGGCTTTTTCTTCATTTCTGGTCATGTTTCTTTGTGGGAGTTTGGCTGATTTTAATACTCCCGCCACCGTGTTCCGTATTTCTGCTTTTTTTCCTTGCTCTTGTATTGTTTGACATGCCAGTTCCGTTGCTAATATAAATTGTTCATGTGGGATTTTTCTTGGTGTGACTGCAAAATTTAAACCTCAGGAGAGGGCTTTCTTTTCTATTAATGTGAATGCACATTTTGACAGGTTGCAGATCCATTTTTTGATTTCCCTCGGGGTTTGTTCTTTCTTTGTCAAATGTCTGAGCTCAGGTTTTCTCTAAGCTCAGACCCTCACTTATGTTTAGTATTGCATATCTGATTAGTTTGATTTTGTTAGTTTTCTGTATTTACTTTGGAGTTGTTTTCACTTGTGCCTCCCCTGTATCAGACATTCCCTTCCACTGCTCACAACCTGCCTTCTCAGCTCAGCTGTGGGCAGTTGGGTTAATTGGGCTCTGCTCACTCAGTGATTCACACCTGCAGCTCAGTTACCTGTGTGTATTTATGCACTGCCTTTCCACTGTTCAGTGCTGCTAGATTGGATGTCAAGACTGGTCATTCTCTTATTATCCAACTTCTGTATACTCCACTTCACCAGCCTCTGAAGTTTACTTCTCCTGAGCATTCTCTGCTCAGAGGCTTGATTTGTAAGTTATTCTTGCTTTGCATTTTTTCTATTTGTCAGCACTATTTTTGGACTTTGTGTTTTTTTTCTGTTGAATAAATGTCACAGCACCATCCAGCGCGTGGGTTTGTCTCTCTGCCTCATAGAGGCATACATGACATTCTTAATTTTTCTTTCATTTAGTTTTTCAGTTTCTTTATCTGTTGCTTTTTTTGTGATGGTGAATTCCTCTTCATATGTCTGTTTAAGGTGTGCATCAATTTCTTTTTGCGTTTCCTCCTTTACCGGGAATCATGTTATGAAAATGCTTATTTCCTCACTGTTTTTTTTTTTTTATTTTGTTGATCTTATTTACTGTTCCTCTTACTTTCTCTTTTATCAGGACTTTTCTTGATTTGTTGAAGCAAAGCTTTGTTAATGGTCTCCTCTAGAGATCATTAACCAGCATGACCAACCTGGCAGATCTGTCAAATCTTTCTGGTCGGTCACGCCTATGAAAAGGATAAAACGGCTGACGTGACACGTCACGGACATCAGATGACGTTTTCTGAAGAAGACTGCAGGTGACAGTCAAAGCATGTCAAAGGTATGAGACTTCTCTTTGCTTTGTTTTAATAGAAGAACAACACTAGTTTTATCATTAAAAAGACAAAATGAACCAGTTTGCGATAACACCATAAAACGGTAGTGCAAGTTCAATGGGGTAGAGGAGGTGCAAACAGTGACAGTTTGGAATGCACATGATCAGTAGTGCAATAACAGACAGCAGTTGGTGTGGCATTTGTGCAAATGGTTGTAGTAAAGAGCAAAGACACACAGCAGCAGATGAAATGGAGACCAATCCCCACAATGGCCTGTTAGCCCTGAATAGCAAAGTCCAGGATTGAATAGCACAGCTAATTGAATAGCACAGTCCAGGATATTGTCATTTAGCCACAATCCCGTAAAGATAAAAACACAGCAGTTCCACGCATCACATTGCGTAGTTCTCAGGAGTAAGTAAGTAAAGCTTATTTAAAGCACATTTCACAGACATATAGTCACAAAACGCTGTACAATAAAATAGAATAAAAAACAACTTTGACATGAATGCCCTTCGGGGCAGGAAGGTGAGACCCATATGCTGAACTGTGAGTTTGGGTAATTTATTGAAAAAGGCAACAAACATAAAGTTCCACACAATGCTCATAACACAAAGAACCAAACAAAGGAGAAAACTTACACATTTTGCCCACCAGAGCAAGGCAGGGCTCTGGTGAAGACGAGGAAGATGCAAACCAAGACAGCAGCAAATGGTAATGAAAATAACTCCACTTATGTAATGGTTTTTTGACCCTATTTAAGTAGTGACAGGTGTGGGTTCACATGAGCGGGCAAAAAGGTAACAATGAATAGTGACTGAGATCAGCTGTAAGTAATGATATGAGAGCACACCTGCTGACAGCTGACAGGGCTACGCCCACATGGCGCACTAATCAGGAAATGCCCTGACAGCTGTCAACCTCAAATAATGAGTAGAATAAATTCTAAACAAGTACAACTGAGAAATAGGTATCAATAATACAGAATCAGAGTATGGTAGAACTAAGACATAAACTGGAAAATAGAAAACATGCAGGGATAACAAGACCCAAAAGGCACAACAAATACAACATATAAATATAAATATAGAGAATAGAGACAAGACTGAGCCTGGCGGGACTTCCAAAGCTCAGCTTGTGACAGAGCCCCACTCTCAAGAGGTGGACCCAGCATCCCAGGCTAACATCAAAAGAAAAAGAGACCCCCCCCCCCAACAGGGGCACAACAATAACCCATCCAGGGTGGGGGGGGGGGAACAAGCTAGGAGGGAACGAAACAAAACTCCGCTCAGGACCCACACCAGTCAAAATCAATGATTTAGGCTCCCTGGACCAAAGAGCTAGAAAGTTCAGGTGGGCAACCAAAGTCCCAGGCCTGGCCGACAGCAAGGTGGTACGAGTCTGGTGACCTGTCGGAAAATATGGGCCACCCAACCTAACAGCTCAGTCAATCAGGCAGTTGACCAGAGTTCTTCAGCCACCTGAACAGTAAGGGTGGTTCATGGGGCAGCTGCTCAGCAGGAAGAGTCGATGGCAGGCAGGATGGTGGAGTTGGGGAAACCATGACAACGTCGGGCCGAGGAGGAAGAACCGCAACGGCGTCTAGCACAGGAGGGGGAACCACAACGGCATCTGGCAGAAGAGAGGGGACCACGACGACCTTGAACTGGCCAGCAGCACCCTTAGTGGCTCCAGACAAGGACATAGTAGCACCCGCGGTGGCTCCGGACTGGAGTGAGGTTGCACCCGTGGTGGTCCCAGATTGGGACAAGGTTTTACCCACGGTGGCTCCGGGCTGGAGCAAAGCAGCGCCCGCGGTGGCTCCGGGCTGGATCAGAGCAGTGCCCGCGGTGGCTCCGGGCAGGAGCGGAGCTGCACCCACGGAGGCCCCTGGGCTGGGACGTAATGCTCATGGTGGGCTCACACTGGAGCGCAGCACCCAAGTTGGTTTTAGGCTGGGGCACATCACCCACAACGGTCCCCGACTGGTACACAGCACCCATGATGGTCCCCGACTGAGACACAGCACCCACGGAGACCCGGATTGAGGAGGAGCTGCACCCACAGAGGTTCTGGGCTGGAATGGAGCACCCATGATGACCTCAGCAGGAGGGGAAGCAGCACCCATGGAGGTCCCGGGCTGGAACGGAGCACCCACGATGACCTCAGTGGGAGGAGCTGGACCCACGATGACGTCTGGTGGTGAACCTGGACCCACAGAGACATCTGGCAGATCTGGAATAACCTTGGTGACCGTGGGGGAGAGCTCAGACATAACAGGTGGAGAAACAGGGTCAGGGTCACCGGCAGCAGTGGAGCCCAGCGAGGTGAGCTCAGGTGCAGCTGACGGTTGCACTTGACTCTCCTCACCAAGAGCCCGACAAGAACTCTCCAAAAGTGAGACAATGAAAACAAAGGAGAGCACTTGCCTGAGCTTGAGCTCCACCACCGTCCAGGACTCCATCGATCCAGGCAATGATGTTTCAGGTCTGGCCCTTTGGAGGTCCAGCTTCAACTCTGCTGTGGCGGCCCCTGCAGCAGGCATGGTGGTAGATGCAGTCTCAGGGCCCTGAGGCAAAGTGACCCACGCAGGTGGCTCATCTGGCGTGGGGGCTGGGGGTCGGCTTACTGCTGGCACTGGATTCCACGTAGCTGACATTGTGGAGCTGATGAATCAAGTGAAAGAGTGAGCATATTGGAGGCAAGCCAAGGCGTCTTTCGTGGAGCGTATTTCCGTGTAGGCTCCGGGCTCCCTGGAGGCGGTCCCCACGTCAGCCCGGGGAAAGACTGCTGCAACACGGAGAGCGTGGCCAACAAGTCAGCAAACTGGGCGTGCCTACATAACTCTGGATGCGCCTCGACAATTGCAGTTGTCGAATCCACCTTTTCCGAGATCATTTTCAGGCTCCAGGAGGCGAGGGCTTCATCAACGAAGCCTTGGATGAATTCTTCAACCCACCCCTCCTCCATGCTCAGGAAACCTGTTGCCAATCTTTCCTTAATCACCGGACATCGGCAAGCTGGGGACATATCAAGCTACACAAAATAGATGAGTGAAAGGAAAAGAAAAAAAAATGCACAAATTTACAGCAGATGGGTCTCTACTGGCCACTGTCTTCTGTCATGAATGCCCTTCAGGTCAGGAAGGTGAGACCCACGTGCTGAACTGTGAGTTTGGGTTATTATAGTGATTGGGATCAGCTGGAAGTAATGACATGAGAGCACACCGGCTGACAGGGCTACGCCCACACGGCGCTCTAATCAGGAAATGTCCTAACAGCTGTCAACCTCAAATAATGAGCAGAATAAATTATAAACAAATATAACTGAGAAATGGGTATTAATAATACAGAATCAGAATATAGTAGAACTAAGACATAAACTGGAAAATAGAAATCATGGAGGGATAACAAAACCCAAAAGGCACAAAAAATACAACAAATAAATATAAATACAGAGAACAGCCACAAGACTGAGCCTGGCGGAACTACCAGAGCTCAGCTTGTGTCAAGCTTGATAAAGACACCATTAAAAAAGAAAAGAAAAACGAAAGAACAAATTAAAATGCAAGATTAAAAGATCTAAAAAAAAAAAAAAATCATGCAACATTAAAAAGCAGTTGAATTGAAATTCAATAGAAAGACTTGTTAAATAAAAAAAGTTTTCAGCTGCTTTTTAAAAGAGTCCACATAGTTAGCTAAACATAGCTGGAGTGGGAGATTATACCAAAGCCTTGGAGCTACAGATTGAAAGCCTCTGTTCTCCCTGGTTTTGAGCCTCCCTTTCCTGCCCCCTCCTTTCCTGCGAGAGATTCCCCGACTCCACAGGTAATCATCACACCTGCGTGAGTGGATGCACCTGCTGCCTCTGCCTTGCGAGCACTTAAAAGGATCATTGTGTGAATGCTTCAGCACTGGCTTGTTGGTATTGAAGTCCCCAGCCCCAACGGCGAACATCCCAAATCCTCTGGATGGTGTAGGTGGTCTGGCCGTCAAGGATCTGAGGAAGAGGAGGAGGCTTCGGAGGGGAACAGAGAGGACTGGCAGAGAGGGGTTTGATTCTGGAGACATGGAACGTCAGGTGGATGCAAAGTGTCCGTGGGAGCTCCAGGCAGACCATTATGTCATTGACAATTTGGAGACGGTAAATGGGCCCAAGAAGCAAGGTGATAGCGTCCTAGATTCCGTCTTCAAGGACACCTGTTCCGCCAATAGCCACACGTGCTGCCTGACTGTGTACTTGGGTGCTGGGACCCGCTTCTGATCCACATACTGGCGATTTTTCTTCATAGAACGGAGGAGGGCGGCTCGGGTGGCCCTCCAGAGCTGACAGCAGCGGCGGGCGTGGGTCCCCATGGATGGTACAGCAACTTCCCTCTCCACCATTGGCAACAGGGGGGTATACCCCATGGAGGCCTCAAGGAAGTCGTGGAAGAGACTGCCGAGTTGTGGGCGTACTTCACCCAGGTCAGATGGCTGCTCCATGTGGAGGGATTATCGGCTGCTATGCATCTGAGGGTGGCCTTCAGGGA
Organism: Pholidichthys leucotaenia; assembly: GCA_020510985.1. Classification (NCBI taxonomy): domain Eukaryota; kingdom Metazoa; phylum Chordata; class Actinopteri; order Cichliformes; family Pholidichthyidae; genus Pholidichthys; species Pholidichthys leucotaenia. Next base: position 292,961,069 of record CM035848.1, read on the forward strand.
CTGGTTGGTGTGCTCAGCCTGCCCGTTACTCTGTGGATGGTATCTGGAAGTGAGGCTGACCATGGTTCCCAATGATTGGCAGAAGGATTTCCAGACATGGGATGTGAATTGTGGACCCCAGTCAGACACAATGTCCAAGGGAATCCCGTGCAGACGAATGACCTGTGTGGTTAGAAAGTTGGCGGTTTCAGAGACATAGGGTAGCTTGAGGAGGGGCACCAAATGGATAGCTTTGGAGAAGCGGTCAGCTATGGTGAGAATCCCGGTGTTACCTCAAGAAGGGGGAGGTCCCGTGACAAAATCCAAGGCAATGTGGGACCAAGGTCGACAGGGAACAGATAATGGATGAAGCAGGCCAGCAGGAGGTAAGGAGTCGGTTTTGTTGTGGGCGCACACCTGGCATGCTTTCACAAAATCCTGGACATCCATCTGCAGGGTGGGCCACCAGAACACCCGTCAGATGAGATTTATTGTCCAGGAAACCCCAGGGTGGCAGGCAAAGTGGCTGGAGTGGCCCCACTGGATGACGTTGCTGAGGAGGCCGGCCAGGACAAACAGACGATCACTTGGCCCCCCTTGCAGTCTGGGCTCTGTGGACTGGGCCTGCCGGACCCTCTGCTCAACCTCCCAGGTAAGGGCTCCAAGAATGCACGAAGGTGGCACAATTGGTTGGGAGAGGGGGAGGGAGGTCAGGAGAGTTAGGGCTGGATTGGCGGGAGAGAGTTCCGGTTTGATGTTAAGAGAGCTAGGCCTGTCGTTGTCGTCGTCGGCTCCAGCTCGTGTCCGAGCATTGGTTTCGTCTTAGTTTTCAGGATGTTGCCATCTGTGATCGATGTCGAAGGCAGATGTGGCTCTGAAGGCCCAGCCTATGATAGAACTGTCGTGGGCAGAAGTCACATTTTATTGTGGGTGGGGGATGTGGTTGGTTTTGTTTTTCTTGTCTTCGTTTGTGTTTATCATCATCCTGTTGTTTTCTGAGCCTCTCAAATGAGTCTGTGCCTTCCCAAGTTCTTCTTCTCCAAGCTGCTCTGTCGGTGGCAAGTTGTTCCCAAGATCTTTTGTCTATGTTGGCTTGCTTCAGGGAACATTTTAGCTGGTCCTTGTAGCACAGTTTTGGCCTACCATGTGGTCTTTTTCCTGTCTCAAGCTCCCCCTGGAGCATGATTCGTGGTAGTCTGGTGGGGTCCATCTGTACAACATGTCCTGTCCATTGAAGGCGGTGCTGCAAGATGGTAGCTTCCACACTAGGCAGCAGAGCACGCGTGAGAATCTCATTGTTTGAAAGTCAATCCTCCCAACGAATGCCAACTATTTGTCTGAGCTTTCTCTGTTGGAAGTTCTCAAGGCGCTTGATATCGCGACGATACAAGGTCCAGGCTTCACAGGCGTAAAGAAGGGTGGAAAGAACAATGGCCTGAAAAACCATGATTTTGGTGCGGATGGTATTGCATGATTATTGAAGACTCGATGACAAAGGTGTCCATATGCGGAGTGTGTGCAGCTTTTATGCGGTTTTTGATGTCCTTTGCACAAGTTGGTATTTTTGAGAGGATGCTACTAAAGTAAGAGAAATGCTTCACTTCATCGACAGGATTTCCGTTAATCTTAAGGTTGATCCTTGAGGAAGTTTGACCAGGTGCTGGTTGGTTGACGATTTTGGTTTTGTCAGTGATAACTTCCATTCCAAAATGCTCATGAGTCATTATAAATGGTAGCTATCCTTTGGAGGTCATCAACAGTCTGAGCTGGTGTGGCATTATCGTCTGCAAACTGCAATTCATGAACACTGGTGACTGAGGTTTTGGATTTCGCGCGAAAGCGAGCAAGATTAAAAAGCCCCCCATCCAAGCGGTATCGCAGATTGATACCAGGGGTTGGTGGTGGTATTTCATTTAGCATTGCAGCCATATACAACGAAAAGCAGGTTGGCGCAAGGACACATCCTTGCTTGAGACCACTAGTGATGGGAAAAGGGTCTGAGAGGGTATTCTGGTGACAAACCCTACCAACCATGCCATCGTGGAGAGCACAAACGAGAGCGACGAAATCATCTGGACATCCAAAACGAGCAAGAACAGCCCACATATAGCAGTGCGAGGAACTCGATCAAAAGCCTTCTTGAGGTCCCAGAAGATGAGTATAAGTGGTTGTTGTTGTTCTTGGCTCTTTTTCTGGAGTTGTCGAGCACAGAATATCATATCTACTGTACCACAAGAGGGTCTAAAGCCACATTGGGACTCAGGAAGTACATCCTCGGCTACTACAAGAAGACCGTTGAGAAGGATGCGAGCAAAGATCTTGCTTGCAATGCTCAGTAGTGAGATGCCGCGGTAGTCACTGCAGTTCTCTTTATCTCCCTTCTTGAAAATGGTGACTATATTTGCAATTTTAAAGTCACTTGGTAATGTCTTGGTTTCCCATATTTTAAGTAGAAGCTGCATTAAATAGTTTTTCACCTCGGGACCTCCATGAAGATAGAACTCCAGCAGGATGTTATCTGGTCCTGGTGCTTTGCCTGTCTTCATGTGCTTTATAGCTTTATTTAGCTCATGTAGTGAAGGTGGTGTAGACATCCACTCGTGAGTGGGGTGTTGTGGGGTCTTGCAGAGGAGATCACTAGGGGTGCAAAAGTGACTATTTAATAGACTCTCAAAGTGGGACTTCCAACAGTCAAGGATCCCCTTGGTGTCTGTGATAATGGTGGAGCCATTTGCATCTTTTAGGCTGCCCACAGATGATCTGGTGGGGCCAAAGATCTCCTTCGTTGCAGCATAAAAATGGCGCATATCCCGTTGGTCGGCATATTTTTGCAAATCTTCTGCTTTTTGCTGCCACCAAGTGTTTTGGGCTTTACAAATCCCTCTCTGGCATGTCGCTTTTTCTTGCTGGTGTTTCTGTTGATTCTTTGCAGACGGATCATTTTCAAACGCAAGACATGCATGGCGTTTATCCTCTATGAGGTTGGTGATTGTTTCATCATTCTCGTTGAACCAGTCTTGGTTTTTCTTGTTTGTGACCAATCGTTTCTTTAGCGGCAGCAGTCAATGCATCACGGAGAGTGGTCCATCGGTCTTCAATTGAGGCATTGTCTGGAAGGCTCAGTTCATTCATGTTTCTACCAATGGCCTCTCTAAAGGACTGCAACATTTGGGGATTGCAGAGCTTGTCACAGTCAAAGCGATGGTGAGGAACATTTGCCAAAATGCGCTTTGGTGGTCGCTGGATCGTAATATTGAGTCGGGAGATCAGGAGGCGGTGATCTGTCCAGCAGTCATCTGCTCCAGGCATGGATCGCGTGATGCGGACATCATTTCGATCTCTTGTTTTTGTGAGGACATAGTCGAGGGTGTGCCACTTTTTTGAGCGAGGGTGTTTCCAGGTCGTCTTCTGGTGATGGGGGAGTTGGAAAAGGGTGTTTGTTACAATAAGATTGTGTTCGGCACAAAGGCCCAGTAAAAGTTCCCAATTTGCATTACATTTTCCCATACCATGGTGGCCTATGATGCCTTTCCACAGCTGGTGGTCACTGCCAACTCTGGCATTGAAGTCACCCAGAATAACAAGCTTGTCGGATTCTGGGACTGTCAGAATGGTATGTGTGAGCTGTTCATAGAAGGAGGTCTTGCTTTCATCTTCAAATGTAAGTGTAGGCGCATACACTGAGATCAGAGTGAGGAAACGTTTTTGGGTGAGCAGGATTCAGATGGTCATTATTCGCTCATTGATTGCAGTTGGGACAAGGTTGTGTTGGTCCACAAGCTGGGATCGGATGGCAAAGCCTACACCATGGATACGAGGATCTTCTGTATCCTTTCCCTTCCAGAAAATGGTGTAGTTTGATCCAGTTTCCTTGATGTTGCCTTCCTCAGCAAGTCTAGTCTCATTTAGAGCTGCTATGTCGATGCTAAAGCATGCAAGTTCTTTACATACCAGAGCTGTACGACGTTCTGGGTGCTCGCTGCTCCTCGTGTCCTACAGTGTGCGGATGTTCCAAGCACCCAGGATGAAGGGTTTTGTAATGAGAGATCCAATCGGTGGTTGAGAATCCAGGCGATGGTCGAGAGCGGTTGAGTTTGAGTTTTCATGGTTTTGATATGTAGGTCGACCGCTGTGATGGGTAATCTGCCAGCCGCGGCATGCTAGCTAGATAAACCTGAAGTGTCTGATGTTTGCCCCACTTTTTCTAGGGGCCTCCCCATATGGGGTGGGCTGCGGGAGTCCTAAATAGGCCAGCCCAGTCACGGATCCAGCTACCAAAATCCAATGTCACGGCAGAGTTCATAGGAAGGCGATCATCTTGGATCCGCCGCCAATGTGTGGCTGCGAGCTAGAGGCTTCCAGTCATACCAAACCTGCCCCCGTTACTCACAGTTCCATCGCCATTGGGCTTGAAGGGATCATCCGAGTTGAAGACGAAGGCCAATTGCTTGTGAATTTGTTTAGGGTGGTCGTGGCTGCGCGAGGGCCACGCACACGCTCTTAGCCATCAGCATGTCCAACGCATTTCGGCAGGCCAAAACGTGCGATTTTTCATGACATTGGCTGCAACGGACTGCCGGCTGCTTTGTTTATCAAGGCCCGCCTCTCTAGCACCTGCCCGCCAGGCACTGCCCTCATCCGCTGAAGTAGTAGACTACTCGCCATTGGGGACTTTGCTAACGGTCTATGTAGTCCATATGCTATTTAACCCATAGTTGGGGATTTGTTTCATGGGTATCGGGGCATGTCCACACGCCGGTGGGCCGTGAGTACCACAAGTCTGGGAGCCAAACCTCCTCCGAGTCCCTGCATTTTAGCCTGGGGCCTCATGGTACCCAGTTTCCATCCATTACCACAAGGAGGTACGCATGGGGCTTGCTGTGGAGAGACTATGTACTAGCAGAGGAGACATACACACTCGGCTCCCTTTTTGCTTGCTGTAAACAGCAGGCTAGCTAGCAGCGAGACAGAAGTGTACACTTCTATAACGCGCTAGACACATCACACAGCCTTTTAATGGACGCTAGGCCTGTAGGTGATGGTAAAACTGAACCTAAGAAAAAATAAGGCCCAGTGGGCCTGCCTGGCGTTAAGTCTGCATGCTGACCGTAGATACTCTAAATTCTTGTGGTCGGTCCACACAACAATGGGATGGACCGCTCCCTCCAACCAATGCCTCCACTCCTTTAGGGCCATCTTAATGGCTAGGAGCTCTCGATCTCCTACGTCATAATTCTTTTTAGCTAGGGTGAGCCACCGAGAGAAATACCCGTATGGGTGGAGCATCTGGTCGGAGGCCGAGCACTGCAATAGGACAGAGCCCACCCCCGAATCAGAAGCATCCACCTCCAGGGTGAACTGGAGCTGAGGCTCGACCTGGGCCAAGATGGGGGTATTGGAGAACAGACTCTTTAATTTAGAAAAGGCCTGTTCAGCTGCCTCGGACCAGAGGAAAGGCACCTTAACTGAGGTCAGCTGCTTGAGAGGTTGTGCTACCCCACTGCAATTCTTGATGAATCTGCAATAAAAGTTTGCAAACCCTAAGAAGCGTTGAAGCTCCTTGCAGGAATGGGGCATAGGCCAATCCAGCACAGCTTTCACCTTGGCCGGATCAGCTCTCAGCTCCCCTACAGCCACAATAAACCCCAGGAAGGAAGTGGAGGAGGTGGAAAACTCGCACTTTTCAGCCTTCACAAAGAGCTGGTTTTCCAGCAGCCATTGTAACATGGCCCTGACATGGACTGTGTGTTCCTCTGGCGTGCGGGAAAAAAAATCAAGATATCGTCCAAGTAGACAAAAACAAATTGATGCACCATATCGCGGAGGACGTCATTAATGAGGCATTGGAAGATGGCGGGGGCATTGGTAAAAGGCATCACTAGGTATTTGAATTGCTCCAAGTGTGTTTAAAAGGCCATCTTCCATTTGTCCCCCTCGCGAATACGAACCAAAGGGTATGCGTTGCGTAGATCCAATTTAGAGAACACCCGGCACGCTGAAGGAGCTTGAACGTGGAGTTGATTAAGGGCAGAGGATATTTATCTTTGTCAGTCATGGCGTTTAATTCCTGGTAGTCAATACATGAGTGCAGAGATCCATCCTTCTTTCCGACAAAAAAAAAAACTGCCCCAAGAGGAGCCGAAGAAGGCCTAATAGGCGCTTTTCCACTTGGAACCCAAAGGGCTCTTTTGGCCTGGAACGGAACCGTACCGTTCGGCACCCATGGTTTTCCACAGCACAAGGCTCACTGTAGCATGGGTGGGAGAAGGAGGGATTTGGAGGGAGTTGGAGGCGGTGCTACGCTCCCCATGAGGCGGCGCCATATTCCTGTTCAGTAAAATCAACATCAAAACATGTAGCAATACATCTCCAAAAATAATGCAAAAGTTAAATATATTTGGACACTCATGTCAGAAAGTGAGACCCATATATTATACAGAATCATTAATCAGACAGTGAAGTATTGTTAGATTTTAATCATTTATTGGCTCACAGCGCATGAATATCAAAAATTAGTTTTCTCGACAAATAGATGGTTAGGTAAAAATACATGATCTATGTCAAAATCATGGAGAGACTGTTGAGACGTCATGGAATTTATCTGCTCCAGCCAGTGGGGTCGTGGCAAAACATGGATCAGGTACCATATGAGCCGTTAAATATATCTTTCAACAGGTAAACAGTACTGAGTTGGGCATAAGATATATTTAGCAATTATGATGCATTTTAAGCCAAAACAAATGGATCTAGGATTAGAAGTAATTAAAATAAAGCAGTCCCAAGGTTACATGGAGAAATACGTGGATTAACAGGAAATATATCGTATTGAGTATTGCTGACTACATGTAGGTACTGTATAAATATATATATATTTATATATAATACATATAAATATAATTTTGACAATAAACCTTTGTACTTTTGCAGATGTCTCTATTTTGTTTTACAGTCTTCAGCAAATAATTGTTTTGGTTACTTTTCTTAAAATGAGCCATTATTTTCAAAGTCACTGATAAATGGTTCATACTGTTGACTCTTTTCCCACCGGTGTCTGAACTGACAAAATAGAAAATCATGATGCAAACAAATAAATCACTAAATTGTTTAATCCAATCAGCAGCAAATTACAGATTATTTAGAATGTGCAAAATTCAAACTGTTAAAAAAAAAGAAACAGACAAAACGTGACAAAAACTAAGCAACAGCACAACACAGACTGGATATGATAATCCTTGTGTGATTTTACATGTCGTTTTGTATATACAGCTGTGGACAAAATTGTTGGTACCCCTCTGTTAATGAAAGAAAAACCCACAATGGTCACAGAAATAACTTGAATCTGACAAAAGTGGTAATAAATAAAAATTCTATGAAAATTAACCAATGAAAATCAGACAATGCTTTTGAATTGTGGTTCAACAGAATTATTTTAAAAAACAAACTCATGAAACAGACCTGGACAAAAATGATGGTACCCCTAGAAAAGATTGAAAATACGCCATAGGGACATGAACATGATCATAGGGACATGTCCAACCAAGATGTGTCCTCTAATTAACATCACAGGTGTCTACAAACTTGTAATCAATCGGCCTGTTTAAAGGGTGACAAGTAGTCACTGTGCTGTGACCATTGTGGGTTTTTCTTTCATTAACAGAGGGGTACCAACAATTTTGTCCACGTGTGTGTTTGGAGTATTTATTCCTTTAGTTTTTGTTTAAATTGTCCAAGCTTTGTACATGATTTTAATTCAGGTCCAAAAGCGTTCCACAGTCTGACACCTTGCACTGAAACACAGTGTTGCTTGGTAGTAGTTCTCAGACCCAGAACTCACTGGAGAGACAACATCTCCCAGCTGGTCTGGGAACACCTTGGTATCCTCTCTGAAGATCTGGAGCAGGTGGCTGAGGAGAGGGAAGTCTGGGCTTCTCTGCTTGAACTGCTGCCTCTGCGACCCGGACCACTGGAAAAGTGGTAGAAGATGGATGGATGGATGTCATGTATGGGAGCATTAATGAATGATACAAAGTCTATAGTGTGGGTTGATTCAGCAAATATTTCACTCTGCGCAGTATTGTGACTGATTTGCATATTTTACCTTTAATATAATTAATATGTGACTTCCAACACAGTTTATTATCAATTATTACACCAAGGACTTTAATTTTGGATCCCCTTTCAATCTCTACACCATTTATACTGAGTTTAAATACTGAGTTGTTGTGATGGTGTGAAATAACGTTATCAATAAAGTTTAGCCACCACTGTGTCGCCCTGGTTTCAAGTGTGGGTGGTGTTTTGTGCTTGTATTGCTAAAATATAAAAGGAAGCACTACAATGGCTCTCAAATATTTGTAATGTGTTCTATTAATGAATGAGTTTAATGATGAAATACTATACACACATAAACTAAATTCTAATGGTGACTGAACATCTCCCATTCCCCAAGGTGCAAGATCCACTATTATGACTAGAACTCATAAAGGATCACAGAAATGATCTGATAAAAATAAATACACAAGCGGTTTATTTTATGGTGGCTACTATTGGATGTGCCATTCATTTTCAATTACTCTGTAATTAATATTCACACACATAAATCTCAGTTCAGTCCCTTTCAGATTAAGTGGAAATTGTGCTCCTTTAAATTTGGCACTTTACCTAAACTTTAACTTAAAGCGAGGTAGTCGGATCCGGGAAAAAAATGCTTTTTTTGCGTGCATGGAAAGAAAATCCTACAGGCACATATAGCGGGATTGTCTGCAAGTGTGAATGACCTCTTCCATGAGCAAATGTACGTTTTTTTGGTCTGTGGCTGTTTAAATTGAATTCTTTCCTCCCGAAAATATCATTTTTGAATATTAATTACAGCTAAATGGGAGCAGTTTCGATGCCGACATTTCACATCCTAATATACGTGTTCTCTACACCATTGGCTTTTGCGTATCCGACTACCTCGCTTTAAAAAGCAAACGATTTGACTATAAATATGATGTGTTGTTTACCTGTCAAAATACATTGGTGTCAAAACGTCGCCATTCTGAGCAGATCCTGTTTGGACTCTACAATGAAATACACACAAATTAAGTACATGCACAGCACGAAAGTGCAACATGTAAAAAAAATAAATAAATAAATAAAATAAACTTTTTACCAGGATTACAACTAGCTTATTTCATCAGATATTGTCAACACAAAAAACAACATACAAGGACGGACATAGCATTAAGCTAGGTCATCGTTTAAACACGATTAAGTTTTCGTCTGTCCTAAGTGAACTTTCCACTGGTGGAAAAAATAACATAAAGCATGAATATCACATCACTCACCGTCCTGTATATCACAATATCACAGCTTCAACTGCTGAAGTTGGGTGCGTCGCGGCTGCACATTCAATTCAATTGGGGTGGCTGGGTCTAATTCCCGGTGCGTCTCCATGTAATTTCTGGTGCGTCTGTTTGTGCGCACCACTGCAGGCTCAGTCTGCTTCCCTCTGCATTCTCTCATCAGCCGAAACACACAGGAAACTCTGCTGGACTGCGGTGTTGGATTTCTGCTGATTTCTGTTAAGCCATTCTCTCGTTGTGGTTTATAATATCACTTGTTCGCGGGCTCACGAAAAATTGCAAATGGCGACCAGCAAGTGATTCTCGAAAGTCAGTGTAACGCCCATGTAACGCCCACTCTGATGACGCTACACACAGACCAATGAATGGCCAGCAGTGGCGTGACGAAATGGGGCCGGTACCCTTCGGACCTGCTTTTTACGGTGCCGAAAAAAGTGTCGGTAAATCTGGAACTGTTCCGAAAAAGGGAACTGTGAGGCCTTTGGGTTCCGAGTGGGAAACCGGACAATGGAGGCCGATCGGGGCCAAACGGGGCCTTTGGGTTCCAAGTGGAAAAGCGCCTAATGAGGCCAGCGTTCAGCAAGTCCTTAATATAACTCTCCATCGCCTCCCTCTCCAGCCCTGAGATGCCATAGAGTCGACTGGACAGCAGCCGTGCACCCAGGAGAAGATCTATGGTACAGTCGTATGAGCGATAAGGAGGTAAAGGAAGTGCTCTCAACTTGCTAAAGACCTCCCCTAGGTCATGATAGACCTCGGGTACAAGGCTAAGGTCCGGCGGCTCCACCGCAGGGGGGGAGATGGATAAGGACAGTGAACACTAGGCCGAACTAAGACAAGACATCAAACAAAAGGGGATCAAGGAAAAAATAGAGTTTTGAACTCAATTAATAATGGGGTTGTACTTCCCAAGCCAAGGACGCCCCAGAACCACCGGAGAGGATGAATTTGGGAGAATAAAGAATGATGAGCCCTCCCGGTGGTTCCCGGAAAGAAGGACGGAGATTGACGCTGTGCATTTGGTGATCGAAGCCACATTGCCGCCAAATAAGGTCGTAACGTTCAATGGAGCAGATAATTTGGTAACGGGAATGCCCATTTCCCGCACGAGCCGTGAGGAAACAAAATTTTGTTCCACCCCTGAATCAATTAAAGCCATAACCCTCCTCTCAACCCCTGGCAGTTGGATAAGGGCCGAAATAGAAAAGTTACCGGGGGGGATGAATAAGAGTTCCGCCTGTCAGACCCCCCACAGCTACTGATGGGCCGTGTCTTTTGGCTTTCAGGTGGCAGTTGTTTAGCTTGTGCTCTAAAGAGCCACAGTACATGCATGCGCCAGCTCTCTTCCATCGCTGGTGCTCTTCCGGGGCCAGATGGGCTCAGCCAAGCACCATCGCTTCAGAGGAGGAGTTTGCTCCACCTGTGTCCATAGCTGGGAAAGGCACAGGCGCAATGGGTGGGTGAGAGGAGAATTTGCGCTCCTTCGTGCACTCACAGTATTGGTTGTCCAAACTGATAGCCTGATCAATAGACTGTCCAGGGAGGAAGGAAAGGCATGAACCGCCAGGTCATTGTGAAGGTTGGCATTTAAACCCTGGAGGAAGACGCTGCATAACACAACGTCATTCCAGCCAGAGTCCGCCGCGATGACCTGAAACTCCACATAGAAGTCAGCAGCAGACCGGCTTCCCTGGCAGAGAGACATAAGACGGCTCATGATATTGCTCTCACTCTCCAGTCGGTCAAATGTACAGAAGAATTCATCTATGAATCTATCAAATGTGTAATTAGGACCCTCCGGACTGTCGAGGATGGACTGAGCCCAACTAAGGGCTCGATCTTGCAGCAGGAGGGTCATGAAATGAATCTTGGATGTATCATCCAGACACTCCCCGCCCATCTGACCCAACTAAAGCTGAACATGACAAAGAAATCCCTTGCATTTCCCCACCTCTCCCACGTACGGGACAGGTGAGGGAATGGAGATTGTTTGATGGATGGTGGAAGAAACAGGGGCACCAGGTGGAGAGGGAGGACCTGAACGTGACATATGAGCCAAATGATTGATGGCCGCGCTCAGCTGCTGCATAATTGTCTGCAGCTGCTGCGTGAGTGCAGCCACCTGCCTCTCTGTGATGTCGAGGCAGTACAAAGTGGAGTGTTCTGCTGATGCAGCCCCTGCTAAGCTCACGTTCTGGCTGGCTCGTTCTGTCATAATGAAAGAATGGTCAGCTCACGTGTAGGGTGCCACACCAGAGAAAACACACGCGGCACAGAGAAGCTACATTTAAACAATTTATTGATCCAAAAAGGCAGTACAGTTAGAGAGAAACACCACTTGCCAGAGGAGGACTCAGCCTGTGGGGAGGAGACAAGAGCTGATTAATAGAAGGAGGGAGATCAGGAAGAGTGGAAGGTGGAAGACAAATTACCACTTACGGAAGCTGAGCAACGAACCCGACAGAGACCCATCAGGAATAGACGAACCAGCAGGATGAGGCTGGCAGTGAGTAGGGAAGGAGAGGGGCTGGAGATGGTGTCTGACTGGGTGGAGACAGGCAGCTGAAGCTCAGGTGAAGATGATGGAGTAGGTGACCGTACAACGATCCCCGGAGACACACCGCACAGATGGCAGCAACCTGAGAAGAGAAAAAGAGAGAGGAATTAGATACAGCTTCCTCAAGAGTTTTAGTTTAAAAGCACTTGCTTGTTGACAGGCAGTATACCCAACGAGCCAGCACTGAAGCATTCACACGATGATCCTTTTAAGCACTAGCAAGGCAGAGGAAGCAGGTGCATCCACTCACGCAGGTGGGATGATTACCTGCGGAGTCGGGGAATCTCTCGCAGGAAAGGAGGGGGCGTGCACTCACCTAAACATGACACAAATAATATAAGAACAGAGCAATCCCCATGATCAAATGCCATTAAATGATCTCAACTGAGCCACCGGAGTGGTGGTTCAGTTGGTAGAGCATCCGCCCCACACCCGGGAGGCAGGGGTTCAAATCCCGGCCGGGTCATGCCGAAGACCATATAAAAGTGGAACTTCCTGCCGTCCAGCTTGGTGCTCAGCAATAATGGAATGGAGGAGGGAAATCTGTGGCGGCGCCTTGCATGGCAGCAGCCCTCTGATTCTGCACTGGGGTGTGTGTGATTGACACTGTAGATAGGTAAAGCACAATCTCGTTTTACTGTACATGATTGGTTGTACAGTTGAATGACAATAAGGGTGATTTAATTTAATTTAATTTATATACCTTTAAAAGAGCAGTCACAGTAGAGTGCAGTTTCTGAAAGCCAGATTGAAAAGGATCGCTGATCTTTAATTTATGTAGTAATGTTTTGAGCTGACATTCCACAACCTTTTCTAATATTTTACTAATAAGTGGCAATTTAGAAATTGGTGGATAATTTTTTTTTTTTTTTTTTTTTTTTTTGTTACTTATTTGTACTCTTAGGTAGATTTGGTTTGCAGTCTGGTGACAAGCCACCGGCTGCTGGTCGCTGCGTGCGCGAGCGCCCTAAACCTACATGTTTTTGGTATGCGGGAGGAAACCGGAGAAATTCCGGAGTAAACCCACGCAACACGGGGAGAACATGCAAACTCCATACAGCTCACTGTTGGTCGGGGGCTGGGATCGGACCCACGATCTCATGATCCCCGCGATCCCCCGGCCGAGGGTAAAACTGTGCTGCCACAGTGCTAAACCACTGCGCCACCGTGCAGCCCATATTAACACCTAAGCTTAACGCTTAGATAATTAACACCTAAGCTAGAATTGAGATTAGGTTTTTTAAGTAATAGAATCAATGTGTTTGAAATGGGAAGGCACACAGCCTTGTCTCAGTGAACTGTTAATGATAGACAGTAATGAAGGACCCAGGGTGGTTAAAGACCCAGTTAGGACAGAAAGTGGTAAAATCTCAGATGAGGATGATGACGGTTTCAGTTTGCTGATTATTTTAACTAAGTCATTAAGTGTAACTGGGGAGAACAAAGTAAATGGCTCAGGGCACTAAGGGCAGTCTTCATCAGGAGAGGACCTTATGGGAATTTTGGATCTCAAGTCCTGTAACTATCTTACAAAATGATGAAGGAATTCATTGCAGTCATCATCAGAGAGTACTGGAGCTTGCTGAGGTGGGGGACAAACAGTGCCATTAATGGTGTTAAATTAAACCCTGGGATTGCTCTTATTACGATTTAGAAGTTGATTAAAATATGAAGATCTAGCTTTATTCACTGCATCATTATATAAGTGAAGAAGTTCTTTAAAATGTTCTCAATGAACAGCCAAATCAGTTTTCTCCTATAGTTGTTCTGCTTTTTGAAAGGAACATTGAAGGTCACAAGTTCAGTTATTTAACCAAGGTGCAAGAGAGATGATTTGGCATTGTCTTATTTTGTAAGGGGCCACCTTGTCGAAAATCATACAACAGTGATCATTAAAAGAATTCACAAGGTCTACATTATCTTCAGAAGGGGTTAAAAAAATCAAAAAGAGAAGAAAACTTATTAATAGCAGAATCATCAATAAAACGACTGCGTTTGACACATACTTGAGAGGAAGGCTCTGAGTTAAATAAAACATTAAAAGAGATTGATTTATGGTCATTGAAACAACCTTAATTATTTTTAAATGGTCAAGGGTGACACCATAAGTGAAGACCAAGTCCAAAACATGTCCTGCAGTGTGAGTAGTATGTGGTCTATTTTGTTTATTAGTTAGCATACGTTGGCCAGAATGAGGGATGGAATCAGAGGTCTGTGCGAGCTAGTGTGATAGAATATTTTAGTTAGATAAGAATGTTTTACTTCAGAATGTGTCAAGATAAAAGGGGTCACACAATGTGCTTTCTGCTGTATGAAGTCTGCACTGCTACATGCGTACATAACAGGATGTGGTCCCTAGCTTCACATTCATACACCCTCTATTGCCTAGCAATGAAGAACTGCTTCTGCTTACATATAGAGAAATGTCTCTGGGTCATGGGGTTTGTCGTGGGTTGTGATAGGAACTGAAAGTAGACAGAGAGAACATCAACAGGAAGCACCTGCCAGGGTCCGCTCCAGGGCATGGAGGCATCTGATGAAGGAAGCCGGTTTTGACTGGCTCAACAAGAAGACAGCCATTGTGAGAAGTTGCTGGGACCGCCCAGAACCAGAAGACTATATGTAGCCTTTTCTATTCTTTTTCGGGGTCTTCTCTGTCAAGTTATGCTGGGACGAAGACCCGCAGCTGTGTTAATCTCTACATGATTCAATAAAAGATAAGTTGTGGAATAGCTCATCTCATGTGATTTTTAATCCTCTGATGTAATTTTAGATGGTTTTGTGCTAACTGTCCAATTTTGAACACACTTTTACAGAGAAAAGAGTCTTACAACTTGGTGACGGCTGACGTGAATGGCCAGTTGGCCGATTCCATTGAACGGACATCAGAGGTGACCGGTCAAAAAGTTTTTGCCTTTTTATTACAGACAATTCGGGGCACCCAAATTCACAAGGTAAGCAGGAAACCTCTTCTAAATTTCTGTAGAATTCTCTGTAATACTCAAAAGTTTTTTTGTCATAATTATAATTTTTACAAAAATTACAAAAATAAAATAATAATTTAGAATTTAATGTCATTTCTTGAAAAAAACTAAGAACATGCAGAGAGTCTTTTGATAATTATATTTTAGGATAAGATTAATGAGCCACCTAGTCAATGGTACATTTTAGGGTCAGATCAATGAGCCTCTTTCCATAGAGAAATAAGAAGTATTAATACAGATAAGGAAGTACTATATATTACAAGAATATCAATTTTAATCAACGACTGAGTAATATATGAATGATAATAATGGGAATTTAAGGGACACAACACAAGAACTTTAAGTAATAAAACAAACAGTGAATGAATTGTGTCACCTTAGAGAATATAAGGAATATATGACACAAATACAAGAAGCTTAAGTATCAACAAATAGTGAGTAATTGTGTCGGCCAGTTTGTTAAAATTAGTTGGACTAATCTCTCTAACACGCTGTCACTGGTTTTGGTACTGGACGCGGGCCATGGTAAATAGTCTCTGTATGGAGTTAAGCTGGTTAAAAGCCCATGATATTGAGCGGCAGGGAAAGACACACAAATACACAACAAACTCGGCAGATAATGTGCATATTGTGCATGTTGACATTGTGTTGATTCTGTAAACCTTGTGGGGATAAATGTGTGGGTGGTTAATCTCGTCTATCCCAATTTAAGACACGAAGAGTGGTGTAGGGTGAAAGAGGCTAGCCCTGATCCCGAATTCCCACTTCTGGTTGTCTGGAATAAGAGGAAGTGCATTTTGTGGGTTTGGAAATAAAGGCGAAAGCCCGAGAGAATGTGAATATTTTTTGGTCCACCAGAAACAAAAGATCCTGTTTTCCACTATAATTCTGAGTTTACCACACCCGCGTGGGTCAACAGGATCCAAGTAGAGGCCTGATGTGGCCAGAATTGTAGAAAAGGGTGCAGGATCTGGAGTTTGGGCCCTAGGACTGTAAATATCTATTAGCTTTATCTTCCCATAGTTTGTATAGATTATTTGACTAACATGGCAGCATCAAAACCATTTTTTACTGTGCAGGAAATATGTGAACGGACAGGAAAGGCGATTGAGCGGCAGACAGATGTGGGAGACAGAAAAAAGGAAGCCGGAAAGTTTCAACAGTGGGTGTGTGAGATGCAGGATCAAGGATTTCTACTAGGGTCAGAAAAAGCAATGCCTCAGTCAACTAAACTGGTAGAAATACTGCAGATGATCATACAAAGTTATATCACTGCAGAGGAAAATTGTGATAAGGCAGGAAATGGATGCCGAGAGAAACGCAATTTCATCTTGCCTGCACTACAGTTGTATGTACAGCAATATGACAATAAAGTTTGATTTGATTTGAAATCCTTAATTCGGAAAAATTAAAAAATAAGTTGCAAGAAACAGAAAGGAAAAAGATCAGGGCTATGTGTTACATTCCTAAACTTGTGGTAGCATTGAAAGGACAGGTAGCTGTAAGTGATTCTGGAAAAGTAACTTTGCAGCTGATCAAGCAAAAACAGGTCAGTGAGAAACCACACCAGTATGATGATGTTGCCTCAGCTCGTCCAGCACAGTGTATGCCACAGTCAAGTCCATATACTAAGTGTGTAAACATGCCCTCTAAACAAATGCCCCTTACTACATTTGTTGAAAGAAACCATGATATGGTAAATGCAGTAACAGGAGTGCTACACATGAGGCCAATGTTGACCACAAAAGATGGTAAGGCAGCTGCAGACACAGTACAACAAATCATTAACCAACACCTAACGAGCCCATGAGTCGGCATGATCATGACCGTGAGGAACAGGAGGGAGAGGAGAAGGATCCTGATAAATCAGGATTGCCCCTCACCTCAACCCCCTCAGCAAAACAGGAAACATGTGATAAGGGGGAAGACTGGGAGGCTGCATTAAGTGGATTGAAAATATCAGAAAAACGCTTAACACCTAGAACCAGTCTGCATAATTTATCTGTTACAGGGGAAGCCACCCATAAGAAATTAACTGATTACACAAACAAAAATGCACCTACAGGCACACAAAAACAGTGGAAATTTGGTGTGGAACTCCATGACTGAGTGACTCTCGAAAGGAACATTCAAACAGTCACCTTAATACCGCTAGGAACTGTTTGACCAGGGGTCTTATTTTGTCCATGTGTGCTGTAGACCATCTTTTTTGAATTGTGGTCAGCTTTAAGCTTGTCGCACACTACACTGCCATTTATCAGGGCCCCTGTGTGTCGCATATGGTTAATAGAAATGAAGTACTGATAAACCGCAAGTTAATTGTATGATTTGCCTCAAGACTCCACCTCAGGTAACAACAGTCTGCTTTTGAGATAGGTGTTTTTAGAATGTTAGCGCTGACTGTGTAGCTGTAGCCTTGTTGTCATGAGTTTGCATTTCTTTGGTGTGACTGACAAAAAAAACAAACACGTTAGTGTAACGGAGTCGAAAATGTACCTTAAGCATTTCTTTTTCTCAGTTATGTTTTTCTTCATATTGTTGTGAATTTTATTTTACTTGACTGTTTTATTTTGGTGGTACACTTCTCACATCCGCTCTTCCTGTACCTCCGAGGCTCCGGTAGTTCAGTTTTTCCCCACAGTATCGTGTTGCCTTGCTGGGGGAGCCTGTGTGGGATTGAGGTACAGACAGAGCGTGATGTAGTTTGTTTTATTTCATCTACAGGAGTGAATAAATTGTGGAAACAGCAGTCTGGTGTCATCGTACTCCTTATGCTGCTCGCTCGTATGCATTGATGTTCCCGATCACGGCCGTTTAAGGGTGCCAAAAAGAAGAACCGTTACACTTGCCGATGCCGTGGTTGTTCCCGTTCCAAAATCCAGCTGTCCTAAAACGGTAAACGACTTTAGACCAGTTGCTTTGACTTCAATTTTAATGAAAATTTTTGAAAAACTGGTCAGACGTGAGGTCCTAAGGCAGACTGAACATGCATTGGATCCTCTGCAGTTTGCCTATAGGCCTCACAGAGGAGTGGAGGATGCCACTGTCACTCTGTTTGACATGCTTTTTAAACATCTGGATTTTAATGGGACACACGCCAGGCTTTTATTTGTGGACTTTCTTCTGCCTTTAATACAATTCAACCTCATATTTTAGTTGAAAGGCTCCTGCAACAATTTGATTTAAGCAATAATCTGGTGGGTTGGATTCTGGATTTCTTAACCAACAGGACGCAGAGAGTAAGGGTCAATGGCACATTGTCTGACCTAAAGTGCTCTTCTACTGGCTCTCCTCAGGGGTGTGTGTTGTCACCACTACTCTTCATCCTGTACACAAACATGTGTCGGAGCAGACATGACAACAGACACATTATAAAGTATGCTGATGACTCAGTCATTGTCAGTCTCCTCCAGGATGGTGAGAGTGGCCACGGCCCAGTAGTTGATGACTTTGTTCACTGGTGTGAGGATTCCTACCTGCAGCTGAATACAACAAAAACGAAAGATATGATTATTGACTTTAGGAGGAAAACTCCCAGGCACAAAGTCACCATACTAAAAGGCCAGACCACCGAGTGTGTACAATCGTACAAATATCTTGGGACAATTATTGATAGTGGATTGAACTTTGAGGTGAACTGTGAAAGGGTGTGCAAAAAGGGTCAGCAAAATTTGCATTGTTTGAGGAAACTTGCACGCTTCCAAATTGACCGAACCATAATGACTATGTTCTATCGGGCTTTTATTGAATCTGTTTTATCCTTTTCTTTAATGTCATGGTTTGGTCAGATAAAACTGAAACAGAGGAAATCCTTGGATCAGGTAGTCAGATGGTCCAGTCGTTTGCTTGGTGAGTCACAGCTGAGCCTGACATCCCTGTACACCAGACAAGTACAGAGGATGGCCGACTCGTTTTTAAATGATGACTCCCACCCTTTACACTGCAACTTTCAGCTTCTTCCCTCCAGACGGAGGTTTGCTGTCCCAAAAAGTAGAACCCAGCGCTACAAAAACAGTTTTGTCCCTGCTGCTGTCAAAGAGTTGAACAAGCTATAAAAATTATATTGTACATATTTTATATTTACCTATTTTGTAAGATGTGTGCCTGTGTTTGTGTCTATGTTGAATGTAATTAGTGGCTTGTAAATATGGATGTCACCAACTGCAAAACAAATCTACCTACGGGTACAAATAAAGTAACCTGAACCTGAACCTGAACCTTGTGACGTGATCCGTTACACTGGTGCCAGTGACCCGTGGATCTTCAGATCAGCTCGATGCTGCATCACCATATTGGAACCGTGGATGCTGCATCACCATATTGGGTTTACGCTGGGACGTATATGTGGTCAGCCATATACAGGACTATTGAAATACATTTTAAATGATATATGCCACTTTATTTTGGAGTTAGTCACAACGCAAGAAAATTTCACTGTGTAAAGTAGTTCAAGAAAAAAAAAAAAAAGAAGAGACATGGATAATTATACAACACCGGTTTTGACAAAAGGAAGAGGTGTTTGGCGCAGCAACATTACTAATAGTAGAGATGTGGGACATTCGAAATTTATGAATAGTGATGGGGACACAGGGTTAGGTCAGAGCCCAGGTTGTATTCCTGTTGGTGAGTTCATGAGTGAGGGTCCTCATGTTTCCACACCCTGCAGTAATGTTGGTGCCATTGAACAATTTACAGACATGGTGGGGCAGCTTGGTGCTCAAATTGGTGAGTCTATAGTTACTAAATTAATGTCTGCTGGTGTTGTGAATATGACCAATGACAACCAGACTTCTCCTACTGATCGAACAGCGCATTGTAATGTTACCAAATACGACCCTCCACATGTGACTGTCCATGTTAAGTCAGACAGAGAACTACGAACATTTAGAGGTGACGGTACTGACAAATATTCAGTTCGGGACTGGATTGACTTGACTAAGACTGAACTCAAGAAGAGAGAGATTCCTGTGTGTGAGCAAGCAGGAGAGATAATGAGTCATTTATTAGGCAAAGCTAAAGATGTTGTGAAAGTTGCCCTGCGTAGTGACCTGGAGCTAGATGCTAAAAAGGAACCTGAGATAATTTACAATGTTCTTCTCCGTTACTTCTGTGATGCCTCCTCATGTCTTCCGCTCACAGATTTTTATGCAACCCTGCCCAAGCACAGAGAAAAACCAGTGGACTACTGGATAAGGCTGAACAAAGCAGCAGACCTGGCTCTCGAGGGCCTGCGTAGACAAGGCAAGCAGACTGAGGACATGAGCAAAGAGGTTGCTATCATGTTCGTCAAAAATTGTCCTGATCTGTCTTGCACCTTGAAGTGGAAACCACCTCATGAATGGACCTCTCGTGATGTTCAGTTGAGAATTGACGATTATCAGAGAGAGGTTGGAGCTAGTGCCAGAGCGCCTGATGGTCCACAGCTAATGAGTCACACAGCCACTGTAACATCTGACAAACCCAGGTTGCCATCTTCAGCCATGACCATGCCAGAACAGTGCCACACCCCAGTCATTCCCTCTTCACTTCCTCAAACCCGACAGTTTACATTTCAGGGCCCCTCTCCATTCCCCATTTCTGAACCTACCCCAAACACACTCAGCTCAGATTGCGCTAGTGTGCCGGTTGTTGCTCAAAATCTCCAACAGTCAGAGGAGAGGCTCCTTGGTCGCATGGTTAACATGTTTCAGGAAATGATGGAGAAGTTGCAGCAGTGTACAATTCCTCACCTGACTGAGAGCAAAAGATTTAAACATGCCCCTCGTCAGAGACGCCCCAGAGAAGCAACTTGTAAGGTCTGTAATGACACACGTCACTCCACCATTTCACATTGCATGTCTGAGAAACTGTGTTTTACCTGTCTTTCCCCTGGTCATACCAGACTGGCCTGTCCCAACAACAACTGTCAGCCTCCTTCTCTGTCTCAGGGAAAACTAACTGACCTGTACTTGGAGGGAGGCAGTGCAGGTCTCACCTCAAGCTCCCACTGTAGTGACACATCTGATGCTGAGTCGATTTTTGCATCGGTGAGAAGCTCATGCGATGATGTAGTTGTTGTGTATCAGAACATTCACATAATTGGCAATAGTTCCAGCCTTTTCTACACACCAGTTGCTTTTGGTGGTACAGTGATAATTGATGGCATGCTGGACAGTGGCTCCATGGCCTGCAGTATCAACGAGGATGCAGAGAAGAAACTGAGAACTGCTGGAGTGATAACAAATGAGAACCAGATTGATGTGAGTGTGATGCTGGTTGGGTGTGGTGGACAGCGTGTCAGGCCAAAGAGTGCTTTTGACATTGTGATGGAGGTGTATGGTTGTAAAATGCTGGTCCCCACTCTGGTTGTCTGTGGTCAGCATGATGAGTTGATTATTGGTACCAATGTCATAAAGCACATCCTACACCATTCAAAACAATGCAAGTCCTATTGGAAAACAGTGTCTGGCCCCTGCCCAACTGCAGAACCGGAAGCTGAGCAGTTCTTGTCTATGCTCACTGGTTTGAACCCCTGGAAAGGAAATGACATTCCTGACAAAGTTGGTACTGTCAGATGTAACTCAGCCACCTACCTTGAACCTGGGCGTGAGTACCTTGTTTGGGGTAAATTGCCTAAAGACACTGTTATATCTCCAGGCAGTACAGTCATGGCAGAGCCCACATCTTCTCGTTCAGCTCCTAGGGGTGTCCTAGTAGCTAAGATTGTAACTCCTATGTGAGGTGACAGGTGGGTCCCGCTCAAACTCATCAACACATCCAACAAGGCTGTGTTGTTACAGCGCAATGCCAAGCTAGCTGACGTCTACACATGTGTAGCCCTTGAAGACATGGACGCAGCTGAGCAGTCTAGTGTACCAGTGACCTGCTACACACAGTCTACAATGGCATGTGATGCCGGTATGGAGTCTGTAAAAGAAAAACTCAAGTCAGTGGGGCTTTGTGACATAGACATTAATTCATGCCAAGTGTCAGAGGACTGCAAAAAGAGAATGGCTGACTTGGTACTTCAGTACGAGGATGTCTTTTCACGCCACCACCTGGACTGTGGAGAAGCTAAGGGCTTTGTACACCGCATACATTTATCTGATGATAAACCATTCAGACTCCCATACAGGCGTGTACCCCCTAGTCAGTATCAGAAATTAAGACAGGTGCTGAATGAAATGGAGGAAAAAGACATTATCAGGAAATCGACTAGCGAGTATGCATATCCCTTGGTTCTTGTGTGGAAAAAGAATGGCGACCTCCGCATCTGCACGGATTTTCGCTGGCTGAATAAGAGGACTCTGAAAGATGCTCACCCTCTCCCTCACCAGGCAGATTGTCTGGCAGCACTGGGAGGTAACTGCCTCTTCAGCACAGTGGATTTAACGTCCGGCTTCTACAACATGCCGCTTCATGAGGATGACAGGAAGTATTCTGCTTTTACCACTCCGATGGGCTCGTATGAGTACAATCGCCTGCCCCAGGGATTATGCAATAGTCCTGCTAGTTTTATGCGCATGATGACTGCCATTTTTGGTGACCAGAATTATTTGACTTTGTTGTGCTATTTGGATGATCTGCTGATTTTTGCATCTGATGAGGAGAGTGCTTTGCAGCGCCTTGAGATGGTGTTCAGCAGGCTGCGTAGGCACAACTTGAAGTTGGCACCCAAAAAGTGTTTTTTTCCTCAGGAGATCTGTGAGGTTTCTTGGTCACATAATTGATGAGAATGGTGTTTCAACCAACCCTAGTAAGGTTGAAAACATCACAAAAATGACTTGTGCTGACCTTATGGACACTGATGGTGTGACACCGTCCCAAAAAAGACTTAGATCCTTCTTGGGGATGGTTAATTACTATCAGCATTTTGTGCCAGGTTATTCTGCCATTGTTCAGCCTGTTGAAAGGTGGAAAATTTAAAGGCAGATGTAAGAAAACAAAGATGGCTTGCAGAAAGCTTTGTGCTTCTGATTGGACCCAAGAGCACATACATGCCTTTGAAAGTATCAAATCTGCACTTGTTAACACTGTGGTCTTGGCTCATCCTAACTTTGACCGTCCCTTCATGCTTTCAACTGATGCATCTCTGGATGGGATAGGTGCCGTTCTGTCCCAAGTCCAGGAAGGTGAAAGTCATGCCAGACCTATTGCTTTTGCCAGTAAGTCACTGACACAGTCTCAGAAAAACTATCCAGCGCACCGACTGGAATTTCTGGCTTTGAAATGGTCCATCACTGACAAGTTTAGTCATTGGCTAAAGGGTCACAAATTCACTGTTTGGACTGACAACAATCCTTTGACTCACATATTGACAAAGCCCAAGTTAGACTGTTGTGAGCAACGCTGGGTAGCCAAGTTGGCTGCGTATGACTTTGACATAAAGTATGTTCCAGGGCGGCAGAACATTGTGGCTGATGCATTGAGCCATGTGCCTTTTGTCAAGGAAAATATTGGTCACAGACTGTTCAATGAGCCATATGTGAAACTCCTCAGTGAAGTCAAAAATGTGTCTACTGCCTCTGTTCAGGATGCTTTTCGTTCATCCAGTGATCACGTGGATGCGATGTGTGACAATACTCATACCTCCCGGGTACACACTCAGATTGTGACTTCAGAAGAAGTGTCTGCTGTGATGCAGTCACACATTGAGTGGGATGCTGGTCCGAGGGCCTGGGCAATTGAAGCCTTGCAGTTTTTGCCCCAGTTAGTTCCACCAGGTCAAGACCCGTTGCCTGCCTATTCTGAAAAGGCTTTGCGTGACAAACAGTTGGAGGATGGAACTCTTTCTCACATCCTGTTCTATGTTGAAAGACATCAGAGACCCTCAAGGAGAGAAAGGGTGAAAGAATAATTTTCATTGATTAAATATCTGAAACACTGGGATAAGCTATCTGTGAGCAATGGTGTTCTGTACAGAGCTTCAAGAGACCAGA
This sequence comes from Pholidichthys leucotaenia, assembly GCA_020510985.1. Taxonomy (NCBI): domain Eukaryota; kingdom Metazoa; phylum Chordata; class Actinopteri; order Cichliformes; family Pholidichthyidae; genus Pholidichthys; species Pholidichthys leucotaenia. The sequence goes on from CM035848.1 coordinate 292,984,854, forward strand.
GAACCAAGTCCAAACAGCTTCAGTATGTTGTCCCAGACTCACTTAAGGATGAGGTGTTGAAAGGCGTGCATGATGATGCTGGTCATCAAGCCCAGTCGCGAACCCTCAGTTTATCCAGACAGAGATTTTTCTGGCTGACCCTTGAGAGAGATGTCAGAGACCATGTCAGACACTGCCAGCGTTGTGTCCTCAGCAAGTCAGCTGAACCTGAGGGACGAGCTCCCTTAGAGAGCATCTTGTCATCTAGACCGCTGGAGCTGGTCTGCATTGACTTTTGGTCAGCTGAAGACTCTAGGAACAAGTCTATTGATGTCCTAGTGATAACAGATCACTTTACCAGGATGGCTCAGGCCTTTCCTTGTAAGGATCAAACAGCTAAGCAAGTGGCAAATGTTCTGTGGAACAAGTACCTTTGTGTCTTTGGATTCCCAGAAAGAATCCACAGTGACCAAGGTCCTAATTTTGAAAGTCAATTAATCAGTGAACTCCTCAAAGTGTCCGGTGTCAGGAAATCTCACACTACCCCTTACCACCCAATGGGAAATGGGAGTGTCGAACGGTTTAACAGGACACTGGGTGGGATGATTCGTGCACTGTCCCCTGAGGTGAAAGCTAACTGGCCACGACGGTTGCAGACTTTGACATTTATGTACAACTGTACAGCCCATGAGACGACTGGCTTTCCTCCTTTTTACCTCATGTATGGTCGTGTGCCCCGTTTGCCAGTAGATGTCATTTTTCGTTCTGTTCTTCGCGATGCTGATGTAACCAGTTATGACAAGTATGTGGCAACTCTCACCTGTGAGCTAAAAGAAGCAATGATGGTTGCTCAGGACCGTGCTGCTAAGGAGCAACACAGACATGCTAATCTTTACAACAGGAAAGTGACAGGATCCAAGATTGAGATTGGTGACAGGGTGCTTTTGGCCAACAGAAAGGAGAGAGGCAAAAAGAAAACTGCTGATAAGTGGGAATCAACTGTTTACATTGTAATGGATGTGAACCCACGGACCCATACATACAGAATTTGTGACACTCTTACTGGACGGACAAAAGTGGTCCACAGGAATCTGTTGATGCTGGTAAATTTTCTTCCTGTGGTGGATGTGTGCGATGTGTCCAACCATGGTTCATCCACCTTACTTCCAGAAACCTTAGCTACAGACATTGGTGATGAGGGAGACACATCTGTGGACCTCTTCGAGGGAGAGAGTGAGGCTGGTACAGGTGATCCGTCTTCATGTGGAGAAACACGTGAACCATTAGTTAATTCAGAGCCTGTTGACTCTGAAAGGAGAACTGTTGAGTGGATCACGCAGTTCACTGAGCCATCTGTGTCACAGGTAGATGTTTCTGATGTGACAAGTGTGTCCTCTGACCCCCAGAACTCTTCAGTTGCACCTGTTGCTCAAGGTGTAGATCATCCCATGTCCTCTGACTCTAGACCTGTGACTACAGCTGCTACTGATACTCATGGTGGACAAACACTTGACAGTCAACTAGTTTCTGTTCCTGACTCCGAGAGACAGACAGACACTCCCCTTATTCGCTGTACTGTTGACCAGACGTCACGTACTCTTTGTGACCGTCCAAATGCACAATCTCAAATCAGGTCAAGATTTGGTCACCTGATTAAACCTGTAAATAGACTAGTGCAGACAATGTCCAGGCAAGATGTGATTCGTGACAAGTTCAATGTTAAGGCTGTTTGTAGGTCTGTGTTTCAGACCCTGACTGACTAAATGTTACATGTGTGGACTATATTTTTGTGGACTTAACCTTGTATTCTAGTGTTCGGTTATTTTATTTTATTTTATTATTCAAGAGCCTTTACTACACTAATAGTTGGGGTTTTTGGTGGGGTGTACAAGGCACTCCATTACCAGTGGTTGGGTTGAGAGATAAGCGCTGCTCTCATGCCACTTCGTCCTTGTGTGGGACACTCTTTCAGATGGTGTTCTTTAACTAACCCCGGGTGTTTTGTGTATTGTGGTGAGTTCTGTGTAGCTATGGCTCAAGTTCGATAAAATTCAGTGGGGTGGGTGTAACGGAGTCGAAAATGTACCTTAAGCATTTCTTTTTCTCAGTTATGTTTTTCTTCATATTGTTGTGAATTTTATTTTACTTGACTGTTTTATTTTGGTGGTACACTTCTCACATCCGCTCTCCCTGTACCTCCGAGGCTCCGGTAGTTCAGTTTTTCCCCACAGTATTGCGTTGCCTTGCTGGGGGGAGCCTGTGTGGGATCGAGGTACAGACGGAGCGTGATGTAGTTTGTTTTATTTCATCTACAGGAGTGAATAAATTGTGGAAACAGCAGTCTGGTGTCATCGTGGTCCTTATGCTGCTCGCTCATATGCATTGATGTTCCCGATCACGGCCGTTTAAGGGTGCCAAAAAGAAGAACCGTTACACTTGTGACGTGATCCGTTACATTAGGTTACAGTTTCTTTGCGATGGGGAAATCAATTAACAGAAAAGCAATTTCCCCGTTAAACATTACCAAATGCTATTCTGCGAGCTTCTTCTTTTAGATTTAATTGGTGGTTGGCAACCAGCTTACAGGTGCACAAACATAACATAAGCTTATATTTTCCTGACACTTTCTGCCCTTAATCATTATCAGCATTATTTATTTCCTGTCTGTTATAAGTAGAGGTACGATCACTATACGTATATTTCAAGAAATCTGTCTGTGTGTCATGACCATAGGACTCGCTAAAAGATCATAGGATTGCCTATGATGTCTACATGATGTCTATATGATGCCATATAGACCATAGGACTCGTTTAAAGATCATAGGATTGCCTATGATGTTCCTATGATGTTTACATGATGTCTATAGAAATCTCTGTGTCTGTGTGTCACGACCATAGGACTCGCTTAAAGATCATAGGATTGCCTATGATGTCTATACGATGTCATATAGACACCATAGTATAGACTCTATACTATGGTGTCTATATGACATCGTATCATCGTCTATACTATAGACTCTATATATACTATATACTGTATAGAGTCTATAGTATAGACTCTATACTAGACTGAAGAAAATCAGTGTGTGTCTGTGTGTACTCAAAGGCAGGCGTCACTCATGATCATAGGACATCAAAGAACAAAGGCAGGCATCACTGAACAAGTGTTGACGTGCTTGCTTAAACCCTTGCTCATGTGTGTGTGCATGCAGAAATACTTGCTTATACTTGGTTTCTAGGGGCATGTGCTCCCCAAGTTTAAACAATGTGTAGACTTTAAGACCAGAGGAGAGAATATGTTGGACTTGAGAATATGTTGGACTTGGTGTACACAAACACAGATGCTTATAAGGCAACACGTTGCCCCCACCTCAGCTTTTCTGACCACCTATCCGTGATGCTGGTGCCTGCCTACAAACCTTTACTGAAGCGCAGCAGGCCAGTAGTGAAACAAATCAGGATTTGGCCAGAGAGTGCAACCTCAGCACTTAAAGACTGTTTTCTGCACACAGACTGGGAGGTCTTCAAAATAGCAGCCTCCCAGGAAGACAAGACAGATGTGGAGGAGTATGCTGAAATGGTCACCAGCTACATCGCGAAGTGCACAGAGGATGTCACTATAGTGAAGACTATCACTGCACGGGGCAACCATAAGCCCTGGATGACTGCAGAGGTGCGCTCGCTGCTCACAGCCAGAGATGCAACCTTCAGAGCGTAGGACAGGATCACCCTCCGCTCAGCCAGGTCTGCGCTCTCAAAGGGAATTAAGACAGCAAAGCACGTCTATGCGGAGAAAATCCAGGGACACCTCTGTGACACTAGGAACACCAAGCGGATGTGGCAGGGAGTTTGGGCGCTGACGGACTATAAGTCTAGGCAGAGGGTTGATGATGATGATGACGCTTCGCTTCCAGACAGGCTCAACAACTTCTTTGCACGTTTTGAAGCATCAAACCCGACAATCAGAGGGAGGGCTGGCCCACCTCCACCATCGGTTGGGCCAGCTATCACCATCAACACAGCGGACACACGGAGGACCCTAACCAGGGTCAACCCATGTAAAGCTGCAGGTCCGGACAACATCCCGGGATGTGTGCTCCGAGACTGCGCGAGCGAGTTGATGGATGTCCTGACTGAAATTTATAACATCTCCCTGAGTCAGGCCATCGTTCCCAGATGCTTTAAGACCTCTACCATAGTACTGGTGGCAAAGAAACCAGCTGTGTCCTGTTTGAATGACTATCGTCCTGTTGCACTGACACCAATTGTGATGAAGTGTTTTGAACGGCTTGTCAAACCACACATCACAGCCTGTCTCCCTGCATCACATGACCCGCTCCAGTTTGCATATTGTTCAAACCGCTCCACAGAGGATGCTATAGTCACCACCCTGCACTCTGTCATCACCCACCTGGATCAGAAAGACACCTACGCCAGACTCCTGTACATTAATTTCAGTTCAGCATTCAACACCATTATTCCCCAGAGACTGATGGAGAAATTACTCCTTCTTGGTCTGAACACCGCCACATGTCTCTGGATCCTGGATTTCCTGACTGAGATACTTCAGTCTGTCCGGGTTGGAAATAACATCTCCAATTCTATCACACTAAGCACCGGATCCCCTCAAGGCTGCGTACTCAGTCCACTGTTGTTTACACTTCTAACACATGACTGTGTATCCAGACACGAGGGGAACCAGATTATTAAGTTTGCAGACGACACCACGGTGGTGGGACTTATTCAAAGGGATGAGGAATCAATGTACAGGGAAGAGGTGAGAGACCTGGAGGTGTGGTGTGGGGAGAACAATCTGGTGCTCAACGTGGACAAAACGAAGGAGATGATTATTGACTTCCGGCGGTCACAGCCTGAACACGTCCCTCTCAGCATCGGCGGCCGTTTAGTGGAGAGAGTGGAGAACATCAAGTTCCTCGGAGTGCAGGTCTCACAGGACCTGACCTGGAGCAAGAATTCCTTGGATCAGGAAGTGGGCCCAGCAGAGACCGCACTTCTTGAGGAAACTCAAACAGGCCTCTCTCCTCATCTGCATCCTCAGGACCTTCTACAGAGGTGTGGTGGAGAGTGTTCTGATGTACTGCATTGCAACATGGTACTCCAGCTGCAGTATGTCAGACAAAAAAGTCCTGCAGAGGATAGTTAAGGGAGCTGAGAGGGTAATTGGAGTTTCCCTCCCTTCTGTCCAAGAACTTTTTCAGAACCGTTGTAGGAGCAGGGCACTGAACATTGTCAAGGACCATTCTCACCCTCTGCATAAACACTTTGAACTTCTTCCATCTGGCAAACGATTCCGGAGCATCAGAGGCAGAACCATCAGACTGATTAACAGCTTCCTTCCACAAGCTGTTAGGATGCTGAACAGTTGATCCGGAATCTCTCATACATACTACTGCACCTATGGACATTATGTATATTATTTGTATATTATAGTTCTGGTTAGTTTTCAAGTATGTCTCAGGGAAGTGTGAATGGCTGTGTTGGGGTGGGGGGTGAGGGTGTGTGTGAGTGTGTCTTAAATTATGTTCTTTTTACTTATATGGATGCCGAGAGAAACGCAATTTCATCTTGCCTGCACTACTGTTGTATGTACAGCAATATGATAATAAAGGTTGATTTGATTTGGGCATGTACAGGTATGCACTAGTCACTTTTAATTTAAGTAGATCTGTTGTCAGACAAGGAATTCCTTTTTATTGTCATAATATGATAGCTCCACACAAAATCTGTAGAAATGGTGCTTTACATTCACCTGTACGCTGGACGTCTATCGTCATCTCTGCATAAGGGGCAAGAGAGCATTCACAGTCCCTCTGTGGTTATCATATTGTCTCTTGAAGGCATTCACAGATTCAACTTCTATGACGTCACTAGGCAAATTATTCCATCCATCCACAATCCTCTGTGAAAAAAGTACCTTCTACAGTCTAACCTTAATCTTATAAATTTTAAGTCGACCTCTGGTGTTCCTCTCCAAATCAATCATGCTGAAGAACACGTCTCTGTCCAGGTCTTCTTTTCAAGTGATGTAAGTTTCTATCATGTCACCACAGACTCATCGTTCTTCTAGTGTTGTGAGGTTTGTTTCCTTTAGTCGGTCCTCATAAGGCAGTTCTGACGAGCCGAGTGTCATCGTGGTTACTCTCCTTTGGACCTTCTCCATCAATATGATGCCTTTCCTGTAATACGGAGACCATGTTTGTATGCAATACTCAAAGTTAGGATGTATCTTCCCTTTCCAGAGTGCAGTGATCATCTCCTTGGATTTGTATTCAAAGTGCCTCTTCACCAATCCAACCAGTTTGTTGGCTTTCTTCACTGCTTCAACACATTGCTTGCTGGGCTTCAGCTTCCTCTAGATGATCACACCAAGGTCCTTCTCTTCCGTTACAGTTTCTAAGATTTGTCCATGAATGACTTCAGTATAGGATGGGGAAATTGAAAAAGAAAAATTTAATTTATGCATTTTTTTAAACTAAATGGCAGCTGGTAAAGCTTAAGAGCCAGTTGTTAAAGGGTAAAGTAAGTTTGAATAAACACCGTCATTCATTTTATTTTGTCACCCATTTTGCACTGAATAAACTGTTGTGAGACTAGTGATGTTAAAACCGAGGCCTCATGAAACAACGAGGAACTTTGAGACAATAGCTTTGTGAGCAGCACAGTGTTATGAAACATCTAATAAGGACTGCCATCTAGTGACTGATTGTCAGAACTGCATCAGAGTTGAAAAACCTGAAAAAATCTCAGTACTTTTTTTTTTGAGCATTTGGCCATCTGAGGTCTATTCAAAATTGGATGGCAGGAACAAACAATACAAAACAAACAAAAAAAAAGACTAATTCCCTCTCAAACTTCCCTCGAGCCCTCAAGTCATGTCATGTGACAGACATAACGAGGCCTCACTTGCTATGGTCACATGACTGTGGGCATGTTGACACAGCGCTAGACACTCTGCTCATGACACTTCTGCGTTATATTGCTAGAGGCAGTGTAGAGTGGGCGGTGTCAAGCATAACATCACTATGTGAGACAAAAAAGTTTCATGGTTTAAAGAATAACTTGCAGGTTGGAGGCCTCAAAAAAGTTGCGGAAGTGTCTATTGGTATTGAAGCTGTATCCCTATATGAAATGTTTATTGGTACAGAGCTGAAAATCAGACAAAACTTTTTCAGATCGATGTAAGTTTGCTGTGGTGTAGGTGAATACTGTGGTCGAGCTCTGATTGGAGGGTTGGTAGTGTCCTGCTCTCACCACCATGCTCACACCATTTTACTTGACATGAGGTGAAATTTAGCATTAAAATTAAGAGGCTATCCAGGATTTGGGAGTGGGTAAGGTTAAAAAGGTAGTAAATAGATATTAAAAAAATAATAAATGCCTCAGATTTCAGTACATGTAGCCTGCTGCCTTTTAGATACAGCACTAATAGAATGTACTAGCCATTCAGACTCAAGCTGTATTCAAGCATTCTGTGGGTACAGTTCCATACCCATAGCCACTGCCCAAAATGAGTATGTAGAAAACTTAAAAGAATTTTAAAAACACGGTTGTATATGCATTGAAACAACTTTAACAGCCTAGGTGTTTTAGTCCCACCTTCATGAGAGCCAGGCTTTTGTCAGGCCAGGCATTGGCTTGCTTGCTACCTGATAACCATGAAAACCGGTACTACCTGTTTCATGGGTCAGGCCGTCGGCGACTCAACCAGCATCCCCGTCCTTCCGAGGGTGTGAAGGGTGAAACAGGGCATCCTGGCAGAACTAAAAACAATATCTGCCACAGGTCTGTGGTGGACCACTCCCAGTTACACGGTGTGAGACTGGACATCCTGGCAGATGAACACATCTTTTGCAAGGTCTGTTTTGGACTGTGCCAGTCGATGATGCATCGTGACATGCACTACACAAAAAGCAGAGATAAACAAACCTATCATCTGGTCTGTCACTGCAACAGATACTGGAGTCAGTTTGTCTTGGCTTGTCCTTGCCACTGATGATACCTTTATCTGCCAAGAATGTGTTGCTAGTCCAGCAAAAGCTAGCGGTACTCAAATACTTTGCAAGCAGTTTCATGAAATGGTCAATCAAAAAAGCAACTCATACCAGCTCGGACGTCGCCCGGGCTTACAAGGTCCCCGCTGATCTGTTCACACTCCAACAGGCAGCCAAAAGTAAGCTAGGAGCAGGAAGACTAAAGAAGAGGAAAACGGCAGCCTTGTGTGTAGCAGAATGGAATGTACACACTCTGTTGGACAGAACAACATCACAGCGCCCAGAAAGACAGACCGTGCTTGTGGCCCTGAAAATGAACAAGTACAATGTAGACATAACTGCACTTAGTGAAACAAGATTGCCTGGATATTACAGCTTAGTAGACCATGGGTACATCTTCTTTTGGAGTGGGAGATCAACTCAAAAAAGGAGAGAAGCAGGAGTGGGCTTTGCAGTTAGAAAGGAGATGGCAGCAATGCTTGATGAGGAACTGGTGCCAATCAATGACAGGATAATGACTATGAGACTCCCACTACAGCGGAAGTTGTATGCCACACTCATCAGTATATATGCCCCAACAATGATCAACACAGAGGAGGTGAAGGAAGAGTTCTACAGTGATTTACGTGAGACTATCAGGTGTGTACCGACTGATGACTGATGAGATTAAGGATTTGGAGACGAAAACAGCACTGCAGGACGGGTGCAAAGCCACCATGGAAGCTAAACACTAGTGCACTGAAAGGCCAAAAGAAGCAGGAAGAACTTACACAGGAAATGGATGAAAACTTGAAAGACTGGGACAGCAACAACTCAGAGAATGACATAGAAGAGAAATGGGTAACACTGAAAGATACGGTGTATCAGACTGCAAGTGATGTATTAGGCCACCCTGAGAGGAAACATCAAGATTGGTTTGATGAGCATGATGAACACCTGAAGAAACTACTAGAAGCGAGGAATACAGCTAGGCAGGAAAACCTACAGTGTAACACAAGGTCGAAGAAGAAGAAATACTCAAAGGCTCAGAGTGAGCTACAGAAGTACACCAGAGAGATGAAGTCCAACTGGTGGGATGAAAAAGCGTAGCAACTTCAAACTGCAGCAGACAGGAAGGACATGAAAACATTCTTCACAGGTTTGAGAGAAATCTACGGCCCTAAACCAAGAGGATTGATCCAACTAAAGGCTATGGATGGTGAAACCCATTTTGCAGGAGAAAAACAAGATCCTGGACAGATTTGCAGACCACTTTGACCCACTACTAAACAACCCTGGAGATCTCACTGAAGAGGCTAAAGAAGCTCTAGTGCAGTGACCAGCTGTATCAAGTCTGGATGAACCTCCAAATTTTGATGAACTAATGGCAGCTATCAGGACAACACAGGATGGTAAAGCTCCAGGAAGGGATGGAATTCCAGCGGAAGTGTGGAAATTTGGTGGTGTTCAGCTGACCAACTGCCTGCACAAGCTCATCCAAGAGATATGGGATGCCCAGAAAGTACCTCAAGACTGGAAGGATGCAAGTATCGTGCCTTTGTTCAAGAAAAGTGACAGGAAAGATTGTGGAAATTACCGAGGTATATCACTGCTAGCCACTATTGGTAATATTCTCTCATGTGTACTACTGAACGGACTCAATGAACACATCTCACAGAATGTACTACCAGAAACCCAGTGCAGCTTTAGAAGTGGAAGAAGCACAATGGACATGAATTTCTGCTTGAAACAGGTTCAAGAAAAGTGTATCGAACAGAACATGCCACTTTATGTAGTCTTCATAGACTTCAGTAAAGCCTCCGATACTGTTTCACGACAAGGACTTTGCCAGGTACCCAAGAAATATGGCTGTACAGAGAAGTTTGTCAGCCTGATCGAGGCACTCCATACAGGTATGCAAGCAAATTTGGCAATGAGTGGTTCAGTATCTAAAGACTTTTCATTAAGCAATGGGGTGAAACAAGGGTGTGTGCTGGCGCCTCCACTCTTCTCGCTCTATCTGGGAGCCATGCTTGAGGTGGCCTTCAAAGACACTTCAGTAGGAGTATACATTCAAACAAGGAAAGAAGCAGACTTGTTCAGTGTGGCACAGTTTAAAGCCAAGAGTAAGACACCAATAGAGGTAGTAAGAGAAATGCTCTTTGCCGACGACAGTGCTCTAGTTGTACACAGTGTGGAAAATATGCAATCTTTAGTGGAGAAATTTGCAAGAGCAGCTAGCCAATTCAGCTTCAAAATCAACATCAAGAAGACAGAGTGCCTTTTTCAACCACCAAAGTTCCAATTATCAACATCGCTACCAGAAGAGATCAGCATTGGTATAGACCCACTAGTCAAGTGCAAGACTTTCAAGTATCTAGGGAGTACTGTTTCAGAGAATGCTAGAATGCTAGGCTGGAGGATGAACTATCTCTCAGAATGGGAAGAGCAAGCGCTGTGTTTCGAAACTTGAGGGAGAGACTATGGAACAATTGACATGTGTCTATCGGTGTGAAATGCAAAGTGTACAGAGTGATAGTACTGGTTACTCTATTGTACGGTGCTAAAACTTGGACTGTCAGGTAAAGAGAATCCATGCGTACATGATGAGACACCTTCAAGCCATAATGAACATCTCATGGAAAGACAAGAAGTGTCAAGCATAGAAGTGTTGAAATGAGCTGGTCTACCATCAATGGAGGACATGCTAATACAGATGAACCTGAGATGGCTCGGACATGTTGAGAGGATGGACCACCAGCGTCTCCCTCGGCAGTTACTCTACTCACAGTTATGCCAGGGCAAATGCAATCAGGGTCGACCAATGCTCAGATTTAAAGACACTGTAAAAAGAAACTTGAAGAAGCTGGATATAAACAGGAGTTCCTGGCAGTGGAAGGCTAAGGACAGAGCTGCGTGGAGGAATCTGATCAGACCTAAATGAAACGGTCATTGTCGCCCACGACAGACTGCTATGATGAATATCAGATTGTCACACCACAAAGAACTCATGATGGGTAGAAGTAAAGAGCTCTCTCTAGACCTTTGCAACCTTATTGTTGCAAAACATAATGATGGCATTGGTTACAGGCGTATTTCTAAACTGCTGAATGTTTCAGTGAGCATTGTTGGAGCCATCATTCGGAAGTGGAAAGAACATCATTTTACCATAAACCAGCCACGCTCACCTCGCAAGACTCCATTGCTGAAGGAAAAGCATGTTGAAGCTCATTTAAAGTTTGCTGCACAGCATTTGGGCAAGCCAGTAAAATACTTGGAGAATATAATTATATATATATATGATATATAATGATATATATCATATGATATATGATACATGATATATAATAGACTGGTAAGGGTGGAGTTGTAGGGGCGGTGTTTTTGGACCTTAGGAAAGCATTCGATACAGTAAATCACTCTGTTCTTCTTACCAAGCTCTTTAAATTTAACTTTTCTCACAATGCTGTGAGCTGGATTGAATCATATCTGCATGGTCGAACACAGTCTGTATTAGTTAACAACTGCAGATCTGATTCTCTTAGGCTAACTTCTGGAGTCCCTCAGGGATCGATATTAGGCCCCCTTTTATTTAGTCTTTATATTAATGATTTGCCCACTGTTTGTCCTGAAGCTGAATGCTTAATGTATGCAGATGACACGGTTTTCTTTGTTCGTGGTCGCTCCAAAGACACTGTTGCTGCTAAACGGTAAAGCAACGTCCTGTCACAACTTGGTTGCAGGAGTGCTGTCTACAGTTAAATGTTTCTAAAACTGTAGGCATGTATTTCACTAAAATAAATAGTGTCACCTGATCCTGACATATACTGTATGTTAATGGAGGAAAAATACAAATTGTTAGCCAATATAAATATCTTGGGTTAATAATAGATTCACAGCTTTCCTTTAAAGCCCATATTGCTAAATTGAGTAAAAAAATCAAGTTAAATCTTGCAAATTTTCGTGCAATTCAAAATGAAATGTCAACTGAAGCCGCAAAAATATACTTGCATTCAATGATTCTCAGTCACTTCAATTATTGCCTAACTAGCTGGTCCCAGGCGGGTTTGAGTGCAGAAAAACCATTGGAAGTTTTGTACAAACAAGCAGTCAAAGTTATGGATAAAAAACCTAGGTATTATCATCATTGTGCAATTTTAAAAAAAATACAGTCTTTTAAACTGGGATAGTCTTCATACATTTGCAGATTTAAATTTGATTTATAAAGTATTGCATGATTTGGCTCCAGATCTTCTGGCAGAGTTCATCAGCCAAAAAAACAGCTCTGAGCGTGTCACTCGAGGCTTTGTCAGAGGTGACTGTTTCATCCCTCTGCACAGGAGCACTTTCAGTAAGTCAGCCTGGTCAGTGAGGGGCGCTAGTGAGTGGAACTCAGTACCTGAGGAGGTTAAACTGCTTACAACATACAAGGCCTTCACAAAAAAATTGAAAATGTGGCTTATATGGTTTATTATGGTTTAAGATGGCGGCAGCGTGGATGGACGCAGCGGCCCCTCTTGGCATCAGCGAGTGTGAGAGTTTTGAGTGTTTTGATCTTCCCAGACGTACATTCTGTAAAACTTACAACCGTGAGACCTTATTAAACATCAAGGTACTGCACGCTGCAAGAATCGCGGCGATCGGTTGTGATTTGGACATTCTACGCCAGCATGGAATTCTGGCGGAGTCCCCGCTGGAAGCTACCCGAGAGAGGAGGAGGCGTAAGCAGAGCAAACGCAAGAAAAAGCGTGGAAAAAGGGCCGGGATCCATGCTAGGCTAAAGGCTAACCCCTCCAGACCAGCGGTACCGTCGCTCATTCTCTCTAACGTCCGTTCCCTCGAAAACAAGCTGGACGAACTGCGTCTGCTGAGAGAAACCCGGAGAGAGTGGAGAGACTGCTGTGTGTTTGTTTTCACCGAGACATGGCTCCACGGCAACATTCCTGACGTGGCCATTCAACTGGAAGATATGGCGATGTTCCGTGCCGACAGGGAAACGGCGAGCTCCGGTAAGAGCCAGTGGGGTGGGCTATGCATCTGTGTTAACAAGAACTAGTGCGTTAATGCCACGTTAGTGTCTAAACACTGCTCTCCGTTGGCGGAGTTCCTTATTGTAAATTGTCGGCCATATTATTTGCCAAGGGGATTCAGCAGCGTGTTTGTAGCTGGTGTTTACATAGCACCGGGAGCTAATGCTAAAGCTAATGCTAAGAAGGCACTTGGGGAACCGCACAATGCGATTAGTGAAATCCAAACTTCACACCCGGACAGTTTTGTGGTGGTTGCAGGGGATTTTAACCACACCAGCTTAAAGACTGTGCTCCCCAAGTTTAAACAATGTGTAGACTTTAAGACCAGAGGAGAGAATATGCTGGACTTAGTGTACACAAACACAGATGCATATAAGGCGATACCCCGCCCCCATCTCTGCCTTTCTGATCACATATCCGTGATGCTGCTGCCTGCCTACAAACCTTTATTGAAGCGCAGCAGGCCAGCAGTGAAACAAATTAGAATTTGGCCTGAGAGTGCAACCTCTGCACTGAAAGACTGTTTTCTGCACACAGACTGGGAGGTTTTCAAAATAGCAACCTCCCAGGAAGACAAGACAGATGTGGAGGAGTATGCTGAAACGGTCACCAGCTACATCGCGAAGTGCACAGAGGATGTCATTACAGTGAAGACCATCACTATGCGGGGTAACCATAAGCCCTGGATGACTGCAGAGGTGCGCTCGCTGCTTACAGCCAGAGATGCAGCCTTCAGAGCGAAGGACAGGATCGCCCTCTGCTCAGCCAGGTCTGCGCTCTCAAAGGGAATTAAGGTGGCAAAGCGCGCCTATGCGGAGGAAATCCAGGGACACCTCTGTGACACTAGGAACACCAAGCAGATGTGGCAGGGAGTTCGGACACTGACGGGCTATAAGTCTAGGCAGGGGATCAATGATGACGACGCTTCGCTTCCAGACAGGCTTTACGACTTCTTTGCACGTTTTGAAGCATCAAACTCGACGATCAGAGGGAGGGCTGGCCCACCCCCACCATCGGTCGGACCAGCTTTTACTATCAACACAGTGGACACACGGAGGGCCCTAACCAGAGTCAACCCACGCAAAGCTGCAGGTCCGGACAACATTCCGGGACGTGTGCTCCGAGACTGCGTGAGCGAGTTGGCGGATGTCCTGACTGACATTTATAACATCTCCCTGAGTCAGGCCATCGTTCCCAGATGCTTCAAGACCTCTATCATTGTACCGGTGGCAAAGAAACCAGTTGTGTCCTGTTTGAATGACTATCGTCCTGTTGCACTGACACCAATTGTGATGAAGTGTTTTGAACGGCTTGTCAAACCACACATTACAGCCTGCCTCCCTGCATCACACGACCCGTTCCAGTTTGCATATCGTTCAAACCGCTCCACGGAGGATGCTATAGTCACCACCCTACACTCTGTCATCACCCACCTGGACCAGAAAGACACCTACGCCAGACTCCTGTACATTGATTTCAGTTCAGCATTCAACACCATTATTCCCCAGAGACTGATGGAGAAATTACTCCTTCTTGGTCTGAACACCGCCACATGTCTCTGGATCCTGGATTTCCTGACTGAGAGACCTCAGTCTGTCCTGGTTGGAAACAACATCTCCAACTCTGTCACGCTGAGCACCGGATCCCCTCAAGGCTGTGTACTCAGTCCACTGTTGTTTACATTTCTAACACATGACTGTGTATCCAGACACGAGGGGAACCAGATTATTAAGTTTGCAGATGACACCACGGTGGTGGGACTTATTCAGAGGGATGAGGAATCAATGTACAGGGAAGAAGTGAGAGACCTGGAGGGCTGGTGCAGGGAGAACAATCTGGTGCTCAACATGAACAAAACGAAGGAGATGATTATCGACTTCCGGCGGTCACAGCCTGAGCACGTCCCCCTCAGTATCGGCGGCCGTTTAGTGGAGAGAGTGGAGAACATCAAGTTCCTCGGAGTGCAGATCTCGCAGGACCTGACCTGGAGCAAGAATTCCTTGGGGATCAGGAAGCGGGCTCAGCAGAGACTGCACTTCTTGAGGAAACTCAAACAGGCCTCTCTCCCCATCTGCATCCTCAGGACCTTCTACAGAGGTGTGGTGGAGAGTGTTCTGACGTACTGCATTGCTACATGGTACTCCAGCTGCAGTATGTCAGACAAAAAAGCCCTGCAGAGGATAGTCAAGGGGGCTGAGAGGGTAATTGGAGTCTCCCTCCCCTCTGTCCAAGAACTTTTTCAGAACCGCTGTAGGAGCAGGGCACTGAACATTGTCAAGGACCGTTCTCACCCTCTGCATAAACACTTTGAACTTCTTCCATCTGGTAAACGATTCCAGAGCATCAGAGGCAGAACCACCAGACTGATCAACAGCTTCCTCCCACAAGCTGTCAGGATGCTGAACAGCTGACCCAGAATCTCTCATACATATTACTGCACCTACGGACATTTTGTATATTATTTGTATATTATAGTTAGTTAGTTTTTTTTGTTTGTTTGTTTGTTTTCCCAAGTATGTCTCAGGAATGTGTGAATGGATGGGGGGTGGGGGTGGGGGGGTGAAGCTATGTGGGAGTGTGTCTTAAATCATGCTGCTTCTATTTGTATGGATGCCGAAAGAAACGCAATTTCACCTTGCCTGCACTACAGTTGTAATGTGACAATAAAGTTTGATTTGATTTATAAACACCTACAGCTGCCACCACTAAAAGATAAGTCTGTTGTGATGTTTGATGTTGTGATCAAATGTACGGTTTATGTGTATGTTATTTGTTACATTAATGCCTTCTAAAATGTTTAACTATGTTTTTTTTCTTGTAGATGCATTTTATTGCTTTGTTACATCTTGGCCAGGGGACTACAGATGAAAACTAGCCTTTTGGCTAATTCTGGCTTTTTTTAACCATGTGTAAACATGTGTTTTATGAAATTGCATTGTCCCTTTTCAAATAAACTAAACTAAACTAATATAGTCTGGTCAGATGAGACCAAAATTGAACTTTTTGAATGTCACAACACACAGCATGTTTGGAGGAGAAATGGCACTGTACATCCCATCATGGTGTGGGGGTGTTTTTCAGCACATTGTCGTCGGCCTCCGTCGGTCTATGATGACCATGGAAGAGAATCCTAAACGTCTACTCTGCTGGAACAGCACCGCCTGTGTCTGAACAGGCCGATGCGCACCGGTGTTCTACCTTCCAGCGTTGGCCGTTGGTAGGATTCAAGCCTGGGCAGGAAGATATGGAGGACAAGATGTTACCCATGCAGCATGTCCCCCCCCTCTCCACGTCACTGATGAATCCAAAGGAACAGCAGGGCTGCTATAGTTTGGCACCAGCGCCGTCGCAGGAGCTGCCAGAACGATGTTGAGCACAACAGAGAACTGCCTTAGGGGCTCCGACTCCGGATTTTTCCTCAGGGTTGACTCCCAAAGCCTTTCCCGTGACCGGGTGTGCCGCAAGGCAGCGGAGGTTTGAAATCAGGGTTTACCTTCCCCTAGATGGGCTACCTTCCCAGGTTGACGAGCCACCATCTACCCGAAGCATCTGGTTTTAAGGCGCCAGAGATCCGCCCTCGCCCCTTCTCCTATTAGTAAAAGCAGTTCCGCCGGGCTTAGAGACTAAACCACACGGGCAGGCTAGGAGTTGGACTTAGTTGTCAGAGGCTTTTCGAGACGCACGCCGTAAGGAGCATTTTATGAGCACTGGGAGCTTAACCCCAGTGCCGCTCCTGGCTATGACAACCTTGGAACCACATGGTGTTCATTCATTAATTGAAGGAAAGATGAATGGACAAATTTACAGACATCCTTGATAAGAACCTGTTGCCATCTGCCAAGATGCTGAAGATGAAACAAGTGTGGACATTTCAGCAAGACAATGATCCCAAACACTCAGCCAAGAAAACTCTCAACTGGCTGCAGAGAAGGAAAATCAAGCTGCTAGAATGGCCCAGTCAGTCACCTGAGCTGAATCCAGTTGAAAATCTATGGAATAAACTGAAGATCAGAGTTCATAGAGGACACCCACGGAACCTTCAAGATTTGAAGACAGTTTCAATTCAATTCAATTCAATTCAATTCAATTCAACTTTATTTATATAGCGCCATTTCACAACAACAGTCATCTCATAGCACTATCAACTGTAGGGGGGAACCCCCACAGTTGCAGAAAGACCCCAGCAATCAGGTGATCCCCTGTGAGCAAGCACTTGGCGACGGTGGAGAGGAAAAACTCCCTTTTAACAGGAAGAAACCTCCAGCAGAACCAGGCTCAGGGAGGGGCAGTCATCTGCTGCGACTGGCTGGGGGGTGAGGGGACAGAGAAGATGAAAAGAACAGACATGTAGAGAGCAAACAGCACGATGGGGACTCAATCTATGGGAGAGAACAAACAAATGTTAATGACCAGCAAAAAAAAATATTTCATAGAGAGTGAGGCCCAGTGCATTACTGGAGGTCCCCCGGCTGACTAAACCTATTAGCAGCATAACTAAGGGAGGGTTCAGAAACACATGATCCCTCCCTAATTGTAGGCTATATCAAAAAGGTAGGTTTTAACCCTAATCTTAAAAACAGAGATCGAGTCTGACTCCCGAATCCAGATTGGCAGCTGATTCCACAGGAGAGGAGCTTGATAACTGAAGGCTCTGCCTCCCATTGTACTTTTGGAGATTCTAGGTATTACAAGTAGTCCTGCATTTTGGGAGCGTAGTGCTCTGTTAGGATAATACGGTAGTATCAGATCTTTTAAATAAAAAGGAGCCTGATTGTTTAGAGCTTTGTAAGTAAGAAGAAGGATTTTAAACTTAATTCTAAACTCTATGGGAAGCCAATGAAGGGAGGCCAGAACCGGAGAGATATGATCTCTCTTTCTAGTACCTGTTAAAACTCTTGCTGCAGCATTTTGGATCAGCTGAAGACTTTTTAAAGATGTTTTAGGACAACCTGATAATAAAGAATTACAATAATCTAATCTCGAGCTAACAAAAGCGTGGATCAGTTTCTCAGCATCACTCTGAGACAGGATGCTCCTAATCTTGGCAATATTACGCAAATGATAGAAGGCAGTCTTAGAAACAAATTTAATATGTGAATTGAAGGACAAATCCTGATCAAAAATAACTCCAAGGTTCCTCACAGAGCTATTAAGAGAAAGAGTAACCGCATCCAAACTGAAAGTTTGATTTGGAAAGGAATTTCTAAGGTTTTTTGGACCAACAAGAATGACTTCAGTCTTATCTGAATTTAATAGCAGGAAATTACAAGTCATCCAAGCTTTGATTTCCTTAAGACAGGCTTCTAACTTGGCTAATTGATTACTATCATCTGGCTTCATTGACAGGTATAATTGTGTGTCATCTGCATAACAATGAAAATGTATACAGTGCTTTCTAATAATGTTGCCTAACGGAAGCATATATAAACTAAAAAGAGTAGGGCCTAGCACAGATCCCTGTGGAACTCCATGACTAAGCTTTGAGTTGAAAGAAAACTCATTATTTACATGAACAAACTGGAACCTATCAGATAAATAAGATCTAAACCACTGCAACGAAGTTCCATTAAGTCCAACATAGTGTTCTAATCTATCAAGTAGAATATTATGATCGATAGTATCAAAAGCTGCACTAAGGTCTAAAAGGACAAGTACAGAAACTAGTCCATTATCAGATGCAATGAGGAGGTCGTTAGTGACCTTTGCTAAGGCTGTTTCAGTACTATGATGGATTCTAAACCCAGATTGAAACTCTTCAAGTAAACCATTTCCCTGCAGGTGGTCGAATAATTGCGTAGCAACAACTCTTTCTAAGATTTTTGAAATGAAAGGGAGATTAGAGATTGGTCTATAGTTAGCTAAAGCTCCTGGATCTAGCGTTGGCTTTTTGAGTAAGGGTTTAATTACAGCTGTTTTAAAAGCCTGCGGTACATGGCCTAAAGTTAATGAAGAATTGATTATATGAAGAATAAAGCTACCAATAAGTGGGAAGACTTCTTTAAATAACCTAGTAGGAATAGGGTCTAAAAGACAAGTTGAAGGTTTGGATGAGGAAACTATTTTGTCTAACTCACAAAGGTCGATTGGAGTAAACTCATCAAGACAGACATCAAAAGAAGGAGTTGTAGTAGTTACAGTATTTAAGTTAACTGTGGGAAGAATCTGATTGATTTGATCTCTGATGGATGAAATTTTATTATTGAAAAAGTTCATAAAGTCCTGACTAGTAAGCTCTAAGGGAATACTAGGATTGACAGAGTCCTGACTCTTTGTCAACCTGGCTACAGTACTGAAAAGAAACCTGGGATTATTCTTGTTCTCTTCTATTAATGCAGAGTAATAACTTGTTCTAGCTTTTCTAAGAGATTTTTTATAAATTAAAAGATGATTTCTCCAAGCTAAATAGATTTCATCTAAATTAGTAGAGCGCCATTTTCTTTCTAATTGACGAGTCTTCTGTTTTAAGCTACGAGTTTCTGTGTTGAACCAAGGAGTTAGAAATCTCTGATTAGACTTTTTCTTTTTTAAGGGGGCCACCAAGTCTAGAGCCTGATGCAGAGAAGCTGAAACACTATCCACCATGTTATCAATTACAGAAGGAGCAAGCTGTCTATAGCTTATTTCCGTTGTGTTGACACATGGCATAGAGGAAACAATCTGCATAAATTTGGAAACAGCATCATCTGAGAGGCATCTACTGTGATAATATTTTTCTTTAGGAGCCAAATAGTCAGAAATGGTAAAATCAAAGGTTAACAGACAATGGTCTGACAGTACAGGGTTATGAGGAGACACTACAAGATTTTCTATTTCTATGCCATATGTCAGAACAAGGTCCAATGTATGGTGGAGGTAATGAGTAGAATTTCCTACTTTCTGAGAAAACCCAATCGAGTCTAATATTGAATTAAATGCCACATTAAGGCAGTCACTATCTACATCCACATGTATATTAAAGTCCCCTACTATAATTATTCTATCAGATTTCAGCACTAAATCAGCTAAGAAATCAGCAAATTCGGATAAAAATTCTGAGTAGGTTGATGGGGGACGATAAACTATGGCAAATAAAATTGGGTTTAACCTAAAATTGCTAAAGTGCCCAATACTGAGGACCAGGCCCTCAAAGGAATTATAGCATGTTTTTTGCTTTACATTAACTAGTAATTTGGAATGGTAAATTGTTGCTACTCCTCCTCCACGACCAGAACTTCTGGGATTTTGACAGTTTAAATAACCAGAGGGAGTTGATTCATTTAAACCAACATAATCCTCTTGCCCTAACCAAGTCTCTGTAAGGGAAATTAAATCAATCTGATGATCAATTAACAGATCATGGACTAACAGAGACTTGGGAGTTAGAGACCTAATATTTAGTAAACCACATTTAATTTTTAAATTATGAGGAGGAACAGAGGCCAAATCATTCAATTTAGAGGCTTTATGTTTAATTTGAGTTTTACCAATGTTTTGCTTTATCACTTTGGGATGCTTATGCATGATATTTTTATTTACTTTGGAGGGAGCAGACAACGATTCTCTGATGGGGAAGTCAGGGGCTAAGCTGAGGGGTGGCGGATGAAGAGGAGCTGCAGAGAGGCGTGTAAGACTGCGACTCTGCTTCCTGGTCCCAACTCTGAGTAGTCATGGTTTTGGAAATTTGGATAAAAAAGATGCCAGATTGTTAGATAAATGAGAAGCACCATCCAAAGTGGGATGAATGCTGTCTCGTCTCATAAGACCAGGTTTTCCCCAAAAAGAGCTCCAATTGTCAATGTAGCCCACGTCATTTTTAGGACACCACACAGACAGCCAGCGGTTCAAGGATGACGAGCGACTAAACATGTCATCACTGGTCAGATTGGGGAGGGGCCCAGAGAATACTACAGTGCCAGACATCGTTTGTGTGGAAGAATGAGCTAAAATCCCTCCTGAGCAATGCCTGCATCTAGTTTCTCCATACAGGAGGTGTCTGGAAGCTGTTATTACCAACAAGGCCAGACCATTGAATGTGTGCAATCTTACAAATACCTTGGGACGATTCATTCATTCATTCATCTACTTCCGCTTAATCCTTTTCGTGTCGCGGGGGGCTGGAGCCTATCCCAGCATCTTTGGGCGGGAGGCGGGGTACACCCTGGACAGATCGCCAGTCCATTGCAGGGCCAACACAGAGAGACAGACAACCATTCACTCTCACAGTCATACCTAAGGACAATTTAGAATCCCCAGTTTTGATGCCAATTAACCTAACTTGCATGGTTTTGGCATGTGGGAGGAAACCGGAGAAATCCCAGAGTAAACCCACACAGACACGGGGAGAGCATGCAAACTCCACACAGGAGGCTGGGATTGAGCCCAGGATCCCCCGGCCAAGGGTGAGTTGCTGTGCTGCCGCAGTGCTAACCACTCCGCCACCGCGCTGCCCTTCTTGGGACGATTATTGATAGTAATTTAAACTTTGAAGAGAACTGTGAAAGGGTGTGCAAAAAGGGTCAGCAACACTTGCATTGTTTAAGGAAACTCGCACACTTCCAAATTGACCGAACCATAATGACAATGTTTTATCAGGCTTTTATTACCTCCGCCAAGGAGGTAATGTTTTTACTGGGGTTTGTCTGTTTGTCTGTCTGTCTGTCTGTTACCAACATAACTCAAAAAGTTACGAACGGATTTTGATGAAATTTTCAGGAAAGGTGTGTAATGGCACGGGGAACAGATTATTAGATTTCTGTGATGATCTGAGAGTGCATACCTCCACCAAGGGCTTTGTTTGTATTTATGCAGCAGGATTACACAAAAACTACTGGATGGATTTGGATGAAATTTTCACCAGAGGTGGTTCTTGGGCTAGAGAGGAACCCATTATATTTTGGTGATGATCTAAGAATGCATACCTCAGCCAAGGCTCTTATCTTCTCACCATGTGTTAGCAACAATACTCCAAAACTGATGGACAGACTTTGATGCAATTTTCACCACAAGTGGCTCTAGGCCTACACACAAACCCATTACATTTTGGAGATGATCCATGAGAAACGGAAGGAGGCTTGGCGGAGGTATGCGCTCTGAGTGCTTTTCTAGTTGAATCTGTTTTATCCTTTTCTTTAGTGTCATGGTTTGATCAGATAAAACTGAAACAGAGGAAATCCTTAGACCAGGTAGTTAGATGGTCCAGTCGTTTGCTTGGTGAGTCACAGCTGAGCCTGACATCCCTGTACACCAGACAGGTACAGAGGATGGCTGCCTCCATTTTAAATGATGACTCCCACCCTTTGCACTGCCGCTTT
Source organism: Pholidichthys leucotaenia (assembly GCA_020510985.1). Taxonomy (NCBI): domain Eukaryota; kingdom Metazoa; phylum Chordata; class Actinopteri; order Cichliformes; family Pholidichthyidae; genus Pholidichthys; species Pholidichthys leucotaenia. The sequence continues at coordinate 293,007,144 of CM035848.1, forward strand.
CAGCTTCTCCCCTCCAGACGGAGGTTTGCTGTCCCAAAAAGTAAAACCCAGCGCTACAAAAACAGCTTTGTTCCTGCTGCTGTTAGAGTTGAACAAGATGTAGCAATATATTGCACATAATTTAGTTATCTATTTATTAATTTTTATTTTATATTTGTTTATTTTTGTAGGTTTTTTATTTGGGTTTTAAATCTTTTATTGTGTTTTAGACTTCAGACTTTTGAGTTTTTAATCTCTTTGACCTAGTTTTTAACTTTTTTAATATGACCCTTCTCTCTTATCTCTTTGTCTTATGTCCTGGTTGATGGAGCCTTGAGTATTTTTATCGTGTTTATAGTCAGCTTCATATGCACCTGTGTTTGTGTTCATGTTGAATGTAATTGTGGTTTGTAAATATGTGTCTAAAAGGATGTCACCTGACTGCAAAACAAATCTACCTACGGGTACAAATAAAGTAACCTGAACCTGAAAGGCTTTTCTACTAAATATGAAATGAATTTCACCGAGTGTGTTCAATACTTTTTCCCTGTGTCATTCCACTTTATTAAATATAACTTGTTTTGTGAACACAGTGGCCTTGATTTCTTTGTATGTATGGATTACTTGGGTTGTTACTGATATCTGGTTAAAATCTCAGGTCAGTGTCTCCATCAGAAATATGTTTAATGAGAAAAATGTTGATGTGTTCAATATTTATTTTCCCTGCTGTATATTTAAAGATTAGGCTAGAATGTATAGTCTTTTCTGAATGCACTTTTTGCACCTTCTATGTACAGAGTTATACAACCAGCTTAATACAGAGCAGAGAGACAATCCTGGAGCCTATTTCTGATCATAAAAGGGATAATACGCCATCATCATCAACTGTGATGCACGCTGTTGGAATGAGTCTAGTATTATCATTCCCAGTAGGATCCTCACTTTGCTTTCATTTCCTTGACACCAATCAACCACTAACCCCTTAAGGGCAATTGTCACAAATTTGCCTCAAACCATTTCCAGTCTGAATGAAGCCGAGGTGGTGTATGTATTCCACTAATGCCCGTTGATGCATATTCAACACATAACCACAGGTAAGATGGTTTAGAATAGAATAGTATGGAACAGAATGGAATAGAATAGGCTCTATTGTCATTGTACAGTTGTACAGCACAACAAAATTGTGAGTACTCCACCAAGCTACTGTGCAATAAAGTAAGTGAGAAGAATTTGAAAATAAAACAGTTACAGGACACACAGTTAACCATTTGATGGAAGTAAAAATTAAAGTAAAAATAAAAAATTACTCAGAGTTGGAACCAGGAAGCAGAGTCGCAGTCTTACACGCCTCTCTGCAGCTCCTCTTCATCCGCCACCCCTCAACTTAGCCCGTGTCTTCCCCATCAGAGAATCATTGTCTGCTCCCTCCAAAGTAAATAAAAATATAATATATAAGCATCCCAAAGTGATTAAGCAAAATATTGGTAAAACTCAAATTAAACATAAAGCCTCTAAATTGAATGATTTGGCCTCTGTTCATAATTTAAAAATTAAAGGTGGTTTATTAAATATTAGGTCTCTAACTCCCAAGTCTCTGTTAGTCCATGATCTGTTAATTGATCATCATCCATCCATCCATCCATCTTCTACCGCTTTTCTGGAGGTCCGGGTCGCGGAGGCAGCAGTTCAAGCAGAGAAGCCCAGACTTCCCTCTCCCCAGCCACCTGCTCCAGCTCTTTAGAGGGGATACCAAGGCGTTCCCAGACCAGCTGGGAGACATAGTCTCTCCACCGAGTCCTGGGTCTGCCCCGGGGTCTCCTCCCAGTGGGACGTGCCTGAAACACCTCAAGTGGGAGGCATCCAGGAGGCATCCTAATCAGATGCCCATACCACCTCAACTGACTCCTTTCAATGTGGAGGAGCAGCGGTTCTACTCTGAGCCTCTCCTGGATGACTGAGCTCCTCACCCTATCTCTGAGGGTGAGTCCAGCAATCCTACGGAGAAAGCTCATTTCAGCCGCTTGTATCCGCGATCTCGTTCTTTCGGTCATTACCCAAAGCTCATGACCATAGGTGAGAGTAGGAACGTAGATTGACTGGTAAATCGACAGCTTTGCCTTAGAACTAAGCTCCCTCTTCACCACAACAGACCGGTACAACGTCCGCATCACTGCAGATGCTGCTCCAATCCGTCTGTCGATCTCTCGCTCCATTTTCCCCTCACTCGTGAACAAGACCCCTACTGTATTACTGTTCACGAGTAATTGATCATCAGATTGATTTAATTTCCCTTACAGAGACTTGGTTAGGGCAAGAGGATTATGTTGGTTTAAATGAATCAGCTCCCTCTGGTTATTTAAACTGTCAAAATCCCAGAAGTTCTGGTCGTGGAAGAGGAGTAGCAACAATTTACCATTCCAGATTACTAGTTAATGTAAAGCAAATAACATGTTATAATTCCTTTGAGGGCCTGGTCCTCAGTATTGGGCACTTTAGCAATTTTAGGTTAAACCTAATTTTATTTGCCATAGTTTATCGTCCCCCATCAACCTACTCTGAATTTTTATCTGAATTTGCTGATTTCTTAGCTGATTTAGTGCTGAAATCTGATAGAATAATTATAGTAGGGGACTTTAATATACATGTGGATGTAGATAGTGACTGCCTTAATGTGGCATTTAATTCAATATTAGACTCGATTGGGTTTTCTCAGAAAGTAGGAAATTCTACTCATTAGAATTGGACCTTGTTCTGACATATGGCATAGAAATAGAAAATCTTGTAGTGTCTCCTCATAACCCTGTACTGTCAGACCATTGTCTGTTAACCTTTGATTTTACTATTTCTGACTATTTGGCTCCTAAAGAAAAATATTATTACAGTAGATGCCTCTCAGATGATGCTGTTACCAAATTTATGCAGATTGTTTCCTCTATGCCATGTGTCAGCACAATGGAAATAAGCTATAGACAGCTTGCTCCTTCTGTAATTGATAACATGGTGGATAGTGTTACAGCTTCTCTGCATCAGACTCTAGACTTGGTGGCCCCCTTAAAAAAGAAAAAGTCTAAGAGATTTCTAACTCCTTGGTTCAACACAGAAACTCGTAGCTTAAAACAGAAGACTCGTCAATTAGAAAGAAAATGGTGCTCCACTAATTTAGATGAAATCTATTTAGCTTGGAGAAATCATCTTTTAATTTATAAAAAAATCTCTTAGAAAAGCTAGAACGAGTTATTATTCTGCATTAATAGAAGAGAACAAGAATAATCCCAGGTTTCTTTTCAGCACTGTAGCCAGGTTGACAAAGAGTCAGGACTCTGTCAATCCTAGCATTCCCTTCGAGCTTACTAGTCAGGACTTTATGAACTTTTTCAATAATAAAATTTCATCCATCAGAGATAAAATCAATCAGATTCTTCCCACAGTTAACTTAAATACTCTAACTACTGCAACTCCTTCAATTGATGTCTGTCTTGATGAGTTTACTCCAATTGACCTTTGTGAGTTAGACAAAATAGTTTCCTCATCCAAACCTTCAACTTGTCTTTTAGACCCTATTCCTACCAGGTTATTTAAAGAAGTCTTCCCACTTATTGGTAGCTTTATTCTTCATATAATCAATTCTTCATTAACTTTAGGCCATGTACTGCAGGCTTTTAAAACGACTGTAATTAAACCCTTACTCAAAAAGCCAATGCTAGATCCAGGAGCTTTAGCTAACTATAGACCAATCTCTAATCTCTCTTTCATTTCAAAAATCTTAGAGTTGTTGCTACTGTGGGAATGTGGGAAGGACGAGACAGGTTTCTCTCAAGTCATCTTTATTCACATTCACCAACATCTCAAAGAAGAAAAAGAGAGCATTACAGGGAACTGTCGTCCTTAAATACCAGGACTCTTCACAGTTCACAAGTCACATGCATCACAAATCACATTGCATTATAATCGGCAGTAACAATGCATCTCCTCTCTCTGATCTCACCCCCACAGTCTACCATGCATCCTCTCCTTAATCGTCTAATAACACCCCGCAGTCTCAAGCTCTGCATACCAAAGCTAACATCTTTGCCGCTTCCTGTTATCTCCAAGGAAGCTCCGTCTTTGTTCTGATCTAAAATGTGAGTCACAAAATAGGTCACATATGTGTGTCCCGCACACTACGCAATTATTTGACCACCTGCAGGGAAATGGTTTACTTGAAGAGTTTCAATCTGGGTTTAGAATCCATCATAGTACTGAAACAGCCTTAGTGAAGGTCACTAACGACCTCCTCATCGCATCTGATAATGGACTGGTTTCTGTACTTGTCTTTTTAGACCTTAGTGCAGCTTTTGATACTATCAATCATAATATTCTACTTGATAGATTAGAACACTATGTTGGACTTAATGGAACTTCGTTGCAGTGGTTTAGATCTTATTTATCTGATAGGTTCCAGTTTGTTCATGTAAATAATGAGTTTTCTTTCAACTCAAAGCTTAGTCATGGAGTTCCACAGGGATCTGTGTTAGGCCCTACTCTTTTTAGTTTATATATGCTTCCGTTAGGCAACATTATTAGAAAGCACTGTATACATTTTCATTGTTATGCAGATGACACACAATTATACCTGTCAATGAAGCCAGATGATACTAATCAATTAGCCAAGTTAGAAGCCTGTCTTAAGGAAATCAAAGCTTGGATGACTTGTAATTTCCTGCTATTAAATTCAGATAAGACTGAAGTCATTCTTGTTGGTCCAAAAAACCTTAGAAATTCCTTTCCAAATCAAACTTTCAGTTTGGATGCGGTTACTCTTTCTCTTAATAGCTCTGTGAGGAACCTTGGAGTTATTTTTGATCAGGATTTGTCCTTCAATTCACATATTAAATTTGTTTCTAAGACTGCCTTCTATCATTTGCGTAATATTGCCAAGATTAGGAGCATCTTGTCTCAGAGTGATGCTGAGAAGCTGATCCACGCTTTTGTTAGCTCGAGATTAGATTATTGTAATTCTTTATTATCAGGCTGTCCTAAAACATCTTTAAAAAGTCTTCAGCTGATCCAAAATGCTGCAGCAAGAGTTTTAACAGGTACTAGAAAGAGAGATCATATCTCTCCGGTTCTGGCCTCCCTTCATTGGCTTCCCATAGAGTTTAGAATTAAGTTTAAAATCCTTCTTCTTACTTACAAAGCTCTAAACAATCAGGCCCCTTTTTATTTAAAAGATCTGATACTACCGTATCATCCTAACAGAGCACTACGCTCCCAAAATGCAGGATTACTTGTAATACCTAGAATCTCCAAAAGTACAATGGGAGGCAGAGCCTTCAGTTATCAAGCTCCTCTCCTGTGGAATCAGCTGCCAATCTGGATTTGGGAGTCAGACTCGATCTCTGTTTTTAAGAATAGGGCTAAAACCTACCTTTTTGATATAGCCTACAATTAGGGAGGGATCATGTGTTTCTGAACCCTCCCTTAGTTATGCTGCTAATAGGTTTAGTCAGCCGGGGGACCTCCAGTAATGCACTGGGCCTCACTCCTTTCCTCACTCTCTATGAAATATTTTTTTTTTTGCTGGTCATTAACATTTGTTTGTTCTCTCCCATAGATTGAGTCCCCATCGTGCTGTTTGCTCTCTACATGTCTGTTCTTTTCATCTTCTCTGTCCCCTCACCCCCCAGCCAGTCGCAGCAGATGACTGCCCCTCCCTGAGCCTGGTTCTGCTGGAGGTTTCTTCCTGTTAAAAGGGAGTTTTTCCTCTCCACCGTCGCCAAGTGCTTGCTCACAGGGGATCGCCTGATTGCTGGGGTCTTTCTGCAACTGTGGGGGTTCCCCCTACAGTTGATAGTGCTATGAGATGACTGTTGTTGTGAAATGGCGCTATATAAATAAAGTTGAATTGAATTGAAAATAGCTCATTGGTATATACATAGGTATGGTAGTGGCTTCACAGGTGGAACTATGTACATACAATAAGAGTGCGGAGTGCAGAACACATAATTAGGTAAAATGGCCCAAGGATTATGGAAAATATGTACAACAGTGATTTCACGGATGGGTCAATATACATGAAAGTGAGGAGTGCAAAGACAGGTGAGTTATAGTGATAATTAAAAGGTCCTCAGTTCTGTGCATGTGAGCATTAAGAGGGAGGGGGGTGGGACCTCTGACTGTTTGCAGTTCGGATGGCCCAGGGGAAGAAACTGTCAGTCTGGAGGTGTGGGACCTCATTGAGCTGAACTGTCGTCCAGAGGGAAGCAGGTTGAACATGTGGGGGGGGGGGGGGGGTGAGAGGTCTCCTGTGATGGCTTTGGTCCTTCTGAGACAGGAGGCTCGGGAAATGTCTTCCAGGGAGGGCAGAGGGCTGATGATAATTTTTTGGGCGGTGTTGAAGACCCTCTGCACAGCCTTCCTGTTCTCAGCTATGTAGCTGGCGTACCACACTCCCAGACAGTAGGTGAGCACGCTCTCCACTGAGCAGTGGTAGAAGGCCAACAGCAGCTTCTGGTCCAGGTTGTTCTTCCTCAGGACACGGAGGAAGTGCAGCCGCTGCTGGGCTTTCTTCACCAGGGCCTTGGTGTTGACAGTCCAGAAGAGGTCAGAGGAGATGTGGGTGCCCAGGAACCTGAAGGAGGGGACATGTTCCACGAGGTCGCCATTTGTGAGAAGAGGGTTGGTCCTGTCTTTTCTTCCAGAATGAGTTCTTTGGTGTTTTTTGGACATTCAGTTAATGGTTGTTTTCTTGGCACCACTGCAGCTGATTCTCTACCTCTGCCCTGTATGCCTTCTCATCGTCGTTGGTGATGAGCCCAACCAAGGTGGGGTTGTCCGCGTATTTCATGATGATGGTGGTTGGGTGGGTGGGAATACAGTCAAAGGTGTACAAGGAGTACAGGAGAGGGCTTAGGCCACAGCCTTGGGGGGAACCAGTACTGAGTGACAGTGTGGAGGAGTGGTGGGAGTCAAGTCTGACTGTTTGTGTGCGGTTGGTGAGAAAGCTCTTTATCCAGGAGCAGGTTGGGAGGGGGATCTGGAGGAGGTGCAGTTTGTTGATCAGAATATCAGGATGTCCGGGATGATGGTGTTGAAAGCTGAGCTGTAGTCCACAAAGAGCATCCTCACGTAGCTCCTTGGATTCTCCAGGTGGCTCAGCACTCTGTGGAGAGTGGTGGCGATAGTGTCTTCTGTAGACCAGTTCTCCCTGTAGGCGAACTGATGTGGGTCGAAGGAGGGGGGAAGACAGTCCCTGATGTGCTGTGACACCCGTCGCTCAAAACATTTCATGACTACAGACGTGAGTGCTATGGGTCTGTGGTCACTCAGGCTACAGTCATTCTTCTCATGTGACTTTTTGTGACTGTGATGATGGAACAGCAATGATTGTTCATGAACATGTTATTGAATTTCAGAGCCCTGTTTCACCAATAGAAGTTTCAATAAAATAATCTACATACCTGAGACTGGAAAATTTGTTTAATTGCTATTATGCCCAATTATTCCTAATGTCGTTATTTTGCATCATAGCTAGATATATGTCTACTGTGTATGCTATATTCAAATATACAATTTCCATTTAATCGGCACCTGCTTGACAGCAAAAACACAAAATTTATTATTTTTTTTAATATAACACAGGGTTACAAAAATAATTTTTTGTAAATTGTCTGTGTTTTTTGTTTTTCAACTGATTTAAGACAATTTTGCACCACTGAATCTGAAAATGACATCCGTTTCTCTCGATCAGGTGCTCAGTAAAAACCTGTACTTACTTAGTACTGTGCATGTACTTACCTTTATATAAAGGTAAGTAGATGTAAATTGAATGTTACGCCATCATTGTTCAAAATTCAGAGAATTTCAAGACATAAAAGAATTTTGCATCATATAAAGCGAAAATACCCTACATGTAAACAAAAATGTATAAAAAGACATGTGGCCATAATTCAAAAAGTTGACCTGACTGAGCAAAACCAATGTGATTTTTGGATTCAGCACATCCAAATTGTCCCAAATCAGCTAAAAAAAAAACCTTAGACAATAAATTTGGTGTTGACCAGTGAATTGTAAATATATTTTGGCCTTAAGGGGCTAACCAATATGCAGCCTAGAGAAAACGCGCTCTAGCCCTGCAGCAGTTCAGCGTCTTTTGTCAGTGCTATCCCAGGCAGTTGGTAGAGGAAGCGTGACTGGCAGAAGTGGAAGAAGCAAAGACGTTGTTGGTAGGGGTATTGAGAGGGATGGTGAACAGGGGGGGGGGGGGCACACGGCGTGACTAGTCTTAATTTTATTGACAGGATGCCAAGTGTTGGCACTCTGACAAAGTTTCAGAACAGAGTGACTTTCCAGCTCCACTGATCATCAGTTTTTAAGAGGAGGGAAGGCTCTACTACCAAAATAAAATTAAACTGTTTCTACAAACAGCATAACTTTTTTATTGTCAGCAATTCTGACCATGTTTCTATTGAAAGATAAAATAATAAAGAAGTCAGTGTTCACTATCAGAGCATCTGAAGCAGCTCAGAGTTTTAATCCTTTAGATGAGTTTCACCGATCCGGTCTGCAAAGCTCCACAGGAATGTGGCCATGCACACATCGCCCTTACTGAGATATAAATCAACTTTGTGACCAGCAAAAGACGGAAGAAACAAAGACGGCAGCCACCAAGTAGGATCCCACAGGTGCAGCATAGCTGCCCAGGAAGGCACCAAAGTGGAGAATGGGTGTTGAGTTCATAGGGGCAAAGAGGAAGGCGGAGATGATGTGAAAGACACCAAGCCGCCGGCGTTAACTATCAGAGTCACGCACAGGGGAGGATAACCACCATTACAGATGAGATCAGCGAATGAGTTCAGCCGGAGGTCGGAAGGTGTTCCCACAATGTCCCTTATTTCAACCAGGAAAACTGTTGCTCCCATGCAATCATGTTTTTTCTCGGCTGCCTGTGTTGATTTGGTGGCACGACAGGTTCCACAAAACATTTATAATCCCCATATTATTGGTTCAAAAGACAAAACAAAACAAGGGACACACTGTTGATCCCACATGAAAATGGACAAAGTTGGCTCAGACAACCAGAAGCTTGACTTGTTTGTCCTTCCACATTTAGCAGAGGGGCGATGAAAACTGAAGCTCATATCCAGTCAACAGTCAGAAACTACATTCCCCACATTCCTCCTCTGTCCTGACAACCTAAGCTGGTGAGAGACAGCTTCACTGGTGGCTGTAATTACAGCTGTCATTCACAGTCATGGGAAATATTGTCATCAACAATGACCTTCTCTTCATTACATCTCTGTGTGCAGTATGTAAGTATGACATGAGGGAAATTATGGGATTCATCAGTGGAGTTTTCAAAAGCTATTTTTGTGACATTTTTAAAATTGTTTACCTAATTATACTTTCAGTGGTTTGCTTCTATATAGTCTTTGCTATAGCTTATAGAAATGGTTTGCAAAAAATAGATGGTGATCTTTTTCACATGGGTGCAGTTTTTATATTGCTGTACAACATGTTAAAGGTTCTATTTGTGAAACTGGAAATTCTTATTTTTAATCACCCTATGATCAATAAATGAACTACAGCTTCAGCTGCTTTGGTTCACTTATTGCCACAGGTACTGGGTTTTCAAGAGTTGCAAGGACAGCTTTTTACGTATTACTATATTACAAATATGAGTAACTAGCTGCTGTCTGTGGGATCTAGGATAGGCAGTTGGTTTTCATTTGATTACATTTCAGTGGTTCACCATAAGAAACCCAAAAATGTTTCATAGGTAACCCCTCCTCCCGAAACAACTCAAACTCTCTTGAAAGCAAAGATTGCTTGCAGATTTAATTTTTGAGCATCAAACCAAATGCTGGTTGGGCAAACTCCCATGAACCCCCGAGGAGTGTCGAGAGGGTAAAGAGTTGGTCCGATGTGCTACAGCCAGGACGGAAACCACATTGCTACTTCTGAATCCAAGGTTGGGCCAATGGCTGGACTCTCCTCTCCAGTACTCTGGCATAGACCTTCCCAGGGAGGCTGAGAAGTGTGATTCAAAGATTCAGGAATCAAAGATTTTATTTGTCAATACTTCTATACGTACAGAACATACAGGAGAATTGAAATGGCGTTTCTCTCTCTCTTCAGTGGTGTGCACAATATAAAAAAAGGAAAAAGGAATAAGGCTGGAAAAGCAACAACAGCAGTCTACATACAGTAATGCTACCCATACCCAAATGGTGACAAAAGATAGACCCAGACATCCCATAATGCAAATAAAGATAAACGATGAAACCCAGAAAAGTAGAGCAGTAATACTCGTAGTTGAAAGTTCAATATGGTAGTGTAACTAACTAACTAACTAACCTGCACTTATATAGCGCTTTTCTAGTCACAAAGACCACTCAAAGCGCTTTCATTAATACTAACCCTCTATTCTAAGGGCCTATAGGAAACAGATATCTAGGGACAATTAGTACTGGTGTGGCATACTCGGCGCCACACCAGTAGGCTGCCTTTTGCAACAGCGGCTCGATTCCGAGTTTTTTTTCCCTTCCTCTCTTTTTGATCACTTTTTTTTTTTTCACCCCACTTATATCACGGACACACAGATCGTCCCAAATGTCTCCTGAGCCGGTGGACGGAGCCACTGTTTATAGCAGGATACGATACAACAGGGAAGAGCTGCTAGCATTTAACCGCCACCCGGTCCCACTGGAAAAACTCGACATACCGAGAGAATTGAGGCGAAAGCGTCGCGGCTGCCGGGCTGGAGTAAGGCGGAGGACAAAAAATATAAGGTACAGACCCTCCCTTCCATCTGTTGTCATGGGAAATGTACGGTCGATACTGGGAAAGTTAGATGAGCTAGCGGCTATCTCCCGTTATGATAGCACTTACCGGGAGTGCTCTCTCCTTTTGTTTACTGAGACGTGGCTAACTGAACTAGCAGCAGATGCTAACATTGAGCTGGAGGGTTTTCACATGATACGAGCTGACCGAACACCAGAGAGTGGCAAAGCAAGGGGCGGTGGAGTGATAATGTATGTTAACAACAACTGGTGCAGACCGGGACATATCACTGTTAAACAACGGCACTGCAGCAAAGACATTGAGTTGCTAGCTGTTAGCATGAGGCCTACATATCTCCCGAGAGAACACTCACACGTGATCTACATTGTTGTTTATGCAAATCCGACGGCGAACGCTGGGACAGCGCGTGACGTCATCCATTCAGTAACCAGCAGGCTGCAGACAGAACACCCAGATGCTCTTCTCCTCATCTCAGGCGATTTCAACCACGTTTCACTGTCTCCCATTCTGCCCACTTTCACCCAGTATGTCACATGCCACACTAGAGACAATAAAACACTGGATTTATTCTACGCAAACACTAAGGAGGCGTACACCTCATCACAACTCCCCCCACTTGGGAGATCGGATCACAACTTGGTTCATCTCCGGCCGGTGTACAAACCCCTAGTGCACAGACAACCTCCGGCCATGCACACTGTGGAGTTATGGTCTGAGGAGACAATGGACACTCTAAAGGACTGTTTTGAAGCCACTGCCTGGAAGCAGCTCTGCGATCCACATGGTGAGGACATCGATGGCCTCATTCACACCTTCACGGGCTACCTCAGCTTCTGTGTGGACAAATCCGTTCCCACCAAGACCATACGGCGTCACTCAAACAACAAACCCTGGATCAACCCTGAGATAAAAACACTTCTGAGAGAGAAGAAGAGGATCTTCAGGTCGGGGAACAGGGAGATGCTGAAGTCCGTACAGAGGGAGCTGAGGAGAAAGATCAGAGAAGGCAAGGACAGCTTCAGGAAGAAGATGGAGGACAAGCTGCAACAGAGTGACATCAGCGGGGTCTGGAGAAACCTCAAAACCATCTCGGGGCTCCAGAATACCTCCCCCCAGGCCACAGGGGGCAGGGAGTGGGCGAACAACCTGAATCTGTTTTTCAATAGATTTGACCAACCGCCCTCCCCGCTGTCTGCACAACAACCACTGCTGCCTCTAAGAAATCAAGTCCTGCTGCCCACTCCCCACTCCACCGACACCCCCCCCACTCCCAACACACAGCCCCCCATCCTGACCCTGACCAAGACCCAGGTGAGGACGGAGCTGAGGAAGATCAAGGCGAGGAAGGCGTCGGGACCGGACGGCATCAGCGCAAAGCTCCTCAAGTCCTGTGCAGACCAGCTGTGTGGGATTGTGACGTATATCTTCAACATGAGCCTGAAACTGGGGAGGGTACCACAGCTGTGGAAAACATCTTGTGTGGTACCTGTACCAAAAACTTCCCACCCCAAAGACCTGAACAGCTACAAACCGGTGGCCTTGACGTCCCACTTGATGAAGACCCTGGAGAGACTGCTCCTTGCTCATCTCCGCCCCCTGGTGGAACCAGCGATGGATCCACTCCAGTTCGCCTACCAGCATGGCATTGGGGTGGAGGATGCGGTGATCTTCCTCCTTCACCGTTCTCTGTCCCACCTGGAGAAGCCCGGGAATATGGTGAGGATCATGTTCTTTGACTTCTCCAGTGCTTTCAACACCATCCAACCGATGATCCTGAAGGACAAGCTGCTGCGCGCAGGGGTGGACCAGCACCTGTCATCATGGATCCTGGACTACCTCACGAACCGGCCTCAGTTTGTGAGAACCCGGGACTGTGTTTCCGACACGATCATCAGTAGCACGGGGGCCCCCCCAGGGAACGGTGCTGGCTCCCTTCCTGTTCACTCTTTATACTGCGGACTTCTCACACAACACAACACATTGCCATCTACAGAAGTTCTCTGATGACTCTGCGATCGTTGGTCTCATCTCCAACGGAGATGAAGCTGAGTACAGAGGGCTTATCCAGGACTTTGTGGACTGGTGCCATCGGAACTGCCTCCAGATCAACGCGAGGAAAACTAAGGAGCTGGTGGTGGACTGCCGCAGGCATGGGCAGCCCCTCACAGCACCAGTAAATATACAGGGAACAGACATCGAGATGGTGACATCCTATAAGTACCTGGGTATTCATCTGAACAATAAACTAGACTGGTCACACAATACTGACGCACTCTACAAGAAGGGACAGCGCAGGCTGTTCCTGCTGAGGAGACTCAGGTCTTTTGGTGTACAAGGGGCGCTGCTGAAGTCATTCTATGACACGGTGGTGGCATCAGCCATCACTTTTGGAGTGGTCTGCTGGGGCAGTGGCATTACTGCAGCCGATAGGAAGAGACTGAACAAACTGATTAAGAAAGCTAGCTCTGTCCTGGGGCAACGCCTTGATCCGATGGAGGAGATAGGAGAGAGAAGGACGGTGGCTAAACTGTCATCTCTGCTGGAGTCCGAGTTCCACCCTATGCAGGACATACTGGATGCACTGAGGAGCTCATTTAGCAGCAGACTACATCATCCCAGGTGCACAACCGAGAGGTTTCGTAGGTCCTTCCTACCAACGGCTGTCAGACTGTACAACCTAAGCAGGGCTGCTCGCAGAGATAGCAAAAAGACGTAACAAACTAATAGTTTTTTTTGAATGCAAAAGATGCAATAGACTTACACAATGGTCCTCTCTGGCATACAACTAGGAAAATACCGGTAGCTATGGAGAGTGAGAATATGTATGGGCACATAATCATACCATGTAGGATAACTAAGTAGACGGTTATGCTGTTTCATCCCACCTAGCAACAATGCTCTGCACTGTGTGTGTTTATATATTTACATATTTATTCCATCTAGCTACAATGCTCCGCACTGTGTTTTTATATATCTACATATTATTCCATCTAGCTACATTGCTCCGCACTGTGTGTGTTTATATACTTGCATATTTATTCCACCTAGCTGCAATGCTCCATACTGTGGGTGTTTATATATTTACATATTTATTCCATCTAGCTACAATGCTCTGCACTGTGTTCATATATTCATATATTTATTCCATCCAGCTACAATGCTCTGCACTGTGTGTGTGTGTGTGTGTGTGTGTGTGTATATATATTTTATGTGTGTATATATATTTTATCATATGTATATTAGCTGCTCTTGCTTGCTTGTTTTTTTTTTTCTTGCCTTCTGATTGTTGCTCTGAGTGTTGCTATCCCTGTGCTGTTGCAATCCTGGAATTTCCCCGTTGTGGGACTAATAAAGGCTTATCTTATCTTATCTTATCTTATCTTAGGTGCAGAGAGTGACAGATAGGATTGCACATGATCAGTATTGCAATGACAGACAAACAGCAGCAGGTATGGCATTTGTGCAAATGGTTGCAGTAAGGTGCAGAGACATACAGCAACAGATGTATTACTGTTGGTATGCCAGTCTTTCTGTGCCAACAGCTGAGGTAGTTATTGTGTGGGTCAGTGCATTACAGTCCAGGGGCTGGGATGGGGAGGGGGGGAGTGTACAGAGTTCAGGGTCCTGATGACCTGATAAACAAAGCTGTTAGCAGTCTTGTGGAGCAGGCCCAGAGGCTCCGATACCTTTTCCCCAAGGGCAGGGGGCTGAAGAGGAAGTGTGAGGGGTGGGAGGTGTTGTCTGTAATGTTGATGGCTCTGCAGGTGAGGCGGGTGAGGTAGACGTCCAAAGTGGGGGGGGGGGGCAGAGGGGCACCGATGAACTTGCTGACTGGTTTCACTGCGTGTTGTAGTGTCTTCCGGCAGGAGGCAGTGCAGCTTCCACACCACACTGTGATGCAGCTGGTGAGGATACTCTCAACAATGCCCCAGTAGAATGAGCACATGATCAGAATCAGAATCAGAATAAACTTTATTGCCAAGCATGTAAAAAACACACGAGGAACTTGACTTGACATTGGTGCGCATGCGCGCGACACAACGACACGGCAGCCATAATAGGCGCCTCATCAAACAGAGATAGATAAGAAAGGGAGGGGAAGGGAGGGAACGACACAAGGGGGGAGGAGAAAAAAAAACTTCGTTATCAAAATACAGCTTATTTTTAAGCAGATTATGATTACAATGAAAAAAAAATCTCTCAATAGCACAGAGCAACAACTCAGAATTCACAAGACACAAGAGAGCAGTGTACAGTATATCTTTAATCAGTTCATGAATCAATGTGTGTGCGGTGTTGAGCAGTGTTGATGATAATAAGAGAGACCCAAGGACCCTTGGCAGAAGATG
The DNA here is from genome assembly GCA_020510985.1 of Pholidichthys leucotaenia. Classification (NCBI taxonomy): domain Eukaryota; kingdom Metazoa; phylum Chordata; class Actinopteri; order Cichliformes; family Pholidichthyidae; genus Pholidichthys; species Pholidichthys leucotaenia. The sequence continues at coordinate 293,022,254 of CM035848.1, forward strand.
TTTTGTCTGTCTGGCGCCCAGTCTTATCTGGCGCTGCAGCTGGCTGTCCAAGGCCTTGTGCTCATGATTTTGAAAAAAACACAGTCTGCAGACAGCCAGGAGGAATTTTCATGGGGAATAATAATGCCAAATAGGACTGATCACAGAGAAGACTTGTATTTCTTCTGTAGATTCAGTACATTAATCCTTTATTGCGCAGCTTTGAATTCGTCGTGGAAAGACCTGAGCGAACCCATGATGTAATCCACCTTACGAGACAGTTCTCCAGTAGTCGCTATCAGGGTCTTCTCCAGTTTCTCAATTTGTTGGATGCACCTCGCCTGGCCAGCATTTTGATAGGTTGAATCCATCTTCAGCAATTTGCGGTAAACCAAGACAATTCCGTCCCAATCAGAATTATCCCAATCACCAAGATTACGAAGATAAACAAATCTTCAATATCTTCGATAGAAAGATTAGAGAGACACAGCATTTTCCAATTACCTGTGTCACATAGATAGCCCACTGGAGCCGTTCCAGCGGGGCAGACAGCTTCCCCCGGAGCACTTTTCCTTGTTGAAAAAATAGTGTCAATTGTGTTCAAAGCCCAGCTTATTAACTCCATAATTTCTTTTCGGCGGTCGCAGTTAGACGCAGACAGACAACAGCAAGCTGGGATCCAGTAGCAGGAGGGGAGGAAAAAATCAGCAGGAGAGAAGAAAAAAGCGTTTGCTCTCTTGGGAGGGCGGAAGTAGCAGTGGATGGGGGGTGGGACTCATGCTCTCCTCAGTTTGCGGAGGAAATGAAGGCGAGTTTGAGCTTTCTTGGCCAGTGATGTGGTGTTGTTGGACCAGGAGAGGTCCTCAGAGGTGTGCATCCCAGGAACTTGGTGCTGCTCACCGTCTCCACAGCTGCACCATCGATGATGAGAGGGGGATACTGTGTGTGTGTGTCCCCTCCTGAAGTCGACCACAATCTCCTGGGTTTTAACCATGTTCAGGAAGAAATTATTGTCTTTACACCACTGGACCAGCTGGCTCACCTCATTTTTGTATTTGGCCTCCTCGTTGTTGGTGATGAGGCCCAGCACCGTCGTGTCGTCCGCAAACTTGATGGTGTGGTTGGTGTTGTGGTGCACAGTCATGGGTCAGCAGGGTGAAGAGCAGCAAACTGAGCACGCACCCTTGTGGGGCCCCTGTGCTCAGTGTGATGGTCTTGGAGGTATTGCTGCCAACCCTCACATTCTGTGGCGTCCTTGTGAGAAAGTCCAGCTACGACACAAATTTGATTGGTGAAATTCATGGAAAATTATGACAATTGGCCAAAATTGCAGGAATGTTGCAGTGAACAGGGTCAGCCCTAGCCATTTTGGCACCCTCAGCGAGGGTATTCCCAAAAGCACAAGAAAAGTTGGCTCCAATTTGCTCAAAACTGTATAAATAAGCCAAAGAGGTTTTCAGATTTTGTTCTGTGGAGTGACGAAACAAAACTGGAACTTTTCAGGCCTATGGATCAGCAATATGTTTGGAGAAGGAAGAATGAAGCACATGCTGAAAAGAACACCCTACCAACAATGAAACATAGTGGTGGCTCAGTATGCTTTGGGGCTGCTTTGCTTCCTCCGGCAATGAAAACCTGCAGAGCATTGGCAAACTGGAAGCCTTTGCCCACAAGAAATGGGCTAAGATTCCTCAGGAATGCTGCCAGAAGTGGGTGTCTGCCTATGGATCACGTTTGCAGCAGGTCGTTTTACAGCAAAAGGGTTCTCTACTAAATAATAAAGATACTTGTCATGAAGGGGTTGAATAATTTTAATTTTAATGACTGCAGTAGTCATTAAAAGTAGCATTTTGTGTAGAATGTGGAGAAACCACTTGTAATTGTCATGTGTCTGAGCGCGTGTTACTGAGCTCAGACACTCATGTTATCCTAAGTTCTGTCTGTTATTAGTTTAATTGTACAATCTGTTTTGTTTATTTTCTGGTTTTGTGACAGAGTCTTTCCCCTTTTTCTCCAGACACTCCCCACCAGCTGCCCACTGCCTTCTGCTTTCTCAGCTGTGGGCAGTTGGTTTGGCTCGCTCAGCCTGCCCGCACCTGCGTCTCATTTAACCGTTTGATATTTAAGCACTGCTGATTCTCTGTTTGGGCGCGGTTAAATTGGTCCTACTATGATTCACTTCTCATCATCATACAGTTCCAGCCTCTGAAGTGTGTTTCTTCTCCTGAGTGCTCCCCTGCTCAGAGGCTTCTTTCTGTAAGTGATTCTTGTTTTGCATTTTTGTCTGTGGGCACTTTTTGATGTTTTTGTTGCTTTTGTCAATAAATATCTAAACACAACCGAGCACTTGGATCTCTCCTCTCTGCGCCTCATGACAGTAATATTAGTTGTGTTGAGCTATTTAAATTGTTGTTGTATGATTTGTTTATTGGAAACAGCTGCTAGTGTGTACATTTTGCCAATAAACCTAATTTGCAGTGGGGGTTAAATGATTTTGATTGCAACTGTATTAGGGCTGCAGCTAATGACTATTTTACGGCTCAGGTAATCACCCACTCTAATCGGAGATCACTGAAGCAATCAGATACTTATTTTAAAAGAAACTTGCATTGAAAAACATGTGCAGAGCTTTTTTTCCTAAAGGCCCTGTCACTCCTTGACGATTTAGGCAGTGTTTGCCAAATGTATAAAATTTTGTCTAAAAGGCTGGTATACACCAAAATTTTCACTTTTGGCTGTATGCATTGCATATCCATAACGAGTCTGACATATACATAACATATTAGGAACTTACTGTACAACGGTGTGAAAAAGTCTTTACCCCCTTCCTGATTTCTCATTTTTTTGTATGTTTGTCACACTTAAATGTTTCAGATCATCAAACAAATTTAAATATTAGACAAAGATAACACAAGTAAACACAAAATGCAGTTTTTAAATTAAGGTGTTTATTATTAAGGGAAAAAAATCCAAACCTACATGGCCCTGTGTGGAAAAAGTGGTTTAAACCTAATAACTGGTTGGGCCACCCTTAGCAGCAACAACTGCAATCAAGCGTCTGTGATAACTGGCAATGAGTCTTTTACAGCACTGTGAAGGAATTTTGGCCCACTCATCTTTGCAGAATTGTTGGAATTCAGCCACATTGGAGGGTTTTCCAGCATGAACCGCCTTTTAAGGTCATGCCACAGCATCTCAATCAGATTCAGGTCAGGACTTTGACTAGGCCACTCCAAAGTCTTCGTTTTGTTTTTCTTAAGCCATTCAGAGGTGGACTTGCTGGTGTGTTCTGGATCATTGTCCTGCTGCAGAACCCAAGTGCACTTCAGCTTGATATCACGAACAGATGGCCGGACATTCTCCTTCAGGATTTTTTGGTAGAAAGCAGAATTCATGGTTCCATTTACCACAGCAAGTCGTCCAGGTCCTGAAATAGCAAAACAGCCCCAGACCATCACACTACCACCACCATATTTTACTGTTGGTATGATGTTCCTTTTCTGAAATGCTGTGTTACTTTTATGCCAGATGTAATGGGACACACACCTTCCAAAAAGTTCAACTTTTGTCTCATCAGTCCACAGAGTATTTAACCAAAAGTCTTGGGGATCATCAAGGTGTTTTCTGGCAAAACTGAGACGAGCCTTTATGTTCTTTTTGCTCAGTAGTGGTTTTCATCTTGGAACTCTGCCATGCAGGCCACTTTTGCCAAGTCTCTTTCTTATGATGGAGTCATGAACACTGATCTTAACTGAGGCAAGTGACGCCTGCAGTTCTTTGGATATTGTTGTGGGGTCTTTTGTGACCTCTTGGATGAGTCGTTGCTGAGCTCTTGGGGTAATTTTGGTCAGCCGGCCACTCCTGGGAAGGTTCACCACTGTTCCATATTTTCGCCATTTGTGGATAATGGCTCTCTCACTGTGGTTTGCTGGAGTCCTAAAGCTTTAGAAATGGCTTTATAACCTTTTCCAGACTGATAGATCTCAGTTACTTTGTTTCTCATTTGTTCCTAAATTTCTTTGGAAATGATGATGTCTAGCCTTTGAGGATCTTTTGGTCTACTTGACTTTGTCAGGCAGGTCCTATTTAAGTGATTTCTTGATTAAGAACAGGTGTGGCAGTAATCAGGCCTGGGTGTGGCTACAGAAATTGAACTCAGCTTTCCAAAGATGTGATAAACCACAGTTAATTTATGTTTTAACAGGAGGGGGCAATCACTTTTTCACACAGGGCCATGTAGGTTTGGATTTTTTTTTTTTTACCCTTAATAATAAACATAAAAACATGAGAAATCAGGAGGGGGCAAACACTTTTTCACACAACTGTATATACAACGTTTTGATAACTTATAAATAACTTAAACCAACGAATGCTTAGTGTGTTGCCCGCGTTCATAGCTTATGCCCAACCATAGTCTAACTTATGCATAACTTCTGCATAGCTTATCCTAACTTCTGCATAGCGCAGTCATGCCAAACTGCCGTCGCCTCCCGATCCATGAATCCTAGGTGTGTGAGAGATCATCTCTGTTCAACCCAGATGATTCTCCCCTCCAAAGACCATCACAGAGCTGTCAAATCTGTCAGGTTAGTCACACCTAAAACAGCTGATGTGACACATCAGGAATGTCAGATGACAGTTGTCACAACCTGGCTCAAAGGCATATGAACTGATGGCAACAAAAAAAAAAGTTTATTTTCAATAAAGTGAAAAAATAAACAAGACAATGCATGGAGTGTGCTTTTGCCGGTGTGAACCCAAAAACATCAGAGAGCAGCAGCCAAGGGACAGCAAAGTGTGATTTATCATGGAAAACAGCTGAGCTCTGTGCTTCGGGCGATCAGCTGATTGGATCCACCATCCACCTCCTCCGGTGTTCTGACATTTTGGCATATCTATCAGAACAGCACTGGACAGCTGATGCTACAGACTGCAGTCAAAGGTAAAAACATGACAAGGAGGGCTACTCAGCAATTTGGATCTTCATAATATCCTTGGACACGTCCCCGACAGGTCCCGTTGCACGACAAAGTATGTTAGTGTAGCTCTGTGTGTGTGTGTGTGTGTGTGCGCACGCGCGCACGCATGCAGGCACCAGCTGAGCTGATCAGAACAGAGAACAGGTGGATCAAGTCAGCTTTTAATTAGTAAAGGTGTCACCTAGTCTACAGAGACCATCACAGTGGAAACATGTCAAGGTAGGAGACATCTCTTTGTGTGAATAGAAGAACAAGACCAGTTTATCTGGTTCCTCCTGTGAACCAACGCTGAAAATACGCTATTATAGGGTAGTTGTAAGTTAGAAACCTGTTCAGTAAGTTACACATAGATTCAAAGAGTGTTATTCATATGTTAGAAACACGTTTTGGGTACGCTAGACATTTATCTCGATGTATTTCAACTTATGAGTAACTTATGAGTTGCTTACAAGTAATGTGTGTAAATGAACGTACAGTCATGTGAAAAAATTAGGACACCCCTTTAAATATTCAGTTCTTTATTAAGAAATGTTCACATATCTATGTCTAACCTTGTTTTTGTTTTTATTTGCATTTTTTAACATTTATTTTAGCCATTTTAAGTGGGAATGAATGTGGAGGTGTCCTAAAAAAAAGGGGGTGTCCTAATTTATTCCTCACTATTTGTTTAGAATTACATTTTACAGAAAATCTGAAAAAGTCTTTAATTAATTTTTAATTGTTTAGTTGTATTACATGAATCTCCCAGTATTTTTAACATTGATATTAAATATCCATATGTCCATATATGTTAAAAAAACATACAGGCTTATACAGGGTGTTCTAATTTTTTCACATGACTCTATAACTTCCCTAAAACTTATGCTCTGAGTATGCGGGACATTTCAGCCATACGCTGGATATGGTGGAAAATTTTCAGCATGCTGAAAATTTTCAGAGGAGCTCGGCATACAACACCATATACCAGCATACTTCAGCATTCTTCAGCGTGCTCTTCAGTGTGCTTGTACAAAACTTGCTCATGACTGATTCCATGTACGCCAGTGTATTCTCCAAATTTTTCATACATTTGGCAAACGCTGCCTAAATTTTCTAGGTGTGACAGGGTCTTAAAGAGCAGTTGTAATTGTACCAAACACTCAATAACACAGGTACATATTCATTGCAATGCTTATTGCATTGAAAACTAGAAAAGCACTCGGAGAGCGCAGACCTCCGCCAAGCGCCACAGTTCCCCCCATACAGTGTTTGTGTGTACGTTTTCAGATTCCTTGACCATGAAAACATATGACTAGCAATTGGATTGACAATGATAGGATTAGTGGTTCAGTAGTTATTCACGAAAATGGCATTTTCCGTAATGGCGGTCACAGTTTCCCCCATACAGTGTTTGTGTGTACGTTTTCAGATTCCTTGACCATGAAAACATATGACTAGCAATTGGATTGACAATGATAGGATTAGTGGTTCAGTAGTTATTCACGAAAATGGCATTTTCCGTAATGGCGGTCACAGTTTCCCCCATACAGTGTTTGTGTGTACGTTTTCAGATTCCTTGACCATGAAAACATATGACTAGCAATTGGATTGACAATGATAGGATTAGTGGTTCAGTAGTTATTCACGAAAATGGCATTTTCCGTAATGGCGGTCACAGTTTCCCCCATACAGTGTTTGTGTGTACGTTTTCAGATTCCGTGACCATGAAAACATATGACTAGCAATTGGATTGACAATGATAGGATTAGTGGTTCAGTAGTTATTCACGAAAATGGCATTTTCCGTAATGGCGGCCACAGTTCCGCCCATACAGTGTTTGTGTGTACGTTTTCAGATTCCTTGACCACGAAAACATATGACTAGCAATTGGATTGACAATGATAGGATCAGTGGTTCAGTAGTTATTCACAAAAATGGCATTTTCCGTAATGGCGGTTTTCTTGTGGACGGTGATCCGGATCATCCCCAAAATTTAATCAGTTCTTCCTTGTACCATTTCCAACAACGCCTGAAAGTTTCATCGAAATCCGTCCAAAACTTTTTGAGTTATCTTGCTAGCCAACAGACAGACAGACAGACAAACCCCGGCAAAAACATTACCTCCTGGCGGAGATAAAGAAGAAGAAGCCAACTCTGTTGTCATTCAATCCACACAGCCAATCATGTACAGTAGAACAAAATTACATTTCTCCTATCTACAATGTTCATCACAGGTAGAATCAGAGGAGTCGCTGCCATGCAAGGCGCCGCCACAAACAACTAGACACACCTACAAATAGAACATAACTTTAAACGTTACGTCACACCATAAAGTTCTGTTTACAGTGGCTATATGTTCTTTGGCTATATAAGAATAATTAGCGTACCTGACTACATTCTATTCATCTTAATTTAAAATCTCAGTCACGGACCTTGTCTTGGGTGCGTTGACTGTGCATGAGACGTAGGATGATTTCTGTCGAGACACTGTAACATCAACGTTGTAGGATGCTAGCTCGCCGCTCAGCTTTACCATGTACACACTGCACAGTGTTTCCCTGCAATCTGAGCTTGAAATGATCCCAGATTTGAGATACTTTTGTCATTTTTTTCTGACTTTCTTCCTCTTTGCTGGCCCATCACTATGTCCCTCTGATATGGCGCCATTAAACAAAGTTGCATCCTGTTTATGTAGCATGACCGGAAGAAGGTCGTATAAACCGGAAGTGCTACATTAAACAACACGTCGAAGCATAGATTTTGAATTAAGGAATTTTTGTAATTGAATTATTTAAACTATTCGAGTAATCGTTGCAGCTCTAAACTGTACCTTGGGGGAAAAAGTTCTTCAAAAGGGAACTTCAGGGGCAAAGAGGCTGTCTTAAGGTGTGTTCAGACCAAAGGCAAAGCGAATTTTTCGCGTTGTGCGAATACATGTTAAGTTAATGTAAACATGCAGATGACACGCAAAAACACACATCTGCACAATTGCGTCCAATTGCATGGATGCACAGCGGCTGCAGAGGCAATTCTGCCTGTCTGCAGCTCACTCAGACAGTGAATTAGCATCTATTCGCATGTTTACATTGAGTTAAAATGTAATTGTGCAGCACAAAAAATTTGCCCATTCGCATTTGGTCTGAACGTACCTGTAGAGCTTCACTTCACATCTATCTGCGCACATACCTGAGCCCCAGTGTAGCAACGGGCACACATGTGCATTCATGCCATCTAAACACGCTGCTGAAGCAGTTGATTACGCACTGGGCGGCTGTGGCGCAGGTGTAGTGTGACCGACTACTGATCGGCGGGTCATGGGTTTGATTCCTGCTCTGTCTGCAGTCTGCATGTCAAAGTGTCCTTGAGCAAGACACTGAACCCCCAGTTGCTCCTGGTGGCCAGGCTAGTGCCTGTGTGTGTATGGCAGCTCTGCCTCCATCAGTGTGTGAATGTGTGCGTGAATGGGTTGATAGCAGGATATGTAAAGTGCTTTGGTCATCCAGAGATGAGAAAAAGTGCTATATAAGTGGACGCCATTTACCTTTCACTGTTGGTTTTAGACCTGGTCTCCAATAATCAAATGTGTATTGACAGAGGCTGCACCATAATACTAAAGAGCTGTACCCTTGCACCACGCCGCACCCACTTTAAATCAGTCTCATCCTACAAGCGCAAGGCGCATGCACACTCTTTTCCTATTGGTGGCGAAGGTGAACAGCGGAAAAAAAACAATGTCAGAAACTGACTAAAGTACCTGCTCAAGATGCAAAGTGAGGTGCAATAGCAGTTTACAGATCGTTGTAATAGATGATATGAGTTTATGATAATAAATCACACCCAGGAAATTAAGGGTTGATAGACTAGGAGGTGCAGTGAGGATTGGACAGACATGATGTTATGGCGGCACTTGTTTTGGACTTTGTAAAGGGGGGGGGGCTGTTATGGCAGCACTTATCGTGAAGTGCAGTGTGGTGACGCTGACTTCCTGTCACATCACCGCACTGCCCTATATAGCAGGGCGAGCCACCATAGGCGCTTCCTCTTGTGCCAGATGTCCTCGCATGTGCATGCCGTGTACTGTTCCACACCTCATCGAATAAAGCTGTGTTCAACGCTACCGCTCTCTCAACCTTGTTCATCACCAGGTTTGTGGACATAACATTTGGCGACTGAGGATTAACGTATGGAGCCACCACAACCATTTCTAGAGAAGCCTGATGATCCGCCAGTCCTGTGGGTGCGCTGGTTTGATGCTCTCACCGCCTACTTGTCGGTGTTTGGCCTGGACAAGATGGAAGAGGTACGGAAGTCAACTTTGCTACATTGCTATCTGGGCATGGAGGGCGTCCGTTTGTACGGAGCGATAAGACCACCAGTCCCACGTGCTGAGGTGGCCGGGCTGCTAGCTAACCTCCGCACTTCACCCCGAGACGACTACAATGTGTCAGTTGGTCTGCCAGCCAAACACTTCGACGTCCCAGATTATGTAATGGCCCGGAGGTCCATGTTCTACCAGCGCAGACAGCGGAAGGAGGAGTTGTTTATATGGTATGTGGGCGCCCCTTGCCGTTTGGCTGGCGCATGCTAGTTTGGGCACGTGGAGGACTGAATGATAATGATAATGATAATTAAAGTGGTTCACGGCAAATTTGGAGATACGGGCCATACTGGAAGATGAGCCAGGTGAACGGATGGTGGCAGAGATGGTGAGGGCGCTGTGGGAGAACCTGCCATTGGGGACGTGGTTTTTGCTGAGGTCGGAGGCACTGGAATTGGCGTTTCAGCTAGAGGTACCAGCCCAGATGGTGCCACAACTGGCAGGGCAACAGAACACCGGAGAGCTAATTTGTGACACGCTAGCTGAAGAGCACGGTGTGAACAGTGAATGTGATGCACAGAGTGGGTGCAGAACGGATGGTGAAGATGAAATGGATGAAGAACAGAGACCGGGATCGCCTCCGCCCCTCACGCAGCCAGAACCAGAGCTGGAGGAGAGGGAGCCCGGGTTAGGTGAGACCATCGCCGACAAGGTTTTTATGCACAGCACCAACACCGGAGCATCCGCTCCATGCTGTCAGGGGGAGAACTGCCCAGAGGGGGGGCCTGAGCATGCAGGGGGCAACAACACACAGCGACAGCAGACAAACTCAGATGCAGTGCAGGGCATGGCACAGCAGAGCGCTTCGGATGGATCAGTGGAGGAACCGGATAGCTTCAGTGCCCGCGCTCGGCCGGCTGCAGTGGGGGCGACTGAGTTAGTGGGAGCAGGGTCCATTCCAACGAGCGACACCAGGGAAGTACCGGACACCTTCAGTACTCAGGTCGAGTTTCAACCAGCGACGGGTGAGGGGTCTGCTGCAACAACGGTGACTGCTGAACTGCCACAGTGTAACGAGGGTGCCAGACCGAAGGAGAGTGCAGAGCTGGCGAATGCACAGCGGCACGTCAAACCAAGTAAAGTGCCGCTACAAGTCATGGACCGGGTCCGGGTTTGTGCCGGCGGGAGGCCAAGACGGCGACTGATCGGACCGCAGCCAGTGAGACAGCAGGCGCCGCTGAGGATTGTGGTGAAGCTGGGAGCAGCGAGTGTTCAGCTGACGGATGATTCAGTGTGGCACGTGAACAAACTGCAGTGTGTCTGGGCGGCGGCTCCAGATGGCGGGGCTCCGCGGAAGTCAGCTGCTGCAATGTGGGACCCATGCAACGGCGGCAAGAAGATTGGCCCTGGGGGTCCGAAAGTTCCTGGAAGGAGGCCATCACGAGCTTGTTTTAAAACTGCGGGGGGGGGGGGGGACTGCCGTGGACCTGCTTCAGGGTTCCAGGGAGGAAGCTGCCACGGGGCTGCCTCAAAGGCCCTCTGACTGAACTGTTCTCCCCCATGATGGTTCCACCTTTTTCACCCAAGTGACTGTGCTGTGACAGCTTTGTTTATAGTCCATGGTGTGTTTTTTTTTGTGTTTAGTTTAGGAACACGGCAGATTTTTAGTTCAAATAAAGACTTTCAGTTTAATTCGGTGGCAGAATAATCCACCATGCCGTGCGGGTCGTGTAGTGGTCTACCCACCGGCCCTATTTTAGGTTGTTTTGTGTGAATGTGTTAGGCCTTTTACTACCTCAGTTTTTTCTTTTTTTTAGAGTGTGTTTCGGGTTCCAGATTGGGGTGAGTTTGAATTGTGTGAGTGGTTTTGGACTTCGGGGGGGCTGAAGATGTTATGACAGCACTTATTATGAAGTGCAGTGTGGTGACGCCGACTTCCTGTCACGTCACCATACTGCCCTATATAGCGGGGTAGCCGCCATAGGCACTTCCTGTTGTGCCGGATGTCCTCGCAGGTGCATGCCGTGTACTGTTCCACACTTCATCTAACAAAGCTGTGTTCAACGCTACCACTCTTTCAGCCTCGTTCATCACCAGGTTTGTGGACATAACACAGGAGACCAACACAACTGCACAAAGCACTGAGATGCTAAAGCTAACATATGATATGCCGGGACAGTAGTGGAGACAAAAAAAAGTGAGTGACATTATCAATAAATTACCTTTCTATACAGCATCAGATAATAAATCTATACTTATTAAGCAATCACCTTTATTTTTTATGTCGTGTTGCGATTATGTTTTGAACAAAAAATGCTGCATTTTGTTCAGGCGCTGCAGGTTTCTCCATAAGGAGCATCAAAAACCCTCAGTCCTGACTGCCATCTGCTTCTGTGTGATGAATCTTAAATTGCAGATGAATGTTTCAGCTGTGTGTTGAAAATATTTATCACCAGCTGCTAATAAGCTTGTCATTTCCACTTCATACGCTCTCCAGAGTTGGCAGGTTACTCCACATCGTCGGTCCTTCCCACCCTCCACTTTAGCTGTCAAAGTCTGACAGACGCCTAAGGAACAAGACGACACCCACACACCCATAAAAAAATACACATTACACAAGCAGCACATAAATTCTGATGTAGGTGATTGCTTCCTCGTTTGAAGGCCATATTCTGAACAATTTAGGTGGAGTGTAGACACCTTCTCACATTTCCTCTTCTGCCAAATTACAATTGTAATGTTAAATTCATGAATTTAAAATAAGCAAGATGTAAATTTAAATGTGTAAATTTGCCAGAATAAAGGTGCAAAAACATAATAAAAGTTGCTAATTTAGCATTTCCAAAATCACAAATTTGCCATAACCAAGTTCCAAATTGATGAAGTTACAAATTCATGACAAAAAAAAAATAATCAGTGAGGAAAAGCAACATGTTTTCCCAAAAATGTTATAACTTTACAACAAAAAAGTCACAGATTTATGAGAAAAAAATTGCAGACTTATTAGTGGTGAAGGAGCTAACTAACCTAACACCGATTAATTCAACACTCGTTTAAAGGCCACAGGTTTTTGGGGTTTTTTTATCGTGATTACTCAGTTAATCATGGGCATGAACGGGTTTTTTTTTTTACCTTGTTGGCTTCCCATCTGTGAGACACGCCCCTGCCATTTGTGAAACAGTGGTGTACATAGACGCAGCGGTTCGGGGCTCTTCTGTTCAGTGTCTCGCATGGCTGTTTCTGTGTGTGTTGTACATGCTCCTCATGATTGTCTGCTTGGTGGACAACATCTACAGTCGGCAGGATCTTCTAAGGTTACAGAGGGACAAACGCCTGACAGCTGAGCTTTTCTGCTTGCAAAACATTACAGGTTAGCAAAGTTACAAACTGGCATCTGCACAAACCATTGATTCCAAGTGTTTTCCTCGCTAGCACAACATCCCTCGCCAACAAGTTGGATAAGCTGGAGCTACAGATTGCAAGACAAACCACACTGGAGAATTTCTTGGTTTCTTGTGGGGGGTGGGGGGTGTTTCAGGAGTATGGGGTATCGAGCTTGTTGCGATGACCTGTCCAGTCTCTATACAACGTTTGTGAGAGTTTGGTTTGTGTTGCCAACAATCAGTTGGACTCCATCAGGGCTGCCCTTTGTCACAGCAGCCAAATAACGGAGGGTGTCATGTTTGGTGACCACAAGATGTCGTCTCTGCTGTTTGCAGATGATGTGGTCCTATTGGCTTCACTGAGCAACAACCTACAGGTCTTACTGGGATGGTTTGCTACAGAGTGTGAAGCGGCTGGGATGAGAATCAGTACCTCCAAATCCATGTTCATGGTGCTCAGCCGCAAAAGGGTGGATTGCCCTCTCTGGTTTGGGGACGTGGTCCTGCCCCAAGTCTTATTCACGAGTGAGAGGAAACTGGAGCGGGAGATTGGTAGAGGGATCAGAGCAGCATCTGCAGTGATGCGGGTCCGTGGTACTGGTCTGTTGTGGTGAAGGGGGAGCTGAGCTCTTAAACAAATCTGTCAATTTACCGCTCAATCTACGTTCCTACCTGCGGTGTAGTGGGTGTGGTGTGTGTGTGTGTGTTGCTGTACCCACCCCTAATGTGACGTCAGGCGGGCACGGCCACTCTATATAGTTCCTGGTATTCTCAATAAAGGGCAGTCTGCTGCATGGCACAACTGAGAGCAGCAAGAGAAAATTATGGGGGTGTATGGGTTACCTCCATCCCTGCTACCGTTTCTGGACTACCCAGGAGAGCCAGTGATCCTGTGGCCAAAGTGGGTGGCCATGTTTGAGGGTTATATCACAGCGCTGGGCTTAAGTAGACTCGACGGGAGATGAAGCCGAGCACTTCCGGCAAGGAAGGTCGAAGAATTCCCGGTACGTTGGGAGAAACGGACTGTTATGTGAATGATGTCGAGTGGCTGGCCAAATATTTCGCCGAACACACGAGGACTACAAAGCTGTGGGTAGTGAGTGTGTTGGCACCAAACGGAGCTAGGCTAGTTAGCTCGGAGAAGCTAGCGGCTCACTCAGTGCCTATGGGCAAGTTAGCCACGAAGCTAGGTGCACACCAAAAGCAAGCTCCAGGCTACCAGCTAGACTTCGAGGTGGGACAGGGGCCTCGAGTGGAGGAGTCCCCGGTCACCAAAGACGCCAAACCAGCCGAGGAGCTCAACACGGTACGGGACCGTAGCGCTGGTGAGGGTGATGGCGCGGTGAACAACAACAGCAGAGAGGGAGAGCAGCGATCAGAGTCAGTCCCGCAGCTGAAGTCTGGGCAGCGGGAGAGCGGGAACATGCAGGCTGAAAACCCTGGGAAGCAGCAACGTCATCCAGGCGGAGATACAATGCAGCGGAGTGCCTGGGAGGAGGGTGCTGGGAGCAGCGATGAGGTGCCTAAGTCAGAGAGTGATGCCGACGAGAGTGACGCTGAGAGCCCTGACAGAGCGCAGCGACAGCCGGGTGTCGAGACAATGCAGCAGAGTGCCTGAGATGAGGGTGCTGGGAGCAGCGATGAGGTGCCTGAGTCAGAGAGTGATGCCAACAAGAGTGACACTGAGAGCCCCGAGAGAGAGCAGCGACAGCCGGGCGTCGAGACAATGCAGCGGAGCGCCTGGGGCAAGGGTGCTAGGAGCAGCAGCGAGGTTCCCGAGTGAACGGGTGAGGCCAACGAACGAGTTTTGTTTTTCCCCGGAATTCGGCCACAGGAGGCCAGAGTGTGTGGGACTACAATGGCGGCAGCTACAGCGGTGTTGAAGGCGGTTGGGAGTGAACCAATAGGCACGGAGGGACGGCATGCCGGACAGCAGCACTGCAGGGTCAGAGGGGAGAATGAGTTGATGCCGAGAAGAGACATTTTCGCCGGGGAGGGTGGCTTCGATCCAGTGGGCAGATGGTGGCCAAGGGTGCGCATGCTGTGGGGTTGCACTGGGCCTCCGGGCTGGTTTTGTCCATGGCTGCCCAGAGACTGTGGAGTAACAGAAAAATCTCAAATGTAAATACAGTGGGGCAAAAAAGTATTTAGTCAGCCACCAATTGTGCAAGTTCTCCCACTTAAAAGATGAGAGAGGTCTCCAATTTTCATCATAGGTATACCTCAACTATGAGAGACAAAATGAGAAAAAAAAAATCCAGAAAATCACATTGAAGGATTTTTAATGAATTAATTGGTAAATTCCTCAGTAAAATAAATATTTGGTCACCTACAAACAAGCAAGATTTCTGGCTCTCACAGACCTGTAACTTCTTCTTTAAGAGGCTCCTCTGTCCTGCACTCGTTACCTGTATTAATGGCACCTGTTTGAACTCGTTATCAGTATAAAAGACACCTGTCCACAACCTCAAACAGTCAGACTCCAAACTCCACTATGGCCAAGACCAAAGAGCTGTCAAAGGACACCAGAAACAAAATTGTAGACCTGCACCAGGCTGGGAAGACTGAATCTGCAATAGGTAAGCAGCTTGGTGTGAAGAAATCAACTGTGGGAGCAATTATTAGAAAATGGAAGACATACAAGACCACTGATAATCTCCCTCGATCTGGGGCTCCACGCAAGATCTCACCCCGTGGGGTCAAAATTGTCACGAGAACGGTGAGCAAAAATCCCAGAACCACATGGGGGGACCTAGTGAATGACCTGCAGAGAGCTGGGACCAAAGTAACAAAGGCTACATCAGAAACACACTACGCCGCCAGGGACTCAAATTCTACAGTGCCAGACGTGTCTCCCTGCTTAAGCCAGTACATGTCCAGGCCCGTTTGAAGTTTGCTAGAGAGCATTTGGATGATCCAGAAGAAGATTGGGAGAATGTCATATGGTCAGATGAAACCAAAATAGAACTTTTTGGTAAAAGCTCAACTTGTCGTGTTTGGAGGAGAAAGAACACCATACCTACTGTGAAGCATGGGGGTGGAAACATCATACTTTGGGGCTGTTTTTCTGCAAAGGGACCAGGACGACTGATCCGTGTAAAGGAAAGAATGAATGGGGCCATGTATCGTGAGATTTTGAGTGAAAACCTCCTTCCATCAGCAAGGGCATTGAAGATGAAACGTGGCTGGGTCTTTCAGCATGACAATGATCCCAAACACACCGCCCGGGCAATGAAGGAGTGGCTTCGTAAGAAGCATTTCAAGGTCCTGGAGTGGCCTAGCCAGTCTCCAGATCTCAACCCCATGGAAAATCTTTGGAGGGAGTTGAAAGTCTGTGTTGCCCAGCAACAGCCCCAAAACATCACTGCTCTAGAGGAGATCTGCATGGAGGAATGGGCCAAAATACCAGCAACAGTGTGTGAAAACCTTGTGAAAACTTACAGAAAACGTTTGACCTCTGTCATTGCCAACAAAGGGTATATAACAAAGTATTGAGATGAACTTTTGTTATTGACCAAATACTTATTTTACCGAGGAATTTACCAATTAATTCATTAAAAATCCTTCAATGTGATTTTCTGGATTTTTTTTTTCTTATTTTGTCTCTCATAGTTGAGGTATACCTATGATGAAAATTGGAGACCTCTCTCATCTTTTAAGTGGGAGAACTTGCACAATTGGTGGCTGACTAAATACTTTTTTACTCCACTGTATGTGCATATAGTGCTGGTGTGCATGTGAGTATGTGGTGTGTTATGGTATTATTTTACTTATTTTGAGAGAAACGGTCCAATTTTAGTTGTGTTGTGTGAATGTGATAGGTCATTCTACTACAGTTCACGGTTCCCTGTTCCCTTAGTGCATGATCCGGGTCCTAAATTAGGGAGGGTCTCGATTGTGAGTGCGGTTTTGCATTTTTGTAAGGGGGAGGGGAATTGTTGTGTAGTGAGTGTGGTGTGCGTGTGTTGCCGTACCCGCCCCTAACGTGACATCAGGAGGGCACGGCCACTCTGTATATAGTTCTTGGTATTCTCAATAAAGGGCAGTCTGCTGCATGGCACAACTGACTCCCAGTCTGATTCCCATACATAACACTACCCTCACTTAAGGTCCTGAACTTTGGGTAATGACCAAAAGAATGAGATCGCAGATACAAGTGGCTGAAATGAGCTTTCTCCATAGTGTTGCTGGACTCACCCTTAGAGACAGGGTGAGGAGCTCAGTCATCCTGGAGAGGCTCAGAGTAGAACCGCTGCTCCTCCCCATTTAAAGTTGCCAGCTGAGGCGGTATGGGCATCTGATCAAGATGCCTCCTGGACGCCTCCCATTTGAGGTGTTTCGGGGCGTCCCACTGGGAGGAGACTCCAGGGCAGACCCAGGACACACTGGAGAGACTATGTCTCCCAGCTGGTCTGGGAGTGCCTTGGTGTCCCTTCTGAAGTGCTGCAAGAGGTGGCTGGTGAGAGGGAAGTCTGGGCTTCTCTGCTTGAGCTGCTGCTTCTGTGACCTGGATCCCTGGAAAAGAGGTAGAAGATGGATGGATGGATGAGTGGATAAAAACTTGATATAAATTGTATATAAGCTAGGACTGGGAATATTAACACATTAACATAATTAATTACAGTAGTCCAACGAACGATATTAAAAAATTCAGGAACATATTTAAAATTAAGGTCCTCACGTCACATTCCGTTATTTTCCTGTTCATGTGCCAACATGGCAGCATGACCCATGTGGCTTTTTTCAGTGCAAAAGGTAGTTTCATCCCCATGCTCAATAGCACATGGGAGAAAGTGTATTTACAACCATGATGCTTTACTGGACATTACAACTCGCTGCAGTGGTGGCCTAATGGTTAGGGATGTAGACTGGTGACTGGAGGGTCACCGGTTCACTCCCTGGACCAGCAGGATCAGATCTGGGTGTTATGTCCACAAACCTGGCACAAAAGGAGATGGATGAGAGGTTGCACTGGAACTGTTCTTTATTAAAGAACTGGCTGCAATACAGTAGGTGCCACACCGTGTGGGGTCGTCCAGGAAAGAGAACCCCAAATGGTGGATGCCCCTTATTGTAGGGCGGTGTGACGATGCAACCGGAAGGCAGCATCATCACACTGCACTTCACAATAAAACCCCGATCCTACTTTCAGCTCCCCCCCTTAACAAAACAAAAAACACATCCAATCAAAACCCACCCAAATTTGGCATACACCTCCCCCCCCACAAACACACTAAAATAATAATAAGAACAATGAACAAAGAAATTACAATGAACACTAAAACTAGGACCAGTGGGTAGACTGCCACACGGCCCGCATGGCAAAGTGGTTTATTCTGCCACTTCCTGATGATGGACATGGTCATGGTAAGGGAGGGTCTACCGGGAGGCTCTGTGGCAGCCCTGCGGCAGATGCGCCCCTGGAGAGGGCAGGCTCCCAGGACAAGGGTCGATCTTACACACCACCTTCACCAACTCCTGCGTAGCCCCGTCACCCGGAGCGTTCACCTGGACATGCCGCAGCTGGTTCGCGTGTCAGATCGAGCTGTCCGTCAGCTGGAAACACACCGCTCCCAACTTCGCCACAATCCTCAGCGGTGCCCGATGTCTTACCGGCTGCAATCCGGCTGGTTGTCACCCCGGTCTCTCCTCAGCACGAACCCGAACCCAGTCCATGACCTGGAGCGGTACCTTGCTTGGTTTGATGTGCTGCAGTACTCTCGGAAACTCCGTGTCCTTCTCCCGTCTGGTGCCGTCGTAACACCGTGGCGGCACAGCAGCCACCACCATCGCAGACCCCTCATCCGTCGTCAGCCAAGACTCAACCTGGGCACCGAAGATGTCCGATGCCTCCCTGGTGACACCCGTTGGAACAGACCATCCACTCGCTAACTCGGTCACTCCCACTACAACTGGCCGAGTGTGGGCACTGGAGTCATCTGGTTCACTGAGCAGCTCTCCTACCGGGAGCAAGAAACGTGCGCTTCGGTTTTGGCACTGCCCATGGGTACCTCATCCCACACCACAACGTCATCTGCCGGGTCCAGCAATCTCCAACGTCCACACCTGGACCACTGTCCCTAATGGCGAAACCCAGTCCGTAGAACAGGTTGCACCCCATGATGTTGTCGCCATGTGCCATTACCTAGAATGAGAAGTTGTGCACCACTTCGGTGTTATAGCAAGCAGTCAACTCCCCAGTCCTGATATTGCACAGTCTACCACCACCGTATCCATACAACAGCGCTGGGTTCTTCCTGATCCTGTTATGTGGGAAAAACTTCTTTAGTGTAGTCTAATTTAGCACCGACCGCACTGCCGCTGTGTCAAGTATTAATGGCAAAGCTACACCATCCAATTCCACCATGCAGTAGGAAAGCCCATTGGCATTGGTGCTCACCGAGTAGATGGTCGTCATAGGCGGGCGGCTGGCTCACTTGACGGGCTCCACGGTACTGGAGACCGGCACATCCTGATGAAATGATTCATACGCCCACACTTGCTGCACCACTTCCCTCTTGCCAGGCATGCTCACGCTTTAATCTGGTGCACCGGTGACCCACAACCCCCACAGATGGGGTACTTAGAAGCAGACCTATGGCTCACCGCATTAGCCTCGTAGTCATCTACCATGGTCCCGTCATCCTCCAAGTCCACTGCATTTGCCAATGTTGTCCCTTCCGGCGTCCTCTGCGATTGGTGCCAATTTAGCTCTGAAGCTAGCTTATCTGTGGCCTCCAACTGAAGAGCTAGCTCAACTGCCCTAGCTAGCATTAAGTCATTAGGCGCCATTAGCAACCTAGCCCATAGCGCAGTTCTACACATGTGCTCGGCCAATTGGTCCTACACCATCTTGTCCTCCAACGGCCCAAAACGGCACACGCTAGCTAACTGTCTTAGGTCAGCGACAAACTGTTGAATTGGATCACCGACTTCTTGGCATCTCTGGCGAAACTGACTTCGTCGTACCGTCACGCTGTCCGGTGTGGTGAAGTGGCTAGCCATGAGCTCCACGACATCCTCGTATGAGTCCATCACACCCAACGTCCATAGAATCCTCTGGCCTTCAGTGCTGAGGTTGTGGACAAGCAGGAGCTCATGTTCTCACCTTATGCAGTTTCCCTAGGTCTAACACTGTGATACAGTTTTCAAAAGCCTCCAACCAGCCCTGTCCTACACCTACTCAGTGTAGGACAGATGACATAACAGTGTTTGCCCCACCCTCATTAACTCCACTGTGGTGCCCTTGAGCAAGACCCACAACTGCTCCAGTCGAGCTGCTCAGTGGCCACAGGTCAGTCTGTGGTTGTACTGGGCAGCTTCCTGGTGTGAGTGTGAACAGGGTGTCCTTGAAAAAGAGAGGTTGCCTCTCAGTAGAACTACCCTGTAGAAATAAATAAAGGTTAAATAAATAAAAAATTTAAAAAACAGAATTATACACTTTACTTTTAACCAAATGTACTGATGTGACTGTGAAAGGTATATTTTATGATTAAAAAAAATGCTATTTATTTTTCTTTATTTATTTAACCTTTATTTAACCAGGAAGTCCCTTGAGATTGCCATCTCTTTTTGAGGGAGACCTGGCCAAGACGGCACACCAGTACATAGAACAATAGGACAACAGAAGTCAGCACGTCTAAAACAATATAAAACAACTAAAAACAATAAAACTAAAACAAAAATAATTTTAAAAATATGTTAAAACCAATAAAAAGATTACCAAAAACAATTCCAGCTCAGGAAAAGCATTTACAATCCTCTGTAATATACAGTATCTCCTTATCAGGGTTTTGTATTTGTGAGGTTCAACCAGTTTGTTTAGTTGTAATGTTTTCTGAAGAATTGAAGGCTGCTTAAAATACTTACTGTATTTTTCATTGTTTCTTCTTTGCGATTTTTAACCAATAATCAGTGTTAATTATAATTAATTAATCACAATTAATTAAAATTATAGAATATTTCTAATTAATTAGTTCAGCATTGTTAACTGATTCTCAGCCCTTCCATTAGCATAAAGTTGACAGTAGTAGCAACACAAAGGATGTGATAAATCTGTAGGAACAAACTAGCCAACGACTTTCAGTCACAAATAATCTGAAGTTATTCACTCAAAAACTGAGACTTGCTTCCTTTACTCAGTTTGATAAAACAAAAATTTATCACTCATAAATTAATCACCAATAAGGGCTCTGTATAACTGTTTTTCTTAAAATGTTGATTTTTTTAGGGTTTTTGTGTTGGCTCCCTGGGTTTGGATGTCTGAACCTGTGATGACCAAAGTCAGATGAGTGTGGTGACATGGAGTGTGATGCTCGATGCTGCTGCTGATCTACACACTGTTGTCTGTGTAAACAAACCCTTGAGCAAACTGTTTTCTAAAATGTGAACGTGCGTGCATGTAGGGACCTCTGCTGGTTCAAATCAGTAACAGTCGTCCTGACGAGACACCTTTAGTGGCTTTCTCAGTTGTAGAATATATCCTACACATTCACGTCATCATTTCTGAATTGTGTCACTTATTTTTATTTCTTTATGTATTTAAGAAATGTCAAAAATGACATTTTCAGAGCATAAAAACCATTGCATCTGTGGGTGGAAATACAACTCAAGTCTCCCTCTCCTGGGTGTCTCAGTTGGATCCAATCTAAGGCTATGCTAATACACATTCTTATTGGTGTTTGACACTCAGTTCATAGATTCCTGAGAGGCCTAAATAGAAGTATTTGGTATCAGATTGACCAGTCTTCATTGTTCTATGTGAGTACAGAATAGATGCTGTACACATTCTAGACGACTGGGCTAATTATTGTGTTGAATCTCACAGACTTACAGCATGATGACAAGCTGCTGTCCAGGACAGAACAATCACTGGTCAAATTCAGGTCCTAGATGAAATTTTGCTCTTCTGCCTGGTAGCTCCATCTTCATCATCCATTTGTCCAATATATCAAATACGCCTCCTCTACATATGTCCAAACCATCTTCAACTCTGCCAGCTCCATAACGCCACTGTCTCCAAACCATACATCATAGCAGGTCTCACCACCATCTTGAAAATCTTCCCTTTCACTCTAGCTGCTATCCTTCTGTCACAAATCCCCCGACATGCATCTCCACCCTGCCTGCATGCTCTTCTTCAACTTTCTTGTGCACTGCCCATTGCTTTGGATGGTTGACCCCAGGTATTTTAAAGCTCATCTACCTTCACCACCTCTGAGCATCTTCACTATTACACCTGCCTCCATCTCATTCACACTTGTGTGTTCTGTCTTGCTTCTACTGTCTTTCATTCATCTTCTCTCCAGTGCATACCTCCACCTCTTCAGGTTCTCTTCCCCTTGCTCCCTACAGATCACAATTTCATCTCCAGACATCAGAGTCCACAGAGAATCCTGCCTGACTTCGTTTGTCAGCCTGTCCATCACCATGGCAAACAAGAAGGGACTGTGATGGGAAAATTCTATGTTACACTGAGTTATATCAATTTTTTTTAATAAAGCTTAATGTATGATAATGTCTTTACCTACTCAGGAAATCCTGTTTCCATATAAGGATTGTTGAGCAGTGGAAAGATACCGATAGAAGGATGCTGATGTGACTGTTAGTTTATCACTGTGAATGTTCAGTTCTATCACTGTGACTATTCAGCTTTATCTCTAGTGTTAACCGGTTTTTCTGCATGTACGCAGCAGATACAATCTTAACACACTGAGTCATGAATGAACTAATCAAGAAGCGACCCCCACCTCAACGGTCTCTTGGGTATATATTAGACAGAATCACTCTGTTGAGTTAAGACGATACACTGACAGATTGTGAGAACTGTGCTCTGTATTGTGTTCTGCTGACCAGTGCTCTCATTAAATTTGCTGAAACTTTAATCCTGCCTGATCACTAACTGAGCATCTTATATCCTAATAGGGAATTTTTCCAACATACTTGGCTGCCGAACAGGGACCCCAACATCCTTCCTTCTATAATAATAATAATAATAATAACTTTATTTATAGAACACCTTTCACAGACAGAGTCACAAAGTGCTTAACATGGTAAAAAAACAAAATAAAAACACAGGCACATAAAACAGTAAAACAAAGTAGACAATAAAAGCACATAAAAATACAATCGGCACATAGTTAAAAAGCCAGGCTTAAAAGGCGGGTCTTTAGTTGCTTCTTAAAAACACCAATGGAAGGTGCAGATCTAAGTTCAAAAGGCAAGGAGTTCCACAGTCTGGGAGCAACAGCAGCAAAGGCTCTATCGCCTTTGGTTTTGAGCCTAGTACAAGGAACTACCAATAGATTCTGATGAGGAGACCTGAGAGACCTGCTGGGCTGGTGTAGAGAGAGTAGGTCACTAATATAAAAAGGTGCCTCTTCATGAATGGCTTTGTAAGTAAGAACAAGAACTTTAAAATCAATTCTATAATTTACAGGAAGCCAATGCAAGGAGGCCAAAACAGGAGTGATATGACAGAATCTACTGGACCTAGTTAGTAATCTTGCAGCAGCATTCTGGACTAACTGTAGGCGGTGTAAAGAGGATTTACTAAGACATGTAAAAAGAGCATTACAATAGTCCAAACGTGAAGAAACAAAGGCATGAATAATGATTTCTAATTGAGTGTAGGAAACCAATGACCTAATTTTGGATATATTCCTAAGGTGGAAAAAACAACTCCGGGTCAGAGATTTGACATGCTGATCAAAACTCATCGATTGATCAAAAATGACACCAAGATTTTTTAGATTAGACCGTACGTTAGAGCTTAATGAACCAATGCTATTAACCAACTTAGGAATTAGATTATCAGGTGCTACAATAAGGACTTCAGTTTTATCAGCATTAAGTTGCAAAAAGTTACTAGACATCCAGTCCTTGATTGCAGACAAACAATCATGAATAATTTTTAAATTGTCAACATGGTCAGGCTTAAAAGAGAAAAGTAGCTGTAAATCATCAGCGTAGCAGTGATAAGACACACCTTTAAATTTGCTGATAATAGAACCAAGTGGCAGCATATATAGGGCAAATAAAAGTGGACCCAGAATAGAACCCTGAGGCACCCCACAGGTTAAAGGAGCAGAGTCAGATGAATACGAGCCAACAGCCACAGAAAAGCTCCTACCAGAAAGGTAGGAGAAAAACTAATCCAGAGCTTTTCCAGAAATACCTACCCAATCTCTAAGCCTTTGTAACAAAATAAAATGATCAATAGTATCAAATGCTGCAGTAAGATCTAATAACACTAAAACTGAGCATTTGCCAGAGTCTGATGACATTAAAATATCATTTGACACCCTGAGAAGAGCGGTCTATGTTGAGTGCTTCTGACGAAAGCCTGACTGAAATTTGTCAAAAAATATTATGTTCAATCAGAAAGTCAGTGAGCTGCTTGGCAACAACTTTTTCTAAAAGCTTAGAAATAAAAGGAAGCTTAGAAATTGGCCTGAAGTTTTTAAAAACAGATGGATCAAGGTTAGGTTTTTTAAAAGTGGCTGCACAACTGCATGTTTAAAATACGAGGGTACACAACCAGATTCAAGTGAACTATTAATGATATAATCCAAAGACGTACCCACTGAGCCAATTACCTCTTTTAACAGTGAGGAAGGCAAAATATCTAAAACGCAGGAGGAGGATTTCATGGAGCTCACCAACACTAACAAATCCTCAAAAGAAATTGGGGTAAAATCACTTAAAAAGGCCTGTCTGTTAGGACAATCAAGGATTAGGGGAAAGGAATGAGTAAAACCAGCCCTAACAGCAGTGACCTTGTCAACAAAAAAGGAAAGAAACTTGTTACAGTCATTACATGAATAAACAGGGGGAGCAGAACTGACAGGATTAACTATACTGTCTATTGTGCTGAAGATGATCTTTGAATTGTTACTATTGGAGGAGATGATGTTGGAAAAATAAGAAGTTCTTGCCATTTTTATCATATTGTTAAATTCAATTAACAGCTCCTTAAGGTACAATCGATGCACCTCAAGTTTAGTGGACTTCCACAGTTTTTCCACCCTCCGACATTTACGTCTAAAACAACAGAGATCATCATTGAACCAGGGGGATGAATTAACAGCACGGACAGTCCTGGTTTTAAAGGGAGCAACTACATCTAAGATGCTTGAACAGTGTGAGTTAAAAGAGCAGACCAAGCTCTCAGTGTCGTCATCAGAGGATAAAACCACACTGCTGTCAAAGGCAGCAGAAAACTTCACGGCTGACAAATGGTCAATGACACGAGAGCATTTTACCCGCTTTCCAGTGTAACAGACTGATCTGACTGATAAATTAAAAAGAACACAAAAATGGTCTGACACATGAAGCTCCTTAGTCTGAACATTATTCACATTAAGACCGAGTGTAAAAACAAGATCAAGTCTATTTCCTTTTATATGCGTAGGACCAGATAGACACAAAACAAAATTAAAAGATTCAATAATACCCAAGAAATTCACAGCAAAACTGTCATTGGGATCATTAATATGCAAATTAAAATCTCCAAGTAATAAAATCCGCTCAAATTTAATAATAGAGGTTAAAAAATCACTAAACTCAGATAAAAAAGAGGCATAAACTCCTGGAGGGCGGTAAATTAAAACACAATAAAATGGGTTTGAGGAGCCAATTTTTAAAATCATCAGTTCAAACGATGAAAATGTTCTATGGCTCACCGTCCGTGTAACGAAGCGGCGCCGGTTCACGATGGCCAGACTGCCGCCGCGGCCTGTCAATCTCGGAGCACAGGAGAAGGTACAATCCGGTGGACAAAGTTCAATTAAGGAGGTAAATTCCTCACTTTTCTGCCAGGTTTCAACAAGAAATAAAAAGTCCAGCCCTGTAGTAATAAATAAATCGTTCAAAAAGAATGATTTATTTGCGATGGAACGTGCGTTAAACAACGCCAGCTGGATGGGCTCTGTCACAGCAGCAGTCTCGCCAGGAATGGGGGCCGGTGAAAGCTGACGTAGGCACCGGCTACCTGCAGGGGAATTGCTGGCTCGGAGCAGAGAGAAGGCCGGTTGGCACGGTAGAACAGGAAAAACAGGCCGGAGAAATGATGGCCTCACTCCGGGCACACCCGAGGGCCAGGATCCAGGAAAGAGGCCAGCTGCAGCATTAGGAGAAGATGAGGTGGAGCGAGCAAGACGGCGAAGCCGAGCAAGCCTTCTGGAATTCATCGCGGCACCTGCACGTCTTCCCCGAGGTTTGGATCGCTTTCTGCCGGTATAACCACAGCGGGGATCCCAGGTACCAACGGGAAGTTGCAGACGCAGAGACCGATGGAAGAATCTTCCCTCCTGATTATGACAGCCAAACCCCACCATGGAAGATCGAATATCCAGCAGCACTTGGCGATCATAAACAATGGCTGATTGCACATGATCCAGACACAATAAGACAATCAAAAACAGGAAAAACAAGCGGAGACAACCAGCAGCCAGAAACACATGCGGCGCGGCCATCTTGAATTCAATTGAGAAAAAGTCCTCTAGGAGGACTTGAGGAGTCCTCTACTGGAGGACTCCTCCAGGACTGTGCACAACAACCCAAAAGACCTCCCGTACCAGCTCTAATGAGATGGCTTGACCGAAGTGAGGCACCAGAGGGGCTCTTCCGCCAGACTGGGAGGTGAAAGGGGTCCAACCCAGAGGCAACTGGATCAAAGTGAGTAAAGTTAATACTGAATGTTTATATAAAATAAGAAATAGGGATTTGAGTCTCTTTACCCGGCAGATTTAAGTCCCACGGTGTTGTTATTGTGAAAATCCTAGGTTGAAAAAATAGTTAATCAGGTTGGAGTCCCTGACAGTAACAGAAAATTATGAGTATTAACCCTTAAGCTGTGTGATTCTGTGTGCCCCTAGTGGCAGAGCATGGCGCTTCCCCTGTCAACTGATATAACATGCCAAACACTCCCAGCTGGACTGAGGATTTGTACTAATCAAGCCAGTTTACAAGGTGGCAGGCACGCATTGGAGGACTCATGGATGGCACGTAATACACCAAAGAGGAAGAAATCCTTCTTCTTCTTCGTCTTTGAGATTACAAAACAAAATGGACGGTATCCATCATTGTGGACATACATGATCGCAGACAGAGGAGCAAATTCGGAGGATTTGGTGACGAATTTGTCAACTATGATTCTAAAAAGAGATGGTTTGGCTTATGGAGGTAGATGTTTACATGCTCTTATAACACAGGGAGCGTGAAGCTCGTTGATTTCATCTGCCGGCGCCCATAGCGCCATGTGACTATAGAGCAATCGCAGGTTGCATGTTGTCATATAAGATAAATTGCCGTGGAATAAAAGCAAAATTAAGGTGGAATAATCAATAACAGTTTCTGGATGTAGGAGAGAAAGCTAAAATGACCGGGAGAGGGCAAAATAACGACAAGAATGCCGCAAAAGGACGCCGCCTTGCCAGTGGTGAGTGACAAATGTCTTTGTTTGTTTGATGCAAATTAGATGCATAAATTTACTCCTATCTGAAACTTTGGATCATATTCTACATCTTTCTAATTGACAGTAAGCCATTATCTCTTACCACTTTCAAGTTATAGCCTTGGAAGGTTCTGGCATCTGATCTGAATATTTTCTTGAAAAAAATCTTTACCACTGTTGATCACTAGGGCTTATGTCACAGTTTGGCAACATACACTGTTAAGAGGTTAAGTCCCGAAGAATGAGTTAAAGTCTCTTTCTAGTAAAAACCGATCAAGAACGAGTTAAAGTCTCTTTCTAGTAAAAACCACAGAGGAAAGGTTAATATTTATATAACTAAAATAATAAAAATATCTATATAACTAAAATCTAAATAACTAAAATAATATAATAATAAAACTGAATAAACAAAATTCAAATAAAAGGACATCTTAAAACATTATGGAATTATATATATATATACACACACATACTGTATGTATATGCATATATATATACACACACACACACACATATATACACGGGTAATTTAAACAGTACTGAAGAAAAAGGGAAAAATAAAAAGAGAAAGAAGTGTTGCATAGGGTGTGTGTGTGTGTGTTGTTGTGTGAAAGGAAGTTTGGGTTTCCTGGCAAATTAAAGGTTGACGAATGTGAAAGTCTTGTAGAAGCCATAAAGCAGAGAGCAGCCGGTAGCAAAAGGAAGGAGGAGAAATATGGACTGGAGTGGTTGGAGACAGCAAAAAAAAGCGTAAGACTAACATGGACGCTGCAGTGGTAAAGCACAAAAACAACGACAATGACAAAAATAAGAAATATGATGAAAAGAAAAAGGACTTGTCTAACATTTTATCTGTCTCTTCTTCTATCTGAGAGGACAAGTGTGATCACTGCAGCGTGGTTCCGAATCCTCTTCCTCCCTACCCCGCTGTCCACCCAAACCTTGTGGAAGTAGCCCAAGCTGCAGAGGTTGCAGCTGTGCCCTCCCCTTCAGCACTGCTGCTGGAATCCACTTCTCTGCCTCATCAGTCCATTGATCTTAAAACACACACACACACACACACACACACACAGAAAGTCAAGCAGGAAAAAGACTACAGGACCCACCACCAGCCACACAGAGATGCCAAAGAGTTAACTAGATATGCACGCATGACTGCTCCACCCCCATATTCACCAAAAATAATAAAACAAGAAAGTTATGCCACATAGGCTGTTACTGAATGTTTTGATAGCCATTCTGGCCGAACTAAATCCGGTGATGACTCTGGTGATGAACAACAGTGCTGATCAGTGCTCTCATTAAATTTACAGAAACTTTGATCCCGCCTAATCATTGACTGAGCATCTTATATCCTAACAGGGAATTTTTCCAACATACTCTGAGCTGATCCTTGATGTAACCCCATCCCCACACCTCAACACCGTCTCACTGTCCTCATACATGGCCTGCACCATCCTCACATACCCCTATGCCACTGCTGACTTTATCAGATAGCACCACACTTCCTGTCTTGCCCCCATTCTTTCTTTACATCTACAAAGACACAGTATATGTCATGAATGCCCCTCAGGGCAGAGAGGCGAGAGCCACGCACTGAACTGCAGTTAGTGGAATTTATTGTACAAGAAAGCATACAAGTCCCAAGAAGTGCATAAATACAAATGAGGAAAAGCTTACAAGTAGCACGTCAGAGCAGGGCAGGGCTCTGGCGAGGACAGGATGAGTATAATCAATTCAGCAGCAATGTGAAAATGAAAATCAAGCCCTTAAATAGAATCAGAATCCACTGACATAATCAACAACAGGTGTGGGTATCTGAACGGGCAGGAGAAAGCAATGATACATAATTAGAATCAGCTGCAGCAGTGAGAAGGAGGCGAACCCAAACTGACAGCTGACAGGGCACGCCCATACAAGTCTCACGCCCCTGACAGCTGTCAACAGGAAAAGGGTAACACTAGAGATATAAAGAAAAAAATAACATGCTAAATAAAAATAAACAAAGACAGGATAAAAAATAACACTAACACAAACAGGAAAAAAGGCAAGCAGAACAAAAACACAAACTCAAACAGCATAAGATGCAACAGGTGAGTAAATAAACAGAAAAAGCCATGAGACCGAGTCTGGTGGAGAATTCCAGCACTCGGCTCATGACAGTGTAACTCCTTCTGACCTCTACTTCTCCATTAACATTTTTAAAGGTTCCATTTACTGCACTTTTTCCACATGTTGACAGTTCCCACAGGAAATGTCTGTGACTCTGACCAAATTACCTTTAATAATTTAATTATTGCAACATCATTGTGAATCATCCTTTGCAGCCTTGCTCTTTAAATGCCCAAGAGCAGCAGTTAACTACTTTTTCGTCACTGTTGCTAATCTTAGGTGGCTACATCCTAACTAGCTAGAGAGACTGAGCCTAAATAACATAAATGTGTCTTAAATAATGAATGAAATATTGCATCACTGGTGGCCAGGAGTGTGTGGTTTCAGTGCTCAGTAGGATATGACCGGACCCTTGACAAAAAGCATAGAAACATTCACAAATGAGTGAATGGGAGATGGTTAGCATCAGCTAGCCACATTTTGTATCAGTTAAAGGAAATAAACCATGGTAGAAGAAGCTAAATCCGGGCTCCTCAAATGGCGGATCCCGGTCCGCATCCGGACCCAGAGGATCTTCCCTCCAAATCCGAAGCCTTTTTTGATACCATTTGAAAAAAACAAAAAAAACAAGCTTGTTTCTTTTGATGGAAGAAGAAAATGGGACTAAAACATTGTAATGGCTGCCAGCCAGACAGTTAATGGTGATAGGACAGCACTGGATGGAATGAGGTCTGAGGGTCCATCAAACCAGGGAAAAATGCTCAGTGGAGGCCGGCAAGTGAGAAATCACACTGTGCTCCCCACCTCAAGGAGAGAAAGAAAATGGTCATGACCACCGCTGGTGACCAGAGAACTACAACTTGGAAGGGGCACCCCACATTCTTTTTTTAGTTAGATAGATATATACTTCATTTCAAACAAAAAAGTAAAAAAATAAAACAAATGACAAGTGCAATAAAAGTGACAGTATACAGTGCTCGAAAGGGAGAAGGAAGAAGTGAACACTTATTAACTCCAATTCCTCTTTTCCCTAAATACAGCCCATGTGAAATATATACAAATTACCTCATTTAAGACCCCAAGTAGACAATTAACTATATTTTGTACATATCAACATGGATACCCATCCATCGGGTTCCAAGGTTGTCATAGCCAGGAGCGGCACTGGGGTTAAGCTCCCAGTGCTTATAAAATGCTCCTTATGGCGTGCGTCTCGATAAGCCTCTGATGACTAAGTCCAACTCCTAGCCTGCCCGTGTGGTTTAGTCTCTAAGCCCGGCGGAACTGCTTTTACTAATAGGAGAAGGGGCGAGGGTGGATCTCTGGCGCCTTAAAACCAGATGCTTCGGGTAGATGGTGGCTCGTCAACCTGGGAAGGTAGTCCATCTAGGGGAAGATAAACCCTGATTTCAAACCTCTGCTGCCTTGCGGCACACCCGGTCACGGGAAAGGCTTCGGGAGTCAACCCTGAGGAAAATTCCGGAGTCGGAGTCCCTAAGGCAGTTCTCTGTTGTGCTCAACATTGTTCTGGCAGCTCCTGCGACGGCGCTGGTGCCAAACTGTAGCAGCCTTGCTGTTCCTTTGGATTCATCAGTGACGTGGAGAGGGGGGACATGCTGCATGGGCAACATCTTGTCCTCCATATCTTCCTGCCCAGGCTTGAATCCTACCAACGCCCAACGCTGGAAGGTAGAACACCGGATCACTGGAGAGGACACTCCAGCTTCGCCTTTGGCATAGACAAAACACGGGGAATGACAGTTACCGGTTATAAGCCACCACTCAATTGGCATTGAGCGTGGCGCCAGGGGTTGTTCCTGACGGTGGGAGGGATCATCGAATCTCACTGGACATCTACCGCCCGCCTCAAGCTGGGCAGCCCCCAGCCAATAAGGTGTTGTCCCGCCACAGCCTGCTTTCCTCATTGGGTGCATGGGGATGAGGAGAAGTCCGAACGGCAGGCTGAGAACTTTCGCACCAGGCAAGACAAAAAAAAAAAACAAAAGAGACCAACTCTAAAACTGGGAACTTGGAACGTCCGCACTATGATGACAGGACTCGCTGCTAACCTCAAGGACATCGACGACACCAGGAAGACTGCCATCATCAATAATGAGCTGAAGAGACTGGAAGTGGATATCGCCACTCTCCAGGAAACATGGTTGGCTGACGCAGGCACACTGAGAGAGAAGGACTACACGTTCTACTGGCAGGGAAAGAGCAGTGACAAACACAGGGAACACGGAGTGGGCTTCGCAGTGAAGAACACCTTGCTGAAGATGGTGGAACCGGGCAGCAATGGCTCTGCACGACTCCTCACCCTCCGCCTCAACACCACTCAAGGCCCAGTCACCCTCGTCAGTGTGTATGCCTCAACACTGACAGCCACACCAGAGCAAAAGACGAGTTCTACGAGAATCTCGCAACAACTGTCAGAATCATCCCCAACTCTGAACAACTCATTCTCCTTGGAGACTTCAATGCCAGAGTGGGTGCTGACCACGACTCCTGGCCCTCCTGTCTTGGACCATTTGGCGTGGGCAGAATGAACGACAACGGACAGCGGCTGCTCGAGTTCTGCACTTATCACGATCTGTGCATCACAAACTCGTTCTTCAAGACCAAGCCCCAACACAAGGTTTCCTGGTGACATCCGTGCTCAAAGCACTGGCACCAGCTGGACTTGATCCTGACCAGGCGCACCTCACTGAAGAACGTGCTAATCACCCGTTTGTTCCAGAGTGCAGATTGCGACACAGACCATTCATTGGTGTGTTGCAAGGTCAAGCTGCAGCTGAAGAAATTCCATGGTGCTAGACAGCCTGGAAAGGCACGGATTGACACCAGCAAGATGGCCCAACCAGAACTTGTTGAGCGGTTTGCCTCCACCTTTGAGAAGGAACTTGGTGTACCACAAGAAGGAGAACCTGCAAAGCAGAAGTGGGAAGAGCTGCGAAACACCATACACCACACAGCCTTGGCTACCTTTGGGAGGAAGACCTCGAAGTCACAGGACTGGTTTGATGCCAAGTTGACCGAGATGACCCCCGCCATTGAAGCCAAGCGCTCAGCTCTTGCTGAGTACAAGAAGTACCCAAACGAGAAGAATCTCCAGATTCTCAGGGCTGCAAGAAGCAAAGTTCAGCAGACTGCTCGACGCTGTGCCAACGAGTACTGGACTCAGCTCAGGCAAGACATTCAAACCGCTGCCATAACAGGGAACATCCATGGTATGTATGATGGTATCAAGAAAGCACTTGGTCCGGCTCAGAGCAAGACGGCCCCCCTCAAATCCTCCACTGGGGAGATGATCACAGAAAAGAACAAGCAGATGGAGAGATGGGTGGAGCACTACTCTGACCTCTACTCCAGACAGAACACCGTGACACCGTCAGCCCTTGATGCCATTGATTGCCTGCCATCCATGGATGAACTTGACGCCAAGCCAACCATCGACAAACTCACCAAGGCCATTGATAGCTTGGCCGCTGGCAAGGCACCCGGCAACGACGGCATACCCCCCGACCTGATCAAGCACTGCAAGACCGCCCTACTGCTGCCATTGCATGACGTCCTCTGCCAGTACTGGAAGAAAGGTGCTGTACCACAGGACATGAGGGACACCAAGATCATCACCCTCTACAAAAACAAAGGGGAGAGAAGTGACTGCAACAACTACAGGGGCATCTCCCTTCTCAGCGTTGTTGGCAAAGTCTACGCACAAGTTGTTCTCGTTCGTCTACAGAAGCTTTCCGAACGTGTCTACCCCGAGTCTCAGTGTGGCTTCCGTGCTGAGCGATCGACGGTAGACATGATATTCTCCATCCACCAACTCCAGGAGAAATGCAGAGAACAGAACATGCCCCTGTACGTCGCCTTCATCGACCTCACCAAAGCGTTCGATCTGGTCAGCAGAGAGGGCCTTTTCAAGATCTGCCAAAGATAGGATGCTCACCAAAGTTGCAAAGCCTCATCGAATCATTTCACACAAACATGCAGGGGATAGTGCAGCACGACTGCAACGTCTCAGAGCCATTTAACATACGCAGCGGAGTGAAACAGGGCTGTGTACTTGCGCCAACCCTCTTTGGGATTTTCTTTGCTATGCTCCTGAGGCATGCCTTCAGCACAGCAACAGAGGGAATATACCTGCACACAAGATCTGACGGCAGGCTTTTCAACCTCGCCCGCCTGAAAGCCAGAACCAAAGTACGCGAGGCTCTAATCAGAGACATGCTGTTCGCAGACGACGCTGCAGTCGCAACCCACACACAGCAGGAGCTTCAGACCCTGATGGACCGTTTCTCCCAGGCATGCAAGGACTTCGGGCTTACCATCAGCCTGAAGAAGACTAACGTCTTGGCGCAAGGCATGAAAGCACCACCAACCATCACCATCGACGACTACGAGCTGGAGGTCATGAATCAGCTCACGTACCTGGGGTCTACGATCAGCAGCAACCTCTCCCTTGATACAGAGATCGACAAGAGGATTGGAAAATCAGCCTCCACACTTGCTCGCCTCCCCACACGAGTGTGGGAGAATCCCAAACTCTCTGTCAAGACGAAGATGGCAGTGTACAACGCCTGCATCATCAGCACACTGCTCTGAGACGTGGACAACATATGTCCGACAGGAAAAGAGACTGAACTCCTTCCACTTGCGCTGCATTCGCCACATCCTGGACATATCCTGGCAGGACAAAGTGCCCAACACAGAAGTTCTGTCCCGTGCAGGCCTTCCCTCCATGTTCACTCTACTCAGGCAGCGCAGGCTCTGCTGGCTAGGCCATGTTCCCCGTATGGAGGATGGCAGAATCCCCAAAGAAGTCCTCTACGGAGAACTGGCGACTGGCAGGAGAGACGTTGGCCGCCCACAGCTGCGCTTTAGAGACGTCTGCAAGAGAGACATGAAGGCCCTGGAGATCAACACAGAGCGCTGGGAGGACCTTGCAACGGACCGCTCCAAATGGAGAGGCACCCTGACCAGACAGCTCAAGGTGGGTGAAGAGAGACTGACTGCTGCAGCAGATGAAAAAAGGACCCGCAAGAAGAACCGCCACAGCTCCAGCAGCACAGAGACCACCCACAAGTGCGACCTGTGTGACAGGGACTGCCATTCGCGCATCGGCCTGTTCAGCCACAGGCGGTGCTGTTCCAGCAGAGTAGACGTTTAGGATTCTCTTCCATGGTCATCATAGACCGACGGAGGCCGACGACGACCCATCCATCCCAACATACATACAGTCCATACATCAAAACCAGCCCCAAACAACACAGATATACACAGTACTATCCCACCTACCATTCCATAGTGTCCCAGAGTGAGCATAGTGAATCGTACATATAAATACTACCCCTCTAACATATTTTCTTTCAGCAAATAATGTTTATACTGTGGAAATGTGAGAATGATGAGACAGAGTTTTCTCTGGAGTCAGTTTTATTCACATCTCCAACATCACGAAGCAGAATAAAAGAGAACGATAAAGGGAACTCTCGTCCTTAAATACCAGGACTCTTACAGTTAACAGGTCACATGTCTCACAAAACACATTGCATTATAAAGACAGCAACAATGCATCCTCTCTGCATGATATCACACCACTGTCTACAATGCATCCCCTCATTAATCCTTTAATTATACCCCACAGTCTCAAGCTTTGCATACCAAAGCTAACACTCTTGCAGCTTCCTGAAATCACCACAGAAGCTCTGCCCTTGCTCTGGTCTAAAATGTGAGTCCAAAAGCAGGTCATGTATGTGTGTCCACCACACAAATCCCCCCCAGCATTTTAGAACAAACAAGGGAAAAACCACATGAATGCCGTGATAGTATCAATACACATTAGTCCACATGCTGTCTGGGTTTCCGTCTCCTGCCGTATCTGCTGTAGCTGGGGTTGGACGTCTCCGCGGCACTGTCACGCTGGGGATTTGCCATCTGGGGGTGGAAACCTTTTGTCAGCACCTGTGGGGGTTCTGGGGAAACATTACTCTGTGAAGCCCTCCGCGGGGGTCTACCTCGCCGCGGGGCCCTCGCCAACAGTACTTGCTCCTCTGCCACCACAAAAGCGGGTTTGAGTCTGTTTATGCCAACTTTCTCTTCCCTACCCCCCAAATCTAGCAAAAACTGCTTGTCCCCTGTTTCCAGCACTCTGAAGGGTCCGTCATAAGGCGGTCGCAGCGGGGTTCGGTGCGCATCGTGTCTGACAAAAACAAACTCTGCGTTCTTCAAAGTTTTAGGCACAAAAATGCGTGGAAAACTGTGGTGCGTGGGGCCGGGCAGCGTACTTGATTCTATGTCACTCCGCAACAGCTGAGACGGGGAGGTGTCTGGCACAGGGTTATCTGGGAGAAACTCCCCAGGGAGCCGGAGTGGCTGCGCAAACACGAGCTCCGCTGGGGAGGCTTCTAAGTCCTCTTTAGGCGCAGAACGCAACCCCAATAACACCCACGGTAACTTGTCTACCCAATTTGCACCCGTGAGTGACGCCCTGAGAGCTACTTTCAATGACCTATGAAAATGTTCGCATAACCCGTTTGCCTGCGGATTGTACGCAGTTGTGCAGTGAATTGTGACACCCAGGCTGCGGGCCATTGTCGACCAAAGCTCGGACACAAATTGAGGGCCTCTGTTGGATGTAACATCCGATGGAACACCGAAGCGCGCCACCCAAGCTGTTAAAAACGTGCACGCAACCTCCTCGGCCGTGGTTGATGCCAGCGAGACCACATCAGGCCAGCGCGTGGTGCGGTCCACCATTGTGAGAAGGTGTGTGCACCCTTGTGACAGCGGGAGGGGGCCCACGAGGTCCACATGAACGTGGTCGAACCTCTTGGATGGAATGTGAAACGGCTCCAAAGGAGCCCTCATGTGCCTGTGTACTTTGGCTCATTGGCATGCCGTGCAGGCTGCTGCCCACTCTTTCACTTGCTTGCGGAGGCTCGGCCACACAAATTTTTCTCCTACCGTTTTGACCGACGCGCGCACTCCCGGGTGCGCCAAAGAATGAATCGAGTCAAAAACGCGGCGGCGCCACGCAGCTGGTACTACTGGACGCGGCCGACCCGTGGAGACATCGCAAATTAGGGGGGGCATACCGTCTTGCAGCACCCTGTTCTCCAGCCTTAACCCTGTTGGTCCAGACTGGAGCGCGCGCACATCCGCATCACTACCCTGCTCCACAGCCATGGCTGCGTAATCTATTCCTACGCTGACTGGGGCCGCTACGGCGCGCGAGAGGCAATCTGCCACTACATTGAGTTTGCCCGCCACATGCTGGATATCAGTGGCAAACTCTGATATCGCGGCCAGCTGTCTCTGCTGCCGGCCTGACCACGGTTCGGAAACCTTGGCCATCGCGAATGTGAGCAGTTTGTGGTCAACGAACGCGGTGAAAGAGCGTCCCTCCAGCCAGAACTGAAAGTGGCGAATGGCCAAATGGAGAGCGAGCAGCTCCCTGTTGAACGCGCTGTATTTACGTTCGCTATCGCGCAAGGTCCTGCTGAAAAAAGCGAGGGGCTGCCAAACCCCGGCTACATGTTGCTCCACGACCACCCCTATGGCCACCTCTGAAGCGTCAGTGGTGAGCGCTATGCGGGCCGTTGGGTCTGGGTGTGCCAACAACGCAGCCCTTGCCAAAGCTGCTTTCACCTCCGAGAACGCTTGGTCCCGCTCCGAGGACCACTCGACCTTATCCGCGGGTTTCTTTTTTTTGAGCGCGGCATACAGTGGCTGCATGAGTTGCGCCGCGCGAGGGAGAAAACGGTTATAAAAATTCACCATTCCCAAAAACTCCTGCAACGCCCTGATCGTCTGTGGCTGAGGAAAATCTGCCACCGCGCGCACTTTATCAGGAAGCGGAACTGCTCCTTCGGGGGAGACGCGGTGTCCTAAAATATCGATCTGCGCCACCCCGAACTGACACTTCGCTGGGTTGATTATTAACCCGTGATCTCCCAACCTTCGGAAAACTGTGGCCAGGTGTTTTTCATGTTCGTCTTCGGACGCGCTGGCTACTAAAATATCGTCCAAGTAGACGAACACGAAAGGGAGATCCCGAAGCACCGCGTCCATCATGCGTTGGAACGTCTGAGCCGCCCCTATAAGTCTGAATGGCATGCGTAAAAACTCGAAGAGGCCAAACGGAGTTATTACCGCTGTTTTGGGTATGTCCTCAGCACGCACTGGGACTTGGTGGTAACCGCGGACCAAGTCTATTTTAGAAAAAACGCGCGCCCCTGCCAAATGAACGGAAAAATCTTGGATATGCAGGATTGGATACCAGTCATGCGCTGTAGCATTGTTTAACCTGCGGAAATCCCCGCAAGGTCGCCATGATCCGTCGGCTTTCGGGACCATGTGTAGCAGGGAAGCCCACGGACTGTTTGAACATCTGATAATGCCCAACCTCTCCAGGTTGGCGAATTCCTCGCGCGCTATGGCTAGTTTAGCTGCGTCCAAGCGCCGAGCTTTTGCAAAAACGGGCGGTCCGGTAGTGGTAATAAAATGCTCCACCCCGTGCTTAGCGACTGTTGCCGAAAATGTGGGGACGTGAGTGCTGGGAACTGAGAGAGCAGCGTGTGGAACTTACCGCTTGCAGCTGTGACGTTGGCTTGTGCTGTAGGCGGGGCCACTCGCGCTGTACAGGGGATAGAATAAAAAGAAAGTGCATTAACCAGGCGCCTGTTAGCGAGATCAACCAACAAACCATGTGAGCACAGAAAATCAGCCCCCAACATATTGAAATTTACTGCTGCTACAACAAAAGTCCACTCAAATGTACGGCCGTGTAGAGACAGAAGCAGAGTCTTCTCACCGAAGGTCTTAATCTCCGAGCCGTTCGCTGCTGACACCCAGGGACCTCTGGAACCAGCTAGTCTGTCCGCGTAGGAAGGCATGATGAAACTCAACTGGGAGCCTGTGTCCACGAGGAACTGCCTCCCCGAGCATGCGTCCGACAAGTAGAGCAGCTTGTTCTCCTCCCCGAGGGCCGCGGCTGCTACCGACCCCCGGTCTTGGCGTTTCCCGAATGCCCGAACTGGCACGGTGGTACACATTTGCGTGCCCTCTCTGCGAAGCAGCGATGGTAGAAACAAAGGACATCCGATCCGCGTTCCCTGGCCCCTGCCGCCGCCGTCGTCGGTGCGTCTGGTACCACTGCCTCTGGCCTCCTGTCGTCTCCGGTCGCTGCGTTGAGTTCTGCTGCAGCAGCCGCGGCTGCGTGCCACTTGGTGACGTTGACAATCCGCTGCGCTTCTCCACCCAGCGCGCGGTTGTCCCGTTGGGCCAACAGTGGCGAACTGGCCAGGGTCGCTCTCGCTGCTGACGGTAGAGTCCTGAGGAAGAGGTGGGTGAAAATGAAGTGATCGTCGTCAGAGTCTTTCAACCTCAACAACTTCTCCATCAGGTTCGCGGGCATGTCATTTTCCGACTCCGTCAGCCCCAGGAGCCTCTCTGCTCGCTCCTCTGCCGAGGGGGTGAATTGCTGGATGAGTGCAGCCTTCAACGTGTCGTATTTGTCGTTGTCCGGCGGCTGGTCGATCAGGCTCTCCACATGCTGGGCCGTGTTGTTGTCCAGCTTTGCGACTACGTGGTAGAATCTTGTGGCATCTACCGATATCCCCCGGAGGTTGAACTGCGCCTCAACCGCGTTGAACCAGGAGCGTGGATTGTTCTGCCAGAAGTCCGGTAGCTGGACTGTAGTGGCATTCGCTTGGCTGAGGGCTCCTGACGAGGCTGGCCCGGGGGAATTCTCCTCATGCATGATACGTCTTGGGGTCACCAGTGTGGAAATGTGAGAATGACGAGACAGAGTTTTCTCTGGAGTCAGTTTTATTCACATCTCCAACATCACGAAGCAGAATAAAAGAGAACGACAAAGGGAACTCTCGTCCTTAAATACCAGGACTCTTACAGTTAACAGGTCACATGTCTCACAAAACACACTGCATTATAAAGACAGCAACAATGCATCCTCTCTGCATGATATCACACCACTGTCTACAATGCATCCCCTCATTAATCCTTTAATTATACCCCACAGTCTCAAGCTTTGCATACCAAAGCTAACCCTCTTGCAGATTCCTGAAATCACCACAGAAGCTCTGCCCTTGCTCTGGTCTAAAATGTGAGTCCAAAAGCAGGTCACGTATGTGCGTCCACCACAATACCTATTTTTTAATTGATTTTTGTTTGTACATAGTTTCAGTTCCAGCTCAGACTGTTCAACAAATCCACCCCACAGACAGATATGCACAGACTTTTATTAGTTGTTCGTACCTTAGGTTTTGTAAAGTTTAAGTCTCCTCTCAAATTATAATCATTGTCTCTTTTTTGAATATTTTTTGTATATTAGTTGGGAGTTGATTATTAATTGCCCTGTACATGACTTGTGCTGTCTTAAATTTAACTAAATCCATGAACTTTATGACATGTGACTTTAAAAACAACGAGTTGGTATGGTCTCTATATCCTACATTATTTATTATCCTTATAGCTTTTTTTGGTAATGTGCGTATTGGCTGTAGGTTGGTCCTGTAGGTGTTTCCCCAGACCTCTACACAGTAGTTAAGATATGGTAGAAACAGTGAATTGTACAGTAAGAACAATGATTCTTATGTCCATTCAATGTTCAAGATGTGTCTTGTCTTCCCCAGTATCCCTATACATTTTGTCAACTTGGCCCGGATGTGACTGATGTGAGGTTTCCAGCAGATTTTATTGTCTAGCGTCACCCCCAGAAACTTATTTTCCTGTACTGCTTCTATTCTGGTATCATCTATTCCATATCTATCTATTCTGGTATCATCTATTCCATATCTTACCATTATCTTTGTTTTGTTTGGGTTTTTTTTTCAGATTTAGAGATAATATATTTTTGTTAAACCACTGCGTTAACCTTTTCATTTCTGTTGTGACCACCTCTAAAACCTGCTGCAAATTCTCACCAGTGCAAAGGATATTTGTGTCATCTGCAAACAAAATAAATTTCAGAATTTTTGATACTTGGCATATGTCATTTATGTATAAGATAAAGAGTTTGGGTCCCAAAACTGACCACTGGGGCACACCACAAGAGATGTTCATGAAGGGTGATTTGTGCTCACCAATTTGTACAAATTGTTGTCTGTTACTTAAATAACTTTCCACCCAACTCAGTCCAACCCCTCTTATCCCATACCTTTCCAATTTCCTCAGTAAAATTCTGTGGCCGATGGTGTCAAAAGCTTTCTTTAAATCTATAAATACTCCTACGGCAAACTTTTTTTATCTATACAACTAGTAATTTCTTCAATAAGTTCGATCAGTGCCAAAGATGTAGATTTATCTGCTCTAAAACCATACTGGCTGTCTGTAAGGAAGTTGTGTTTTTCAATGAAATCATCCAGTCTCTTAGCGAAGATTTTTTTCAAGTATTTTGGAGAATTGTGAGAGTAATGAGACCGGCCTGTAATTTGTGAAATAATGACCGTCTCCTGTTTTGCATAGTGGTATTACTTTTGCTATTTTCATTTTGTTTGGAAATGTACCAGTTTGAAATGACAGGTTCCAGATGTGGGTGAGTGGCTTAACAATTCCTTCAATTACTTTTTTCACTATTGTCATGTCAATTTCATTCCAGTCTGCTGATTTTTTGTTCTTAAATTTACTCACAGTCTCAATAATTTCCTTTTCAGTAACTGCACCCAAAAAAGATTGTGTTTGGATTTCTATCTTCCATTTCATTTACAGAACCACTGTTGTTTGTTTCTGGTGTCACTATTGATTTTGCTAATTCAGGACCAATGTTTACAAAGAAATGTATTGAAACCACTGACCACATCCTCCATATTATTTATCAAAATGCCATTTTCAATAAAATATTCTGGATAATTAGCATTCTTAGGTCGATTACTAATAATCCCATTGAGTACTTGCCATATTCCTCTTAAGTTATTTTTATTATCCTCTAATATTCTGTTGTAGTATTCTGTTTACAAGTCCTCATTATATTAGTAAGCTTGTTTTTATATCTTTTATATTTCATCTCAGCCTCTTCCATTCTGCACTTAATGAATTGTTTATACGTATAATGAATTCTTCTTTTTACATGCATTTATTAACCCCTTGGTGACGCAACGAATATTTTTGTTTTGTTGTCTGTCACTGTATTGTTTTATAGGACAGTTTTTATTGTACAATGATTGAAATATTTGTAAAAATTTATCATATGCTTTATTTATACACTACCGTTCAAAAGTTTGGGGTCACCTCAGACAATTTTGTGTTTTCCATGAAAAATCACACTTTTATTTACCACCATGAGTTGTAAAATGAATAGAAAATATAGTTAAGACATTGACAAGGTTAGAAATAATGATTTGTATTTGAAATAATATTTTTTTCCTTCAAACTTTGCTTTCGTGAAAGAATCCTCCATTTGCAGCAATTACAGCATTGCAGACCTAACATGATTGCACAAGGGTTTTCTAATCATCCATTAGCCTTCTGACGCAATGAGCAAACACATTGTACCATTAGAACACTGGAGTGATAGTTGCT
Organism: Pholidichthys leucotaenia; assembly: GCA_020510985.1. NCBI lineage: Eukaryota > Metazoa > Chordata > Actinopteri > Cichliformes > Pholidichthyidae > Pholidichthys > Pholidichthys leucotaenia. The sequence continues at coordinate 293,064,005 of CM035848.1, forward strand.
GGAAATGGGCCTCTATACACCTATGTAGATATTGCACCAAAAACCAGACATTTGCAGCTAGAATAGTCATTTACCACATTAGCAATGTATAGAGTGTATTTCTGATTAGTTTAAAGTTATCTTCATTGAAAAAAAGTGCTTTTCTTTCAAAAATAAGGAAATTTCCAAGTGACCCCAAACTTTTGAACGGTAGTGTATCATTTTCATCACAAACTATCTTCCAGTCTTGTATTAATAATTCCTTTGCCAGTAAATACATAGATTCTTCAGTTCTTATTCTTTTATATTTAATATTTTTGGTACCGTATACTTTTTCTTCCTATAATCACATTGATAGACAACAAAAATCGGCAGGTGGTCACTGATATCATTCAATAAAAGCCCACTCATGATATTATTTTCCATAATGTTTGTGAATGTTATGACCCGAGCGCCGGTTCTGATCGTGCTCGGGCTAAGTTATTTCTCGCTGCCGGCCTTGACAGCTGCGGGCTGTATTCTGGCCTCACCGGGCTCTTATTGTGAAAGTGCTCGGTGGGGCTTCCGCCTGTCAACGGCTGGCCAGCTGATTGTCATTACCGTCGTTAGTGCTTCGCCCTTTTAAGCCCGGCACTGGCGACGGTAAGGCGCAGGAGTATCGGTCGACATTGGTCAACGTTACGACCACCTGGAGGTGATAATGAGGTGGGAGGAACTCGCCATTCAGCGTGAGTTACTTCGCGGGCTGGAAGAGAAGAGCAGGAAGCAGGGGAGGAGGAATCCCCGCTCCCCGCGTTGGTGTCCCGTCCCGGAGCAGGTCCAGGAGTACGCGCCGTCTAGGGGCCGACGAGGACGTCGGCGTAACGGCGCGGGCAACCCTCAGCGGAATCCCCGGCTGGACTCGCTGCCGGCGTACCCCGCCAGCGAATCTTCGAGAGCGGCCCCACCTCGTCTTCCCAGGGGGCCCTCTGTCGCCATCCAGCGGGGAGAGGGAGGAACAACGTCCCCCACAGCAGGAACCATCTCTACCCCGGAAGGAAGGCAAGTGCACGATAATTTCTCACATCATGATATTATTCTGCCTTGTCTGACTCCTGGGGATGGAGTTCGGGGTTCGCAGCCCCCCGAGCTCCCATCACCTGCTGTGGATAAAATTATTAAATCTACTGCCTCTGTGTTCTCCCCCGTTGAGCGGTCCGCGACGCCAGGCCAGCATCGCCGGACGAAGAGGGCCCCTGCAGTGCTGGATAGCCTGCATCCGGCCCTGCAGTCATGTCTTGGACGGAGGAGAGGAACGGACTGCGGACTGCGTCCCGGAGCCTGAGCCGACGAAGAAGCGTCCCTGGGTCTCCTTGCCGGAGCGGTCCGAGCCAGTGGGTCAAGGGTTCCCTGCCTCCACGCCATATGGGTCGTCGGAGTGGACGACAGCGTGGGAGGAACCTGAGGCTGCTGATGACGTCGTGCCAGCTGCGGAGCCCAACGCAGCTGAGTCCGAGTCAGCTGACAAGAGTCGCCCTGAACCCGGATCGTCGGAGTCCTGGGTGGCAACGGAACCCGAGTGCAGGCAAGTGCTCCCTCTTAAGTCTCTGTCCTCTTTTGTTGAGCATTTTTGCCTGCCTCTCGGGGAGACGAGTGAGGAGCAGCCGTCTGCTGCGCCCGAGCTCGTCTCGCTGGGTTCTGTTGCTACCGGTGATACTGATCCCGGTTTTCCTCTCCCCGAGCTTTGTTTTAGTGTCGCTGGCGGGGAACGGGTCGGTGTCACCGAGGTGGAGGTCCCAGGTTTGGGGGTGGAGTTCGTCAGCGGAGCTGCACCGGAGGCCCAATCGGGGTCCGACGTGGGTTCATCGGCGGCCCAATCGGGGTCCAACATGGGTTCGTCAGAGGCCCAATCGGGGTCCACCGCGGGTGCGGATCTGGCCCAATCGGGGCCCAACGTGGGTGCAGCTGGGACCCAATCTGGGTCTAGCGGTGATGCAGCGTGAGCATGGTCCATTGGCGGAGGAGGAGCTGCAGACTCTTCTTCGCGGAGCAGATTCTTGGCTCGTCCTGCTCATCAATCCCCTCAGAGTCACCGCCCCTATTCATCATCGCCGGGGGCCATGGGGGTCCCTGTTCGCTCGCTCCGGTTCTCCCGAGTTTTGTTCTCGTCTGGGAGGCCGCTGCAGGTTGTTGATGCCCTGGACTGGTGGCTGAGGGACACGGGTCGGCCGCCGGAGGGACTGTTTCGCCAGTTCGGCGCCTCGGTTCGGCCACCCGACTTGTTATGTGTGGCATGGGGCTGCCTAGTTCGACCACCGGAGAAGTGGACGTGCGGGACTTTGGACTCTGGTGAGCCGCCTGGTCCGCCTCCGTTGACCATTGGTCGACATAAACTGTCGGGGGGTGGTAGTGGTCCCTGGGTGTGTCTCAGTATTTGTGCTTTTTTTTCTCTTTGTCCTGGTTATGTTGTATCTAGTGCTCATGTTTTTGTTTTGAAAGCCACAGTCAAGTCAGTCATGTTATGTCAAAGCAATTTTAGATTGCCTCTTGTGTTTTTGAAAGCCACAGCCTAGCCATAGTAAAGTTATGTTAAGCAATTTTAGTTTGCTTCATGTATGTTTGCAGTAGCCCTGCTGGCTTATGTATAATCTGGGTAGAGCGAGTAGTGCTCTGTTTTTTTTTTTTTGTTTTCACATAGTCTGGTATGAGTGAGTAATGCTCTATTTTTGTTTTTTCATGTAGTCTAGGTGATCGAGTAATGCTCTGTTTTTGTTTCATTGTCTGGTATGAGCGGGTAATGCTCAGTTTTTTTTGTTTTTTCATGTTAGGTCTGGTATGAGCAGGTAATGTTCTTGTATCTAGTTTATCTGAACCTGGAGTTCTGGTTCTTTGTTTTCCTTTGTACATTTTTTCTTTTTTGTCTTGTTCATGGGTTGGTTATGGATTTTTTAGTCTTGTTCATGGGTTGGTTTCTCTCCCTCCGCACCTGTCCCCCAACCTCCCACCCTGGGGGGGTGGGGGGGTAGGGTGGTTCCTTGGGGCGTTCGGAGTCCGCCCGTGGAGGGAGGGTACTGTTATGACCCGAGCGCCGGTTCTGATCGCGCTCGGGCTAAGTTATTTCTCGCTGCCGGCCTTGACAGCTGCGGGCTGTATTCTGACCTCACCGGGCTCTTATTGTGAAAGTGCTCGGTGGGGCTTCCGCCTGTCAACGGCCGGTCAGCTGATTGTCATTACCGTCGTTAGTGCTTCGCCCTTTTAAGCCCGGCACTGGCGACAGTAAGGCGCAGGAGTATCGGTCGACATTGGTCAACGTTACGTCGGAGTGGCTTCGTCCTGCCAAGCCCTGGGTCTGCGCCTCGTCATGCCTGTGAGTGCCGCAGACCTTCCTGTCAGGTCTGTCATCGTTATGTCACAGTTAGCTCGTAGCGGCTGGGTTAGCCCTACGAGCCCAAGTCTCGTCATGTGTGTGTTTAGCCCTAAGGGGTTCATAGTTGTGTTTTGTCACGTCTGGAAATAAATAACATCTTGCCAAACTCTCTGAACTCTGTGGCGTCTCTTGGTGATCCGCGAGGATCACCACATGACAGTGAATATGTTATCTATTAGTGTGGCACTGTGTGACGTGATTCTGCTAGGTCTGGTAATTGTTGGATGTAAGCCCATACTGTACATTGTGTTGATAAATTCTTCTGTCAAACTATGTTGTTTTGAATTCATAAGATCTATATTGAAATCCCCACAGATGAACATAACTTTATGAGTTAGTTTTGCATACATTTTTTCCATCCAGTCCTTAAATAAATCAATATTTGATCCAGGTGTTCTATATACACAGCTCACTACTATATTCTTCATATTGTCAGATTTCTATTGTAATACATTCAAATAAATCATCCACAGTTACTGTCAAATTTTCAACAACTTTGTATTGCAAGCTCTTGTCAACATAAATTGCAACTCCTCCTCCTTTTTTCACTTTTCTATTTATATAATTTAATTCGTAGCCATCCAATGTAAAGTCCACTCCTTTCTCTTCACTGAGCCACATCTCTGATATTGCCACAATATTGAATGGCTCTTTAAACTGATGTAAATAATGTTTAATGTTATTAAAGTTGGCATAGAGACTTCTGCTGTTGAAGTGGATCATAGACATATTGAAATCAGATGATGTGACCATTGTATTAAACTGTTCATCCGTGTAGTAACTACAGTTATTATTGTTCCTGATTGGATAATCAGGGTCTCCACCCGCTCCACGCTATGACACCCTGCACCACCACACTCCAGGGGCCAGAGATCCAAACATGATGCAAAAACGAAAGCCAGGGAGCCAACGGCAGACAGTGGTAGGGTTGTTTCCAGTTTTTGTTAGAAGTGCAATATTTATATGTTAGAAATTCTGTGTATTTTTGACTGAAGGACTACCTTACTCCTTATTTCACCTTTAATATATGAGCTTCTCTGTGCTTATCAACTTTGCTGCGCTGTTTGTGTGTGACAGCTGTTCCTGAGGGTGCCAAAGGCGAAGGAGAAGTTCAGAGGAGACAGAGCCTTTTCGATCACGGCACCCAGTTTATGGAACAATTTACTTCTGCACATTAGATGAGCACCTTCACTGTCCATTTTTAAAACCCATCTGAAAACGAACTTTTACTCTCTGGCCTTCGACCCGGTGTGAGACATTGATTTTATTGAATGAAATGGATTTTTATTTATTTATTTACATACTGGTTCCAAGGTTGTCATAGCCAGGAGTGGCACTGGGGTTAAGCTCCCAGTGCTCATAAAATGCTCCTTACGGCGTGCGTCTCAAAAAGCCTCTGACAACTAAGTCCAACTCCTAGCCTGCCCGTGTGGTTTAGTCTCTAAGCCCGGCGGAACTGCTTTTACTAATAGGAGAAGGGGCGAGAGCGGATCTCTGGCGCCTTAAAACCAGATGCTTCGGGTAGATGGTGGCTCGTCAACCTGGGAAGGTAGCCCATCTAGGGGAAGGTAAACCCTGATTTCAAACCTCCGCTGCCTTGCGGCACACCCGGTCACGGGAAAGGCTTCGGGAGTCAACCTTGAGGAAAAATCCGGAGTCGGAGCCCCTAAGGCAGTTCTCTGTTGTGCTCAACATCGTTCTGGCAGCTCCTGCGACGGCGCTGGTGCCAAACTATAGCAGCCCTGCTGTTCCTTTGGATTCATCAGTGACGTGGAGAGGGGGGACATGCTACATGGGTAACATCTTGTCCTCCATATCTTCCTGCCCAGGCTTGAATCCTACCAACGCCCAACGCTGGAAGGTAGAACACCGGTGCGCATCGGCCTGTTCCAGCAGAGTAGACGTTTAGGATTCTCTTCCATGGTCATCATAGACCGACGGAGGCCACCGCCATTTACATACTACTTTTACCTTTTTTATTGTTTCTATTGACTGTGGTTTCAACTCATGCCAAGTTTTATATTGTTTTTGCTGGTGTTATATTGTTTTGGTGTTAGTATCCTGCTTCTTGCATTTATGTTTTTATGTCCTGTTGTACAGCACTTTGTGTAGCGAGTGTTGCTTTTTAAAATGCTTTATAAATAAAGTTGATTGATTGACTGATTGAATCAGCGTTGTGTACACTCATTGAGCAACACCTGTGCTTGTGATCGCTCCATTCAATCAGCACATTAGCCTTACCGCTACCACCAACTTGGCCTTGATGCTGCCACTGTAGCTTAAAGACCCCGCTCATTGTCGGTGTGTATGAGCGCGCCCATCACCGGTGCAATTACATCAGTGTTGCCAGACATACAACAATTATCGTATTTGTGCGATAATTTTGCACTCTGCACGATGTACAATCAATAATTCCAAAAATCCCTTAATGTACGATAATTTGACCCCTTCATTACATGGCTAAGTTCATACATTAGTAAACACAATCAGGATACTGATCCTGCGCATACATACTGCACTTCTTTTTACACATCGTCTCACGTGTGGGGCTGCATGGAAAAGAAGACAGAAGACTTGCGTCATGGTAGAAGAGAGGCTGCCTCGGCTGGAGGTTAGCGATGGGATCCACAGTTCACTGAAACGTACTGAGTCAAGCTAACAAGATCCGTTAGAAATAGTGGTACACCGAATCACTCAAGGCTGTACTGGAGCTCCAACTGTCACTCACTGAAGTGAGAGTCGGCTGAACCGAGCGGGCGGGGCTCGTTTGCTGCTCAGGTGGGTGATTCAGCTGGTGAATCTACTGGGGCACCATTGAGAGCATCCTCCCCAGCTGCATCACTGTGTGGTACGGAAGCTGCACCACCTTCTGCCAGAAGACTCAACAACGCACAGTGAAAGCAGCCAGCAAGATCATCGGTGCCCCTCTGCCCCCCACCGGACATCTACGTCACCCACATCACCCGCAGAGGCATCAACATTGCAGGCAACACTTCCCACCCCTTACACTCCCCCTTCAGCCCCCTGCCCTCGGGGAAAAGGTACTGGAGCCTTGGGGCCTGCGCCATAAGACTGCTCAACAGCTTTGTTCACCAGGCCATCAGGACCCTGAACTCTCCCCCCATCCACCCACCCCTGGACCATAACACACTCACCCACACAATAACTACCTCAGCTGTTTGCACTGAAAAAACTTGGCACACCAATAGTAATACGTCTGCTGCTGTATGTCTCTGCACCTTCATGCAACCATTTGCACAAATGCCATATCTGCTGCTGTCTGTTATTGCAATACTGATCATGTGCAGTCCAATCTGTCACTGTCTGCACCTACACTACCGCATTGAACTTGCAACTATGAGTATTACTGCTCTACCTTTTTCTGTACATAGGATTGCTGGGTTTTAGCTTTTATCTTATTTGCACTACAGGTAACATTACTGTACATAGACTGCTGTTGTTGTTTTTCATCCTTATTCCTTCTTTTCTTATATATTGCACACACCACTAAGAGAGAGAAATGGCATTTCAATTCTCCTGTATGTCCCTTATGTATAGAAGTTTTGACAAATAAAAATCTTTGAATCTTTGATCCCTGGCTTCCAGTACCATTCTGGTGAGTGATTCAGTACGGTACGTCCACCCATAAAAACTAATAGACTTGCTCGATTCGTTCGCTTGCGTTACAGCGCTAATGCAGGCATGGCAGACTCACCAAGTAAGCAACATCAACAGCAGGTTGAGAAACAAATGGAGGAAAACAGACCCCAGTTTACTGGGTGGTTTAAACCTGTTGTTGGCATGAGCACTAAAGCTTTCTGTTGCTGTTGCAACATGCAAATGTCTGCAAAAATGTAACTGGATTGTGGTTCTCAATAAAACTGTGAAACAGGTTTCTGCTTCAATTATCAGAGGCATTTTAGTAGTAGTTTAGGTGGATTGATTTCTTTATTTACTTTATTGATTTGATTTTTATTGATACCGGAGTGGTGGCTCAGTTGGTAGAGCATCCGCGCCACACCCGGGAGGCAGGGGTTCAAATCCCGGCCGGGTCATGCCAAAGACCATATAAAAGTGGAACTTCCTGCCGTCCAGCTTGGTGCTCAGCAATAATGGAATGGAGGAGGGAAATTTGTGGCGGCGCCTTGCATGGCAGCGGCCCTCTGATTCTACACTTGGGGTGTGAGTGATTAACACTGTAGATAGGTAAAACACAATCTCTTTCTACTGTACATGATTGGTTGTACAGATGAATGACAATAAAGGGTGATTGATTTCTTTATTTACTTGATACATGATGATTCAACAGAAGCCATATACGTATATAGACTGATATTTTGTGCTGTTCAGTGCGGGCCATGGCTCATCCTGTAAGCCATACAGGTTGATGCACTTTTCTTTCAACCGATTTGTTAGATTATTTAAAGGTAAAACTTGAGTTATAGGCCATAATATGCACGATCTGTGATAATGTGTTACTGAAGCAGATAGTCCTGAGCCACGTTATAATGAAAACAGGGTGTGTACGATAATTTTCCACAAAATACAATAATTTTAAGCCACTGGTATGATACTTCAACATTTCTCATGTGGCAACACTGTAGCAGGTTAACAGAGGGAAGGATTTTGTCTCATTTTACTGACAAGGGTGTTGTAAAGGAGAGAACAGAGAGCAGCATGATGACGTAGCAAGCTGGTACTGTCATCAATCACGGCGACATACACAAGGGAGGAGCTGGCCATATTATGGCCTCTTTGGCCGGCCCTCTCAGATAGGAACAGTCAGGAGCCGAGGGCTCTTTCACATGTATTTAACCTGTATCATGTAATAAAGTTCAAGTTCCAGCACAGCTCTCCTCTCCGCTGGTCATTCCAGGTTTCCAGACATAACATTTGGCAATGAGAGTTAAACCATGGAGACACGCGTGAGGCCACCATGACCGTTTCTGGAAAATCCCGGAGAGCGGCCTGTTTCGTGGCAGCGTTTGTTTTATGCTTTCGCCACCTACATATCGGCGCTGGGCTTGGACGAGCTACATGGGGTACGGAAGCGAGCTCTGTTAATTCACTGTCTGGGCGTGGAAGGCCAACGTATTTTCTGCATGCTAGGACCAACGGACTTGTTCACTGATGTTGCAGAACTGCTAGCTAGCTACTTTGCTGAGCCTGACAACGTATTGATGCAGCGTATAATATTCCGCCAACAGTGACAGAGAATTGGTGAAACAACATGGCAACATGGCAATTCGTCGCAGACCTTTGTCACCTAGCTAGCATGTGCAGGTTTGGACTTTAAGAGGAGGAAATGGTGCAGGACCAGTTGGCAGAGCACACAAACATCCCGCGGCTGCAGGTGAAGATGCTAACGACGCCAAACAAACACTAACCAACGCAGTGGGCATGGAGGAATATGGGGACATGGCAGAGGAGTTCGAGGTGAACGCCATGGACTGGAGGACCACTTCAAGAGGCCCTGCATGTGGTAACAGTGGTTCCCCAACACACCATGAGAGAGCATGTTTTTGCCTGGCAAAAGGACAACGTTATAAGAAGTGTGAAAGATTTAATCATTTCGCCAAGGTTTGTGGGTCACCGGCACTTTGGAGCCCACCAGGCAAGCAAAACCACCCACCCATGACAATCATCCACACAGTAAGGTCCAAGAATGCAATTTATACATTCAGCATGGTGGAAATGGACAACGTTACTTTGCCACTCCTGCTGGACACCGCTGTAGTGAGGTTGATGCTAAATTGGGCTACAGTGAAGAAATTTTCCCCCAATCACAAAATTGGCAAGAACCCAGTGGCGCTGTATGGGTATGGTGATTACAGAGTTGGCAATGTAGGGACTATCATGCTAACAGTCCACTACGTGTCAAGAGTAGTTACTGACTTTGTTTGTCAAGTGACCACACATGGAGACAATGTATTGGGATGTGACCTTTTTCACCAACTGGGCTTCTCCATCCGCGACAGTAACGGACTCAGTTTGACGGACCACTGTGGCTGGGATGCAACACAAACCTGTGATGGTGACGTAGTGTGGGATGAGATTGAAAAGGGCAATGGCGACAAGAAACCAACCGTCCCGTGTGCACAGGAGAGGCCCTTTTCTACTAGTATCGCCTTAGCCTTACTTACTTCTACTCTACTCACTTTCTCGCTTTTTCCACTGTACCCAGCTCGCTTTAACCAACACTATTTTCTTGCCTGTTAAGAGGCAGGGTATAAACGAGCGAAAGCGAGGTGTGATGTGACGTCAATCGACTGCTAGCCACTGATTGGTCAGGGCTTTACGTCACAAAAGCGTCCGTTTTCTGTTTTCTGTTGAAGCTATATGACCGCCATTTGTAATTTCAGCGAGTAACCACGGTGAGCGGCTGCACAATTGTGTTCTCATAAGGATGTCCTCGTGCAAGTTTATTCCATGGACAAACAAGGAGGTGCGGACTTTTCTGTCCTTCGTAGCCGACGACCACATCCAGAGCGAGTTGGACGGGGCAACTCGCAATGAAAAAATATACCAGGAGGTGTCCAACCACATGGCAGCCCAAGGGTATAACCGGACTGCCAAACAGTGTCGTGAAAAACTAAAAAAAATGAAGAGCGATTATTGGGCCATAAAGGACCACAATGGACGCAGTGGTGCGAGTAGGAAGGAGTGGAAGTGGTACGAGCCGATGAACGCGATCTACGGACATCGGCCTGCTAGCAATGGCAGAGACTTTGGGCTCGACACGGCCACGCAATTGGAAACTGTTGACGGTGAGTGTTGTTTTGATATTTTCCGTATTTTCGCCAGTGTGTCCTTTTGGTCAAAAGCTCACTGTTTTTAAGCAATAAAGAAAGTTGTTCAATTGTGGGCAATGGTTAGTGATGATGGCTAGCCCGCTAGCTACCTCCGTATCTTGCTGCTACCTCGCAGCAAGCTGCGGAAATCACGCTTTTATTTCAGTATTCACGTGAACAAAATGCTGAAATAAGCTTATTGTATTCAGGTTAAAAAGTTTTGTGTTTTCTGTACATGTTGCATTTTGTTGGTGAGCTTTATTGTGTGCATTTTCCATCTAGAATCACTTTTCACATCCCAGGGGTCCGCCTCACTGGACCGCCCGGAAACTCCTGCGTCTGTCGGGGGACCAGAATCGGTGCCGACACCACCGTCTGCCACATCGCCAGCTCCATCCGGCATGTCCCGGTCAAGTTCTGGTAAGGCACAACAAACTGAAAATTACCACCCGGTTGTTTTTATGTGTTTAATGTGATTTTTTTATAGACGCATAATAAGGAATTTAAAATGTATTTGTATGTTTACAGAAACACTAGATTCCGGGGTGTTCATAACAACCCAGTCCCATTTTTAGGTGTGGTGGTGGCTGAAATACTGTTGTATTTTAACAAAAAAAAAAAAAAAAAGCACATGTACCGACTTTCAAATCAACATGCTTCATTGAAATTCTTCACGTCAGCTAACAGTATTAACCCATTATGATTTCTGAGGCCACAGTACAAAGAAATTCTTTTAAAAATAAGCCATCCAATCAAAAAACTTTTTCAAATTAATCCTTTTCGGAATGAAGGGGATGTAGCCTAACCACAGCACCCCAGAAGTTGCACAATCCACTCTACTGAGGGGCAGCAACATGACAGTTGAGCTTAAATACAGCAAAGAAGCATCCCACCACAGGCTTTCACAAGTTTAATTCCATTATATTTTTTTAGACATGTTTTGATCCAAGCGTTATCTAAAAACAATGAATTCTGTCTTTCATCTAGCCAAGAGGAAAAGGTGCAACACCTTCGCCGACCTGGCATCAGTTATGGCCCAGAGTCATGCTGATGAGATGCGGGCCCATGATCGGATGCTGGAACAGCATGAACAGCTCCACGAACGGCTCCACGATCAGCGCGAAAGACACCACGAAGAGCTATGAATGCTTGCAGCAAACCTTCAGTCAGCCCAGGATCAGGAAGCCGCATTAAGAAGGGATGGGCTGACCGAGATGGCTTCTTTCAACCGAGCCTTCATAACCCATTTTGGCAGTCTGGTTGACGTAATGAAAAATCCCAGTTTCTAAACATGTTTTGGGAATATTTCAAATGTAATAAAATGTTAGTGTTTTGGATAAAAGTGTGGTTTCTCTGTTATAACACTAAATGCGAAAGGCGAATAATTACATACACATTCCATTGTCTCATATGACCCAAATGCCGCTGTTCATCCATAAAGGTGTGAAGATTGTTAATGGTAATTTAATTGTTATTGTTAAATTTAACAAAAATTACCACTGCTGTATCCATTTCTCTACATTGGGTACAGTTTTCAAGTTAAGTTGTAAGCAGTTGCACAGGTGTACTTTACATTCAGCAGTAGACACTGATGAAGGTAAAGTCAAAGTAGGTAAAAGCTAAGTACACGTGAATTGAATGTTCTATCGGCATTCCAAATTCAGAGAATTTCAATACATTATGAGGAGTCTAGTATAATATAAAGGGAAAATACCCATACATGTAAAGCCAAATATAACAGTTTCGTAGTTGTAAACGTTGACATGAATATGATAAACATATAATTTTCTGATTCAATACATCCAAACTGTCATAGGTTTGAAAAAGAAAATTATAATTTGGTCTTGGCCAGTCTGAAACTGTCACAGTATTTAATAGGAATCACAAAAGTTTCATCATAAAAGTTCGTGGTCCATTGGCAATTCCATCAAACCAAAAGTGAGTTGTATAGCTGGTGAATTTTTTTTGCAGTCATTTTCTAAGGTGTTTTAGCATGTAATTACCCATCCCTGAACACATATCCCTTATAAATATCAATAGATGGGAAAATCATACTCAAATGATACACAATACACAAAATTGTGCTACATTTGGATTGGCAATTTTTTAAATTAATTTGTAAGTAAAAGTGGGCTAGGATTAACTGGAAATATAAGAAGTTTCCACATAAAATTCCAAGGTCAATTCCAAGGTTTTAGCATTTAATTACCCGTCCCTTAACAGTTAATCGTTATGAACAACAGAGGAGATGTAGATGAAAAGTGCACAAAATTTTATTTAAAAAAACACACGTTTGACATATTTATGCACATGAATACTGACCAAATGAAATGTCTACTTATTGCTACACAAGTACTGCATCACAGCATCTCTTATATCTCCACCCTGCTCCTCTACTCCCTGTGACGCTGCCACCACCACTTGTTCATCTGCTGCATCATCCAATGTGGTGTCAAAGGCCTCTCCATGACTCTCACACAGATTATGGAGTGCACAACAAGTCAACACAATCGATTTTACCAGTGCGATGTCACAGTCATTCCGTTTTAGAAGGCAGCGCCACCTTCCCTTCAGCCTGCCGAAAGCATTCTCCACAACCACCCGTACTCGACTGATGGTCTGGTTGAACATGTGTTGTTCTTCAGTCAGTCGTCCGGTGTCATGGAATGTTTTCAACAGCCAGTTTTGCAGTGGATAAGCAGAGTCTCCAAGGATGAAGTAGCCCACACGTACAGCACCAATGTTCCTGATTTTAGGTGGGCAGAGGTTTGCCCGACTGGCTAACTCCCTCAGTGTGGACAGTCTCAGCACCCTAGCATCGTGCATGCTCCCAGGCAGCCCTGCAAACACATTCCAGAACAACCCCTTTCCATCAACAACACCTTGAAGGAGTACAGAGTGCCAGCCTTTACGATTAAAGTGGTCAGTGTGATATTGTCTTGGTGCTATGATGGGTATGTGGGATCCATCAATGGCACCAACGCACATTGGTAGCTCCCACCGACTCTCGATGTAGGCCGAGATTTCTGTGAACCTCCCTTCATCAGGAAAATAGATTTGATCTGGAACCAGCAATGACTCTGCTGCTGCACAAAAGTCCTGCACACACCTGCACACCGTTGTGACGCTGACCCCAAATAGATGTCCAATACTGCGGTACTCTGAACCGGTAGCAAGCTTCCACAGTGCAATGGCCACTCTCTTCCTCAGAGGCACACACTGGCGGAATGTCGTGTCTTGAAGCTCCATGCATGGACGCAATTTGTGGCACAAGTAGGTGAAAGTGTCCTCGGACATACGGAAGTTCTGCAACCACTGCGTGCTTGAGAAGCAGGGGACAATATTCTCCCACCACTGCGAGCTACGGTTTACTGCCCAGGCCGATGGTCTGCAGTGATTATTTCGCAACATTGCAGCCAACGAAAACACACACACAGCATACATATTAATACTGATAACTTGGCGACATCAAAATGCTGTACACAACAATGTCGTCGTCGTCGGCCTCCGTTGGTCTATGAAGACCATGGAAGAGAATCCTAAACGTCTACTCTGCTGGAACAGCACCGCCTGTGGCTGAACAGGCCGATGCGCGAATGGCAGTCCCTGTCACACAGGTCGCACTTGCGGGTGGTCTCCGTGCTGCTGGGTCTGTGGCGGTTCTTCCTGCGGGTCCTTTTTTCATCTGCTGCAGCAGTCAGTCTCTCTTCACCCGCCTTGAGCTGTCTGGTCAGGGTGCCTCTCCATTTGGAGCGGTCCGTTGCAAGGTCCTCCCAGCGCTCTGTGTTGATCTCCAGTTCCTTCATGTCTCTCTTGCAGACATCTCTAAAGCACAGCTGTGGGCGGCCAACGTCTCTCCTGCCAGTTGCCAGCTCTCCGTAGAGGACGTTTTTGGGGATTCTGCCATCCTCCATACGGTGAACGTGGCCTAGCCAGCAGAGCCTGTGCTGCCTGAGTAGAGTGAACATGGAGGGAAGGCCGGCGCGGGACAGAACTTCTGTGTTGGGCACTTTGTCCTGCCAGGATATGTCCAGGATACAGCGAATGCAGCGCAAGTGGAAAGAGTTCAGTCTCTTTTCCTACCGGGCGTATGTTGTCCACGTCCTACTCCCATAGAGCAGTGTGCTGATGACGCAGGCGTTGTACACTGCCATCTTCGTCTTGACAGAGAGTTTGGGATTCTCCCACACTCGTGTGGTGAGGCGAGCGAGTGTGAAGGCTGATTTTCCAATCCTCTTGTTGATCTCTGTATCAAGGGAGAGGTTGTTGCTGATCGTGGACCCCAGGTACGTGAACTGATTCACGACCTCCAGCTCATAGTCGTCGATGGTGATGGTCGGTGGTGCTTCCGTGCCTTGCGCCAAGACGTTAGTCTTCTTCAGGCTGATGGTAAGCCCGAAGTCCTTGCATGCCTGGGAGAAGTGGTCCATCAGGGTCTGAAGCTCCTGCTGTGTGTGGGTTGCGACTGCAGCGTTGTCTGCGAACAGCATGTCTCTGATTAGAGCCTCGCGTACTTTGGTTCTGGCTTTCAGGCGGGCGAGGTTGAAAAGCCTGCCATCAGATCTTGTGTGCAGGTAGATTCCCTCTGTTGCTGTGCTGAAGGCATGCCTCAGGAGCATAGCAAAGAAAATCCCAAAGAGGGTTGGCGCAAGTACACAGCCCTGTTTCACTCCACTGTGTAAGTTGAATGGCTCTGAGATGTTACCATCATGCTGCACTATCCCCTGCATGTTGGTGTGAAACGATTCAATGAGGCTTTGCAACTTTGGTGGGCATCCTATCTTTGGCAGGATCTTGAAAAGGCCCTCTCTGCTGACCAGATCGAACGCTTTGGTGAGGTCGATGAAGGCGATGTACAGGGGCATGTTCTGTTCTCTGCATTTCTCCTGGAGTTGGCGGATGGAGAATATCATGTCTACCGTCGATTGTGCAGCGTGGAAGCCACACTGAGACTCGGGGTAGACACGTTCGGCAAGCTTCTGTAGACGAACGAGAACAACTCGTGCGTAGACTTTACCAACAACGCTGAGGAGGGAGATGCCCCTGTAGTTGTTGCAGTCGCTTCTCTCCGCTTTGTTTTTGTAGAGGGTGATGATCTTGGCGTCCCTCATGTCCTGTGGTATGGCACCTTCCTTCCAACACTGGCAGAGGACGTCATGCAATGGCAGCAGTAGGGCGGTCTTGCAGTGCTTGATCAGGTCAGGGGGTATGCCGTCGTTGCCGGGTGCCTTGCCAGCGGCCAAGCTATCGATGGCCTTGCTGAGTTCGTCGATGGTTGGCTCGGCGTCAAGTTCATCCATGGATGGCAGGCAGTCGATGGCATCAAGGGCTGACGGTGTCACGGTGTTCTGTCTGGAGTAGAGGTCGGAGTAGTGTTCCACCCATCTCTCCATCTGCTTGTTCTTTTCTGTGATCATCATCCCAGTGGAGGATTTGAGGGGGGCCGTCTTGCTCTGAGCCGGACCAAGTGCTTTCTTGATGCCATCGTACATGCCACGAATGTTCCCTGTTATGGCAGCGGTTTGAATGTCTTGGCTGAGCTGAGTCCAGTACTCGTTGGCACAGCGCCGAGCAGTCTGCTGAACTTTGCTTCTCGCAGCCCTGAGAATCTGGAGATTCTTCTCGTTTGGGTACTTCTTGTACTCAGCAAGTGCTGAGCGCTTGGCTTCAATGATGGGGGTCATCTCGGTCAACTTGGCATCAAACCAGTCCTGTGACTTCGAGGTTTTCCTCCCAAAGGTAGCCAAGGCTGTGCGGTGGATGGTGTTTCGCAGTTCTTCCCACTTCTGCTTTGCAGATTCTCCTTCTTGTGGTACACCAAGTTCCTTCTCAAAGGTGGAGGCAAACTGCTCAACAAGTTCTGGTTGAGCCATCTTGCTGGTGTCAATCCGTGCCTTTCCAGGCTGTCTAGCACGATGTAATTTCTTCAGCTGCAGCTTGACCTTGCAACACACCAATGAATGGTCTGTGTCGCAATCTGCACTCTGGAACGAACGGGTGATTAGCATGTTCTTCAGTGAGGTGCGCCTGGTCAGGATCAAGTCCAGCTGGTGCCAGTGCTTTGAGCGCGGATGTTGCCAGGAAACCTTGTGTTGGGGCTTGGTCTTGAAGAACGAGTTTGTGATGCACAGATCATGATATGTGCAGAACTCAAGCAGCTGCTGTCCGTTGTCATTCATTCTTCCCACGCCAAAAGGTCCAAGACAGGAGGGCCAGGAGTCGTGGTCAGCACCCACTCTGGCATTGAAGTCTCCAAGGAGAATGAGTTGTTCAGAGTTGGGGATGGTCCTGACAGTTGTTGCGAGATTCTCATAGAACTCGTCTTTTGCCTCTGGTGTGGCTGTCAGTGTTGGGGCATACACACTGATGAGGGTGACTGGGCCTTGAGTGGTGTTCAGGCGGAGGGTAAGGAGTCGTGCAGAGCCAGTGCTGCCCAGTTCCACCATCTTCAGCAAGGTGTTCTTCACTGCGAAGCCCACTCCGTGTTCCCTGTGTTTGTCACTGCCCTTTCCCTGCCAGTAGAACATGTAGTCCTTCTCTCTTAGTGTGCCTACGTCAGCCAACCGTGTTTCCTGGAGAGTGGCAATATCCACTCCCAGTCTCTTCAGCTCATTATTGATGATGGCAGTCTTCCTGGTGTCGTTGATGTCCTTGAGGTTAGTAGCGAGTCCTGTCATCATAGTGCGGACGTTCCAAGTTCCCAGTTTTAGAGTTGGTCTCTTTTGTTTTATTGTCTTGCCTGGTGCGAAGGTTCTCAGCCTGCTGTTCGGACTTCTCCTCATCCCCATGCACCCAATGAGGAAAGCAAGCTGTGGCGGGACAACACCTTATTGGCTGGGGGCTGCCCAGCTTGAGGCGGGCGGTAGCTGTCCAGTGAGATCCGATGATCCCTCCCACCGTCGGGAACAACCCCTGGCACCACGGTCTACGCCAATTGAGCGGTGGCTTATAACCGGTAACTGTCATTCCCCGTGTTTTTTCTACGCCAAAGGCGAAGCTGGAGTGTCCTCTCCAGTGATCCGGTGTTCTACCTTCCAGCGTTGGCGTTGGTAGGATTCAAGCCTGGGCAGGAAGATATGGGGGACAAGATGTTGCCCATGCAGCATGTCCCCCCTCTCCACGTCACTGATGAATCCAAAGGAACAGCAGGGCTGCTACAGTTTGGCACCAGCGCCGTTGCAGGAGCTGCCAGAATGATGTTGAGCACAACATAGAACTGCCTTAGGGGCTCCGACTCCAAATTTTTCCTCAGGGTTGACTCCTGAAGCCTTTCCCGTGACCGGGTATGCCGCAAGGCAGCGGAGGTTTGAAATCAGGGTTTGCCTTCCCCTAGATGGGCTGCCTTCCCAGGTTGACGAGCCACCATCTACCCGAAGCATCTGGTTTTAAGGCACCAGAGATCCGCCCTCGCCCCTTCTCCTATTAGTAAAAGCAGTTCCGCCGGGCTTAGAGACTAAACCACACGGGCAGGCTAGGAGTTGGACTTAGTTGTCAGAGGCTTTTCGAGACGCACGCCATAAGGAGCATTTTATGAGCACTGGGAGCTTAACCCCAGTGCTGCTCCTGGCTATGACAACCTTGGAACCACAACAATGACATGACGATAAAATGACAATAGAAAGCATTAAATTACCAAAATCTGCTTTCTCGTGTGCTTGATGTGCCTGATGTGGATGATGTGCTGGGCAATTAAGCTCTCTGCTTCATATACCGCTTCATATTCCGCTGCTTCATATTCCCCAATGGCAACCGCGAGTCTCCTGTACTGCTCCAACGTGTGTTCTCTCAATGCACGTCGTCTTCTCCTGTAAAACTCTCTTCTCCGGTTAAACACATTCATTGTGTTCAAAAGTCACAGAAGAATAGCGACCAACGTGGAAATCCTCCGCTCGTAATCCTCCATTTTCTTTGTTTGTTGTGAAGGATTCGGTCGCGTGCTTTACGTCAGCAGAGTGTGGCGCCGCCTCAGTCCCACCCACCCCAGATTTACACGGCTTTACACGGTTGTAATGGATACACAACCGAGTAAAGCCGAGTAGTGGTGAATCGAAACGAGTCGAGCCAAACTGTGATAATGGAAAAGAGATTTAATCATTTCGCCAAGGTTTGTGGGTCACCGGCACCTTGGAGCCCACCAGGCAAGCAAAACCACCCACCCATGACAATCATCCACACAGTAAGGTCCAAGAATGCAATTTATACATTCAGCATGGTGGAAATGGACAACGTTACTTTGCCACTCCTGCTGGACACCGCTGTAGTGAGGTTGACGCTAAATTGGGCTACAGTGAAGAAATTTTCCCCCAACCACAAAATTGGCAAGAACCCAGTGGCGCTGTATGGGTATGGTGGTTACAGAGTTGGCAATGTAGGGACTATCATGCTAACAGTCCACTACGTGTCAAGAGTAGTTACTGACTTTGTTTGTCAAGTGACCACACATGGAGACAATGTATTGGGATGTGACCTTTTTCATCAACTGGACTTCTCCATCCGCGACAGTAACAGACTCAGTTTGACGGACCACTGTGGCTGGGATGCAACACAAACCTGTGATGGTGACGTAGTGTGGGATGAGATTGAAAAGGGCAATGGCGACAAGAAACCAACCGTCCCGTGTGCACAGGAGGAGTGCTGCCCGGAGAGGGTTCAGCGGCTGGACTCACCTCAGATCCTCACCCAGCAGGAGTCTACGGTGGTCGATGCGGAGTTGCAGGAGAGGGAGCCCACGCAAACAGAGAACCCTGAAACACAACGACTCGGTATGGCTGTTATCTGCAATAATGGTGACACAGCACAACCACATACATCAGGCAAGGGAGAAGAGGAACCAGACCGCTTCAGTATCCTCACTCAGCACCAGTCTACGGAGCCACGGCTGAGCCGATGGGAGAAGGGTCTGTAACGGTAAGTGACACAGGAGAGACGCCGGACGTCTTCAGGACCCATGACCAGCTTTGGCCTCCAGGGACTGCTGCAGAGGTGTTGGGTGAAGAGTCCATGACTAACACAATAACGATGGAGCTCTACGTAGCGCCACCACGATCTCAAGGGCATGTGAGATGTGAGACCGGGCAAAGTGCCTCTTCAAGTGATGGACTGGGTGCGAGTACGCACGGATGAGTGACTGGGTCTGCAGCCAGCAAAATCATGTTCTACGAGACCGCAGAGGCCTTGAGGATTGTGGCACAGCTGGGACCAGCATGCATCAGATTAACGGATGGTTTGGAGCTTCACGTAAACCCTCTCTGGCACTTTCGAGTTGGTGCTCCAGACGGCGATGCTTCGCAGGAGTCAGTTGGTGCAGCATGGAACCCAGGCCACAGCATTGTGAAAATTGGTTCTGGTCCAGGGGACCCAGCATCTCCAGGGGCGCATCCACTGCGGGCCCACTACAAGACCCCTCCAACAGAACCACCTTTCCCATGGAAGCCTGTAAAAAAAAAAAAAAAAAAAAAAAAAAAAGTGACTCTTTAGATAGGAGCGCGGCTGGCAAACGAGTGGCAGAAAAATCCACTCAGCTGCATCGGGTTGCTAACCCTAGTTAACAATGTTGGGATTATTGTTTATGCCAAATTGGGGAGGGTCATAATTATTAGTGTTATGTGTTTTTTTCCAAGGTGGGGGGGGTGAATGTTGTAAAGGGGTTTACAACAGAGAGCGGCATGATGATGTAGCTGGCTGGTACTGTCATCACCCCAACATACAGTGGTGTGAAAAAGTGTTTGCCCCCTTCCTGATTTCTCATTTTTTTTGTATGTTTGTCACACTTAAATGTTTCAGATCACCAAACAAAATTAAATATTATACAAAGATAACACAAGTAAACACAAAATGCAGTTTTTAAATGAAGGTGTTAATTATTAAGGGGAAAAAAAATCCAAACCTATTATAAACATGGATAGATATTTTAGCGCAAATAAGCTGACCCTACCATAGCTGGCGCAGCCGTCAGTCTCAGCGGGTCGATTTCCTGTCCTGCCCCAGTTCACACGCAACCCAGTGGCAACTTCTCATATCGAGCCCTGATCACCTGTTGTCCGAGCAGTGAGTAGCCCCCAACAGCTCCTACCTCTGTAGTTAAACATGAGTATTTTTAGAGCAAGAAGCTCGCATTTAATGTCTGCATTAAATGCATTTAAAGTTTTCTTACGCACAGAGGAAAAGTGACTGATTTGTTGCAGTAAAGAACAGCTTCTTCTAAGCAGTGAACTTTCATTAATCTGTGCTTTCTGTTTTATTTTATCTCATTCATTTACATGCTGTTGTAATATGCAACTATTTCATGGAAGTAAATCCTTTAAATATGCATTTTTTTTAATGGGCTGGTGCAGGGGTGTCAAACATATGGCTTGTGGGCCAAAAACGGCCGACCAGGGTGTCCAAAATTTTCTCTGTGAATTCACAGCTTTATTTCTAGTGAATTTCTGACTTTCTACTGATTACAATAGTTTATAGAAATCTGAGGCATTTTTTTTTCTGTAAGATGAGACTTTTTTCTCATCAGTTTTCTTTTTCTTCTTTTGTCTGATGAGAACAAGGGGCCCTTGATCTTGCTGTGTGTGCAAGATGATTTAAGTATGCATTTAGAAGTAACGTGAAAGTTACTTTTCCAAGTAACTAGTTACTTTAATCATGCAGTAACTCAAAAGTAACTCAGTTACTTTTTAAAAGAAGGAACTAGTAACTGTAACTATTTACTATTTTTTAGTAACTTGCCCAACACTGTCACAAGGACTCATAAGATAAAAGCAGCTCAGATAGATAAGAAGGCTCAAGACCATTGAGGCATTTAAAAACTACTAAGAGAACCTTAAAATTGATCCTAAAACCTGAATCATGTAATAAAGGTCGAGTTCCAGCACAGCGCTCCTCTCTGTTGGTTATTATGGTTGTGCAGGAGTCTAACTCAAGGTAAACACACTCCGAGCTGATTGAACTAATTGTTATTAGCTGCTCTGGAACCAGAATTCAGACTTAAACTCAGAGCCACCTCCTTTCTGGGGGGGTATTCCAGAATACAGAAAAAATAAACCCAGTAAATAGGGAATGTAGATTTCACTGAGAGAGCAGTGCATGTCTCTGCACCAAAACCTGCAGCCAGTTTAGTCACTTCTTTGCATCCTGCACAAGTCCCCTCTGTTCTCATGCGACCTGGAAGACACATTTGGAGTCCAAGCAGCCATGATATCCCGTTCCCTGCAGTGACGTCACCTCCTCCCACATACTGTATATTAATCATTTTTATTTTATTACAGAAAATGATTTCTTATTAATGTACACCTGTGCTCTCACCGGAAAAAGCTTTAACGGAGTGGTTTACCGGAGGCTATTTGCGTCCCCACAATCTCATTAAGGGACTAGACGGACTGCAGCAGTGCGTGTGTGTGCGCGTTATTGTGTGTTAACGTGTGTGGCAGAGGCAGGGAAGGTGTGACTCCGGTGCACCGTCAGAGTGGAACAGCACCGCGGTTCCGGTCGCATCTGCTGCCTGGCTCTGGCTCTCTGTCCGTGGGTGCACCTCCACCCTTCTTCCTCATCCTTTTTTTTGTTTGTTTGTTTGTTTTTGTGGTGCCGTGTACGTCGGTTCTAGGCGCCATCTCCCACTGAGAGACCGCGGGGAATCACCGGAGGACACCAGAACACCGGCTGGACCATGCTGACGTTGCTGACCTCCATGTATCTGGTGGTTCGGGGCGTTTCGTACACGGTGAGTTCAGAACGGAGAGTCTGTGTTTTAGTGAGACCACATCGCTGTTAACCAGCACGTCTGGAACCAGTGTGTGTGTGTGTGGTCACCGTCAGGCGGGACCCATGCTCTGTGCTCCGTGTCAGTAAGGTGTGAGCGGCGCTTTCTGCAGAAACCGCACACCTCGTCCATTCGTGTGAAATTCTTCTCTCTTTATTTTTTTTTTTTCTTTTCTTTCCGCCCCCATCTTTAATTCAGGGACGGTCATCTCCTCTGTTGGATGTTTCAGCCAGTGATTGGTGACTGCAAAGGTGGACCAAAAAAAAAAGCACAGCATCCGCTCCTCCTGTCAAAATAAAAGCTTCTGGAGTAGCAGGCATTTACACCATTGTGTCACTGTGTGAAGGTGGGGGGGGGGGGCTGTGTCAGAATTAACTGCTTTAAATATATAGTGGGGATCAAAATTACACAACAATTAATACTTGATTTACTCTAGAAGAAGAAGCCAGCTTTATTGTCGTTCAATCATGTAGAGCAGAGCAGAACGAAATTACGCTTCTCTTATCTACAGTGTTAATCACATCTAGAATCAGAGGTGCCACTGCCATGCAAGGCGCTGCCACAAACAACTTTTTCCTTCCACCATTCTACTATGCAGAGCACCAAGCTAGAAGGCAGGAAGTACCATTTTTATATGGTCTTTGGTATGATGACCCGGCTGAGACTTGAACGCTGTGGGGCAAATGCTCTATCAACTAGGCCATCACTCCGGTCCACACCGTGCTAACATATGTTATTCTTCATTGTTCACAATTTGGCAGAATATCAGCTGTGGCTATACCACTGCTGTACTAGTGTGGAAATGTGAAAATGACAAGGCAGAGTTTATCTCACGAGTCAGGTTTATTCACATCTTCCAACATCAGCAAAGCAGAAAGAGGAAAAACACAGACATTCGTCCTTTATATATCCAGGACATTCAAAGCTCACAGTCACATTGCATTTAATCACAAGTAACAATGCATCTTCTCTTAAATCCTATCACATCCTCCTCATAGTCTCTGGCAGCCAGGAAATCCCCCAAGGCCGTCTCTTGCATACCAAAGACTAAATTTTCACATCGTCCTGTTATCTCCAAGGAGACCCAGTTCTTTGTTCTCTCTGAGATGTGAAGCTTAAAGTGATACACATGTGTCCCACATGATCCCCCCCCCAAACATCTAAGATGGAACAATAGAATAACAGTCTGCATGTCATGATAAAATCATTACACATTAACCCACGTGCTGCTTGGGCCTCAGTCTCCTCCCGTATCTGCTGTAAGCGGGCTTCGCCACTTCTGCGGCGCCATCCCACTGGGGCGCTGCTGTCTTGGGGTGAGAACTGTTTGTCACTCCCTGTGGGTGTTCTGGGGAATGTCCCCGGGGGGGTCTGCCGCGCCAAGGAGCCCTGGCCAACAGCACATCCTCGTCTGCCACCACAAAGGCGGGTTTGAGCCTGTTAATGCCAATCTTTTCCTTCCTGCCCCCCAAATCTAGCAAAAAATGTTTGTCCCCTGTTTCCAGCACTCTAAATGGTCCATCATAAGGTGGTCGCAGCGGTGGGCGATGGGCATCGTGTCTGACAAAAACAAACTCCGCGTTTTTCAAAGCCTTAGGCACAAAAATGCGCGGAAAACTGTGGTGAACGGGGCCAGGCAGCGTGTCCGATTCCGTGCCACGCTGCAACCGCTGAGACGGGGAGCTATCTGGCGCAGGGTTATCTGGGAGAAACTCCCCGGGCAGCCGAAGTGGTTGCGCAAAAACTAGCTCAGCCGGGGAGGCTTCTAAGGCCTCTTTAGGTGCAGAACGCAACCCCAATAAAACCCACGGTAGCCTGTCCACCCAATTTGCATCCGTCAGCGACGCTCTGAGAGCCGCTTTCAATGACCTATGAAAACGTTCGCATAACCCATTAGCCTGCGGATTGTACACGGTTGTGCGGTGGATCGTTACCCCCAGGCTGCGGGCCATTTCTGACCAAAGTTCGGAAACAAATTGAGGACCTCTGTCGGACGTAATATCCGACGGGACTCCAAAGCGCGCTACCCATGCTGTTAAAAACGTGCGCGCCACCTCCTCGGCTGTGGTTGACGCCAGTGGGACCACTTCCGGCCAGCGCGTGGTGCGGTCCACCATTGTCAGAAGGTGTGTGCACCCCTGTGACGGCGGGAGGGGGCCTACGAGGTCCACGTGAACATGATCGAACCTCTTAGCCGGGATGTGAAACGGCTCCAAGGGAGCTCTCGTGTGTTTGTGTACCTTGGCTCGTTGACAAGCCATGCAGGCTGCTGCCCACTCCTTAACTTGTTTGCGCAGGTTCGGCCATACAAATTTCTCTCTTACCATTTTGACCGACGCGCGCACTCTCGGGTGCGCCAGAGAATGAATCGAGTCAAAAACGCGGCGGCGCCACGCAGCCGGTACCACAGGACACGGTCGCCCAGTGGAGACATCGCAGATTAGGGGGGGCATACCGTCTTGCAGCACCCTGTTCTCCAGCCCTTAACCCTGTTGGTCCAGACTGGAGCGCGCGCACGTCCGCGTCGCTAACCTGATCCGCGGCCATGGCTGCATAATCTATCCCTAAGCGGACTGGGGCCGCCACGGCGCGCGAGAGACAGTCTGCCACTACATTCAGTTTACCCGCCACATGCTGAATATCGGTAGTAAACTCTGAGATGGCAGCCAGCTGTCTTTGCTGCCGGCCTGACCACGGTTCTGAAACTTTGGCCATCGCGAATGTCAGCGGCTTGTGGTCAACGAACACGGTGAAACGGCATCCCTCCAGCCAGAACTGGAAGTGGCGAATGGCCAAGTGGAGAGCTAACAACTCCCTGTCGAATGCGCTGTATTTTCGTTCACTATCACGCAAAGTCCTGCTGAAAAAGGCGAGCGGCTGCCAAGCCCCGGCTACATGCTGCTCCACGACTGCCCCTATGGCCACATCTGACACGTCAGTAGTGAGCGCTATGCGGGCCGTTGGGTCTGGATGCGCTAACAGCGCAGCGTTTGCCAGGGCTGTTTTGACCTCCGAGAATGCTCGCTCTCACTCCGGAGACCATTCGATCTTATTTGTGGGTTTTTGTTTTTTGAGTGCGGCATACAATGGTTGCATGAACTGCGCTGCGCGGGGGAAGAAACAGTTGTAAAAATTCACCATTCCCAAAAACTCCTGTAATGCCTTGACCGTTTGTGGCTGGGAAAAATTTGCTACCGCGCGCACTTTGTCAGGCAGCGGAACCGCTCCTTCTGGAGAGATCAATCTGCGTCACCCCGAACTGACGCTTTGCTGGGTTGATTATTAAACCGTGCTCTTCCAACCGCCGAAAAACTGCCGTGAGGTGGTTTTCGTGTTCGTCTTCGGACACGCTGGCTACTAAGATGTCGTCCAGGTAGACGAATACGAAAGGGAGATCGCGCAACACCGCGTCCATCATGCGTTGGAACGTCTGCGCAGCGCTTTTAAGCCCAAATGGCATGCGCAAAAACTCGAATAGACCAAACGGAATTATTACCGCTGTTTTGGGTATGTCCTCAACGCGCACTGGGACTTGGTGGTAACCGCGGACCAAGTCTATCTTAGAAAAAACGCGCGCCCCCGCCAAATGAACGGAAAAATCTTGGATATGCGGGATTGGGTAGCGGTCGTGCGCTGTGGTGTTGTTCGACCTGCGGAAATCTCCGCAAGGTCGCCACGAGCCGTCAGCTTTCGGGACCATGTGTAGCGGGGAAGCCCATGGGCTGTTCGAACGCCTGATGATGCCCAACCTTTCCAGGCTGGCGAACTCCTCGCGCGCTATGGTCAGTTTAGCTGAATCCAAGTGCCAAGCTTTTGCAAAAACGGGCGGTCCGGTGGTAGTAATAAAATGTTCCACCCCATGTTTAGCGACGGCTGCTGAAAATGTGGGAACTGTGAGTGCTGGGAACTGAGTGAGCAGTGTGTGGAACTTACCGCTTGCAGCTGTGACGTTGGCTTGTGCTGTTGGCGGGGTCACTCGGGCTGTACAGGGAATAGAATAAAAAGAAAGTGCATTAACCAGGTGCCTGTTAGCAAGATCAACCAACAAACCGTGTGAGCACAGAAAATCAGCCCCCAACATATTGAAATTCACTGCAGCTATGACAAAAGTCCACTCAAATGTACGGCCGTGTAGGGACAGAAGCAGAGTCCTCCCACCAAAGGTCTTAATCTCCAGCCGTTCGCTGCTGACACCCCGGGACCTCTGGAAACCGCCAGCTGGTCAGCGTAGGAAGGTGTGATGAAACTCAACTGGGAGCCTGTGTCCATGAGGAAATGCCTCCCCGAGCGCGCATCCTTCAAGTAGAGCAGCTTGTTCTGTTCCCCGAGGGCCGCAGCTGCTACCGACCCCCGGTCTTGGCGTTTCCCGAGCGCTTGAACTGGCACGGTGGTATACATTTGCGTGCCTTCTCTGCAAAGCGGCGATAGTAGAAACAGAGGATGTCTCCGCGATCCTTGGCCCCCGCCGCCGCCGTCGTCAGTGGTTCTGCTACTGCCGTCTCTGGCCCCCCGCCATCTCCGGCCGTCGCACCGAACTCCGTCGCTGCTGCAGTGGCCACGCGCTGTTTGCTGGCGTTGAGAATCCGGTGCGCTTCCTGGGCCAGCACGCGGAAGTCCCGCTGGTCCAACAACGGCGAACTGGCCAGGGTCGCTCTCGTGGCCGACGGTAGGGTCCTGAGGAAAATGTGGGTGAAGATGAAGTCGTCGTTGTCTGAGCCTCTCAACCTCAGCATGTTCTCCATCAGGTCAATGGGCGTGCCATCTCCCAAGTCGTTCAGAGCCAGGAGCCTCTCCGCTCTCTCCTCGACTGAGAGAGTGAAACGCTGGATAAGCGCAGCCTTCAACCCGCCGTATTTGTCGTTGGCCGGTGGCCGCTCCAATAGGCTCTGCACATGCCGAGCCGTGCGGTTGTCGAGCTTTGCAATCACATGGTAGAACTTCGTGTCATCTACCGTTATCCCCTGGAGGGCGAACTGTGCTTCGACCAAGTGGAACCAGGAGCGCGGGTTGTCCTGCCAAAAGTCCGGTAGCTGGACGGTAGCGGCATACACTTGGCTGGGAGCTCCTGGCTCTGCTGGCCCGGGGGAATTTCTTTCATCCATGATACGTCTTAGGGTCACCAGTGTGGAAATGTGAAAATGACGAGGCAGAGTTTATCTCACGAGTCGGGTTTATTCACATCTTCCAACATCAGCCAAGCAGAAAGAAAAAGGAAAAACACAGACATTCGTCCTTTATATATCCAGGACCTTCAAAGCTCACAGTCACATTGCATTTAATCACAAGTAACAATGCATCTTCTCTTAAATCCTATCACATCCTCCTCATAGTCTCTGGCAGACCAGGAAATCCCCCAAGGCCGTCTCTTGCATATCAAAGACTAAATTTTCACATCCTTCTGTTATCTCCAAGGAGACCCAGTTCTTTGTTCTCTCTGAGATGTGAAGCTTAAAGTGATACACGTGTCCCACACTAGCATGTTTTTTATTTAAAAAAAAAAAACCAAGGCACCTTAACACAAACATTTATTTTGTTAAAAAAAAAAAACAGTGAGCAAAATTAGAGAAGAGTGACCACTGTGTCAGAAGAGAAGATTTAAAGGTGCGCTCCAGCAGCTCTAAAACCACCTAAAAAACAAATGTGTGTTGCCCAAAATAGTACATTGTGGCTTTTTAAACACAAAAAAACTTTCATTGCCTTAGAATTGCTTGGAAAGAGCTTTTAAATCTTTTACCTACTTAAGTATGTGCAGATCTATGAATATTCTTATTAGCAGCCTGCTGGGCTTGCACGTGATTGGCTGCTGTGCCTCCTGGTGGATGGGCTGCTAGTTTGTTCATGACGCTTTCGGACGTTAAAGTTTTGCCCATATCTTCAAAAGTAAAAAGTGAAACATTTTTAAAAACAGTCACGGCGAGAGACATATAAAATATATATAAAATAGGATAGGCACGTAAGATACATTTTGGCAGATAGTCTCTTTTTGTACACTAGCCAGCTGTGAGTTAACCTTGGGTCCAGGAAACAACACAAACGAGCCTCTTCTGTGTGTGTGTGGGGGGGGGGGGGCACAGTGGATAGATAAGGGTAGAACACTGTGTCTGTGAATCAGCCTGTTACTATGAATGGCTGTCATAACAATAGTCGGTGTGGGTGTGATGACGAAGCTATGGGTGACGTCATCACGTCCAGCCTATTTAGGGGGGAGATGGCGGAAGCTCAGTCTCTTTGGCGCTCCGCCTCTCAACCAACACCAACCTGTAGCTCCTGAGTATTAGCTTGTATCCTGTTCCACATGCTATTAGCACTAGCTAATAAAGTTCACCATTCAGCACAGTCAACGCCTCTGCTGTCCCTCTTTCCGAACATAACATTGGTGATAAGGAGAAAAACCGCAAAAAATAACAACATGGAAGCGTGCTTGACACCACTGGCACTGTTCCTCTCATCCCCAGGTGAGCCACCCATCCCATGGCCTCACTGGTTTGAGTTGTTCATCACGTACTTGTCGGCTATGGATCCAGTGAAAGTCAGCAAGATGCAGCTGTGAGCGTTTCTCATCCACAGTCTGGGTACCGAGGGACAACGGGTGTTTGGCTCATTGGGACCAGCGGACACATGCGAGGAGAGCATTGCGCTGCTAGCCAGACACTTTGCGACACCAGAGAATGTGCTGGCATGGAGGATAAAGTTCCGCCAGGGATGACAGAGAGCGGGGGAGACAACACAACAGCTCATCACGGACCTCCACTGTCTGGCTAGCACATGCAGGTTTGATCAGCTAAATGATGAAATGGTGTGGGACCAGCTAGCAAAACACACCAGCAACCCGCACCTGTGGGCGAAGCTGCTGATGCTGCCGGACGACCTACCGCTGGTGAAGGCGGTGGAACTGGCATTTCAACTGGAGGCCACCGACCGGTTATCATCACAGCTAGGTGAGCCACAACAACAAGCCCCACTAGCACAAGCAGTCACCACAGAAGAACCCGGTTATACCGCAACCTTCACAGAGGACACCAAGGCGAACGCCGCGGGACTCAGGAACACCACGAGGGACTATTCGTGTGGTAACTGCAGCTCCTTGATGCACCGAGAGCGAGCGCGATCCTGCCTGGCCAAGGGTCGGCGATGTCAGCGATGCAGCAAGCTAAATCACTTCACCAAGATATGCCAATCAACACGAATAACACCGAGCCCGCTACCCAGTGCAACAGAACCACCAGCAACCACCATTCACACAGTGAGTTCCAGAAGGGCAGCATACCAGTGGTGCATGGTAAGGCTGGATGACGTTAGCTTACCGTTGCTGCTGGACACTGCCGCTGTGTGATCCATGATGAATGGGGTAACTGTAAAGAAATTCTTCCCTAACCACCCTATCAGGAAGAATCCAGTGGAGCTGTACGGCTACGGACACACACGCATCAGCAGTGTAGGAACCATAATGCTGATGGTTCGCTACGGGTCAAGAATCCTCCCAGAGTTCATCTTCCAGGTAGCCACACATGGGGACAACATTTTGGGGTGTGATCTGTTTTATGAACTGGTTTTACCATCCATGATAACCTCGTGTTCTGTTTGACCACTGATGATGGGAGTGCAACACACCCGGACGAGGGTCCAGTCACTCCAGGCTTGACACCGCAGAAAGAGCACAACACAGAGAAAGGGCAGAAGCTGAATTCACCTCTGATCCTCACCCGGCATCGGCCTCAGGGAGCCACCGCAGAGCTGCAGGAGAGGGAGTTTGTGGCCATTGGGGATCCCAGGTGAACGGCGACAACCCGGCGCTCGTCCCATCGCCGGCAACAGCGACATATTGCCGGACTCATCTCGCATCCTTGCCCAGCACCAGCCTCAGGGAGCCGCTGCAGGGGAGAGAGTTTGCGGCCCAGCAGGACCCAGAAGAGCAACGCCAACAGAGGGCACGTCTTGCCACCGCGGGAAAGGCACACCACCACAGCAGCAACGACGAGTGCAACCGAATCGATTGTACCGCGGACGGGCAAGTCTCTGCATCCTAGAGCGCACGAGGGCACTCTCGTGCGCTCTAGGACGCATGATGGAGATTGTGATGTAGGTGGTGTATGGCGTCCAAGCGCGCACTGAAAATAAAAGCTGCAGACACAGCCGCAAACAGATTAGTTCATCTGATTGACCTCTCATTCGACTAATAAGAGCCTTGAATTGGGTTTCTGAAACCTTGAAGAACCAATGACTGAAAACCTAGCCAGAAGGACCCGCCTCCCAATGCTGTGAATGCAGTGAGCCAATTGAAGCAGAGAAGTTCGCGAGCTGTTTTTTTTAAGGCTGGGTGAAGACTGGCTGCTGCAGCGGATCAAAAAAGGACCCACAGGAAGAACCCCACAGACCCAGCAGCACGGAGACCATCCACAAATGCAACCTGTGTGACAGGGAGTGCCATTCGCGCACCGGCATGTTCAGCCACAGGTGGTGCTTATTTTGTTTTGGTTCCAGCAGAGTAGACGTTATGATTTCTTCCATGGTCATAGGCCAACGGAGGCTGACGACGAAGGCTGAGTGACACACACGCCTTCGCCAGTCTTTTTTTAATTACTACTGTTATTTGTTTTGAAAAATCGTTCGCCAAAAACCGCAATCATGGAAGCACAAAACCGCAATAATGGAATTATGTTTTGATCGGGTCGCGACACCAGAACCACGAGCGGACCAGCGTCGCATTCGTCTGACAGTGAGGAAGAGAAGTTCGCCAGGACTCTGCTGCTGTGAAGAGGTAAGGTGTTATAAGCTAAATTATTATTTATCCCTGAAAATTGTAATCCAAAATGACTTTTGACCGATCGGTAAATTATAACTGTGCGGCACGGCGCGGCGCAGTTTGTGCGCAGCGGTACAAGGGGTTTTTCGCCGCGTCCAGACCGTGAACGCCCCCCCCCACCCCCGCTATTCTTCTGTAGCGAGGGGGGGGGGGGAAGCCGCGGTGACTGCACTGCTGTCCCACATCGCCACATGAGGCTAATCCGTTGTGTAGTGATGGCCGATGTCCATCCTCTGTAGCGAGGGGGGGGTGGAACAACCCCCCCCACACACACACAGACAGCCCTGAGTGTGACCTTTCATTAGAGCCCAAAATGAAGCTTCTACATTGAATCATTCAAAAGTTACAGACGTTTTTCCAAACTGTGCCATTTGGCACAATTTGGCACAGTTCCAAAACGCCTGGGAACAACCTGAGAACAAAACTGTGTAATATATTCATTTTTTGTGGTATTGTTACAAAATTTGGAACTCAGCTGGATAACACTTGGTTCTACATTTCTGTTGCATTTTCCAGCCCGGATCTGAAGCTCTGTGTTATTTGCAAGCATTTGTATCCAAAAAAACACCCAGGCCAAATTTATTTTCTTCAAGTTCACTATGTTTAGATGACTGTAACTCAGTGGCCGGAGCACTTAGAGAGATTATGACTGTTTTGCCAAAACATTCAAAGTGTTTTCTTTTAGATGAGACCAACCCATGAAGATGCTGCAAAGGGTTGAAGAACAGCTTTTGATTTAATTTGGGCACGTTAATTTTTGGCGTTTTTAGGGAAATTGACCGGAGTGCAAGGGGTTAAATTATGCAGCTATTTCAATATTACAACACTAATAACTCCTACAGCTGCAACATTTGATTTTTAAAGTTTATGTTACGTTGTGGAGAGTGTTGGAAATGAGGAGGCCGGTTTACGGGCAGACAAAATTTATTAACACTCTCTCATCAGACATACACATAAAAAGCATGAAACAGCCAACCCAGGTTTCTCTTTATAAACTCAACAGATCATCTCACATCTGCATGACATTTCACATCACACTGCATGACATCTAACCCCACAATACATTTCCCTTAAACCCCCAGCTCCCTCTTCCTGCCAACTCCCCAGGACGTCCCTGTCTATTATTCTCTTATGTTTAACCACTGCATCCTGACTGAGACGCTGTCTGCTGACTCCTCTACAATATGCATTGCTACACCCCGCCCCCCCCAGACAGAGTTTTCAGTCACCACGTCTTTTGGGCTTCAGTCTCCTCCCATATACCATACCATACCGCTGCTGTGCAATAAACAGAACTCTTCAGGGACAGCGTTCATGAACTATAACATCTATCGTTGCCTAGGAGACTATTTGTTGTGCTCCAGTAACTGATACACTCAACACTGCACACACACTGATATCATCATACTGATATACATACACTGCTCTCCCCCTGCTGTGTGATTTGTTTACTAAATGTCTGCTAAATAAGCATTGAGGGGTTTTTTGCCTGCAAACAAAATTTCGCTTACTTACTTAAGATAAGATAAGATAAGATAAGATAAGCCTTTATTAGTCCCACAATGGGGAAATTCCAGGATTGCAACAGCACAGGGACAGCAACACTCAGAGCAACAATCAGAAGGCAAGAAAAAAAAAACAACATCTAGCAAACATATGTCCATATTACTATAAATGTATATATATAGACACACAGTGCAGAGCATTATGGCTGGTGGATGTGCAGCAGAAAGTCTAAGCTCTCTCTCCGCGGATGCAGCGGGCCAGCTGGAAGTCCTTGGGCATGATGGTGACCCCCTTAGCGAAGAAGAGACCACCAGGTGGGTCTCGCTGGTCTCCTGCAGAGCCATGACGGCGAAACTCAGGAAACGCAGGACGGTCTTGAAGTCCTGAGCGATCTCCCTCACCAGGCGCTGGACGGGCAGCTTACGGATGAGCAGCTCCGTGGATTTCTGGTAGCGACGGATCTCTCTCAGAGCCACGGACCTGTGACGGCGAGGCCTCTTCACTCTGCCGGTGGCCAGAGCGCCTCTCCGAGCAGCCCTGGTGGCTAGCTGTCTCCTGGGGGGCTTCTTCCTCCAGTAGATTTTACGGGCGGTCTGCTTGGTTCTTGCCATCGCTCTTTATTATTCTGTCTTATATTTCTTTCACGCCGCCTAAACTCCAGCCCGGCACCCGCTTCGTTTTCGCTACAGCTCCCGGTATGTCGAGTTTCCCATTAGCACCGGGCGGCGGCCAAGTGCTAGCTAGCACTAGCTCCTCCCCGCTGTAACGTCTCCCGCTGCAAACCGTGGCTCCGTCCGCCGACCCGGGAGACCCCCGGGGCGATCCGTGCGTCCGTGATATATATACAGAGTGAAAGGTGTAGAAAGAAGAAGGAAGATAAAAAAAAAGGCTGTTGCAACAGGCAGCCGACTCGTGTGGCGCCGCTGGTCCGGCAGAGCCGGAACCGGAAACTCTGACTTAAGCGTCAATTTGATAAAACATGTTTTTTTCTCTCGCTTACTGTGTCATATCCTCTCTTTTTCTTTTTTTTCCTTTCTTCTTTATGACTGGCGCCTAGCGGCTGCCCCGGCCTTGGATGCGCTCTGCAGAGCGTGCCCAAATGCCAAGTCATGTTTCGTTACCTTGTATTCATACATGTGTAATGACAATAAAGTTGAATCTCAATCTCAATCTCAATATCTGCTGTAACAGGGGTTTCTGTGCCGGCGGGGGGTTGCTGGACGTGTGTCTGACTGCGGGTGGGCCAAGGCGAGGGGGGGGGAACTTCGCTCTGCCCGTGTGGCTGTCCTGGTGAATTGTTTGCCTGGGGAGTTCTCAGTGGGGGTCTTCCACGCCGAGGGGCCAGAGCCAGCAGCACTTGCTCGTCCGCCACTACAAAGGCGGGCTTAAGTCTGTCTATGCATATTTTCTCCCGACGCCCCCTCCCCAAGTCTAACAAAAAATGCTTGTCCCCTGTTTCCAGCACTCTGAATGGTCCATCATAGGGTGGGCGCAATGGAGGGCGGTGGGCATTGTGTCTGACGAACACAAACTCCGCGTTCTTCAAAGTTTTTGGCACGAAAGCGCGTGGAAAACAGTGGTGAGCCGGGCCGGGCAGCGTGACTGTGTCTGCACTACGCTGCAAACACTGAGACGGGCAGCTGTCCGGCGCGGGATTATCTGGCAAAAATTCCCCGGGCAGCCACAGTGGCTGAGAAAAAACCAGCTCAGCCGGGGAAGCCTCCAAATCCTCTTTTGGCGCAGAACGCAACCCCAATAAAACCCACGGCAACCGGTCTACCCAATTTGCATCCGTCAACAAAGCCCTGAACGCTGCTTTCAGTAACCTATGAAAACGCTCGCGTAACCCATTTGCCTGTGGGTTGTACACTGTTGTGCGATGAATTGCAACACCCAGGCTGCGGGCCATCGTGGACCAAAGTTCGGACACAAACTGAGGGCCCCTATCGGACGTGATGTCCGACGGGATTCCAAAACGCGCCACCCATGTCGTCAAAAAAACGCGCGCCACGTCCGCAGATGTGGTTGCCGCCAGCAGGACTGCTTCTGGCCAGCGTGTGGTGCGGTCCACCACTGTCAGAAGGTGCGTGCACCCCTGCGACGGCGGGAGGGGGCCCACAAGGTCCACGTTAACATGGTCGAATCTTTTAGCCGGTATACTAAACGTCTCCAAAGGAGCCTTCGTGTGTTTGTGCACTTTGGCTCGTTGGCACGCTACGCAGGCAGCCGCCCACTCTTTCACTTGTTTGTGCAGTCCTGGCCACACGAATTTCACTCCCACCATTTTGACTGACATGCGCACTCCTGGGTGCGCCAGAGTGTGAACTGACTCAAACATGCGGCGGCGCCACGCGACCGGGACCACCAGGCGCGGGCGTCCCGTGGAGACGTCGCAGATTGGGGGGGCTGCCGTCTTGCAGTACTCTACTCTCCAGCCTTAACCCTGTTGGTCCAGACTGGAGCATGCGCACGTCCATATCGCTAATCTGCTCTGCGGCCATGGCTGTATAATCTATAGCCACGCAGACCGGGGCCACTACCGCGCGCGAGAGGCAGTCCGCCACCATATTCAGTTTACCCGACATGCTGAATATCGGTCGTAAACTCCGAGATCGTGGCCAGCTGTCTCTGCTGCCGGCCCGACGATAATTCCAAAACCTTGGCCATTGCAAACATCAGCGGCTTGTGGTCCACGAACGCAGTGAAGCTGCGCCCTTCCAGCCAGAACTGGAAGTGGCGTACGGCCAGGTGGAGAGCCAGCAACTCTCTGTCGAACGCGCTGTATTTACGCTCACTGTCGCGTAAAGCCCTGCTGAAAAAAGCAAGCGTCTGCCAAGAACCGGCGACACGTTGCTCCACGATGGCCCCTATGGCCACGTCCGAGGCGTCGGTAGTGAGCGCTATCCGGGCCGCCGGGTCTGGGTGCGCCAAAAGTGCGGCGTTTGCCAGGGCTGCTTTAACCTCAGAGAACGCCTGCTCTCGCTCCGGAGTCCATTAGACTCAATCCGCGGGTTTCCGTCTCTTGAGCGCGGTGTACAATGGCTGCATGAGTTGAGCTGTGCGGGGGAGGAAACGGTTATAAAAGTTAACCATCCCCAAAAATTCCTGCAGCGCCCTGACCGTCTGAGGCCGGGGAAAGTTCGCCACAGGCACGCACTTTGTCGGGCAAGGGTATCGCTCCCTCCAGTGAGACGCAGTGCCCCAAAAAATCAATCCCCGTCACGCCGAACTGGCATTTCGCCGGGTTGATTATTAACCCGTGCTCCTCCAACCTCTGGAAAACCGTCCTGAGGTGGGTTGCATGTTCGTCTTCGGACGCACTGGCTACCAGGATATCATCCAGGTAGACGAGCACAAATGGGAGATCTCGCAGCACCGCGTCCATCATGCACTGGAACATCTGTGCTGCTCCTTTTAACCCGAATGGCATGCGCAGAAACTCGAACAAACCGAACGGAGTTATTACCACTGTTTTGGGTATGTCCTCCACATGCACTGGGACCTGGTGGTAATCGCGGACCAGGTCTATTTTAGAAAAAATGCGTGCTGTGGCGAGGTGAACGGAAAAATCCTGAATATGGGGAAGTGGGTAGCGGTCGTGTGCTGTGGCGTTATTCAACCTGCAGAAATCCCTGCACGGTCGCCACGATCCCTCAGCCTTAGGGACCATGTGTAGCGGGGATGCCCATGGGCTGTTTGATCGCCTGATGATGCCCAACCTTTCCAGGTTGGCAAACTCCTCGTGCGCTATGTCCAGTTTAGCTGCGTCCAAGCACCGAGGTCGTGCGAAAACAGGCGGCCCGGTGGTGGTGATAAAGTGCTCCACCCCGTGTTTAGTGATGGCCGCAGAAAATGTTGGGACCGTGAGTGCTGGGAACTGAGTGAGCAGTGTGTGGAACTTACCACCTGGAGCTGTGACGTTGGCTTGTGTTACTGGCCCGGCCCCTCCAGCTACAGGGGAGAGAGTCAAAGGACAGTGCATTAACCAGGCGCCTGTTAGCAACATCAACTAGTAAACCATGCGCACACAGAAAATCAGCTCCCAGGATTGGGAACTTCAGTGCTGCTATGACAAAAGTCCACTCGTATGTACGGCCGTGTCGGGATAAAACCTGTGTTCTCTCACCAAAGGTCTTAATGCCCGAGCCATTTACTGCTACCAGCCCAGGGCCGCTAGGTCCTGCCAGCCGGTCGGCGTAGGTCGGCAGGATGATGCTCTTCTGGGCTCCGGTGTCTACGAGGAACCGTCACCCCGAGCGCGAGTCCGTCACGTAGAGCAGCTTGTTCTCTTCACCCGCGGTCGCAGCTGCTACCGACTGCCGGCTTTGGTGTTTCCCGAGCACTTGAATTGGCACGGTGGCGCACATCTGCGTGCGTTCTCTCCGAAGCGGCGGTGGTAGAAGCAGAGCACGTCTCTCTGGCGCTTCTGGGCCCCCGCTGCCGCTACCGTCAGTGGCTCCTCGCCTCCTCTGGTCGTCTCGCTGGGTACCGCCATCGCCGCGTTGACTGCAGGCGCTCTGGTGGTGAGGATGATCCGGTCTGCCTCCTGGGCTACCGCACGGTAGTCACGTGCGGCCAGCAACGGCGAATTGGCCAGAACCGCTCTCGCCTCTGTTGGAAAGTTCCGGAGGAAAAGGTGGGCGAGCAGAAAATGCCCGTCATCCGTGCCCATTAACACCAACAACTTCTCCACCAGATCGACAGCCGAATCATCTCCTAACTCGGAACGCCTCAGGAGCCTCTCTGCTCTCTTGCTGTCCAACAGCGTGTAGCGCCGGGTCAGCGCCGCTTTGAGAGCCTCGTATCTGTCGTGGGCTGGGGGCTGGTCGAGCAGGCTCGCTACCTGCTGAGCTGTGTGAGCATCCAGCGCTGCGACCCCGTAGTAAAACTTGGTGTCGTCTGCCGATATTCCCCGGAGGGCGAACTGGGCCTCGGTGTAGTGGAACCAAGAGCGCGGGTTGTGCTGCCAAAAGTCCGGTAGCTTGACTGAAACAGTGCACGCGTTGCTGGGGGTTCCCGTCCGGGCCGTCTCCGGGGTTCTTGCCTCGTGTTCCATAATTCATCAAAGGGTCACCAGTGTGGAGAGTGTTGGAAATGAGGAGGCTGGTTTACGGGCAGACGAAATTTATTAACACTTTCTCATCAGACATACACATAAAAAGCATGAAACAGCCAAGCCAGGTTTCTCCTTATAAACCCAACAGATCATCTCACGTCTGCATGACATTTCACATCACACTGCATGACATCTAACCCCACAATACATTTCCCTTAAACCCCAGCTCCCTCTTCCTGCCAACTCCCCATGACGTCCCTGTCTATTATTCTCTTATGTTAACCACTGCATCCTGGCTGAGATGCTGTCTGCTGACTCCTCTACAATATGCATTGCTACAGCATCACATTATTTTTCTTCTAATGCCCGATTTCTCTTCCGTACAGGAGGCAGCTTGGTTACATTAAAAATTACGCCTTGGTGCAAAGCAATGTAGGCATACCATAATCACTACATGCGTCTGTGTGTGCATCTGTCTGTCCTTCCGATCCAAGCGCAGGATTGTGTTAAGACATTTATTAACAAAATCAACACAAATGTCCAAAAGTGCCTACAATGCAAAAACGCAAACGAGAATGACTTACACGATCACCTCAGAGCAAGACGCGCTCTGGAGAAGGAAATACTTCAGAGGCTGAAACGTGTAGAGAGAACACAGTCCTAGATGATGCAAGACAATGCAATTTAGCCGCACCACACAGTGAAAATGCAAGGTTTAAATACAAGAGGTAAATGGGGAATAATGAGCAGCAGGTGCGGCCAGGAGCGGGCAGAGACCTAATTCCAAAATGTCTCCCAGGTGTGTCTGGGAGCAGTAGAAATGATGGCCCTGTCACAGAGGAAGGCAAAACAGTCACAAAATACATAAATAGACAACATAATAACATAAATAATAAATAGGATGATAAATTATCAGGAAACAAAACCAAAAAGACACCACAAAGCTTGGAGAAAATACAGGAAAAATACATAAATAAATAGAGAGACTGAGCCCGGTAGAACCCGTGCTCAGCCCTGTGACATCTGTCTGTCTGTTTCCAGCTTTCCAGCTTGCCTGGTCATAATCAAGTGGAACTAAAGGCTTGTATCATCAGAATATTTTATCAAATTTTTATTTGGCAAAATTTCCACATACAGCTTTGTTATCAAAATAAGCACAAATTTAACTCACATTTACCGTCACTGGAGCTGGGAAAAAAGGTATTGTAATAAATATGCCGAGCCAGTAGAGGAGGCAGTGCACCTTTTTTACAGCCCCCCCCACCAATGCATCTCTGCCACAGGCACCGAGGCATCAGCACCTTGGTGCTTTCATTGTGGTCGTTAATTGTTGTTACAGTCCTATCTGATGTTTTTTTTTTAAATCTCCTCCCTGCACTGCTTCACGTTGTGAAAAATCTCGGTAACTGGGAGATTATTTTCCATTTTCTTATATTCTCGTGGATCCTCCTCTGTGGCGTACAAGGCTAGAAGGGCTTTGATCTCCTTGCCAGTCCATTTGGTGGTGTTTTGTTCCTATTAAAACTTGTCTGTCTGTTAGTGATTACAGGAAAAACACCGGACAGTGATTACTGTATGCCTCCATTTTCACTGAGGCATGAAAACCAGACGGGAGCTGGAAAACAGGAACGAAGACATAACATGGGCTTACCTTTCTGAGGATAGTTACAGCTGATGAGAAGCAGGTGACAGAAACATAAACAGCAAATCATGATGGTGAACTGGAAGCAGGACTAACAAGGCTACATGAAATGGAACAGGAATGATTTCAAAATAAGAGCAAACCTAAAAACTAAGAATGGCCAGAGAATAATATCAGAAACACTACTAAACTAGAAAAGCACTCGGAGAGCGCAGACCTCCGCCAAGCGCCACACTTCCCCCCATACAGTGTTTGTGTGTACGTTTTCAGATTCCTTGACCATGAAAACATATGACTAGCAATTGGATTCACAATGATAGGATTAGTGGTTCAGTGGTTATTGACGAAAATGGCATTTTCCGTAATGGCAGTTTTCTTCTGGACGGTGATCCGGATCACCACCAAAATGTAATCATCTGTAGGATACCCCATTTCTAACAATCTGTGAAAATTTCATGAAAATCCGTCCATAACTTTTTGAGTTATCTTGCTAACAAACAAACAAACAGACGGACAAACCAACACCGATGATCACATAACCTCCTTGGCGGAGGTAATAAACTGAGGACCAGGAGAATACTACTACTTCTTCTTCTTCTTCTTCTTCTTCTTCTTCTGACTGCTTCCTTCAGGGGTCTCCACAGCAGATCATCTGTCTCCATCTCACCCTCTCCCTTCATCTTCCTCTGTAACACCAACCCTCTCCATGTCCTCCTTCAATACATCCATGAATCTTCTCTGTGTTCTTCCTCTTTTCCTCCTGCCTGGCAGCTCCATCTTCAACATCCTTTGTCCAACATCTCCACTATCCCTCCTCTGCACGTGTCCAAACCATCTCAGCCTTGTCTCGCTTACTTTGTCTCCAAACCGCTCAACCTGAGCGGTCCCTCTGATATACTCATTTATAATCTTGTCCCTCCTGGTCACTCCCAGTGAAAATCTTAGCACCTTCAACTCTGACACCTCCAGCTCCACCTCCTGTCTTTTTGTCAGCGCCACCATCTCCAAGCCATACATCATAGCAGGTCTCACTACTGTCTTGTAAATCTTCCCTTTCACTCTTGCTGCTATCTTTCTGTCACAAATCACCCCTGACACTCGTCTCCACCCACTCCACCCTGCCTGCATTCTCTTCTCCACCTCTCTTGTGCATTTTCCATTGCTTTGGTTGGTTGACCCCAGGTATTTAAACTCATCTACTTTCACTACCTCTGCTCCTTCCGTCTTCACCATTACACCTGCCTTCCTCTCATCCACACTCATGCATTCTGACTTTCATTCCTCTTCTCTCCAGAGCATACCTCCACCTCTCCAGGTTCTCTTCCACCTGCTCCCTACTCTCACTACAGATCACAATGTTGTCTGTAAACATCATGGTCCACGGAGACCACCTGCCTGACTTCATCTGTCGGTCTATCCATCACCATGGCAAACGAGAAGGGGCTCAGAGCCGATCCCTGATGTAACCCCACCCCTATGTTGAACCCATCTGTCACTCCTATTGCACACCTCACCACCATCTCGCTGTCCTCATACATGTCCTGAACCACCCTTGCATACTTCTCTACCACTCCTGACTTCCTCATACAGTGCAAAGCTTCCTCTCTTGGCACCCTATCAAATGCTTTCTCCAGATTTTGAATGAGTAAAATACAGTGAAAACAGCAATATTTGAGTTTTGTGTTGAATGTACACAAATTCATACTGAGAGACATTCATATGTCCAAATGGGAGTAGGTAGAATGGTAAATGGCGTTCACATATATAGCGCTTTTCTCATCTGTAGATGACCAAAGCACTTTACAGACCCTACTATCCACCCATTCATACATTGATGGCGGCAGAGCCGCCGTACACCGCTACTGGCCTGACCCACCAGG
Source organism: Pholidichthys leucotaenia (assembly GCA_020510985.1). Taxonomy (NCBI): domain Eukaryota; kingdom Metazoa; phylum Chordata; class Actinopteri; order Cichliformes; family Pholidichthyidae; genus Pholidichthys; species Pholidichthys leucotaenia. The sequence goes on from CM035848.1 coordinate 293,104,817, forward strand.
AGCAACTGGGGGTTCAGTGTCTCGCTCAAGGACATTTCGACATGCAGCCTGCAGCCAGAGTGGGAATCGAACTCCTGACCCTCTGATCAGTAGTCGGCCACACTACACCTGCCCCATAGAAGTCAAAGATTTGTCAAGACCTACCCCCTTCTATCAAGTCCAAACCAAAAAATACAACAAACAAAGGTTACAAAGCAGCCAACATTCTATTTTCCTTGTATGGGATCCTATTCCTAATTTCCTGCTATTAAATTCAGATAAGACTGAAGTCATTCTTGTTGGTCCAAAAAACCTTAGAAATTCCTTTCCAAATCAAACTTTCAGTTTGGATGCAGTTACTCTTTCTCTTAATAGCTCTGTGAGGAACCTTGGAGTTATTTTTGATCAGGATTTGTCCTTCAATTCACATATTAAATCTGTTTCTAAGACTGCCTTCTATCATTTGCGTAATATTGCCAAGATTAGGAGCATCTTGTCTCAGAGTGATGCTGAGAAGCTGATCCACGCTTTTGTTAGCTCGAGATTAGATTATTGTAATTCTTTATTATCAGGCTGTCCTAAAACATCTTTAAAAAGTCTTCAGCTGATCCAAAATGCTGCAGCAAGAGTTTTAACAGGTACTAGAAAGAGAGATCATATCTCTCCGGTTCTGGCCTCCCTCCATTGGCTTCCCATAGAGTTTAGAATTAAGTTTAAAATCCTTCTTCTTACTTACAAAGCTCTAAACAATCAGGCTCCTTTTTATTTAAAAGATCTGATACTACCGTATTATCCTAACAGAGCACTACGCTCCCAAAATGCAGGATTACTTGTAATACCTAGAATCTCCAAAAGTACAATGGGAGGCAGAGCCTTCAGTTATCAAGCTCCTCTCCTGTGGAATCAGCTGCCAATCTGGATTCGGGAGTCAGACTCGATCTCCGTTTTTAAGAATAGGGCTAAAACCTACCTTTTTGATATAGCCTACAATTAGGGAGGGATCATGTGTTTCTGAACCCTCCCTTAGTTATGCTGCTAATAGGTTTAGTCAGCCGGGGGACCTCCAGTAATGCACTGGGCCTCACTCCTTTCCTCACTCTCTATGAAATATTTTTTTTGCTGGTCATTAACATTTGTTTGTTCTCTCCCATAGATTGAGTCCCCATCGTGCTGTTTGCTCTCTACATGTCTGTTCTTTTCTTCTTCTCTATCCCCTCACCCCCCAGCCAGTCGCAGCAGATGACTGCCCCTCCCTGAGCCTGGTTCTGCTGGAGGTTTCTTCCTGTTAAAAGGGAGTTTTTCCTCTCCACCGTCGCCAAGTGCTTGCTCATAGGGGATCGCCTGATTGCTGGGGTCTTTCTGCAACTGTGGGGGTTCCCCCCTACAGTTGATAGTGCTATGAGATGACTGTTGTTGTGAAATGGCGCTATATAAATAAAGTTGAATTGAATTAATATTAACAATGCTTATGTTAACATCTGTGCAACAGATCAATAGCAAATAGAAGAAAAGGATAATAGTAAATAAAAAAGTTTTTAACAAGCAGATTTTAACTCATATTCTCATAGTATTTTTTGTACATATGTTTGCATCTAGAAAAGGACAGAGAGTTCTTCTTCTCCTCTGAGCAGCTGTTCCACAGTGTCACTCCCCTGACTGAGATGCTGTGGTTCTTACAGCCAGTTTATTCAACATGTGACTTCCTCTCAATGCATGGTGGTGTAGAAGAGCTTGGAAATGAAGAGGCGATTTGATTTATAAACCAAAGTTTAATAATCAGCTCTTCTAACAAGTCTCATCTTGTGCAGAGTGGCAGAAGGAGAAAAGAGGCAGAATGTCTCCAGCTCACTGGCTTTATACTTGCACACAACAAAAGACATGCATAACAAAGGCTGACATCCCTCATTATCTTAATCCCCCCATTGTCTTGGTATTTCCTCTCCTCGCCTTAGGGGGTGAGGGTGGCTCCTCCGGTCTCCTCCGCCGTGTCTGGGAACGTCTTTGTTCTTCACTCGGCGGTTGAGAGCCTTTGTCCTTTCAGAGGTGTGAAGTCCTTTACATATGTAATTACTAAACATTTCCACATGCTTCAACATATGTAGGTTATGGAATATATGATTAATATAGACCACAGGCCCCCCAAACAACTAAGAAAGGACAATAGAAAGGTTCACAGTCTAAGATAGTTACTATGACATACTAAGTGTTACATCTCTTGCCACGGAAGAAACTTTCCAGCAGCCATGCTCCTAAGAGAGTTCAGTGGTAATCATAACAGCATAGTAAAATCATAAGTCAGTCCTAAACTGTTGCAGCACAATTAGTGAACAATTGTGGAGTGGTTTGTATCAGTCTCTGTGCTGTCTGGGTTTTAATCTTCTCCCAAAACTGCTGTAGGTTGGTTTAGGCGTCCTGCTGGGACCTTCTTGTGAGGAATCTGCAATGTGGGAAGGAGAGAGGTTAACTGTTCCCTGCCGGGGGGCTGAGTCTTTTCTCTTGGGGGGTCTACCCCGCCGAGGTGCTCTCGCCAACTGTGCAGGCTCGTCTTTCAACAAGAAGGCAGGTTTAAGTCTGTCAATGCTGACTGTTTCTTTTCTATCCCCAAAATCAAGCACAAAGTGTTTATCACCATGTTCCAGCACTCTGAATGGCCCATCGTATGCTGGGCGGAAAGTTGGTTTTAAAGCTTCATGCTTAACAAAAACGAACTCAGCGTTTTTTAAAGCTTGAGGGACGAAAACCCGTGGGAAGGAGTGATGAGCTGGACCGGGGAGAGAGCCCGGTCCGTTGCTGCCTAAAAACCTTGGGACTGGAAGGTGCCCTGGCTCTGGGTTCTCTGGTAAAAATTCACCTGGAAGCCTGAGAGGTTGTGCAAAGACTAATTCTGCAGGAGAGGCGTCTAGATCCTCTTTAGGTGCAGCACGCAACCCCAATAAAACCCAGGGAAGTTTATTTACCCAATTTGTGTCCGTTAGTGAGGCTCTGGGGGCAGCCTTTAAAGACCTGTGAAAACGCTCGCATAACCCATTAGCCTGAGGGTGATAAGCGGTGGTGCGATGAATTGTTGCCCCTAAGCTGTTGGACATGGCTGACCAGAGCTCTGAGACAAATTGAGGCCCCCTATCGGACGTGATGTCCGATGGGACGCCGAAACGTGCCACCCAGTTTGTCAAAAAAACGCGAGCGACTTCCTCCGCTGTGGTTGCCGCTAGAGGGACTGCCTCTGGCCAGCGTGTGGTGCGGTCTATCATTGTTAACAGGTGTGTGAAACCTTGGGAGGAAGGTAGTGGCCCCACGAGGTCGACATGAACGTGGTCGAACCTTCTAGCAGGGATTGGAAAAGGCTCCAGAGGGGCTTTTGTGTGTCTGTGTATTTTGGCGCGTTGACAAGAAATGCAAGTTTTTGCCCATTCTTTTACGTTTTTGCGCAGGCCTGGCCACACAAACTTTTCGGCGACCATTTTAACCGAGGCGCACACACCTGGGTGCGCGAGGGAGTGAATTGCATCGAAAATACAGCGGCGCCATGTAGCTGGTACTAACGGGCGAGGTCGGCCGGTTGAAACATCACATATTAGGGGGGGTACGCCGTTGCGTAAACCCTTTTTCTCCAGCCTTAACCCTGTTGGTCCAGACAGGAGTGCGCGCACGTCCGCGTCACCGCTTTGTTCCTCCGCCATGGCTGCATAATCTATCCCTGCATGGATAGGTGCTGCGTATGTGTCTGTGTTAGTGAAGAGTTCTGCTGCTGAGGCAGTATAATCTGTCTCCCCACGCTCTGGTGGTGTCACAGCGCGAGAGAGACAGTCTGCTACTACGTTAAGTTTGCCTGCCATGTGTCGAATGTCTGTGGTGAACTCTGAAATCGCAGCTAGCTGTCTTTGTTGCCTGCCTGACCATGGTTCTGAAATTTTAGCCATAGCAAAGGTGAGCGGTTTATGGTCTACAAAAGCCGTGAAACTCCGCCCTTCTAACCAGAACTGGAAGTGGCGGATGGATAAATGAAGCGCCAGCAGCTCTCTGTCAAAAGTGCTGTATTTACGCTCAGTTTGGTTTAGCGATTTGCTAAAGAATGCTAAAGGTTGCCAGACCCCGCTGACAAGTTGTTCTACAACTGCCCCTATAGCTAGGTCTGAAGCGTCTGTGGTTAGCGCGATGCGGGCCAAGGGATCTGGGTGAACTAACAATGTGGCGTTAGCTAGGGCGCTTTTTACTTCCGTGAAAGCGCGTTTGCGCTCCGGGGTCCATTCGACCGCGTTGGAAGCTTTCTTTGTTTTGAGCGCGTCATATAGGGGCTGCATGAGCTGAGCTGCGTGGGGGAGGAAGCGGTTGTAAAAATTAACCATCCCTAAAAATTCCTGTAGCGATTTGACCGTTTGTGGCCGTGGGAAACTTTCTATCGTGTGAACTTTGTCTGGAAGCGGAACTGCCCCCTTCGGAGAGACTTTGTGTCCTAAAAAATCAATTTGTGACACGCCGAATTTGCATTTGGCTGGATTGATTATTAGCCCGTGCACTTCTAGCCTCTGAAAAACCGTAGTGAGGTGCTGCTCGTGTTCTTCCTCAGACGAGCTGGCTACCAGCATGTCGTCGAGGTAGACGAAGACAAAAGGAAGGTCGCGTAGGACCGCGTCCATCATTCGTTGAAAAGTTTGAGCAGCGCCTTTGAGGCCGAAAGGCATTCACAGAAATTCAAAAAGGCCGAAAGGGGTTATTACCGCTGTTTTAGGAATGTCTTCTGCTCGGACTGGGACTTGGTGATAACCGCGGACTAAGTCTATTTTTGAAAAAATGCGCGCACCCGCCAGATGTAGTGAAAAATCTTGAATGTGAGGAATTGGGTAACAGTCATGCGCTGTAGCGTTGTTTAATCTGCGGTAATCTCCGCACGGTCTCCAAGAACCGTCGGATTTCGGAACCATGTGAAGTGGTGAGGTCCAGGGGCTCTTCGAGCGTCTAACAATGCCCAATTTTTCAAGAGTTGTAAACTCGTCCCGTGCTATGTTGAGCTTGGCCGCGTCTAAGCGGCGAGCTTTGGCAAAAACGGGTGGTCCCATTGTGGGAATGAAGTGTTCAACCCCGTGTTTAGCCACAGTGGCTGAGAATTTGGGAATTGTGAGTGCTGGAAATTGGGTGAGGAGTTGCTCAAACTTACCTCCTGCCGTGGTGACGTTGGTCTGCACAGGTGGTGGAGAAACTCGGGCTGAGCATGGAATAGAAGCAAAGGACAGTGCATTAACCAGGCGCCTATTTGCTAGATCCACTAATAACCCATGTGCACACAAAAAATCTGTGCCTAATAAGTTAAAACTCACCGCCGCTACAACAAATGTCCATCTGTAGCTGCGGCCGTGGATGAGGAGGTGCAGGCTCTTTTCGCCGAACGTGTCGATGCTAGAGCCGTTGGCTGCCACTGCTCCGTTGCCCCGGGTGCCCGTGGCTCGATCTGCGTGGGAGGGCATGACGAAACTCAGCTGGGCTCCTGTGTCGATGAGGAACTGCTTGCCTGTGTGTCCATCCGTCACGTACAACAGCTTATTCTTCTCGCCGAGAACCGCTGCCGTTAACGGCTCTCGGCTTTGGCGTTTCCCGAAATCACAAATTTTGCAGGGGGGAACGCATTTGCGGGCCTTCTCGGCGAAGCGGTGGTGATAATAACAGATGTCGCTCTGTCTGTTACGTTTTGGCCGTGTCGCTGTCACCGTGGGCTGGGTCTGCTCAGTGGGTTGTGGCTCCTCATGGCTCGGGTCGTCAGCTTTGAGGTCTGCGGATGCTGCTGTGGGTGTCAGCTCCTTGCAGGCGTTGACGAGCCGATGAGCTTTGTTGGCCAGTGCGCGGAAGTCTTGTTGGTTGTTGCATTTCATGCTGGCGAGTGTCCCTCTCATGTGTGGCGGCAGCGTGCTGAGGAATATAAACTGGAAGAGGAAGTTGTCATTGTCCTCTTCTTTGAGCTGTAGCAAATCCTCCATGAGGGTCTTCGGTTTGCACCCTCTGTGGCCGTAGACCGCCAGGATCTTCTCGGCTCTCTCTTCCGCTGATGGGACGTAGTTCGCCACGATGGTTGCTTTGAGCGTCTCATATTTGTCCCGGGCCGGTGGTCGCCGGATCATGCTCCGCACACACTTCAAAGTGGCGGCATCGAGTTTGGAGACGATATGGTAGAATTTGGTATCGTCAGCCGTGATGCCCGCCAGTGTAAACTGGGCTTCAGCCTGCTGAAACCAAGAGGCGGGGTCTTCTTGCCAGAAGTCTGGCAGCTTGACGGCGACGGCATTCGTGCATACCATCACTGCTGTGCCCGCCGGGTGAGAGTGCCTTGCCTCGGCTCTCACGGCGGTGCTGGTGCTCGGTTGAGCCCTCTCAATCTCTTCTGCCGGGGGGAACAGTTGTCCATCTGTTCCCTCGTCTGCGTGGTTGCTGGCGTCTGCCTGGGTCGCCACGGATGAGTCGATTGCGGGGGTACGCCTCAGGATCATACTCGCGTCGGGGTCACTAGTGTAGAAGAGCTTGGAAATGAAGAGGCGATTTGATTTATAAACCAAAGTTTAATAATCAGCTCTTCTAACAAGTCTCATCTTGTGCAGAGTGGCAGAAGGAGAAAAGAGGCAGAATGTCTCCAGCTCACTGGCTTTATACTTGCACACAACAAAAGACATGCATAACAAAGGCTGACATCCCTCATTATCTTAATCCCCCCATTGTCTTGGTATTTCCTCTCCTCGCCTTAGGGGGTGAGGGTGGCTCCTCCGGTCTCCTCCGCCGTGTCTGGGAACGTCTTTGTTCTTCACTCGGCGGTTGAGAGCCTTTGTCCTTTCAGAGGTGTGAAGTCCTTTACATATGTAATTACTAAACATTTCCACATGCTTCAACATATGTAGGTTATGGAATATATGATTAATATAGACCACAGTGGGTTTTTTTTTTAACTTGGAACAGATTCTGAATGTTGCTGGGCAATGTACAAGGTTTTAAGAAAGAGAAAAGGTGAATTAGATGGGTGCCTATATTCTGTTTTGTTTATAATTCTTATTGCTCGTTTTTCTAGTATGGATAATGATTGCGTATTGTTTTGTAAGTGTTCCCCCATACTTCCACACAGTATGTCAAGTATGAGAGTGTGAAAGAACAGTACAGTGTGTATAAAGATTTAGTACTGATATAATCTTTTACCTTATATAACATTGTAACTGATTTGGAAATTTTTTTTAACATACAGTGATGTGAAAAAGTGTTTGCCCCCTTCCTGATTTCTCACTTTTTTGTATGTTTGTCACACATGTTTCAGATCATCAAACAAATTTAAATATTAGACAGACATAACACAAGTAAACACAAAATGCAGTTTTTAAATGAAGGTGTTTATTATTAAGGGAAAAAAATCCAAACCTACATGGCCCTGTGTGAAAAAGTGATTGCCCCCTAAACCTAATAACTGGTTGGGCCACCCTTAGCAACAACAACTGCAATCAAGCATTTGCGATAACTGGCAATGAGTCTTTTCCAGTGCTGTGGAGGAATTCTGGCCCACTCATCTTTGCAGAATTGTTGTAATTCAGCCACATAGGAGTGTTTTCAAGCATGAACCATCTTTTTAAGGTCATGCCATAGCATCTCAATCGCATTCAGGTCAGGACTTTGACTAGGCCACTCCAAAGTCTTCGTTTTGTTTTTCTTAAGCCATTCAGAGGTGGACTTGCTGGTGTATTTTGGATCATTATCCTGCTGCAGAACACAAGTGTGGTTCAGCTTGAGGTCACAAACAGATGGCCAGACATTCTTCTCCAGGATTTTTTGGTAGACAGCAGAATTCATGGTTCCATTTACCACAGCAAGTCTTTCAGGTCCTGAAGTAGCAAAACAGCCCCAGACCATCACACTACCACCACCGTATTTTACTGTTGGTATGATGTTCCTTTTCTGAAATGCTGTGTTATTTTTACGTTGAAAGTAATGGGACACACATCTTCCAAAAAGTTCAACTTTTGTCTCATCAGTCCACAGAGTATTTTCTCAAAAGTCTTGAGGATCATCAAGATGTTTTCTGGCAAAATTGAGTCAAGCCTTTATGTTCTTTTTGCTCAGCAGTGGTTTTCATCTTGGAACTCTGCCATGCAGGCCATTTTTGCCCAGTCCCTTTCTTTTGGTGGAGTCATGAACACTGACCTCAACTAAGGCAAGTGAGGCCTGCAGTTCTTTGGATGTTGTTGTGGGGTCTTTTGCGACCTCTTGGATGAGTTGTCGCTGTGCTCTTAGGGTAATTTTGGTCAGCCGGCCACTCCTGGGAAGGTTCACCACTGTTCCGTGTTTTCACCATTTGTGGATAATGGCTCTCACTGTGGTTTGCTGGAGTCCCAAAGCTTTAGAAATGGCTTTATAACCATTTCCAGACTGACAGATCTCAATTACTTTGTTTCTCATTTGTTCCTGAATTTCTTTGGATCACAGCATGTTTTTGAGGATCTTTTGGTCTACTTCACTTTGTCAGGCAGGTCCTATTTAAGTGATTTCTTGATTGATAACAGGTGTGGCAGTAATCAGGTCTGGGTGTGGCTAGAGAAATTGAACTCAGCTTTCCAAAGATGTGATAAACCACAGTTAATTTATGTTTTAACGGGGAGGGGGGTCACTTTTTCACATAGGGACATATAAGTTTGGATTTTTTTCCCCTTAATAATAAACACTTTCATTTAAAAATGCATTTTGTGTTTACTTGTGTTATCTTTGTCTTGTGGCAGTTCGTTTTAACCCCACAACAGACTAAGGACAGACAACTCGCTACTCCTGGTTTTTTCCGCTACACTGCTGTGATAATGTCACCTTTGATGCATTGTGTTCATGCGCCCTGTCCTTACTGTGACCTAGAGACTCAGATCAATATGTAGATGTGCCTGTTAGCCTCTTTGTCCTGCACCTGGAGCAAGGTCTAGCTAATCTGCCCATTGTGATGTATGTCTCACAAATGCAAATATCTCCTGCCTGTTCTGTTATCCCTTTGATCTTACTAACTGTTGGGGTATGTTCCTTTGATGTATTGTTATGGTCAAGTATTTAAGCTGCAACTCTGTAACGCAATCCCTCTCTCACTCTGATCCTGCAACTGGTAGACACACAGTGTCCGCCTCTCCTTCTCTGAGAGCCTTGGGATCCCGCTCCGGGCTGCTCACACTATGCACCGGAGAGGGGATCCCGTGACGGCGGTATGATTAATAAAACTTCCTTAAAACCACAGCATCGCTGCTTATTTTTTCATGCCGCTGCACTGGTGACCCCGCTTGAAAGCACACGTTTTGTGCAAAGCAACTTCTGGTCTGGACCGCGACACTGGTGACCGCTTCACGCTTCACGGTGAGATCTGCACGCCTGAGATCTGCACATCCACGCTGGACCGGCCGCTCTCACAGAGACCGCACGCACCTCGTCCTCTCTCCACGACGGCAACCTCCAGGGCCGACGGAGAGCGCAGCGCGTGGAACTGAACGCACCATGGCCGCACGAGCGACAACGATCGTCTCCTCCCTCTCACCGCTCCAACGCAGCTGCACGAGCCCGGGGCACAAAGATCGTCTACTGCCTCGCACCGCTCCAACGCATCTCCACGAGCCCGAGGCACAAAGATCGTCTATTGCCTCGCACCGCTCCAACGCGTCTCCACGAGCCCGAGGGACAGAGATCGTCTACTTCCTCGCACCGCTCCAACGCACCACGACCGAACGACGCAACAGCTCAACCTGGATTTTTATCGGCGCCGTCTGCGCCAATCTCCACCAAGTTTCTGCACCCTGACTCGCCACTCCAGCGGCCCACCCACGCACTGAACCCCCGCGCACGCATCGGGGAGTTACAAGGACGGCGCATCACGCACGGGACAAGTAACGGCTCCACAGACTGCCTTCCTCCTTCGCCGCTGCCCTTCAGGGCTGCTTGCTCACCTGAGGCACGCATGCAGCATGCTCGAAGGATTTGTTAACAGTCTCAGCCACGCCAAAGACCGCCATCATCCTCCGCCGCTGCTCACAGAACCTTCAGGGCTGCTCGTTCACCTGAAGCAAGCACGCAGCTCGCCACTGGATTTTTTAATGGTCTTAGCCACAGCACAAAGGGATTTCAGCCGTCAGCTGTTCCCGGGGGCTTTGGGGTTGCTTCAGCACCTAAAGCCAACAGTCCCTCTGCTTTGTTTACTTTTTTTTTCTTACAGCCGCTCCTGCTTTTCTTCATGGCCACGAGAGGAGTCAGAGACTAATTTTTTCTTCTTGTGGACCGCTGCACGTTCAACGGGACCAGCCCTTCGACATTGCGGACCCACAAGCAATATTTGCGCGGCCCAGACGTTTTCATTGTCTCCGGCCGGCTTTTACTCCCCTCCCTCCCCCTCCGCCTGCAGCGAGCTTCTCCCACAGCTCGCTCACACAGATGGATTATCGAGGTCGCGGCCCCCTGCCGCGTCCTCTGGGGGGGAGCGTGTGGCGGTTCGTTTTAACCCCACAACAGACTAAGGACAGACAACTCGCTACTCCTGGTTTTTTCCGCTACACTGCTGTGATAATGTCACCTTTGATGCATTGTGTTCATGCGCCCTGTCCTTACTGTGACCTAGAGACTCAGATCAATATGTAGATGTGCCTGTTAGCCTCTTTGTCCTGTACCTGGAGCGAGGTCTAGCTAATCTGCCCATTGTGATGTATGTCTCACAAATGCAAATATCTCCTGCCTGTTCTGTTATCCCTTTGATCTTACTAACTGTTGGGGTATGTTCCTTTGATGTATTGTTATGGTCAAGTATTTAAGCTGCAACTCTGTAACGCAATCCCTCTCTCACTCTGATCCTGCAACTGGTAGACACACAGTGTCCGCCTCTCCTTCTCTGAGAGCCTTGGGATCCCGCTCCGGGCTGCTCACACTATGCACCGGAGAGGGGATCCCGTGACGGCGGTATGATTAATAAAACTTCCTTAAAACCACAGCAATGCTGCTTATTTTTTCATGCCGCTGCAGTCTAATATTTAAATTTGTTTGATGATCGGAAACATTTAAGTGTGACAAACGTACAAAAAATGAGAAATCAGGAAGGGGGCAAACACTTTTTCACACCACTGTAGTTGATATACAACTTCCAGCTTAGTTTGTTGTTAGCTTAGATCCACAGATACAGTGCAACTCCTTCTGACCTTCTCTATACTTCTCCATCAGCACTCTTAGAGCAAACATTGCATCTGTAGTACTCTTTCTTGGCATGAAACTGTACTGCTGCTCACTGATTGTCACCTCTCCTTTTAACCTGGCTTCAACAACCCTTTCTCATATCTTCATATTGTGGCCGATCAACTTTATGCCTCTGTAGTTACTACAGCTCTAGTACTAGATACTAGTGTGGCTATCACAGTCACCTGACTTGAACCTTATTGAAAATCTCTGGTGGGATCTGAAAAAGGTGGCTACAACATGCAAACCCAAGAATTTGGAGAAACCACTTGTGATATTAGTGTGCTGAGCTATTTAAATTGTTCTTGTTAGATCTGTTTATTGCAAACAGCTGCTAGGTTTTACATTTTGCCAATAAACCTAATTTGTAGTGCAGTTGGGGTTGAATAATTTTGATTGCAACTGTAGGTTGGGCTGTTGGGCTAAGCAGTGTACTAACAAACATTGGCTGAATACTGATACTTGCTTGAATTCATCTTGCCCGCCACATGATGCAGGTTTAAAGTACCAGAGGAAGTGAAGCAGCCCCAGAGCATCACTGAGCCACTGCCATGCTTCACTGTAGGCAGGGTGTTCTTTTCAGTATATGCTTCATTCTTTCTCCTCCAGACATACCTCTGATCCACAGGCCTGGAAAGTTCCAGTTTTGTTTCATCACACCACAGAACAGAATTCCAAAATCTCTTTGGCTTATTTATATAGTTGTGAGCAAATTGGAGCCAACTTTTCTTGTGTTTTGGGGTCAGTAGTGGTCAGTGACGTGCAGTGAGATTCATAGCTGGTGAGGCTATGATGCGTTCAGAGCCAGATATACAAATTGGATTTTATAAATAATTTTAACAAAACAAGTGTAAGGTATTTTATTGAATTACCTCTTAACCCTTTAACTGCCAAATTCCCTGGGGCAATGCAAGGCAACTCAAGTGCCCCCCCCCCCCCCCGTGGTCAAGAGTGGTAAAAAATTTTGTGGCGGAGTGGTTAGCACTGCGGCAGCACAGCAACTCACCCTTGGCTGGGGGATCCTGGGTTCGATCCCAGCCCCCGACCAACAATGATCTGTGTGGAGTTTGCATGTTCTCCCCGTGTCTACGTGGGTTTACTCCGGGATTTCTCTGGTTTCCTCCCACATGCCAAAAACATGCAGGTTAGGTTAATTGGCATCAAACTGGGGATTCTAAATTGTCCTTAGGTATGACTGTGAGAGTGAATGGTTGTCTGTCTCTCTGTGTTGGCCCTGCGATGGACTGGCGATCTCTCCAGGGTGTACCCTGCCTCTCGCCCAAAGTTGCTGGGATAGGCTCCAGCCCCCCCGCGACCCGAAAAGGATTAAGCAGAAGAAGATGAATGAAAAAAATAGTTCAGATTTCCAAGGCTATAACTTGAAAGTTACAAGCAATAATGGCTTACTGTCAATTAGAAAGATGTAGAATATGATCAAAAGTTTCAGATAGGAATAAATTTATGCATCTAATTTGCATAATGTCGCAGCAGCTATATAAATTACATAACTCGGTCAAAAGTGGACTTTGGACACATTTACATAAAGAATGGTCCGTTTTTTTTTACGCTGATTTGTCGACAGTGGTATGTTGACAAGTATGTTGACAGGGCTATGGGACAAGTATAATGTATTAAGTTATTTTACAAACAGGTTTTTTGGACACAAAATTCATTATACTTTGTTGGTCCTGCGCAGCCTCTTATTGTGATTTCCTGCCTCCCCTGACTGCACGTCAATGGTAGTGGTGCACATCTTGGAGTTTGGGCATGGAGCCCTTCAGCATTTAGTATGCGCCTTACTGTGGAAAGTGAAACCTCAGTGCCTGCTGCCAGCAAGTATTGCTGCAGGTCTTCTGCTGTCAGTCAAGGATTTTTGACCACCTGCCTTCTCAGGACTCTGGTGACAGCCGTTGATAGCTTCCTCTCTGTCATGTCCAGGTAGTGTAGCCACTGTTCCTTTAAACTTGCAAACTATGCTTCTAACTGTACCTCTTGGAACATTCAGGGCCTTTGCTATCTTTTTGTAACCTTTTCATTGTTTGTACAAGGGAATGGTCTCTTCTCTGAACTTTTTGCACAGTTGTCTTGACTTAACCATATTTTTAACAGGCAATCAAACATCACCATCAACAGTCCAGGTTTTTGAGGTGTTTTATCTCAAGCACACCTGATGCAACTAATGAAGCCCTTGATTGGTTGCATCAGGTGAGCTTGAAACCACACCTGATGAATTCCTCCTGTGAGGAATTCCATTCAGGGGTTTGGATAATTTTGAGACTGCAGTAGTCATTGCAAGTTGGATTTAGTGTTGAATTTTGATCAAATCCTTTTAATATTAGTTTTAATTAACTATTTAAACTGTTCTTGTGTAATTTCTTTACTGCAAACACCTGAAATTTTTTTACATTTTACCAATCAACCTGAAATGTAATAATCAGGTCGAATAATTTTGATTGCAACTGTAGAAAAGCAGTGCTAGCAGCCATATATTGAACATGACCACTCCCCCCTGCACTATGTGTGTACGGCTCTGTAATCATCCAGCAGCTCAGACAGATCAGCTCTGTCCAGGATTATCTCCTACAGAGGCAACTGGAACCCAGTGATTTACTGTAGGCAGACCTTCCACCTCTGCTCCTGCCTCAGTAGAACCTACTGAACCTTGAATAACCTAAATCGCACTGGGACTGATGGTGAGTTTCTTTTCTTGGAGCCGTAGGATTAGAGTTAAGTGATTTAGAGGATGTCTAAGTCGACTGAGTTCCCAAACAACTAACTAGAAAACCAAGATTGTTTACTGATGTTTGCGGCCAGATTTAACTGAAATGCATCATCATTTGACTGATCTGAGTGTGACAAGGATTTTTCCCTTTTTTTTTTTATTTAAGTTTTTGTAAGGGGTATACAGGTCATTACAGCATTGCATTGTTTACATTTTCATCACGTTCCCTTATTTTTTGCTATTTGACAACATTGGTAGGATAGTTATTACAACACCCCCCCTTTTTTTTAAAAAAAGTGAAAGAAAAAGTGAAATTAAGGAGAATTAAATAAAAAAAACAACAACAAACGAATAAACAAACAAACAGAACAGCAAAAAACAAACAAACAGAAAATTAAGTAATTAAAAGTAAAAGAGCAACTGAGTAGCCTTGGAACAAAGAGCAGGACCATTATTGAAATGGTATTTTTCAAAGATTAGATCTAATGGAAGACACATATGCGATCCAGGGTTGCCAAAAGTTCATGAACCCATCCATGTCCTGTCTCAGTGCGAATGTCAACTTTTCCATCGAGTAAATGTCTTGAATCACGTTAATCCAATCTTCAGGTGTAGGACAGTCCTTCAGCATCCATTTTTTAGTTAGGGCTTTTTTACTTGCCAATATTAAAACATTGAATAAGTATTTATCTCCTCGTCTTTCCAGTGAGTCCGGTAGTAAACCCAAATACAAAGTTACAAAAGAAAAGGGAACTGTTATTTTGAATATTTTCCCCAATATTGTCTGTACGTTGGTCCAATATTGGTGGATAACTGGGCATGACCAAAACACATGAAAATGATTTGCAGTCTTTTCACCACACAAGCGCCAACAGTTCAACCCCTTATGGGTAAATTTGTTTTGTGCAGGTGTTCTGAAAAATCTTACCAAGTTTTTCCATCCAAATTCTCTCCACTGCAGGGATGAGGTACTTTTCCATTGCTGTTTATTTAGCTTTTCCCATATTTCCAATTGTAAAGTGAAATTCCCCTCTTCTTCCCATCTCTCTTTTATATATGATGTGTTGTCTCCTTTTAAGTCTTGAAGACCTTGGTATATTTTAGAAATGTATCTGATCCCTGGGATCCCTTTATATGCCATTAAGAAGACCTTCAGAACACCTGACTGGGCCCTTTCCAAATCCTCCTTTTTAAGTATATTGTTTATGTGGTGTCTAAGCTGAAAGAACCTGTAAAGATCTTGATATATTAGACCTTGTTTTTTCAAATCTTCAAAACTTCTTAAAGTTTGCCCCTTAAAAAAATCGTAATATTTTATCAGCCCTTTCTCTTTCCACTCTTTAAATCTAGTGTCTGTTTTATTGGGGGTAAAGTCTTGATCATAGGCAATCCATTGCAGAAGTCGATAGGGCTCTTTAGCTTGATTCTCTCTGACTATCTTAAACCAAATTTTTAGCGGGGTCTCTATCCACGGGTTAGTGTTATTCAAGAGTTTAGTTAAGGCATTGTTCCCTATTATCGCCTGTAGGGGGATGTCACTTGTTATTTGGCATTCCATCTCCTTCCATTGTGCAGTGTAGACTGGGTTACATATCTCTACTAAAGTTTTAATTTGTGCAGCTTTAAAATAATCCCTGATATTTGGCAGCGCGAGCCCACCTTTGTTTAGCTGTAGGGTTCTATATCTGATTCTAGGTCTCTTACCCTGCCATATGAATCTTGAGATCCTTCTGTCCAGCTCCTGCCATGTTTTTTTGGGAGGTTCTACCGGTATTGTTTGGAAAAGGTATAGAAGACGTGGAAGTATATTCATTTTGACTGCTTCAATTCTTTGTGCAGTACCTAAGAATGATATCATATTCCATCTTGCTAGGTCAGATTTTATTTTTGTCACCAGTGGATCATAGTTTAGTGTTATAATTTTGTCGAGTTGTTTCGGGATATTGACCCCCAGATATTTCATAGATTCCAACTCTCAGTTAGTTTTGAGTTCATTTAGTGAAAAAGGATTTGGGTCATAGTTGAATGTTAAAACTTGGGTTTTATGCATGTTTAATTTGTACCCCGATAAATCTCCATAGTCTGAAAAAACTGAGATTAGTTCTGGTAGAGAAGTGTCTGGCTGCCCTAGGTATATTAAAATGTCATCAGCAAAGAGTGCTATTTTATGTTCCTTCTGACCAAGTGTAATACCTTGAATTTCTTGATTTTGTCTTATCCATTGGCTCAGAGGTTCTATGAAGATTGCAAAGAAGCAGTGGAGACAGGGGGCAGCCTTGACGACATCCTCTTTCCAGCTCAAAAGATGATGATAAATTACCGTTAATCCTTATTTTAGCTGTTGGTTTTTTATATAATGCCTGTATAGTTCTAATGAAGTTGTTATGAAAATTGAAACTGGATAAGATTCTATATAGGAAAGACCAGTCAACCGAATCGAATGCTTTTTCAGCATCTAATCCCAATATGACTGCATTTAAGTTATATTTTTTTATATGATGAATTATGTGTAAAGTGCGTCGAATGTTGTCTTGTGTCTGTCTTTGTCTTATAAAACCTGTTTGGTCTAAGTGAATTAAGTCTGTCAGTATGTTTTCTAACCTTTTGGCAAGGATAGTGGTAAAAAGCTTATAGTCCTGATTTAATACATTGATTGGTCTGTAGTTGGAGCATTCTAGTTTATCCTTTTCAGGTTTAGGTATAACTGCAATGACCCCTTCTCTCCAGGAGGGGGGGATTTCCCCTGTGTGGAGGACGTAGTTAAATGTTTTCAGGAGGAGAGGAGATAGTTGCTGTTTAAAGGTTTTGTACCATTCTGCTGTATAGCCATCTGCTCCTGGGGATTTGTTAGCTTTAAGTTTCATAATTGCTTTTTCCAATTCTTTAGGTTGTATTTCTGACAGTAGGGTTTTATTTTGTGATTCCGTAAGTTGGGGAAGGTTTAATGTGTTTAGGAATGTCTCGGATGCGTTTTTATGTTTTTTGTGGGAGTATAAGTTCTTGTAGTAATTCTCGAAGCTTTTAAGAATATCCTGAATTCTGAATTTTATTTCCTTTGATACTGGGTCTCTGATTTTGTAGATTGCTCTTTCCGTTTGTTGTTTCCTCAATTTATAGGCTAGTAATTTTGCCGATTTACTGCCTGCTTCATAGTGTTTTTGTTTCAGAAATGTAAGTTTCTTCTGGATTTCTATTGTGTAGATCTCATTTATTTGATTTTTAATTTCTTTAATCTTGAGCGAGCCATTAGAATGAGTGTTGTCTTTGTGTTCTTTTTCTAGGTTCTTGAGCTCTGACTCTAGTGTGATTAGTTTTTCTTGTCTCAGTTTCTTTTGGGTTGCCAGTTTCGCAATAATTTTTCCCCTTATTACAGCTTTGCACGCATCCCACAGTATTAAAGGGGATACTTCTCCATTATCGTTTTCTTCCAAATATCTGAGAATATCTGATTCCAATTCATCTTTCAGTGGTCCTTTCAGGACACTTGAATTCAACCTCCAGGAAAATGTATTATTTGTGTATTTTTGGATGTTTAAGTCCATATAGATCGGACTGTGGTCGGAGAGATCCATCAGTCCTATTTTACATGTTTTTACTCTTCCAATGTCTCTATTAAACATAAAAAAGTAATCAATCCTTGAGTAAGATGAATGTGGCGTTGAATAAAAAGTATAATCTTTTACATTGGGGTTGAATTCCCTCCATACGTCACAGATTCCCATTTCTTTTAGTAGCATCCAAGTATTCCTATTTTGGGTGTTATTTTGATGTGAAGAATTACCTGTTGCATCCCAGTATGGATTCAGTCTTAGATTGAAGTCTCCACCACATATCACTAAACCTTGGGCTTTAGTTATCATTAGGTCGAATACATTTTTATAAAATTTCCATTTAGCCCCTGGTGGTGCATATACATTCAGCAGGGTGATATCTTCTCCCTCTAGCCGCCCAGTTACCAAACTGTGCCTCCCTTCTTCATCTTTGTGTTCTGATTTTTTTTCAAATGTAATTTTGGTTGATATCAATGTCGCTACTCCCCTCCTCCTCCCTGATTTATATGAAGATGAAGAGATCATTTTAAACCCTTGTCTACTGAGTTTAGTGTGTTCCACGTCTGTTAGGTGGGTTTCTTGTAAAAATATTATTTCTGCTTTGTCTTTTTTCATTTTGCGTAGAATCTTCGATCTTTTAACTGGATTCAGGATCCCTCTTACATTATATGAGGCTATTTTGGTTACACCCTGTTTCTCCATTGTATTTTCTTATTTAGTATAACAGTGTGGTGGCCCTCTTTTTTGCTACTCAGAAAATGAAAGAACATTAAGAACATAAAAAACATTAAGAACATAGTGTACGAAACTTTAAAACAAAAAACTGTCAAAAAAACTTCCTGAGCTGGGGTCTCTTTAAAGACCCTGTAAGAGCCCTGATGGAGTGTAGGCTCTGAGGGAAATTCCTCAAACTCTGTTACGTGTTGAGGGCCCTCTCTTACCCCTGTAAGTTGTCCCATGTTTTTAACGTGAATTTCAGATCCCAATCCGAATTTGTAATGATTTTTTTTTTTTTATGCCTATACCCTATGAGATTGTGTGCACCCTCCCACCCCCATCACAGCAAACATTCACTCTAATACAGTATTTGTTAGTGTGGAGAGAACATGTGGGTCATTGTTACGTTTCTATTTTAACATGATTTTTTTTTCCCCTTTAAATTAAGAAGACATTTGTTTCTAATGCTATAACTGCTCCATGAAAGGTTTACCACATGCTGATTCTGCATCTCCTTTAATGTTTGTTACCTTGTAGGAGGGGGGGGGGGGTGGAAGTGCAGAGTGACTGGAAAGAAAAAAAAACCCAAAAAGGTTGCTATTCCTTCCTGGAACTGGAAAGCTTATCTTTGTAGCTCTGGGGCTGGATTTCCCGCTGCTGGCCCGTGGTTTTTGAAGGTCTCTGAGTGGACCACGTTTGAGCTCTGATTTTCTCGCTCAGATCCGCTGCGGGTTTAAACACCGTTAGCGGGAGTCCTCTTCTTGCCATGTCAGTTGTTGCTTCTTCCGCTGAATTATAGAGACATGACTCTTCCCCGTAAAAGACCCTTAGCTTCGCCGGAAATGGCGTCTGAAAGCGTAGATTCTGTTCCCGTAGAACCTTTTTGGCGTTGTTATATTCCCGTCGCTTTTTAAGAACCTCAGGGGCGTAATCGTGCTCCACGAAGACTTTTCTCTCATGATGCATCAATCCTTTTTTCTGCCAAGCCCGTCTTACAACCTCTTGTTTTATTTTGAAATTGGCGAATCTCACCACCACAGAACGTGGGGGCGCTTCCGGGGCTGGCTTTGCGGCAAATGTACGATGGGCCTTTTCTATCTTCAAATCGGTGGTTTGTGGAATATCCAACTTCTCTCTCAATAAGGATTCCACGCATTCCGCCACTGTGTTGAAACTATCTTCAGCTCCTTCTTTCAGACCGTGAATTCTGATGTTATCTCGTCTCTGTCTTCCTTCTTGGTCGGTTAGCTTAGCCTCCAGCCTTGACTGTTTTCTGTGTAAATCCAGCACAGAATCTTCAAGCACTTTTTTTTTCCCACAATATCTTTATTGAACCTTTTTTTTTAACAAACATGATACAAACAATCAAACACTAACACTAAAGTACTACAAAAAAAAAATGCACTAAAAACACCAACAACCACCAACAAAATCAAGTCTTCAACAATGCTCCTCTGTTTAGTCTAGACAATCCAATACATAAGTATACATATTATGTTCACCAGTTTGGAATTTACAAGGTCCACACACATCATTCACCTTCTTCTTCAAGAGTTATGTTTAAATTTTTTACATAATCAATAAAAGGTCTCCATATATTCTCAACACAATTTCCTTTGATTTCAGTATATATGTTATTCTTTCTAATGGAAGGTTTGTTAACATCTGTCTTAACCACTGAGTCACATCTGGTCTATGAGTCTTTTTCCATAATAGTGCAATACATTTTTTGGCATTAAGCAAACTGAGGTCTATGAATGTTCTTTCACTTTTATTAAAGTTATGCTTTTCTGGGTACAGACCCAACAAAAACAGTTTAGGATTCAATATGATTTGTTTTGAGATTATTTTTTCAATTGTTACCCTCACCTCTTCCCAAAACATTCTTATTATTCTACATTCCCATACACAATGAAATAGGGTTCCTTTACTTTCCATGCATTTTGTGCACGTATCTGGTATATTTTTGTTATATCTATTTAACTCCTCCGGTGTAACATACATCCGCATTAACCATTTAAAATGTATCAATTTAAGACGTACATTTATTGATTTGGTTTGAGCTTCTGTACAAGCTAATTCCCATTGTTCCTCTGAAATTTCAGTTTGCAGATCTTCTTTCCAGTAGTTTAATCTTTTCTGTGAATTTTCACTTGAAGATAGTGTCAATGAGTTATAAAACTCTGAAATAATACCCTTTCTTTTACTATCTTTCATCAACATTTTTTCCAAGGATGAATAAATAGGTCGAGTGAGAGCTTTATTTTGATTTGATCGAATAAAGTTTCTAAGTTGAAGATATTTAAAAAAATGTGTTCTATTAAGATTAAATTTGATCCTCAGCTCTTCAAAAGACATTATGTTATCTGCACATGGCAAATATAAATCCTGAATCTTTTGTATCCCTTTTAAATTCCATACTTTAAATACAGCGTCCGCTCTCCCTGGTTTAAAATATTGATTACCCCATATTGGGCTAAATTGTGACAATAAGTGTGGTTCTTTTAAATAGTTTTTAGCTTCACACCATATTTTGATCATATGCTTTACAAATGGATTTTTAACTTGTTTTTGTAATTTTTTTGCCGAATCTGAGTATATGAATATGGGAAGAGGTAAAGGTAAATTGTATGATTCCATTTCAGTCCAGTGAGGGAGATCATTTAATGAAAAATAATATGTCATAGACCTCAGTTGTGCCGACCAATAATACAACATAAAATTTGGACATTTCAGACCTCCACGATCAAATGGTAAATATAATAAAGACAGACGTAATCTAGCCCTCCTGTTGTTCCATAAAAATTCCACTAACTTTTTTTTAATTCTTGAGAATAAATCTAAAGGTGTGGTAAGGGAATGTATTGAAATAAATAAAGTATTTTAGGTAAAATATTACTTTTAAGTATATTGATTCTCCCTATCATCGACATTGGTAGTGACATCCATCTCTGAATTAACTCATTGATATCTGTCATTAAGGCTTCATAGTTGACACTGGCGACTGATTCTAGCTTAGGCACAATTTGGATTCCTAAATATTTAAACTGATTTACAACATTGAATTGATTTACCTCAGGGTCTGGGTAATTTCTCTGGGTCTCATTTAGCATTAATATTGAAGATTTAGTTTTATTTATTTTATAACCTAATATTTCCCCAAAATTCTTTATTAAATTCAACAAGGTCGGAATTGATTTTTTTAGATTCGACATAAACAAAATTATGTCATCGGCGTACAGGGAGATTTTATGTTCTGTTGGTCCAACTTTAATTCCATGTATTTGTGAATGTAAACGTATCGCCATCGCTAAAGGTTCAATTGCCATAGTAAACAGTAAAGGTGAAAGTGGACAGCCTTGTCGACATCCTCTATTGATTTTTATTGATTTTGAAATATTGTTATTTGTTAGGATTTCTGCAGTAGCATTATTGTATATTATCTGAACCCATTTTATGAAATTATTTCCAAGTCCAAACCTTTGTAAGACTTCAAAAAGAAAGGGCCATTCGACTCTATCAAAGGCCTTTTCAGCATCCAGTGATAGGAGAGCTGTATCCGGTGCTTCTTTATTAAAATAAATAATATTAAATAGTCTTCTTACATTATGGAAGCCTTGTCTTCCCTTTATAAAGCCATTCTGGTCTCGATTAATAATATTTGGTAAAATTTCTTGTATTCGTCTTGCTAAAATTTTACAGATTATCTTAAGGTCAGCATTTAATAGGCTTATTGGTCTCATATTTTCACATTTATTAGAGGGCTTACCTGGTTTTGGCAGCAGTATAATTAAGGCATTATTCATGTATGATGGTAAATTATTATTTTGAAATGCTTCTAAAACAATTCCCAAAAAAGGTTTTATTAATTTATTGTTAAATTTTTTATAAAGGTCAACTGGGAGACCATCTGGTCCTGCACTTTTTCCTGATTTCATATTATCAATGGCTAGCCCAACTTCTTCTTGACTAATTTTAGACTCCAATATCTCCCTGTTTTCATTTGGAATACACGGTATAGACAGTTCGTTCAAAAATCTATTTAGTTTTGTTAAATCAGATTCATTTTTGGTATCATATAATTTTTCATAGTAATCTCTAAAGGCTCTGTTGATTTCTAAAGAATCTATGACTACCTGTCCATTACTTATAATACTGGTAATTGGCGTTTTAAATTCTAATTGTCTAATCTGCCATGCCAATAATTTTCCTGCTTTTTCACCTTGTTCATAAAAAGATTGTTTCAATCTTAGAAGACTCGAGGCAGCTCTATTCGCTGATTTTTTGTCGTATTCAGCTCTCAAAATCAGTAATTCATTCTCCAACCTTGGATCACTTCCTGCATACACTTTTTCCTGAAGACTTTTTATTTTATGTTCCAATTGGGCTCTCTCCTCTCGAGTCTTCTTAGATTTTGAACCTGTATAACTAATAATATGTCCCCTAATAAAAGCTTTGAAAGCCTCCCATTTTACACATGCTGATGTTTGTGTAGTATTGATGTCAAGGAACTCATCTATCTGTTTTTCTATATACTTGACAAATTCCTCATCCTGAAGCCATTTATGCTGAAATTGCCATCTACCTGATTCCTTTGTCAATTTTTTATCTACATATATTAAACAGCAGGGTGCATGATCTGAGATCACGATGTTATCATAAAAGCAGTTTTGAATCTTGGACCTTAATTCTGTGGAAATCAAAAAATAATCAATACGTGAGAATGTCTTGTAGGTACTGGAATAACAAGAGTAGGCTTTAACTTGTGGTTTCATTTCTCTCCATATATCTAACAATCTCAATTCTTTCATAAAATGATTAATGGTCATCCTACATCCATTGTGCGTACAATCCAGTCCTGTTGATCTATCTATACCTGGATTCAATGTACAATTAAAATCCCCTGCTATTATATGTTGCCCTGTAAGTGATGATAAGATAAGAAATAAATTAGCAAAGAACTTTTGATCATCTATATTGGGACCATATAAGTTCACCAAATTTATATTTTCTAATAGCAAAGAACCTTGAATGATTACATATCTTCCAAATTTGTCTCCAATTACATTTTTCACTTGAAAAGGGACTGATTTATGTATGAGAGTCATAACTCCCCTGGCCCGGGATGAAAATGATGAGGTGAAAACACTTCCTTGCCATCTACTCCTAATTCTTTTTACATCCTCCTCTATTAGATGAGTTTCTTGTAAAAACACAATTTTTGAACCCATGTCTTTTATTTTATTCATAACTTGTTTAAGTTTTTTAAAATTTTTTAGACCTCTGCAATTCCATGAAGTCAAATTAAGATTAACGCTTTGGTTTATAATCAATAGAGAGTTTGGGATTACCTTGCAGTGTATACATGCTCAAACAGAGAGGCAAAAAAATGAGTGGTTGAACATTCATCCTACAAACTACACACAAACAAATTCCCCCTTCCCACACTTGTGGCAAACCCCCCAAAATCAAAAGAAAAATTCCGTCTCCCGATATAGCCATCGACCGCTCCACATCCACGGGGAACAGCCTAAGCCACTCCTTCATCCTCCCAATCACCCTAACTCTACTGCTTTTAATGACATAACATTAACTCTCCTCTGTAGTTTTCCAACTTAACTCCAAAATTTTTAGCAACTTTGTACATCATAGTTTTTTTTTTGTTTTTTTTTATTATATAATACAATCTATATTTTGTAAATTTACTATTTGCTTCAAGTCAGTCAGATGTCTGTGCAAATGCTTAATTATTCTACCTTATATTTTGTTCATGCTTAGCTCCCACCAGTCTCTTCTTCTTCTTTGATCTTCTTGATGAACTCCTGCGCTTCCTCTGGGGTCTTGAAGATGTGGGTTCTGCCCTCATACGTGGTCAACAGTCTTGCAGGATAGATTACACCATGACGAATCCCAAGGTTGCGCAGCTCCTTACGTATGGGATCAAACTGCTTCCTCAATTGTTGGATTCCTGTGGCCAAATCTGGGTAGAACCGCACCTGCTGGTCCTGGTGTTTAATCTCTCCTTTAGCTCGTGCTGCGTTGAAGATCTTCATCCTGTCTCTGTTGCTGATAAACTTCATAATTAAGGTCCTCGGTGGTCCCTTATCTCTCCGTGGGCCGATACGGTGCGCGCCCTCCAGAATCACTGCCGACCGCAGCTCCGCGCTGCCCAGCGCCTCCGGAATCCACTTTTCCAGAAAGGAACACGAGTCCTGACCTTCGGATTCCTCCGGTAGACCCACCAGCCTCAAGTTGTTCCGTCTCGACCGGGATTCCAAATCCAGGATATTTTCTTCCAGACATTTATTTTTTTTTCCAAAGTGCGCACCTTTAATTGGAGAGAAGTGACGTCATCTTCAGCACTGGAGACACGAAGCTCCATCTCCGCCATTCGTTCTACACAGTCACCCAATTCCTTTCTCATTCCTTCCAACGCTGCCATAATCCCATCAAATCTAGAGGAAAATTCCGCTCTCATTGAACTTATAGCCGCCAGCAACGCACCTGTGTCGCTTATCTTCAAGCACTTTTACTCTTTCTTCAGCTTCCAAGATTCGGTTTTCGGCCTGGTCCATTCTGCTGTTCGCCCTTTTTAGATCCTCTCTGAATTCAAGAAATTCGGCCCGAAATCGTCGTAATTCGTCAAATAGCGATTTCAAGCTAATCCTTTTGTTAGCTAGGCCCAGGTCCTCGTCTTCTGAACGGAGGTCCTCCGGTTCAGATTCTGCGGCCGCTGTGCGTCCTGACCTGGGGAATGTCAGTTTCTTCTGCTTGTGGTTAGGCATGGTGTTATTGTCTTTTGATTTTTAATCTTCCAAAAATCCGTTAGGTCTGATTTTGAGGATGTTTTCCTTGGATTGGGTCTGGGAGTTTCAGTGTTAGGTTGCTATCACCATGGCGTCCAGACCGGAAGTGGATTTTATCCCTTTTAAGATATAATGTGAACTTCAACTTAGTTTTTTCTTTTGTCTCACTGTACAAGATGTGTATTCCTGTCATGGATCTGCGTGAATGCAGCAGGTTATCTTGCTTGTCATTTGCTCTCTGGCTCCTGTCCCTCTGGTCCTTGTGTCAGGAGTGCAGGAGGCTTTACAGTGGGTGGATGAAGTGTTCAGACCTATCTGGGAGCAATAATATGGCAAGTCACGCAAGACATTACCAATATGACTGAAGGGAGAGTTTTGCATCCCGATTCACCTGTTAGCCCTATCCCTCTGTGTGCAAAACAGGGGTAGGGCTAAGGGGTGAATTGGGATTCACCCAAAGGATGCCCTACTCATACAGAAGTTTTCTCTCTACTCAGAATTGCTAAACTCCACCATGACAACTCTGTCTCATCACTCACCACTTCATGTCATCATCTGCCGTTCTCTCTCACTCTTTCCTTCATGAGAAAGGCAGCATAATGCTGACCGCTGTCAATGTGAGGGACATGTTCTTTATATTCTTTCACTGCTGTCACCCATTGCTGATAATAAGATGCTTATAAGGAAAACCAGAAAAGCTATGTTGACATTTAGTGGAGCTAAATCTACTATAAGCCAAACTTGCATGCGTGACCACCTAAGTTTTTCCTCGTAGATCCGATTTTATTAAAAAATCCTTTCTAAACAAACTATCCCTAAAATGTGTAAAATGCAACACAACATGTGAAAGATAAGTCACACAAAGCATATCATTTTCCCGGTAGGTCCGGTTTTTATAAACAAACTGTGTCCTGCCTATATTTTCTAGCATTCCGTACAGAATGTTCAGTATCCCTGGAACATGTACAGACCATTAACTAGCAGGGCCGCTACGGAACATGTACATGTAACATTATATTTTCATGTTAGTAAAATGCTTGAGCTAGTAGTACGAGCTAGTGTTCTGTATCTAACATTACAAGAATGTGTTCATAAAACACTCAAGACCGCTAGCGTTCCACATCTGCACCGCGTTACACATTATTGTGCAAGTAGGATTTTAGTGTCAAACATTCAATTTTTTGTTTTTCAATTAAACTCATGGATGGTATTATGTCTCAGGGCTCTTTGGATCACTGATATCAGTCTCAGATACCTGTCATAATTAGTTTGCCAGGTGAGCCCAATTAAAAGAAAACTACTTAAGAAGGATGTTGTTACATTATTAACCATGGCACAGGTTTCAAGCAATATGGGAAAGAAAAAGGATCTCTCTGCTGCCGAAAAGTGTCATATAGTGCAATGCCTTGGACAAGATATGAAAACATTAGATATTTCAGGAAATCTTAAGCGTGATCATCGTACTGTGAAGAAATTTGTGGCTGATTCAGAGCATAGATGGGTTCGTGCAAATAAAGGCATAATGAGGAAGGTTTCTGCCAGACAAATTCATCGGATTAAGAGAGCAGCTGTTAAAATGCCATTACAAAGCAGCAAACTGGTGTTTGAAGCTGCTGGTACTTCTGGAGTTCCACGAACTTCAAGGTGTAGGATACTCCAGAGGCTTGCAGTTGTGCATAAATCTACTATTTGGCCACCGCTAACCAATGCTTAAAAGCAGAAACAGTTGCAGTGGCATCAAGATTAAGGCTATGTTCACACTGCAGGTTTTAATGTTCGTTCCCGATTTTTTTGCACACCTGTGACCCATATTTAGTTTTTTAATGACAGTCTGAACAGCACACATCCAGTTTTTTCACACCAGACCCAGGCCACTTTCATGGTCCTAATTCGGATACATACCTGATATTTTCCAAGTTGACCTCAGTCTGAACGGTCATGTCGCATTTCATCCGACTTTTTCCTCATTGAAGTGACACAGATGTGACAATTCTGTGGTGGCGGATGCAGCAAGCATTGCAGACACAGCTGATTTGTGCTCTCTTTTAATCAGTCTTCTTCCCTTTATTACTGGATCGTAATT
This sequence comes from Pholidichthys leucotaenia, assembly GCA_020510985.1. NCBI lineage: Eukaryota > Metazoa > Chordata > Actinopteri > Cichliformes > Pholidichthyidae > Pholidichthys > Pholidichthys leucotaenia. The sequence goes on from CM035848.1 coordinate 293,131,874, forward strand.
TTGTTGGTTTCAACCACACAACAACTTCAAAATTTCGAAGGGAGGGAGAGAGTTCGGGGTTGAAACCGTCAGACATTACAGGCGCACAGTAACGGCACATTTACTGGACGCTGCAAATTCCTTTTTCTCTGTAAACAGCACACCATGAGTCCTGGCCGCTGTAATATCTAAGATGTAAAGGTAATACTGACATGACTGTGGAGCAGAATGGCCAGATACGGGGATCACAGCAGTCATTTGGGGTGTAGAGGAATGAAGCTGATCTCATTTATTTTGTGCATAATCATTTCTGAATGAGGGCGGCGTGGTGGAGGAGTGGTTAGCACTGCGGCAGCACAGCAACTCACCCTTGGCCGGGGGATCCTGGGTTCGATCCCAGCCCCCGACCAACAGTGATCTGTGTGGACTTTGCATGTTCTCCCCGTGTCTACGTGGGTTTACTCCGGGATTTCTCTGGTTTCCTCCCACATGCCAAAAACATGCAGGTTAGGTTAATTGGCATCAAACTGGGGGATTCTAAATTGTCCTTAGGTATGTAGGCATTGCTGGTTGTGTGTTCTGCCAGCTGATCACGTATCATTCCCTCCTCCAATGTCCCGAAACAACACTTGGTAGACAGCTGCCGTATGTCAGTGACAAACTGGCGGACAAGCTCACCCACTCACTGGTGTCGTTGTCGGAACCGAATCCTCCAGACGGTGGCGTTGTCCGGGGTGGGGAAATGACACACTAGCAACTCGACCACATCCTCATACGAGTTGGTAGCCCCGAGTGTACACAGGATGCACTGGCCCTCGAACCCCAAATTATGCACCAGAAGCACACGTGCCCTCCGTCTGTCTAGCTCACCAAGGTTGAGCGCCGCTATGTAGTTTTGAAAGGGGCAAACCATCTTGACCAAGGCACAGAAGATCACCCAGGAGCTCCAGGAAGCGCCGAAGCGGTGAAACACACGCCTCCATTTTTTATTCTCATCGCCAAAATGTCATGTACAGAATTACCTCTCCAATGACAAGGCCAGGTGCACGTGTGACAGAGATCATCCTGCGCAGTTCGCCCCACACGGGACACGAACCCGCGACCTCTCAGTCAACTACACAGTTCGAGCATGGGAGACACAGCACGATCGCGCTGAGCTAAAGGTCCGACCGATAGCTCAGCGCTACCGATACTGTATGAGGCTTTGGGAGGGAGGTTTACTAACGTTCTACGCCGAACAGTACTAGTTGGCATCCGTTACACTCTCCCCCTTAAACCTCACTCCCATCCGGGTCACGGCACCAGTGTGACAGAGATCATCCTGCGCAGTTCGCCCCACACGGGACACGAACCGCGACCCTCTCAGTCAACTACACAGTTCGAGCATGGGAGACACAGCACGATCGCGCTGAGCTAAAGGTCCGACCGATAGCTCAGCGCTACCGATACTGTATGAGGCTTTGGGAGGGAGGTTTACTAACGTTCTACGCCGAACAGTACTAGTTGGCATCCGTTACACACGATAGAACTCAGCTTTATACAACACAGCCACCAGGCAGGGGCATCAGCAAAGAGACCAAATGAAGATGCCACTGGTATTTACAGGGGCGGTGCAGTGGCGGAGGAGGAAGTGGCCACCACTACACCGCACTTCACAATAATGGCATAAATAACAATGCTACACCATCCTGTCGATGTCCAGAACCCCCCCCCCCCCATTACCCTCTGTGTCCAACAGAACATCCCAGTCTGTACATTCATAGCAGGCTTTCAGAGTCTCTTTAGCATCCAGTGGCCACTTCCTGAATGTCCGAGAAGTTACTGGATGCCTCTGGATGCATGGTGTATAACAGGGCTGAAGATACACCAGATTATGGTCTGATCTACCAAGAGGTAGAAGGGCTGCAACGGTGTGTGCCTCCTTAACATTTGCATACAGCAGATCCAGTGTCCTCTTCTTTCATGTGGAGCAGTCAGCATACTGTACATCCATCCATCTTCTACCGCTTAATCCGTTTTGGGTCGCGGGGGGGCTGGAGCCTATCCCAGCAACTTTGGGCGAGAGGCAGAGTACACCCTGGACAGATCGCCAGTCCATCACAGGGCCAACACAGAGAGACAGACAACCATTCACTCTCACATTCATACCTAAGGACAATTTAGAATCCCCAGTTTGATGCCAATTAACCTAACCTGCATGTTTTTTGGCATGTGGGAGGAAACCGGAGAAATCCCGGAGTAAACCCACGCAGACACGGGGAGAACATGCAAATGCCACACAGATCACTGTACATACTGTGCAAATCTAGTTAAATGGGAGGAGAGGCTGACATGATTAAAATCTCCAGAAACCACAATGAATGTTCAGGATTCTGGGTCTGCACTCTGGCAATAGCTGCATAGATGATGTCACATGCTACGTCAGGCACAGCGCGTGGAGGGATGTAAGCAACAATGGCGACATGATGTGAGAATTCCCTTAGCACATAATATGGTTGTAGACTTAACAGCCAAAAGTTCCACATCCTCACAACAGATCCCCTCCTTCACTGTGTGACCTGGATTACACCATCAATTATTCACATAAATAATCAGACCCCCACCTCTGATTTTTCCGCACGTTCCGGCGTCGCTGTCTGCACGGACTGTAGTGAAGCCGGAAACGTCAACACAGGAATCTGTTATACTGTCATTCAGCCAGCTCTCCGTAAAACACATCAAGCTGCATTCCCGGTAAATTTGCTGTGTTTTCACAAGTGTCTCCATCTCGTCACACTTATTGAGAAGGGAATTAGCATTACCCATGACGATCGATGGTAGGGCTGGCTTGTATTTCTTCCTCCTAGCTGTTAGCCTAGCCCTCTGCTTAGCTCCAGCCCTGCACCTGCGATATGCCTTCTTCAGCTCCGCAGGGTTGGAGTGTTTAATTCCATATTTAGCAGTCAATCATAATCCAAGCAGAGCTGACCTTGTATAAACAACTTTCACTGGTGCTCTAATCATAATCAAAGAAACGCCACTAAACAGTAGTAGTAATAACAGGAGCCACAGAGACATGCTGCCACCGCAGCAGTACAGAGTGATTTTTTTTTTTTTTTTTTTGTAATCTCCAAAGTCTACATCTGTTTGGAAGCCCATGATTGCAGACTGCAGCTATATTGACTCTATTTAGTCTTTATTAAAGTATCTAGTTTTTTGCTCTGCCATGAGAAATAGTTCCATGAGTGTTGCTAAGCAACATATAGACTGAATAGTTTATTGTCCCTTTTTACAACAGATTGTTCCAACTGAGCCATTTAATTTGACAGTAACCAGGAGTTACTATACTCCCTGATAACCACACTCAGATGTTTCACCATTCGCTTCAGCTCTTTCCTAATAATCTTTAAATTAAGTAACTGTCAGTGACTTCTTACATTATTGATCTATGAGAACTGTAATGCTGTCTCATGTAACTTCATTTCCACAGTGCCTTGTAAACGTCCAGGTGGAATGAAAAGGGGCCATTTCAGCTTCATATTTCCACATGTAATGTCAGCTTAGCAGTTAGATTTAACATCTTGCAGTGTTTCCTCTGGCTTAAAGACCTTGGCACGGGGCAGCATATTTTTCCGGGGTGGGGGTGGGGGGGCAGAAAATACATGACACTCTTGTAACCAGAATATGTTAATTTTATACTATTTTTTTTTTTATTTTTCACAGTGACTTTGCATATGGAACTTGCCATTTCAAGTATTGGACAACTGAGGCTTGAATGTTGGAATATTGGGCCAGTTGGGGTCCCACCCAGACGTCCTGTATTTGGACTTTTTACTGGTGTCATCCTTCTCTCCTTCCTCTGCTCTCACTTCTCCTGGACCCTCTGCCTGAACACTTCCCTCTCCTTGGCTCCTCTCTTCTGTCTCATCTTTCCCTCTCTGAGCTCTGTCTAATTCAGGTCCTCTCTCTGTCTGTGGTGGTATACAAACAGGTCAGAAAATATCAAGTGTCATGTTTTGTCCTGCAGAATTTTTTTTTGTCATGGTTTACATAAATGACAAAAATATGTGTATTTTTTGTGTATTTTTATTCTAGTGTTTCTTTTTTCCATTGAGAGAGTAGGAAAGGGGAAAAAAAACCATTCATAATAGTAATGTACTCATGGATACTTAAATTATATGATCAGGTGGGTATAGTAACCAGAAATTCTACTCATGTAAAAGCAGTGCTTTGAAATTATAATTAAAAGTAGACAACCAAAAATTTCTAGTTGAGTTAAGGGTACAAAGAGCACCCACTTAAAAACCTGAGCAATAACCAGTCTTGAAGGTTTGAGGTTTTTCTCAAAAATTTATAACAATTTTCTTATAGTTTTCTACTTTTCTCTGTAAAACTAAAGTTGAAACCATTTTCCTCAAATTTGTAATTTACTCTTGTAAAATTGACTTTTCTTGTACATTTGAGACTTTATTATAAATTTGTGGATTATTTTATGGCTAATTTTTGTCTATTTTTTAAAATAATTTTTTTTTAAATAAATTTGAAACAGACTGTGGTAATTTTTTTTTTTTTTTTTTACTTTTTCCTTATAACAATTTACATTTTTGACCATGACTTTGCAGAGTCAGAACAGAACAATAATTTAACTCTGATTTCAAACAAAAAAATTAATAAAATTGTATTTAATGAAATAAATCAACTTAAATGACCAAAGATGCAGTTATTTCTGTTATATTTCTTTATATTTATATATATATATTTTTTTAGAAATCTCCTCACCACCCAGACGGCAGGAAAAACCTCCCTTATTTTGAAATCCAAATGTTGGCACATTTAGTTTGTCTGAGGGCTGCTGATGGATTAAAGTCATTGACTTTGTGAATTTCGGTCATCTTAACTTGCCAGGTACATAATAATGAACATAAATTAGTTAATATTAACTAAAGTGAAGGTTAAAACCTGCTCCTTTTCATTCTTGTCTGAAATAAGAAAAACAAAAAACTAATAATTAAAAAGAAGACCAAATGAACCAACTCTAGCTCTTACCCACACGTGTTAGTTAAGCAACTCTCCCATTATTGCGCCCGTTACCAGTGGGTTAAAACCATGATAAATGTCTCCACTGTTTACATAGCTCTTCTGCTTTTTTTCTGCGTTTAAAGTACTTTAATAAGCTCATGCTTCTCTCAGACAGTCACGCTAGTAACGACACTGCTTGGCAACTGGAACACCCTGGCAGGGCACTTCTGAACTCTGCTCGGATGACGGTCATGCATGTTGTTCGTGTGTGCACTTGCAGATCGTCATCCCTTCATAAATTTTTCTTAAATTTATATTTCCTGTTGGAGTGGCAAAAATTTTTCAGCGTAGCGGGTCACCACCGGGAAATGTTACCAGAGGAAACCCTGTCTTGTTCAGCCACTTGTGATTCCTGTCTGGTGATATAATGTGATCATGGCTTCATTCGGGGATTCCTCAGCATGACTAACAAGCTAAACAGCAGCCATCAAAATGGCACGGCTCACCTAACCCACAAAACTGGCTCCAGAAGACCAGCAGTGTAAATATAAAGATGGACTTCTGCACTGCACAATATCATTTCACATGCACATATAACAATAAACCTCTTCCTGTCTGTGTTGTGTTCATTGAGTGCTTCACAGCACTTAACCGGATACAGTTGAGAGGAACTGCAGTGGTGTGAAAAAGTGTTTGCCCCCTTCCTGATTTCTCATTTTGTTGTATATTTGTCACACTTAAATGTTTCAGATCATCAAACAAATTTAAATATTAGACAAAGATAACACAAGTAAACACAAAATGCAGTTTTTAAATGAAGGTGTTTATTATTAAGGGAAAAAAAATCCAAACCTACATGGCCCTGTGTGAAAAAGTGAAAGCCCCAAAAACATTGCTGCAGTGATATATTCATGCAACCTTGAGTGTAATATTGACATGAACATTATATTATATTTCTCATATCATTATTTTAAAAATTGTAATTGATGATGATTAGAACATCTGTGAAGTCCATGACCAGACCAGAACATGTCTGCACTTTTCTTCTTCTTCTCGTCTGTCCCCTCACCCCCCAGCCAGTCGCAACAAATGACTGCCCCTCCCTGAGCCTGGTTCTTCTGGAGGTTTCTTCCTGCTAAAATGAAGTTTTTCCTCTCCACCATTACCAAGTGCTGCTCACAGGGGATAATATAATTGTTGGGGTCTTTCTGCAACTGTAGGGGTTTCCCCTGCAGTTGAAAGTGCTATGACATGACTGTTGCTGTGAAATGGCGCTACATAAATAAAGTTGAATTGAATTGAATTGAAGTGGAACATGCATGGAGAATGCATGTTGATCAGTCAGAGCTGTTGTATATTATACAACAAACTGTTTAATAAATGGTGAATTGCATACATGTAGACCAGGGGTCAGCAACCTGTACCACCCCGAGAGCCGCTGTGAGTGATTTTGGTATAAAAAAGTCTGCATGGAGCCACAAAAATCCTGAGGCTGAAAACTGAGGTAAGCCAGCAGAATTAAACTATGATCTGTCCTGACAACACCAGGATGAAGAGTTGTTTCTTATAAATTCACAGCTTTTTTTAATTGTAAATTTGTTACCTTTTTTTTGCACAAAATTGCTACTTTTCTGGTAATTTTTTGATTATTCACAAAAAGTTTGTTTTCTTGCAAAGCTGTGTGAGTGTTTTCCTCATTAAACTGTAATGTTTTTCCAGAATTTGTTATATTTTTGGCATGAATGTGTTTTGATTTTTTCCCAAATTTGGCATATTTTTTATTGCAAATTTAATACCTTTATGGGGCAAAATTAAACACTTTCTATGTAAATTTGTGACTTTTTCCCCATTAAATTTTCATAAATTTTGATTTTTTTTTTTTTGCATAATCTTCTGCTTTTCCTTTTTAGGTAAAAATGTTGCCCTTTTCCCTTTAAATTTTCTATTTTTTTGTGGGGGGGGGGGGTGACTTTTCTTGCCAATTTGTGGGGTTTTTCCCCTTATGAAAGTGCAGCATTTTCCCAAAATTTCCCAAAAGGATTGTTCGTGTGATCGGTGGTACAGACACAGCAGCACCAGGTATGTTTTTGCTTGTATGAATGTCACAGATCTGACGTTTTACCCCGAATTTAAAACGCCCAAGCACGGTGTTGTAGTTCTTTGTGGCTCTAGACTCTACGTCTGCTCTGAGGTAAATCTGATTATGTGCAACATATTTTAACAAAATGCAGCCGACTTTATTGCGGTGGAGACAGCTTTTATTTGTTTACAGCGTTGGCATCTTAGCAGTGGTGCTAACAAACGGAGCTACAGTCTGCCAGGCCACTTTTTAAGGTTGTCTTCCTATCCCTAGATAGTCGTGGGAAGTGGTATGATTATATTACTGTTTTTGAGGCACAAAAGGCCGTGTTCCCGCATTTCTGATACCAAAGTCTGTTGTGTTCATAATTGAGCCAGTAACAACAGAGCGTGAGCACTGTTACTGTTAATGGAGCTTTATTAAACCCTTTAACTGTTGTATGGCGACTGTGGCCATTAAAGGGTAATCAAGGCCCCTAGTAGTCAAGAGTGGTAAATATTTTTTGTCAATAAAATAGTTCCGATTTCCAAAGCTATAACTTGAAAGCTGGAAGAGATAATGGCTTACTGTCAATTAGAAAGATGTAGAGTATGATCCAAAGTTTCAGATAGGATAAATTTATGCATCTAATTTGCATAATGTCATGGCAGCTATATAAATTACATAACTCAGTCAAAAGTGGATTTTGGACACATTTACACAAAGAATGGTTTGGTTTTTTGACACCGTTTTGTCTACAGGGGTATGTTTTTATCTAATCTTCAAAGTATATGAACCAGAAAATCAATAAAATGTAAAAAAAAAATTTTTTAAAAATTGTGGCTTACGGGGGGGGGGGGGGGGTGCGCGCTCGCTCACATGGTCAGTCCGTTTTCGCCCATCATGGTCATTGTTTTGCGTTTGGTCGGTCATTTATGCTCTCTATCACATCTACATACTCTTATGATTATCCCATGTGAATTTCGTTTGTATTACGTGGCTATTTTTCCTGTATGATGCAGCTTCTGTGGGGATCCAGATGATCATGGTGGTGACCATCTTGGTCTTGTGAGCTCATGGCAGAAAAAGGAAGAATAATAATGAGGATTTCTTCTTCTTTGCTGTATTCCATGCCAGCCATGATTCCTCCGACGCATGTCTGCCACCTTCTAAACTGTCAGATCAGTACAGCTCAGTACAAATCCTCAGGTGAGCCAGGACGTCAGAGTACAGCCAGAGTTGACAGGCGCAGTTGCTGTGCTATGCAACTGGGAACGTGACCCATCCATGAAATGTGGACAGTTAAAAGGTTAACAGAACTATAGGACAAGATCTTATGTTGCAGCATTGCACCGAGACAAATTCCTAGTTTGTGTACTACATGAATAATGGCAATAAATCTCATTCTGATTCTGATTCTGACTTTCGGTGCTCTCCTGCAGGCCAGGGTGTCTACTAGGCGAAGAGAGCGAACCCCTTGCCCTTTATACTCTGGGTGGCATCACTTCCGGAACCAGCAGTTCGCCACCCCCATCTATTCCCCGGCCAACCCTGCCGCCATCTTACTAATACTACCTATCTCTATATGTAACATTCTCCCACCCCCTTTAAAAAAAATGCAAGCACACGGGTTGGCCCACCCAAATTTATCACCCGACTCACACTCTAATCAACAAATAAATGTACAAAAATAAATAAACAACCTATCCATTCACACAACCAAGGCTGGGGACACTGGGTAGACTACCAGCGCCCCCTACACGGCTAGGGGGATTTTTCTGCTGCCTTATCCTTATCAGTCCAACAAATTAAAAGAAGCCGTGTTCCTAAAAGAAAATTAATCCCAGAACATTCACAATATATACATGAATGTAGCATACGGTGAACAATACAATCACAAACACATCTAACCCCCTATTGGCGGCCCCCACCCCAACACACTCACCCCACACTTAGGCACATTTCCCTCATAATGGTGTTGGGCAGCTCCTCCATGAGCAATAATACCTCCCAATTCTTTACAGAAATAATTCAAACATTTGCATAGTCAAACCAAACAACTCAGTGTTTCCTTTTCTTTTTGTCAATATCCACATACATTAATCAGTCAGTGATTCTCTACTTACTTCTCTTTTTTTATAAACAAATTATACAATTTTTTTAATATAATCAGCACCCCTAAAATTTATCTGTTAATCCCAGTCAATTACTAAAATATTACTTCACTCTTACTGCAAATAGTCGGGGCCTACCCCAATAAGGCTAGCAACTATATACAACATGACACAGGGATAAAGCTTACAATATATTAACAAACACACTTCCCAGTCATTTAACACACCCCGTGGTGCACCCTTCCCCTGGATTGCCACCTTGTAGTTCCCTCCCAGAGCATCTCCTCTTCCTGGCCTCTGGGGTTGAACTGCGGTGCCTCTTCTTCTCCACTATGCAGCACAGTTTGTTGGGGTGCCTCCACGTCTCTTCAAATAGGGCCGAATGTCCATCGGCCTGAGCAGCCCTCACCTGGAGCTGCCCCTGGTCCTCGTGTCATTCGCGTGTCTCGCGGGTCCCCCTCACCCAAGCCTCAACCCATGAGCAGACTCCATCACCGGTCCACAGGGGAGCCCTGGCCTGCTTCCTCAGGTCACTACGGTGTAAGCAAGCCTCCTCCTCGGAACCAGTCATCTCACGGGTCCGGTTTGTTGTCCTCTTGGAGGGCCGTCGCTTGGAGCGCTTTAACACTGCGCTCTGTGGTCTCACCCCCTCTGTCCTCAGCGCGGGCACCTTGGGCTTACTAGCCACCCCAGAGGTCCCGTCATGCTGTCCAGCACCCACACCAAGGGTACCATGGTCACTGGCGTCGGGTCCGTCCTGGGATGGCGTTGCACGGCGATGGGTGTGCTCTTCCTCAGAAATGCCAGACCAATCAGGATCCCACACCTCCTCATCCTTCACACATGGAGCAGGTCGGTTCCACAACCCACAGCCCGACCACTCGTCTCTGGTATCATTGGCGATGGAAAAACCCAGTCCATAAAACTTGTCGCATCCCATTATGTTGGCCCCGTGGGCGGTGACAATAACATGAATGTCCGGCAGTGTCACAGATTTGTACCTCGCCTCCATCTCCAGAAATCCCAAGACAGCCAGCCTACTCATGCCATAGCCAAAATAAGGTGCAGCCCGTTTATTGATATGGTGGTGGGTAAAAAGACTTCTCACTATTGCTAGGTTTAGAAAGGAGATTACTGCTCCATTGTCCACCAAAAGCGGCACCTTGACGCCATCCAGCGACACAACACAACTGATGCGTACATTCATCTCTGGTGAGACCGTATGAACTACAGTATTATTGGAGTCTTCGGCGAGGGACTCACCTCACACTGTTGATCCCTCTGCTCAAACTTTTTGCAAGTCCTGGCAAAATGATTTAATAAGCCTCACCTCCCACAATGCTTGCCCTTCGCCGGACGTTCCCTGGACTTATAGTGGAGTTTAGGGGACCCACAGCCATGACACCTGGGCGTACTTGGGGTGGACCTAATCTTGACCACGGAGGCGTAATCATCATCCCCACTGTCCTCTTCCTCAGGGTCCAAATTCAGCGCCTTCAAGCAAGGCTCGTTTTGGGTCGGAGAAGTTCTCTCTGGGAAACCTCTCGCTATTGTCTCAGCTGCCTCAAATTGCTGGGCTAGCTCGATAGCAGCAGCCAACGTCAGCTCACCTGGGTGGGTCAAAAGCCTTGACTGAGCAGCAGGACACCGGACATGCTCCGCCAGCTGGTCCCAGACCGTTTCATTCTCCAGGTTTCCAAACTTACATTCCCTCGCCAGCTCATGGAGCTCTGCAATAAATCTCCTCACAGACTCTCTCATCCGCTGGCGGCGCTGTCGAAATTGAATGTGTCATACAGTGATGTTTTCAGGAGCACGAAAATAGCACGCCATTACCTCCATGACCTCGTCAAAGCTATCAGCTTCTCCTAAGTTTTCCAAAATCGTCTGTCCTTCCATGCTCAAATTATGGACCAAAATTGCCTTTGTGCGAAGCTTCTCTAGCTCACCGAGGTTCAGGGCCACCAAATAGTTGGTAAATGCGGTGAACCACCGAGACCAAGGCACGGGCGGCTCACCTGGTGTCTCCAAAAATGGCTGAAAATTGACAACAAGCCTCTCCATAACCGCTTTTACCTCGTCGCCAAATGTTGTGTCCATAATTGAGCCAGTAATGACAGAGCGTGAGCACTGTTAATGGAGCTTTTTTAACAGAACTATAGGACAAGACCTTACAGACTTGCGGCACTCTCCTGCAGGCCAGGGCGTCTACTAGGCGAAGAGAGCGAACCCCTTCCGCCCGTGCCCTTTATACTCTGGGTGGCGTCACTACCGGAACCGGCAATTCGCCACCCCCATCTATTCCCCGACCAACCCTGCCATCATCTTACTAATACTACCAATTTCCATATGCAACAAAGTCAATGTTTTTTAAAAAGGAAAAGTGTCCCGTTTCAGTGACAACCACAGGTTCTAAACTAGTACTGGAAGTTGCTCCCATAATTCACGCAAGGCATCATGGGGCCTAGGAATAAGGTGGATACATTAAAATGAATTTGAAAAACTTTTAAAAACCCTATTTTAAATACCCCTGCTACGCCGCTCTTACTGACTGATTTAACACTAGGTCAGCTGAAACTGGAAGCTCTGCCCATAATCGTTCCTGCAGTGGCACCCCCAGGAATAAGGTGGATTCTTGCAACTTGTGGGTATTTTCCCTCAGGAAATTGCAGCGTTTTTCCCTAAATTTGTGAGTTTTGTTTTGTTTGGGGTTTTTTTTTTTTTTTAATATAAATCTTCCTTTTTCTTGTAAATTTAATGCTTCTTTTCTTGTAAATTTATGAGTTTTTCTCTCTCTCAAGGCCTCAGGGAGCCACTACTTATGGGCAAAAGAGCCGCAGGTTGCAGACCCCTGATATACAGTATATGGGTACATTTTATTGTAGTTAGTGTTTGTCGCACGATGACGCAGCACCCTTCCTTCGTACGTCACTGTGGAGAAGAGGTGCCTGCAGTTCCGGATTTTACCACAAGATAACGCCACCTCGCCGTGTAGAGCTCAAAGATACTCCTTTAAATAAAAGGTACTTTTCAGAAAACCATCCACCATACTTGACCTTGGTAGGCGCGGTTTTATTAGAGCGATGCATTCTGGGAGTGGGTGTTGTTTTTGCCATTCCACAGGCTTAAAATCCCCGTATCACTTCTGGGAAAGGACTACAAGTCCCGTGGTTCCTGGCGTCGGTGCCTGACTACAATAGCGCGATAGAGGTGACCTCGTCGTCCAGTCATCAGAGCAGGAAAGTCAACGTAACATCATCCGTTCGCAGCAATGGTAAGCTGGCTCAGCGTCTGCTGTTTAAACTGCCTACATCCTCCATGACAGCGCCGTTTACGGTTGGCTTTTAAAACGGCACATGATGCCGAGCGGGTGATGTTTGGCAGTGTGGTGATTTTAGATTTAATTTCGCGTTGGACTGAAGGTTATATGAATGATAAATATGACACTAGAGGACGGTGCAGTTGCAACATGGAGGCGGGCGGGCGGATGTGGTCGGGCGGAATATCGAATAAAATGGAGCGAGCGCGGATTAATTCATCGGTCCTGCAAAAAAGACAAATCTGGCCTGCCTCCATTTTAATGGGGGGGGGGGGGTCACGTGACTCTTTTAAAAATAAATAAATTTTAAAAACAAATTATGAATAAGTCACATCCATCTATCTATCATTTCTATTGAACGCACTGAAAAGAGTTGTTACAATATTCTGGAGCACTTTTTAAATTTACAGTTAAATTATTTATGATAAATGTAAATTAATGAATGTTTTTGTAAATTTGCAGAATGTTTTCTTGAATTTGCACCTTTTTTCTTGTAAGTTTGCAAGTAAATTTTAATCCTGTAAAAATATTTAAATTGAACACATTTGTATTTTTCCTCATATTTGCAATAAAATATCTCAGATTTGCATGTTTAGTCACATAAATAAGATTTTTTTGATATAAGGTTTAAAGCTGCATGTTTTTTTTCCCAGAGAACTGACAGTAAATGTGCAGTAGGGCAGGGGTCTGCAACCTGCGGCGCTTTGGCCTGCGCAGGTCGTGGCTCCCGGAGGCCTTGAGAGGAAAAAAAAACTAAGAAATTTACAAGAAAAAGGAAGATTTATGCAAAAAAAAAACCAACACAAATTTAGGGGGGAAAATTCACTTTCCCGAGGGGAAAAAATGCCCCCAGTTTGCAAGAATAAGGTCACAAAAATTCTGGAAAATAAATCACAAATTTACTAGAAAACTTTTGGCGCTTAAGAGGAAAAATGTAAGAAATTTATTTAAGAAATGCTGCAGTTTTACCCATGAAAGGTAATGAATTTACAAAGGAAAAAAATTATTAAATTTACGTGAATAGCTGAAAATTTATTCCAAAAATATTCAAAATTTTGGGAAAATGTTGCACTTTTATGAGGGGAAAAATACCACAAATTGGCAAGAAAAAAATGACAAATTTACCAAAACATGATTGATATTTTAAATGGAAAAAAGGCAGCATTTTTACCTGAAAAGGAAAAGCAGAAGATTATGCCCCCCCCCAAAAAAAATTAAAATTTAATATGAAGAATGTCAGATATTTACATGGGAAAAAGTCTTTAATTTTACCCCATAAAGGTATTAAATTTGCAATGAAAATTATGTCAAATTTAGAAAAAAGCAAAACACATTTATGCCAAAAATATAACAAATTTTTGAAAAACAACAGTTTAATGAGGGAAAACAGTCACACAAGTTTACAAGAAAAAAGACAAAGTTTTTGTGAATAATCAACAAATTACCCAGAAAAAGTAGCAATTTTGAGTGAAAAAGGTAACAGATTTACAGTTTAAAAAAGCTGTGAATGTATAAGAATAAAGTGTTTGGACCGATGGTTTAATTCTGCTGGTTTACCAACGGAGTGAGACTGCAGAGCTGCACAGCGCTGTGGGACGCTTCCGCCACAACCAGACAGCAATTAAAGATGGATTAGTTTGACTTGTTTTTTTTTGGGGGGGGGGACCCTGGAGGGGATTGCCTAGTGCTGTGGTCAGTCTGTCCACATGTTCCCGTTCCTGCACATGTTTGGTTCTTTAGCTCGTCTTAATTACCTGCAAGTTACACATTTATCTGCTGCTTGATAACCGCTGCTTATGCTATAGAGGAAAACAGCGACACGTGCAGAAGAATCAACGGTTACATTTCTGCTGCTGCAGATGCGCAGGCTGACAGGACTGCAGGCGCTACGGAGGAGCAGGTGGTGCAGCCGCTGCAGTTTCTCCCGCTTCATTTCTGTCCTCTTTTATTTATCTGGGTCACTGACACACATGAAGCACTCCTTTTTTTTTTCTTGTCCCCACAGGCCGAACCAATCCGCGTTGTGGTGACCGGCGCTGCTGGCCAGATCGCCTACTCCCTGCTGTACAGCATTGCTAAGGGAGATGTGTTTGGGAAGGACCAGGTGAGACCCAACCCGAGCTCTGCACACGTGTGTGTGTGTTACAGAACAAAGTCAACGTGAATAATGAACGGGCTTTATTGCTGCCAGCCTGTCAGATCCATGGCGTGCCGATCAGGGATAAGAGTGGGGAACGATAAAAGGGAAAAGATTAAGGTCATTCTTTCTTCTTCTGTGCTTCTGAGGCTTGGCTAGAGATGTCAAAGTCAAATACAGTTCGGAAGGATTTAAAAATGTGTATATAAATATAAAGTTGGCCATTTTCATTATTTGATGTTTTTTGGTTGCTATGTCGTGCATACTTCAGAAACTTTCTTGAATTATTATTTTGCTCAGCTTTTTACTAACATTTATACTTCAGTTTTTCTACTTTATGACTTTCATATAGGTAAAGCCAACTTTATTGTCATTCAATCCATACAGCAGAACGAAATGACGTTTCTCTTACCTACAATGTTAATCACATCTAGAATCAGAGCGGTCGCTGTCATGCAAGGCACCGCCACAGATTTCCCTCCTCCGCGCCATTATTGCTGAGCACCAAGCTGGACAGCAGGAATTTCCACTTCTATATGGTCTTTGGCATGACCCGGCCAGGATTTGAACCCCGGGCTCCCGGGTGTGGGGCGGATGCTCGACCAACTCGGCCACCGCTCCATATTTATGCTCTTTTAGTTAAAAACTACAGTGTCAGCTTTCATGCTCACGTCCAGCTTCAGGACAGTTTAGCTCACAGTTTAAACATTAAGGTTTTTCTTTAGCATTTTTACAGGATTCACACTGAATTTTCTTCAGCAAATGTCAGTTTTCTCCTTTATTTACTGGTGTCTGTGTTGTGCCACCAGCCGCTTGTCTTGATCCTCCTGGACATCCCCCCCATGTTGCCGGTGTTGGACGGAGTCGTCATGGAGCTGCAGGACTGCGCCCTCCCTCTGCTGAGGGGTGAGTCCAGTGTCCGTTTACCTGGTTTTGGGGTCTTAAAGGGGTTTTTGACCAGCGCAGGGATGGGCGTCCTCTCATATGAAGACAGAGCCATTTTGAACAGTTCCCCCCCCCCCCCCCCCCATAAATATCTTTTGTATCTCGGAGCTGCAAAATGTATTTTAGCTTTAAAATAAGGTAAAACTGCTGTTTTTGTAAATGGCATTGTTACAGTCAAGACCTCACTAGCCTAGACCAAGACCAGACTAAGACTTTAAAGGCTTGAGACCAAGTCAGGACTAGTTCCTTTTCTGAGTAAAACAAGGGTGCTGAAGTCAAAACGACCGTCTTCGATTGACTCGGACGTCCTCAGCTGTCTGTAATGAACACAAACGGGAAACGTCCACATGGTATCAAGTCTCATCAACAGAAAATGTTTAAACAAGAGTTTGGTTGCAGCTCTCCTCTGTTTCTTCACCCACTCGTGTAAAGGAGGCAGGGTCGCGACACTTGGTGGTGACAGAAAATTAAACCTACAGATGACTTTATTGTTGCATCCGAAGGCCCTGTCACACCTTGATGATGTAAGCGGCGTTTGCCAAACGTATAAAAATTGGTCTAAAACGCTGGCATATGCTGAAATTTTCACTTTTGGCCGTATACATCGTGTATCCATAACAAGTTGGACATATCCATAATGTATTAATAACTTATATAGAATATTTCCATAACTTAATGCGTAGCGTGTTGCCGACGTTCACAACTTATGAGCAACAATAGTGTAACTTCTGCAGAACTTCTGCGCGTCTTATCTGAACTTCTGCAGAACTTGGCCATAACTGATTCCACATACTCCACCGTATTCTCCACATTTTTCATACATTTGGCAAATGCTGCCTAAATCGTCTTGGTGTGACAGAGGGCCTTAAGGGGAAGGTTTCTTTGCAGTCGTACTAATTATGTGGACAAATAAACAAGTCCTGGTCTTGATTGGCTCATCCTGGTGAAGCCTGAAGGAGCCGATGTGATGACATGGCGTCCCTCCGTCCACATTTCATGGGAATCACTACACCTCTTAGGCGTTTACCCCGATGGTCCCCCCGACTCACTCACAGTGATCCTCGGGGTCTGCATCCAGGTCGTGCTCAAGGACAAAGGTCAGGAGAGCTCGGTGTTTGTGATTATATGAAGATTGTTACTCCTCCCAGGCAGTTGCCCCAGTGTTCAGCAACCTCATGCGCTGATCCTCAAGTGGGTCTGTATGAAGGTGAGGGTCAAAGGTCAGGAGATCTGAGCCCTCTCAGGGTGATTTCATCAAGCCAGAACTTGATGGTCTGGTTTAAAATCCCCAGTCCATTTTGTCTGATTCTGAGACGAGATCTTGAAAATGTGGTCCCAAGGCCGATCTCAAGTAGCACAACACTAATAACTGGGTCTGCCCACATTGGTAATAAAAGTGAGCCTGTAATGATGACAAATTTTGATGGACGGTAAATTTTCTCCAAACTTATGGCGATAAACGATGTTATTGTTGACATCAAGACCATTTTATGCCCAGGATATATAGTGATATCACAACATTCTATAACGGTCTATGTACAACTTCTCAAAGGTCTTTGAAACTTGTTTGTGTGTCTACAGTGTGCTCATCTCAGAGACAGCACAGTCTGTTTTGAGTTGGGGGGGGGGGGTTCTAATACAGCTGCTATGTTGTAGAATGACTGAGGTAATGACGGTAAGAGCAATCGCACCAATCATACGAAAGTAGCGTAAACATGGCTGTTGATGAGTAACTGAGCCAGAGTTGAAGCTGACCTGTCCAACGGGTGAAAACTGAGGGCTTCGCTGTGTGACGCCATCACGCTGTTTAAAAAGGAGCAGACTTCGGGATAGACTCCATATTGTGAACGGACCTTTCGGCCCACTGCTTCACTCTTTTCCCACAGGGAGCGTACAGAGGGACAGAAGCAGTGCCAGCGTCTGAAATGTTGGCGGATTATGTTAAAAAAAACACAAATGGCAACTTATCATGGCTATAAAACTTATCGTGGTCATTTTTCTTGTCGTACGATTAATCGTGTTAGCCGTTATTGTTGGTGACTTCGTTCCTCTTAAACATGAACATGTTCCCGCAAATTTGTGACTTTTGTGTAGTTTTTCTAATTTTATTTTACATTTTTCATGTAAATGTCACTTTTTTTTAGTCAGCAAGTTTACATTTTTAACACTTTTAAAATTGTGACTATAAATTTGTCACTTCTCCTCATAAGCTGCTGAAGCTCTTTGTTTCTGTGCTGCTGGGCAGTCACAGAGGGGAGTGTCTGAAATGAGGCTCCCTGGTTGGCTTGTGGGCCACATGCCACTGTAGCCAATCGGGGCCGTGGTGGGAGAACAACGAGCAGAGGAGGTGAAGCCTGGCTGAAGTCCAGTGATAGCGCCCAGCTTATCATCAGGAACAGCCGAGGCTGCAGGAACTTATCTACACAACAGATTTGGAGCTGCCTTTGTCAGCGGAGATTTACAGGAGCCAATAAAGAGGTGAGGAAGATTCCGTTTTGGCCAGAGCCAAGCCAGAGAGCAAGCAGCTGAGCATCATGCACTTGTGGTGTGCATCACAAACGTTCAGCCCCGGAACAGTTGTTGGTGTAACAGAAGCCCCGTTTCACCAGAACAACCTGTACTGTATGAAAGCCCAGTGGAGTTGACTGGATTCAAGTGTCTTCTTAAATTCTGAAACGTTTCACCCTTCATCCAGATGGCTTCGTTTAGGGCTGGGCAATATTGCTTAGAAATGATATCATGATATATCTGAATTTTCACAATAACAGTATTTTTTTACAATATTACAGAATACATTTTTTTCTTTTAAATTTATGCGGAAAGGACAGTTTCACAGTCCAGCGTTATTTACCTTCAGCATATTCAGGGAAAACGAAACAAGAACTCGAATTTCTCTAGTCGATAAACTGCAGCTCAGATTTAGTTTAAAATGATTTTGTTCTGTGTCAAGTATTATCAGAAAATAATCTAAACGGTGACATCTTAAGTGCACACAGATGTTGGGTTTTATGCTGACTCACTTTACCTGCATTGTAACTCTCGTTGCACGGGCCTTTCCTGGGCCTTCCTGGCTCTCATCACACTGAACAGATTTTTTTTTTTTTTCCTCTTTGGGTGGTTGAGTAAAATCAAGATGAAGGAGCCAAAACAGAATGAAAACACATCTACAGACACTTCAACTGGCTCATTGTCAAACGTGAACACTGCTCCAGCAAAGAGGGAGCGGTGTTCAAACATGGCTTTCCTGTGCCATGTTTGTTTTGCTGTTTCTATGGTAACGCATAACTTTTGTCGGCAGCGTAACAGTGTGATGTTGTCACGCAGCAGACCACAAATATTGCGATATTCATTTTTACACTGGTATCAAAATTTATACCAGTATTATCATGAATGATGCGATATGGCACACCGCTAGCTTCATCATACAGTGTATTTACTGGATGACTCAGAATCTTCATCAAAGCAGAAGAACTTGAAACCAGTTTTACAAGAACCACACCCGGTAGAAAAAATTTTGAGAAGTAGCACAGGTTGAGACAAGTCCCCGTACTTAAGTGCAGCCCCAAAATACTCGGTGATGATTGGATATACAGACCTGGACAAAATTGTTGGTACCCCTCTGTTAATGACAGAAAAACCCACAATGGTCCCAGAAATAACTTGAATCTGACAAAAGTGGTAATAAATAAAAACTCTATGAAAATTAACCAATGAAAATCAAACAATGTTTTGGGGGTTTTTTTGTTGTTTTTTTTTTTTTTTGTTACTTATTTGTACCCGTAGATAGATTTGGTTTGCAGTCTGGTGACAAGCCACCGGCTGCTGGTCGCTACGTGCGCGAGTGCCCTAAACCTACATGTTTTTGTTTTTTTTTTGGTATGCGGGAGGAAACCGGAGAAATCCCGGAGTAAACCCACACAACACGGGGAGAACATGCAAACTCCACACAGCTCACTGTTGGTCGGGGACTGGGATCGAACCCACGATCTCATGATCCCCGCAATCCCCCGGCCAAGGGTAAAACTGTACTGCCACAGTGCTAAACCACTGCGCCACCGTGCAGTGGTTTAGCAAACAATGCTTTTGAATTGTGGTTCAACAGAATTATTTTAAAAAACAAACTCATGAAACAGGCCTGGACAAAAACGATGGTATCCTTAACTTAATATTTTGTTGCACAACCTTTTGAGGCAATCACTGCAATCAAACGATTTCTGTAACTGTCAATGAGGCTTCTGCACCTCTCAGCAGGTATTTTGGCCCACTCCTCATGAGCAAACTGCTCCAGTTGTCTCAGGTTTGAAGGGTGCCTTCTCCAGACGGCATGTTTCAGCTCCTTCCACAGATGTTCAATAGGATTTAGATCAGGGCTCATAGAAGGCCACTTTAGAATAGTCCAATGTTTCGCTCTTAGCCATTCTTGGGTGTTTTTAGCTGTGTGTTTTGGGTCATTATCCTGTTGCAAGACCCATGACCTGCGACTGAGACCAAGCTGTCTGACACTGGGCAGCACATTTCTCTCTAGAATACCTTGATAGTCTTGAGATTTCATTGTACCCTGCACAGATTCAAGACACCCTGTGCCAGATGCAGCAAAGCAGCCCCAGAACATAACAGAACCTCCTCCATGTTTCACAGTAGGGACAGTGTTCTTTTCTTGGTTTGCTTCATTTTTGCGTCTGTAAACATAGAGCTGATGTGCCATGCCAAAAAGTTGCAGTTTTGTCTCGTCTGTCCATAGGACATTCTCCCATAAGCTTTGTGGCTTGTCAACATGCAGTTTGGCAAATTCCAGTCTGGCTTTTTTTATGATTTGTTTTCAACAGTGGTGTCCTCCTTGGTCGTCTCCTATGAAGTCCACTTTGGCTGAAACAGCGACAGATGGTGCGATCTGACACTGATGTACCTTGACCTTGGAGTTCACCATGAATGTGTTTAGAGGTTGTTCTGGGCTCTTTTGTTACCATTTGTATTATCAGTCTCCTCCTGTGGCCACGTCCAGGGAGGTTGGCTATAGTCCCGTGGATCTTAAATTTCTGAATAATATGTGCAACTGTAGTCACAGGAACATCAAGCTGCTTGGAGATGGTCTTATAGCCTTTACCTTCAACATGCTTGTCTAATTTTCTTTCTAATCTCCTGAGACAACTCTCTCCTTTGCTTCCTCTGGTCCATGTTTAGTGTGGTACACACCATGTCACCAAACAGCACAGTGACTACTTGTCACCCTTTAAATAGGCCGACTGACTGATTACAAGTTTGTAGACACCTGTGATGTTAATTAGAGGACACATCTTGGTTGAACATGTCCCTATGGTCACATTATTTTCAATCTTTTCTAGGGGTCCCATCATTTTTGTCCAGGCCTGTTTCATGAGTTTGTTTTTTTTTTTAAATAATTCTGTTGAACCACAATTCAAAAGCATTGTCTGATTTTCATTGGTTAATTTTCATAGAATTTTTATTTATTACCACTTTTGTCAGATTCAAGTTATTTCTGTGACCATTGTGGGTTTTTCCTTTCATTAACAGAGGGGTACCAACAATTTTGTCCACGTCTGTGTCATGAAGATCATGATGAAACAACCAGGTGAAACGAAGCCAACAAGAAGGGCCATTTTTTACAAGCCACCAGAAGAGCTTACAGAAGAAGAGTATAGTGAAGAACTATCTATCCATCCGTCTATCGTCTGCTGCTTTTCCGGAGGTCTGGGTCACAGAGGCAGCAGCTCAAGCAGAGAAGCCAAGACTTCCCTCTCCCCAGCCACCTGCTCCAGCTCTTCAGAGAGGATACCAAGGCGTTCCCAGACCAGCTGGGAGACATAGTCTCTCCACCGAGTCCTGGGTCTGCCCCATGGTCTCCTCCCAGTGGGATGTGCCCAAAACACCTCAAGTGGGAGGCATCCAGGAGGCATCCTGATCAGATGGCCAAACCACCTCAACTGGCTCCTTTCAGTGTGGAGGAGCAGCGGTTCTACTCTGAGCCTCTCCTGGATGACTGAGCGCCTCACCCTCTCTCTGAGG
Source organism: Pholidichthys leucotaenia (assembly GCA_020510985.1). Classification (NCBI taxonomy): domain Eukaryota; kingdom Metazoa; phylum Chordata; class Actinopteri; order Cichliformes; family Pholidichthyidae; genus Pholidichthys; species Pholidichthys leucotaenia. The sequence continues at coordinate 293,153,449 of CM035848.1, forward strand.
GTGAGTCCAGTGATCCTACAGAGAAAGCTTATTTCAGCCGCTTGTATCCGTGATCTCGTTCTTTCGGTCATTACCCAAAGCTCATGACCATAGGTGAGAGTAGGAACGTAGATTGACCAGTAAATTAACAGCTTTGCTTTAGAGCTCAGCTCCCTCTTCACCAAGACAGACCGGTACAACATCTGCATCACTGCAGATGCTGCTCCAATCCATCTGTCAATCTCTTGCTCCATTCTCCCCTCACTCGTGAAAGAGACCAAGGTACCCCAAGATACTTAAACTCCTCTACTTGGGGCAGGAGCCTGTCCCCAACCTGGAGAGGACAGTCTACCTCTTTCCGGCTGAGGACCACACAAGATGTAGAAGAACGATACTAGATGTTATTTGTTTTGACATGTATGTATATGACATCGCAGTGAAAACTGTCGCTATAAAACCAGAGTTATACAGGAATTATGTGACCTCCAGAGACCGATGGGTGCCACCCCCACAATGGAGGCAGAGCAGGTTAGGGCAGCAGCTACCCATCCCCAGTGTATTACCCATAGTTTTGAAAGTGAAAACAAGGCTGTAGGCCAGGTCACGACCACAACAACCAAAAAGAGAAACGAATGAAACGGATTGGTGGAGCAACAGCACACCCTTTAACTCTTGCTAACAGTAGCTGACTTCATTTCTGTGCGATGCATCCTCATGGTGTCACATCATTGAACGTCTCTGTCTCTGTGGGGATGCAACACAAAAAGGTCTCCAATGCAGGTAGTTCCTAGAAGTTCCTGTGCTGTTTTCCAAAAAAGGTTCCTGTGCTGTGTGTGGAAACGCAGCAAAAGTAACATTACCCTGGTAAAGAAATGGCTTGATCAGAGCCACTGCATGTGTTGGAATAAACAAAAGTCCTGAAGAAGCATCAGCTGCCAAATATAAATTGCCACTTTAGGACAGTGATTATGTTTTGGTCTTATCACACCCCACATGAGTTCAGACTGATCGTACCACACTGTTACAATGATAATTAAAGGTGATGCCTGTAATGTTCCAAAGAAGTTCGTAATAAGTGAACTGCAGACCCGATCTTCCTGCTCATGGTGGTTGATCGAGAGCGAGGAGCAGTATCCTACATAATTGTCTTTATGGTGAAATAGCTGCTCAGACTTTCAGGATGCTTCCTGCTAAGTGCAGGAAAAACATGAAAATAAATGTGAATAGATTGACCAGGATCGTATAGGTATACATGCACGTCCCCGGAGTTTTCCTGCAAGTGAAAAATGTCCAAAGATGTTATTGGCAGTGGAATTTAAAAAAAGATTTTTTTTTTAATTGAAAAATGAACACCACTATTCAAGGACAACCTATGGCTTGAGATTGAGAAGAAGGTGCACTACAATGATGGTATGTAGCCGATGTACACATGGAAACTTCTTACGTTCAGAAAAGAGCCAACATTAACTAAAACAGCTATCATTAGCATCACATCCAACAAATATAAGTAAGCTTGGGGCTACCATGCCCAAACTGCTCTGCTGGCAGCTAAAAATATTGGTTGAAGTGACCGGAATGAAACATGAATTTCGTATGAGACTGTTGTGGCTTATTCCCCAGCATTCAGGGAAAAAGTCGCATGGGAAGTATCTTCTCTGCCATACTGCATTTTTGGATTGCAGCAGAGTGAAACAAGCCCATAAAGTGAAGAAGTTTCTTCCATTTTTGTGCTTTCATGGAATGTGAGTTGGACTTTGTTCATGTTGGGTTCCATGTTGACGTACGGTGCAGTGAAAAAGTATTTGCCCCCTTCCTGGTTTCTTATATTTTTGCATATTTGTCACACATACATGTTTCAGATCATCAAACAAATTGTAATATTAATCAAAGATAACCCAAGTAAATACAGAATGCAGTTTTTAAATGATTTCATTAAGGGAAAACCTACCTGGCCCTATGTGGGAAAAGTAGTTGCCACCTTTGGCGGCAACAGCTACAATTAAACATTTGTGATGGCTGGCAATGAGTCTTTTAAATCGCTGCTGAGGAATTTTGGCCCGCTCTCCTTTTCAGAATTTTTAATTCAGCCACATTGGAGAGTTTGAGGTCATGAACTGATGGCCAGGCATTCTAGAAATGGCAAAATTCATTATTCCATCAAGGAATGCACATACACTACTCACAAAAAGTTAGGGATATTTGGCTTTTGGGTAAAATTTATGGAAAGTGTAAAAAGTTTGAGCTACAGTGATATTATATCATGAAAGTAGGGCATTCTTCAGGTCATTGAGGTTGTGGGGTGCAGGGTTATGAGCCTCTACACAACGACTCAGCTGATTCCATAGGTTTTCTATGGGATTCAGGTCTGGAGAAAGTGCAGGCCACTCCATTTGAGGTACCCCAGCAGCCATTCCCTAATGATGCAACCTTGATAAGCTGGGGCATCGTTGTCCATGAAGATGAAATTAGGCCTGTGTTGTTCATGCAGGGGCACAATGACTGGATTAATGATGTTATTCAGGTCGTACCGGCTTGTCACTGTACCATTCACAAGGTGTAGGGCAGTTCTGTATTAACTAGACACACCTGCCCAGACTGTAACAACACCACCACCAAAGGCTCAGCTGCTGACAACAGTGGCTGATGCATAGCGCTCTCCTTGACGTCTCCAACATCGTTGGCGGCCATCATTTCTGCTCACTGTGAATTGACTTTCATCAGAGAACAGCACTGAGGCCCACAGGTCCCTCGTCCAGTGTAAATGAATGCTCCCTGACACAGGCAAGACAATGACGCCTGTGCCTGGTGGTGTGGTCAAGTACCCTTGCAGGTTGTCTAGCACGCAGACCACACTGATGTAAACAGTTTCAAATGGTCTGACGTGACACTTGGGTGCCTCTCACCTCCCTTAAATGTGCCTGGAATTGAGTGGCATTCATCATCCAGTTCTACAGGGCACTGTTCACAATGAAGCGGTCATCAGCGTGGGATGTGGCCAAAAGACGTCCACTTCTATGCCTTTCTGTGACTCTTCCAGTCTCTCTGTATCTCTGTTGCAGCCTGCTGATGACACTCTCTGACACTCTAAGCTCAGTGGCCACTTCCCTCTGAGAACATCCTGTTTGAAGCCTCGGAATGGGGAGGTGCTGTTGATCAATTGTTAGGTGTCGTCTTGGTCTCATGATGTCAAAATGTGAACAGCATGATGAAGAGGACTGTTTAAATACCAATTCTAATTGAACCAGAAAACTGATTGGTCGATTCAGGGATCAAACACCTGTTGTGAATTTTGCTGTTAAGCACCTTGTTAGAGAACAGCAAGTTATGCAAAAAGCACTGAAACATTGAACAGTTGGATATGTGCATTCAGAAGGTTAGAGAAGGTCAAATAAAGTTCACTTGTAAAGGTTTTAGTGCATTTTAGGTGCATCCTGAAATTTGACCCAGAAGCCAAATATCCATAACTTTTTGTGAGTAGTGTGTATATATCAGAATGTTATCGTTATCTGCTGATAAAGCATTTAAAATTATTTATTCAGGGCTGTACGTGAACTTTTTTCGCTCATAGCACTGGTGCTGTAGAGGTTCATAGTCATGCAGCACAAGACAAAAACTTGTAGCACGAAAAAAAAAAACACCTGTTACTTCTCAAAACTGACTGTAAGGATAAGGAGCTGTACTTGTGTAGTAGTTTTCTAGTCTCAAAGACCACTCACTAGCACTAACCCTCTATTCGAAGGGCCTGTCAGAGACAGATTTAGAATCACCAGTTAACCTGACATGCATGTCTTTGGATTGTGGGAGGAAACCAGAGTACCCAGAATAAACCCACACAGTACAGGGAGAACATGCAAACTCCACACACAAAGGTTCCAACCCCTGCCAACCTGGGGATTCGAACCTGGAACCTTCTAGCTGTTAGGCAGCAGTGCTAACCACTGTACCACTATGCAAGTAGTGCAGTTTAATTATTAAAAATATAGTATTTCACTCTGATAAAAACAACTTGTCAAGCTCTAGAAATTATTTTAAATTTACGGACATTTCCACATCAGTCATCAATCCTAACCACCTAAACATACTCGCCACACCACATACCTGCCAACTACTCCGGTTTTGCCGTAATGGTTCCGGTTTTCAAGACCCCATTCCGGGTTACGGCTTTATTAATCAAAATTACGTTTTTTCACTAAAAATTCAGTCAAAAATTTTAAATCGTAAAAAAAACCCCACGAAAGCAATTCCAAACACGAGATCGCTAGGAATCGTATCTAAATTTAGTACAAAGGCAATCGGCACTGCTTCCTGTAGGTGTATTGCGCATGTGCGAGAGGTCTGAGCCATTGAGGGTATTGAGGTTTCTATTCTCGCGCGAAATCCCGGAGAGGCGTGCGCACATCGCAAGATGTAAACACGGGCATTCAACTGCTGCAGACGTTCACACACGACTGCACTTCGTCCCTGGCATATGGACCATGGATTCGACATCTAAAGGTAGGATACATTTTATATAATGCCCAAGATTCTGAAGAACATGTGCCGTGTAATTGCAAGCCTTGTCATGCTTGGTGTATCATGTAAACACATAAAATAGTGATTTTGCCGTCATTTACGAACGTGTCTATTTTACAGTGCTAGTATACCCTGCTGATATTTCGAGTCTTCTAGTATTCATAATACATCACATCTGGCCTATTCAAAATTCTATGCAGTGTTAAAAGGAACCCCGATTATTTTGGCATGTTAGCTCTATATGCTTTATTTTTATGTTAGTAACATAACTATATAATTTTTTTGAAAATAATTCCCAGTTTTATATATTTTTAAAAAACTTTATTATGATGTAAATCGCCATTTTTGTTTACGTTGCAATGCATTCTGGGTAGTGACGTAGAATGGTTGCAGCCGTTTTTTCTGTCTTATACAAGCCAAGAAGCGAAGCTACTAACTACTGCCATTTGTCAGTGAAAATGCCACATTGCGTGGCTTTTGGATGTAATTTCCAGTCAAAGGGAAAAAGAGAGCGGGGTGAGCCTCCATAGCTTTCCTAAAGAGGGAAAGTGGAGGAAAAAGTGGGGCGACAGCAGCTCAGCAGGTAGAGCAGGTCGTCTAATAACCTGATGGTTGGCTGTTCGCATCACGCTCTCCCCAGATATCCTGCCGTTGTGTCCCTGGGCAAGACACTTCACCCGCATTGCCTCCAGTGCCCATAACACTGGGTATGAATGTGTAAAAATGTTTAAATGCTCGGTGGTGGCCGGAGAGGCCGTTGGTGCGGATTGGCAGCCACATTTCCGTCACTCTGTCTGTGATCACGCGCTATAGCGCACGCTTGATAAAGCTGACATATATAAATCATGCTATGATAAAGCACGATATCGCTCAAAGTGCGTGCATGAGACATGTCTATGTTCACGCGCTATAGCGCACGCCTGATAAAGCTGACATATGTATTAATCACGCTATGATAAAGCACGATATCACTCAAAGCGCATGCTTGGCTTGACATGTCGAAGATCTGGCTGGCAGTCATTTGGAACAACTTTGGAGCACTGCTTATGGACGTTCAACCCGCAGTCTGAGAAAGCAACAGAGAAATTGCTTTATGTTGCTGAGAGTCCATATTTATCAGTTCAGTGCCCATCATGCTTGTAGACATTTTTTTGTGTTTGAGCATTCTGTTGTAAGTAAATCAACAATGTATAAGTTTCACCTTAAAATAATGCTTCCTCAAGCTCACGCTTGAGACACTCAAAGCGGAGAGACACTCGCGGAGCGGAGAGACACTCAAGCGCACGCTATATCGCTCTTTTGAGTGATATAGAGCTTTATCATAGTGTGATAAATATATATATATATTAGCTTTATCAAGCGTGCGCTTGATAAAAATTCGAACTGTGACAAAATTCGAACCGTGATTCGAGCACGAGCCGGTTTGGGCCCACTTCAGAAGCCAGACGAAACAGGAAAAAAGGTTTCTTTTATAGCAGAATTTTATTGGTCATTCCCTCGGAGCCTTCCGCAGCTCTGTCTCCCGGCTGCCGCTGAGAAGGGACCTGCCTGTCCTGTCAGCGAGGGGCAATCTATGCATCCTGGTTCACCTGGCACATTCTCAGATCCTTTTTTTTTTTTTTTTTTTTTCCCCCTTGTGACAGCCCCCTCCAAAATAAAACATCCCTCTTTGTGTTGTGCTAAATGTGACACTGAAACAAAGGTGCAGCCTGTGCTCATAAACACACACTGATTGTTTTTGTAAATATGAAAACTTAAAACATGGTTCTATGTGGTTATTATATCTAAACTATAGAATTTACAGAACGTGTAGTATATTGGGATATATATTGTTCTTGAGATATAAGATTACTTGTGTTGGAATATGAAATTTTGTTCATACCGCACAGCCCTACTTCACTTTGTCAGACAGGTTCTATTTAAATGATTTCTTGATTCAACAGGGCTGACAGTAATCAGGCCAGGATGCGGCTAGTGAAATTGAACTCGGCTTTCCAAAAAATGTGGTTAATCACAGTTTATTCATGATGCAACAATGGGGAGGGGGGTAATTACTTTTTCACAAAGCGCCAGGTAGGTTTGGATAGCTTTTTTTCACTTAATAAATGAAATCATCATTTATAAACTGCATTTACTTGAGTTATCTTTGACTAATATCAGCTTTGTTTGATGATTGAAACATTTAAGAGTGACAAATATGCAAAAATACAAGAAATCAGGAAGGTGGCAAATACTTTTTCACAGCACTGTATTCCAACACTAGCAAAGTCCAACCCACATTCCATGAAGCCAAAAATGGAAGAAAAGTTTCACTCTCCTGCCATACGAAAATGCAGTATGACAGAGAAGATATTCACCTGTGACTTTTTTTCCCTGGACGTTGGGAAATAGCCCACAGCAGTCTAACCGGGTGCCTACTAAAACACAGAACGCCAACAGTACGGAACATTCCATCGGTGTTCCATACGGAATGTCAACTGAGCCTACCTGCTGTCAGTTCTTCTAGCTAGTGGTGTCAAGTGTACTACAAACATGTACACGTAACGTTAGATACGGAACCTTCCTTATGGAACACTATCCTTGAGATTCTGCCGTCACCGGAATAAAGGCATCAACATTGGAGAGTAAGCACGTTTGAAAATGAGACCGACACTCACTTGGAGACAGAAGGACCAGGAGCTCTGCAGCTGAATCGGAGTGTCAGAGTTTTTTACCCACGGATTCCTGCCATGGACATGCTAACAAGGCTAGCAGTGCAAACGACTATCATCCAGGTGAAGTTTTGGAGGCAGGGACAATTTTGTCAGGTGAGACGCCATCGGATAATGTAAACCTAAGCATGACGGTGTTTTGGGAATTTCCACAGCAGGTTGAACACAGCTGCAGAAGTTATAAAGGCAACTTCGCCTGTCTGCACCTCACTCAGACAGTGAATTCATTCCTGCTATGTTCACTCTGTCCATGTTCCATACGAAGCATTACATTAAATACGGAACCTTTCGTGTCTCTTGGGGAAAAAATAAGAAAAATGTAAAAGACACATCACAAAAAACATGTCATTTTACAGGGAAGGAAGGTTCCGTATCTAACATGTTACGTGTTCATAGCACGCTTGACACCGCTAGCTGGTAGGACCGCTCCGTACGAAGGCACATTGACATAGAACTGACAGCAAGCAGGATTAGTTGACGTTGCATATGGAATGTGGATGGAACGGAACGTTCTGTACCTTCAGTGTTTTAGTAATCGCTGTCTTACCGGCACTGTAAAACCCAACTTAAGTAACTGTATCGGTCTTGTACTGGATTGTGGAGAGCCAATCAGAATAGACTATTGGGAGTGTACATATGTGATTATTTGCAGAAAAAACAGCCCGTTACGTAGATCTCCTTTAAAAGGTCACAGTAGTCAGAGCAGGGGAAGGAGTCTGAAATGTGATATTAGAAGAGGATGAATGTATACAGTGGGATCAGGTTAATCTGAGGACTTAAAAAACTGCAGCTTATCAGTACCAACATCCATTTATCAGGTTCTCCCAACAAAGACTTCATTTTCCACAGCAAATCAAAGACTAGACTTCAGCCGGTTAAGGAGGAATGTGTACAGCAGCGTGCACAATCCTCAGCATGAACCCAGTGACCCTAGCCCTGACGCTGACACAAGCACGTAACGTTTCACATCAGCTGATGTCCGTTGCCTCTCTCCTCCAACAGAGGTGATCCCAACCGACAAGGTGGAGGTGGGCTTCAAGGATGTCGACGCCGCCATCTTGGTGGGCTCCATGCCCAGGAAGGAGGGCATGGAGAGGAAGGACCTCCTGAAGGCCAACGTGGCCATCTTCAAGACGCAGGGGTCCGCCCTGGACAAGTACGCCAAGAAGACGGTCAAGGTAACCCGGCCTTCAGTCGCACACTGTAAAAATGAACAGATTAAGGGTTTCTGAATTTTGAGGCCAACTCGCATTTCTGAGTTTTAAAGAAAATCACCTACAGCTGTATCGACTCATTTTATCTTTTTTTACCCATAATGTTTTGGTGATTATCTGAGAGCACATACCTCCACCAAGGCTGTTATCTTCTCACAGTGTGTTAGCAAGAATCCTCCAAAACAAACCCATTACATTTTGGAGGTGATTTTTATGTGGTTATTGTATCTAAACTATAGAATTTACATAAAATGCATGTATATCAGAATATATGTCATTATCAGGATGTCAGATTGTTTATATGTGGGTGTGGCATTTTGGTCACATGGCACCGCCCTCGATGGACCCACTGATTGCCTCAGTCACTGTGGTGCTTCAGGATGTTTGTAGATCTTGTTTGTGGAAAGTCGGATGTTTAAAGGAACGGGATGCAGGTGGTGGTCACAGGAAGTGTAGATGCTCACATCTGTCATCCTTCGCTTAAGCAGAGCCGCCATTCGTCTACTCGGCATCTCTCGACAGCTTTGATCTCAGGGCTCTAAGGTCCTCTGTGCTTTTTCAAGTTAAACATGCCAAAGTTCACTCCACGACGTAAATCTGACACAAAGTCCTCTGAGGCCCTGTGTAACCATGACGACGGAGGATAAAGACTGAGAAAACAGACTGCCCTTAAAACTGGCAGTTCTGCTTTAGGTGCGGGGGCGGTCCTAAAGGCTCTGGGGAAAGCAATTGGCCTAATTCCCCATGGGTGCACAGCGGCTGAGAAACAAATACACGTCCTGTGGGCGAGGCGCTTGACTCCTTTAGGTGTGATGCGCAAGTCTAAAGGATCCGAGGATGGCGATCGGCCGTGTTCCCCGGGAAATGTGCAGCGGCTGAGGACAATGTGTAAGTTCTTGGAGCCGGTTTGTCCCTGGTGCGTGCATCCGGCGCCATGGCCACGTAGCTTTCAGTTGCGCTATCCTCGTAATCCTGCGGCGTGCGCACGGGGCTTTTGTGCGTTGAAACCCCGAGAAGTCAGGGTCGGGGAGCTTGATTGAAACAACGCAGATTTTTTTTTTTTTTTTTTAATTTTGTACCCGTAGGTAGATTTGTTTTGCAGTCTGGTGACAAGCCACCAGCTGCCGGTCGCTGCGTGCGCAAGCGCCCCGTATCCCTAACCTGCATGTTTTTGGCATGTGGGAGGAAACGGAGAAATCCCAGAGTAAACCCACGCAACATGGGGAGAACATGCAAACTCCACACAGGTCACTGTTGGTCGGGGGCAGGGATCGAACCCACAATCTCACGATCCCACGATCCCCTGGCCGAGGGTAAACTGTGCTGATCTTCCCCGTTCAGACTGTTTCTGTGGTGTGTTCGTCTCGCTGATCCTGGTGCGTCTCAGTCCCTGCACCGCTCACTCTCTCCGGCCCGAGGTCACCATTGTGGAGGCAGAAACAGGCGTGCACGCTCCAGTGTGGATGAAAAAGATGCAGGCGATCCCTGATACTCCGGAGTCCACAGTGCGGTGAAGGGGAGTAGACGGTCCATCTCACGTCGGTCACCAGTGTAGAGGGTAAAAGGAAAGGATGTGGAGGCGAGGCACGAGTGTAGGACGACACAGAATCTTTATTAACCCTCTAACAACAACGTACAGCCATTGGCACCAGCGTGGGCCGCTGGGGCAGAGTCTGTAGAAGCCTGTCCAGTTTCTCTGCGTTCTGCTTTTATAGCTTTATTACAGGGATGGCAATGATCCGCGGATTTCCACTGATTTATTTTCAAATTGATCATTTCTGTGAATCATCTAAATCCGTTAAGAAAATTTTAGGGGGGGTAAGGTACCTTATTGTTACCGATTTTAGCGAAAATCAGCACTAGTACATAAGCGCTCGGCGCTTCCCCGGGTCAAGTCTCCCGCGATAACCCAGATGTTTTGTACTCAAGCTACTGCTGTATTGTAAACAGCCCTGCGATTGGATTGTTGCAAACGATTGGACCAATCAAATGGCTCGTTGTATGCTTTGTCAAAAATTCATGGCGGCGTGTTCGTCAGGGATGTGATTTTTCTGCTAATTCGCGGAATTCCACTTTTTATCTTCCAGGAAGATAAAGTACGTTAAGTACGTTAGCGGCTTGTGGTCCACAAATGCAGTGAAGATGCGCCCTTTCAGGCAGAACTGGAAGTGGCGTATGGCCAGGTGGAGAGCCATTAACTCTCTGACGAACACGCTGTATTTACGCTTACTGTCGTGCAAAGACCTGCTAAAAAAGGTGAGCAGCTGCCAAGAACCGGCAACGCATTGGTCCACGATGGCCTCTATGGCCATTTCGTGAGCGCTATCCGAGCCACCGGGTCTGGGTGCGACAGTAGTGCAGCGTTTGCCAGAGCTGTTTTAACCTCAGAACGCCTGCTCCCACTCAGGAGTCCAGTCGACTCTGTCCGCCAGTTTCCGTTTCTCGAGTGCAGCGTACAACGGCTGTATGAGCTGGGCTGCGCGGGGGAGGAAACGGTTATAAAAGTTAACCATCCCCAAAAACTCCCACAGCGCCCTGACATTGATGTTGAGGAGAAAAAAATGGCAAAACAATTTAGTTAGATTACTTTTATGATTCCAAACAGTTTGAAATTGACAGTGCACAGTGGACATTGACTCATAACTTTTGAATATTTCTAAGACTTGGCTACATCAGTGATTGTGCAAAATGAACTGCTCAAGTCTCAGTGGAGACTGAAACTGGTGATCTGAAATGAATGCTGAAATTATAAAAAGTAATGGTATGTTGGAATTTTATTTCTATTATGGAATAGATAAAATTAACTGATTTTGATTTGATCAAGTGTTAAAGCATGTGATGGATAATGCTTGTTGGAATATTTTAGGAATTCTATCTTCTTGGAACATAAGTCAATATTATACAGTAATAAGTGGCATTCAGCTGTTTGTTTTATGTCATTTAAGCACAGTTCTGGTACTTAGTACTGGTACTGGTACATAGTTCTGGTACCCCCAGACCCCCTGCTAAATTTTCAGATAGTTTCCCCAACCCCAAATCACATTCCTGGTTCGTGTTGGAATTCTGAGCTTTTGGTATTGTTTTCAGCGGAATTATGAGATTTTTATTGAAGGATCAGGAGTCATCAGTGCTAGAAATAGACAAAAGTGTCAAAAATAAGTTCCGATGGAATTGGCTTGAGAGAAAAGTGACGGTAAAGGTGAAAATTGGCTCAAAGTTCAACGAGGTAACAGAAACACTTGGACAATTTCTGAAGAAACCAGAAAAGGAGATGAAGTTCAGAGACTGACACAGCTTGCTGCCAAAAGGAAGAAAGTTTCACATTAGAAGTGACTTGGTGACCAGTGTAAATGGTGTAATAAACTCTGATAGAACTGTTAAATATGTTGGACTAAAGACGGTGAGACAATATTGAAGAAAAAGTAAGTTAACTTTTCATTAAATTTAATGATTTATCCAAGTCTAGTATTTCTTTTTTTTTTTTAATCATTTTTTTCAGTCTAAATTACTTCTGTTTTACTGAAAACCTCTCAGCTTCAGGGGGCTGTGCCCCCCCAGCCCCCCCATAAGTCAATCGACCAAATTAGATTTCAGCTGAAATCAGAATTTCCTGTTGCCATCCCTGTTATTAACCACGCATCACGCATCGAAACTGGGGCTGGCGCATTACGCATTGGGTATGAACAAAGGAATTGTGTGACGCAATTATCATAACACTTGTTACATGCATTACAATACATCCACCCCCCTGCACTTCATGCTGCAGCTTGGTGCAGTGGGGGGCGAAAGCACATCTTCTTTCTTTCTTTCCTCGGGGGGGGGGGGGGGGGAGGGAGATAATTTAACAGTGCAGTCTGATTTCCCCCCCCTCCCCCCCGGGGCTCTTTCTCCTTAGGTCCATTGTTCTGCCTTCTGGGTGTGAGGGACAATCCCCCACCATTTATGTTGTGTCCACCACACTGTTGTTAATCTGTGTGGATTAACTGGCCCTGACTCAGTTTTGCAAAAGCCTCCGAGGCCTTTACTGCTAAGAGCTGTTTTGAGCCATTTTTGTATCTATTTATACTTAAACTCTCTTCTTCTACATTCAGTTTAAGACTCAGTGTCCTGCTGTCATTATAGACAATTTTATTCATCTTAAATATGAAACTTTTTCTTTCTTAAAATTGTGACTTTAGTTTCTTAACTCCTTTGTATATTATTTGTAATTTGTGTTTAATGGTGTGTTGTGTAACCGTGTTTGATCTCGTTCTTCTCCCTGACTTTACTGGGCAGCAGCCTGGTGGAGCTCCACGGCTCAGCTGTGCCTTACACCTAGACGATGACAGGAAAGCCTGTTCTCTTCTTATTTTTTCTCAAATTGACACATTTTCTTTAGTAAATTTGCCACTTCTTTTTCTTAAATATTGGGGTTTTTTTTTCCCCATTTGCACCTCCTTTCTCAGAATTTTTCTGTCAAATACACTTCAACCTCAAATTCACTTTTTCCTCAGAGTTGAGGCTGTTTTTTCCTCCAGATCAGCATCTTCTGATGTGTAAATGTTTTCCCGGCTAAAATGGTCATTCTCGCTCTCAGGAGGGCGTCGTCCGTCATTCTGACCGAGTCCGAAAATGTCCTCTTAGCTTCTTCAGGTTTTGGGTTTTACTCCACACCCGCCTCCTCTTTGTCACCTTAAGGTTTCTGTTTGATTTTGGTCCCGTCAGGTTCTGGTTGTTGGAAACCCGGCAAACACCAACTGCCTGATCGCCTCCAAGTCGGCTCCATCCATCCCCAAAGAGAACTTCTCCTGTCTGACCCGACTGGACCACAACAGAGCCTCCTCCCAGGTGAAAGTGCACATTTATTCTTTTCTCATTTTCATCCGGTTTCAGCGGCTCCAGCATCCCAGTGACTAAAACGTGTTTTAAGCTTCTGAAATGCTTTCTTGGCTCGTGTTTATACAGTAAAAATTTTAAAATCACTTCACTTAGAAATAATTAAATGTGAACATTTTAGCAGAAATGTCAGAATTGGGTTTTGCTCTTGAAAGGTCCTTTTCTCTACGTCGCTCAGCGTAGCCAACAGCACCATCACAGCACCATCACCGTGCTGTTGGCTGTGATAATTCACTGCTCACCCACAGTTGCTGAGCCCAAGCTGTTAGCGCTAACAGAGCTACTATGGAGTTAGCTTACCAAGCATCGTTTATGTTGGTATTTTCTTGAAATGACAGTCACCCTAACAGACATCTGGTTCACTAGTCCACAACCGATAATATAGCTTGCATCATTTTGGCTTATATTTTATTTTATATTTTCACTGTGATGGTAGATGACCCACTAGCATTAGCTTGGCTTGACGGTCAGAATTGGTCTGCCCATCGTTAGCTTCACTTTCTAATCACGGCCGGTTTTGGTCGCCGTTTTCTACAAATTCTTTCCACTCCCACTGGAATCCTTGTTCATCTACCGACACTTGACCATATACAGAACCAGAAGTTTATATTCACTCTGTGAAAAGACGCATAACCTTTTTTCTTGTTTTAGGTCAGTTAGGAATACCAAGATTATTTCTATTTGCTAAATGCCAGAATAATGAGAGATTTTTCTAATGCTTTTGTAGTGGTTAGCAGATACAAATATTAATATAAATATACATGTGAATAGGAATGAAGATTTCTTTTCATTTTCACAGGGCTCAAAGTTTTCCGGCACCATGCCTTTTTTTTTGGCTGGGAAATTTACTTCCTATTTCTGTACGCAGAAACACTTTGTCCAGCCTGTCTGCACTGGTGGATGAATAATGCTGAAAATAAACAGTCAGTTCTCCATAGTTTGGAGTTCTTTTGAGTTATTTAGAGCGGTGAATATAGTACTTGGGATGGTGGAACATATTAAGCTTGTGCACTCCACTGATCTCTATTACTAAAAAAAAAAAAAAAAAAAAAAAAAACCCTGGATAGCTCGCATCCCATTGGCGAGTACAGAGCCGAGTGAAGCCACCTGGTCACCATATTAGGGAGGGAATCGAGTTGACATTATGTTTAGCAGCCGTCAGTTTCTGTAGTTCACTGGTTGCGCGAGATTATAAGTTGTCTCCACGACAGGAAGTTCAAATTTTGTTAATTTTTTTGGGAAGTTATTGAGGTAAAAGTGCGGCGTTTACTACTAAACCCATTGAGTCACTGAGCGCTTTGGTTGTACTAATATGGCGGCCCGGTAGCTTCACTTCTGGTGGCCAATGATCCCTGTAGTTCTTCTTATAGAGACCAGCGGCGCACTCCTAATCCTAATGACAGCAAACGTGAGTGGCTGGAAACGCGCGTTTTCATCCTTCAGCGTACAGACAACCTTTCATCCATTCTGTAGGATGGTAAGTTTTTGAAGTCTGGGGAAGATGTCCTAATTGACAAAGGACAAACGGCGCTGGGCGTGCATTGAAGTAATGGGCAGAGACGGCAAGCCTTTTGATAGCTGGTGTTAATTTTAAAAAAAAACAAAAACAAAACAGGAGCTTGTTTCTGCACGTTGTGCTTAAAATAATGCAAGTAATTGTATACAGTTCACTGTTGCTGTTTACAATTTATTAAAAATACATGGCGCAAATGTTGCACATTCCACTGAAAAATGGTAAATCTTTTCCATATAGCCTTTACTGAATGGCTGCTAATCAGATCTTATTCCACCAGTGAATTAGTTCGCTTGACTGACTCGCATACCCTTATTCATAAATTTCATGTTATAGATTGTAGGTCATTCTCTACATAATTTATATAACTTCATAGAAGTTTAGAGTAGAAATGATAGAAATTTAAATTTTTTTTATCCACCTTATTCCTGGGGGCGCCGCTGTAGGAACGATTATGGGCCTAACTTCTGGTTTTGGGCTGCATTCGTATTAAATCAGTCAGCAAGAGTGGAGTAGCAGGGACATTTAACCCTTTAACTGCCCAGATTAAATGGACGGGTCATGTGCCCCCAGTGGCACAGCACAGCACCTGCACGTGTCAACTTATTGATGCCCCCCGGCTATACTGAGAATTTGTACTAATCTCTGTTGATCTGACAGTTTAGAACAGGGGTCTCCAATCATGTGCCATGGAGGGCCAAGACCCTGCAGGTTTTCTCTTCTACCCAGTCTCTTCAGCAGGTGTTTTCACTTATCAGCAATCAGTGGGAAGAAGTTCAGTGAAATCTGCAGTTGAAGACACTGGCTGGAGGGAAAACCTGCAGGGTCTTGGCTCTCCATGGCACATGATTGGAGACCCCTGGTTTAGAAGGTGGGAGACATGTGCCGAAGGAATCATGGCTGACATGGAATATAGCAAAGAAGGAGAAATCTTCGTTATTCTTCTTCCTTTTTCCGCTTTGAGCTCACACACCAATGTGGATGCTGCTGTGTTTGGTCATCGCGACAGCGATGACAGAAACTGCATGGAATGGGAAAAATAGCCACGTAATACAAACAAAATTCACGTGGGGTAATCATAAGAGTTTGTAGATGTGGTACATGGTGTAAATGGCTGAGCAAACACACAAACATCGGCTACAATGGACGAAAACGGACCGGTCACGTGGGCGGGCAAGCCCCCCTCCTGATAACGGGTAAGAGAAAAATATGTTTTGACATTTTGTTGATTTTTCTGGTTCATATACTTTGAAGATTAGATGGAAACAAACCCCTGTAGACAAATCAGCCTAAAAAAAAAACAGACCATTCTTTATGTAAATGTGTCCAAAGTCCACTTTTGACTGAGTTATGTAATTTATATAGCTGCTGCGACATTATGCAAATTAGATGCATAAATTTATTCCTATCTGAAACTTTGGATCATATTCTACATTTTTCTAATTGACAGTAAGCCATTATCTCTTGTAAGTTTTAAGTTATTGCCTTGGAAATCGGAACTATTTTATTGACAAAATGTATTACCACTCTTGACCACTAGGGGGCCTTGGCACCTGGGGCAGTTAAAGGGTTAACATAGCATTTTTATAAGTTTTTCTAATTCATTTTAATGTATAGTCTGACTGACTCAGTTCCACCAGTTCTGTCAGGAGGAGTGGGCCAGAATTCCAACAAACTGTTGTGAGAAGCTTGTGGAAGGAGACCCAAAACATTTGACCCAAGTCAGACAGTTTAAAGGCAATGCTACCAAATACTGAGGAGGTGGATGGAAACTTCTAACTTTGGCGGAGTGGTTAGCACTGCGGCAGCACAGCAACTCACCCTTGGCCGGGGGATCCTGGGTTCGATCCCAGCCCCCGACCAACAGTGATCTGTGTGGAGTTTGCATGTTCTCCCCGTGTCTGCGTGGAGTTACTCCGGGATTTCTCCGGTTTCCTCCCACATGCCAAAAACATGCAAGTTAGGTGAATTGGCATCAAGCTGGGGATTCTAAATTGTCCTTAGATGTGAATGTGAGAGTGAATGGTTGTCTGTCTCTCTGTGTTGGCCCTGCGATGGACTGGCGATCTGTCCGGGGTGTACCCTGCCTCTCGCCCAAAGATGCTGGGTTAGGCTCCAGCCCCCCGCGACCCGAAAAGGATTAAGCGGAAGATGGATGGATGGAACTTCGAAGAAAGTAATAAAAAAATATAACAAATGTTGCAAATAGAAATACTGTAATTTTGGTAATCTTAACTGGCCTAAAACAGGAAAAGTTTAGTCTGCTTTAATGTCAGACGAGAAAAAAAAGGTTGTGTCTTTGTATACAGTGTATGTAAACTTCTGGTTCCAACTGTACGTCATTATTCAGTGTTATTTTAGCATAGTCTATCTTCGTTTATTTTCCTCTGACTGGGACTTGCTGACTTTAGCAGTTTCCCATTCACTCACTCACTCAGTTGTTTCTGTGCTAACCTGGGAACTGCTTCTTAATCAAGTTAATCTGATGTCATTTTACGACATGTTTGCTGGTCAGGACTAAATTGTGTGTCCATACTGTAACTTCAGCTGCTTTTTTCACCACATTTTTTTTTAAATGCCATTTTATACGCTTCCATCTTGTTTTCAGGTTTTTGACATTTTGTTTTCCACAATTGTAATATTTGTCACTCAACTACAGGTGGCGATGCGTTGTGGCGTGTCCTCTGACAGTGTGAAGAACGTCATCATCTGGGGGAACCACTCCTCCACGCAGTACCCTGACGTTCATCACGCCAAGGTCAACCAAAATGGCAGTGAGAAGGCTGCCTACGACGCTGTCAAGGATGACGCCTGGCTCAGAGGCGACTTCATCTCTGTGAGGACACCACTCCTCACCTAAGTCACAGTGATTCTTTCTTTAAGGGGTCCTTCTGTTCGCAGGCAGTCTTGCTTTCTGCCATAATTCTACCTTCAGTCCTATTGAACCTTCTTCTCTTGCTCTGTCAGACAGTGCAGCAGCGCGGCGCCGCCGTCATCAAGGCCCGGAAGCTGTCCAGCGCCATGTCTGCCGCCAAAGCCATCTGTGACCACATGAGGGACATCTGGTTCGGCACCAAGGAGGTCAGTGTGGACAGTAGGGGTGGGAATCATGAGGGACCTTTCGATTCGCATTGCGATACTTGGGTTCACGATACGATCCTATCGTGATTCGGCAATAATCGTGATATCAAATATCATGATATCAAAGATCATAATCCCATATATTTAAAAATGTTTTCACCTTATTCAACCTGAAATCATGTCCCGATGTAAAACTGCTGACACCTCTTCCATATAATAAAATATTGTCGGGGCTTCATTTTCCCCGGAGACGTGTCTGCACACACGGAGGTTGGTGGACGGTATTTGGAATAGACTCCCACTCCAGCTACGTTTATCTGACTCTGGGGACTCGTATAAAGCAGCTAAAAACTGTTTTGTTTAAGGAGGATTTCCACTAAGTTTCAGTTGAACTGCTTTTTAATGGTAAACCTGACATTTTAAAATAGTTTTAATCTTGTATAACTTGGATAAAAAATAATTTTAAAAATACATCAACTTCCTTTTATTCCATTTTATTGCACAGCGCTCTGTGACTATGTCTGAAAAGTGCTTCATAAATAAACTTTACTTACTTGGCGCTCAGATAAAAAGCTCCATGCCGGTATCTCTTTAGCTTAGCCGTTGCTAATGCTGCTCCGAGACATGCACTGGTCCGCCGTGTTCAAAGTATTTTTTTTTCATGCAGCACTTCTTGAGGGTTGTGTGTCATGTCAAGGTCTTTCCTTCCATCTTTGTTATAAAATTCAAAAAAAGGGCCGACTGGTGTACATCTGCTGCTTTGACTATTGGTTTTCTATTTAAGAGTCAAAATTGTTCCGTTCATTTCTACACCAGATTCTTTTAGAAAGTCATGTCTGTGACCATATTTTGGTCAGGAAGAATACAACAGCTGCTGCTGACCTTATGAGGTTTTGTTTGTTTTTCTGAACCATCAGCCATCATGTTTTGATTTAAACTCACCTGTGTTCTGTCAACAGGGTGAGTTCATCTCCATGGGGGTGTATGCCGGTGGGAACTCCTACAACATCCCGGAGGACCTCATCTACTCCTTCCCTGTCCAGATCAAGGCAAGTCGTCTGATTGGAGTGGTACACTATGGATGTACACTCAAAGGATTTACTAACACACCACTCTGTTGTTGGCCCAGTGTGGGAAGATCATTTCTCTATTAAGAAAAGAAGTTGTACAAATGCATGTAGGTTAACTCCCAACATTTGGGGTTTGGTCACAGCTGACGAGGGCTGTGTGATATGACCAAAATTTAATCTCACAATATTTGACGATAACGATATACAGCGGGGAAAATAAGTATTGATCACGTCAACATTTTTCTCATTAAACATATTTCTAATGGAGCCATTGACCTGAGATTTTGACCAGCTATCAGTAACAACCCAAGTAATCCATACATACAAAGAAATCAAGGCAACTGTATTCACAAAATAAGTTATATTTAATAAAGTGGAATGACACAGGGAATAAGTATTGAACACACTTGGTAAAATTCATTTAATATTTAGTAGAAAAGCCTCTGTTGGTAATAACAGCTTCCAGACGCCTCCTGTATGGAGAAATTAGGTGCAGCCATTGCTCAGGAGTGATTTTATCCCATTCTTCCACACAAACTGTCTTCAAATCTTGAAGGTTCCGTGGGTGTCTTCTGTGAACTCTGATCTTCAGTTTGTTCCATAGGTTTTCAATTGGATTCAGGTCAGGTGACTGACTGGGCCATTCTAGCAGCTTTATTTTCCTTCTCTGGCTCCAGTTGAGTTTCCTTGGCTGTGTGTTTGGGATCATTGTCTTGCTGAAATGTCCACCCTCATTTCATCTTCAGCATCTTGACGGATGGCAACAGGTTCTTATCAAGGATGTCTCTGTACATTTGTCCATTCAGCTTTCCTTAAATTATGTGAAGTCTGCCTGTACCATGTGGTGAAAAACACCCCCACACTGATGCTCCCACCTCCAAGCTTCACTGTTGGTATGGTGTTTTGGGGCTGATGTGCAGTGCCATTTCTCCTCCAAACATGCTGTGTGTTATGGCATCAAAAACATTCAATTTTGGTCTCGTCTGACACAAATTCATGTCATTAATTTTATGCACCCTTTTTCCCCCTCTTCATTTTGCAGTGTTATAAAATTGTTTTTTAATGTGCATTTGAAATTACGTCAACTTTATTCATTATCACTACTAAACTAAAAATGATTAGAAATCAAGTTACATTAAGAGCCAGTTTGTTCCTCCGACTTATTTAAATTTATTAGTGTTATTTACTATTTTTGCATCTTTAGTATTTTTTCAGGCAAAATTCAGAGACTTGGCATTAATTTAAACCAAAGAAACGATGGTCTGATATAGGGCTCTTGCGGTAGAGGAATTTCCCCTGCAATGATGGTGGATAGCTCAACACCATGGTATGCAGTATTACTGCAAGTGTTTTTAGGACCTGTGGTCTTGTAATTTAAACAGGGTTCATAATGCGGTAAAACGATGGAAGCTGTGAGAAACTTGCTGAAGCACCACTCTCAACTTGATGTGCGTAACAGTTGTGTGGAGCGCCGGTCTTTCTAGGCATGAACTGCTGATTCTGTTTTTTTTTTTTTTTTTTTTTTTTTTTTTTAAACATTTTCATAAAGCAGTGGTGGGAACTCCAGTATTTCAACTACAGGGTGTATGGACTGGAGACTGCAGCAACATTCAGCTTATTTAAACAGGATGACCTCCATACAGGACCCTGCATGGCTCTTGTTTCTGTGATTTTTATGATTTTTTGCCGCTGTCCAAAAATTCACGTTCAAACAAGCGATGCAGTATGCAGTAGTTGTTTGGCTCTCTGAGCTCAATTATAAACACTCTGCTCAGAAGGAAATAATACACTTTGTGCTCTTTCAGTGCTCACTGTCACGGCTGTATTTAACAAGGAGTCCAAACGCTTCTACCACTGACTGCCTGCTGGAGTCCGTCTGGAGAGAGAGCGCCCTACACAGTGTTGCCACCGTTAGTACCGGGTGCAAATGTGCTGTTGGCAATAAAAATACAGTTACATTTAACTATTTATCAATCAATAGGGGCACATAAGTGAACAATGAGCCACACACACAAAAAAAAAGTGAACACTGCAGCTGTTGTGGTTGCATGTTTTCCTCCACGGTAGGCTTGTCCATAGCGCGGTATTACATAATTACGGTTATCGCGACAGCCCTAGTCTGATACACTGTTTCCTATTGGCGACAAGTTAGCATTGTCATTTAGCATTTTCTGTTTTGTAATTGGAGAGAGATGGTGTTCACGTTACTCACCTCCTATTAAAACGAGGTTAGAGGACTATCCTGTCTGATGCAGCACAGTGGGAAACAGACCCACATCCCTGGCTAACAAAAATAGCAGCTATGACCAAAATATTAGCTTGCAGTTAGCTACTAACCACCAGAACCCATTATTGCACACACCTGGTGCACTGCAGGGGAGAGGCAGGCGGTGACGAGTAGAAACGGGGGATGATTCTTTTAAATCCCCATATAAACGATAGTTTTCATCGCTTTCATGGCGTCACCGATATCTATCGTCGTATCACACAGCCCTACGCCTGAGTGATTGTTGAGTAGTCCTGGATCTCCAAACACAGTTTTGGGGAAGAAGTCACAACACCTCAATGGATGGTGCTTCTGTTTCTTGGCAGCATTTGTTTGTTTTGTCACTAATCAGGATGTTCATTAAAAGGTAATGAGAAGCAGTATGGGGGTGGTCGTTTGCATACAACACAAACTACATCAGTGAATTTACAAATACATGTAGTGGTGCCTTATTAAACGCCGTGAGTGTGCATGCAGAAGTGGCCGTTTCCACTGAGAACTGCGAGACCAGACCATCAGTGATGGAACAGCTCGTCCCAGCCTGACAGAATCAGACCAAGAGTGCTCACGTCTCCTGACTGCTGGCCAGCATCAGCACAGACCCATCTAGGATGTGCTGCAGGTCACGGTCAGTGGCCTAGGAGGAGGAACTTTTTGGTCAATTCCTAAATGCCCAGATCTGCTGACCTTGACCTCAGCCTGGCTGCAGGCAGATCTCGGAGATCTGAGGATCTCAGAATGAGACTGGAGACAACTGCCTAGGAGGGGTAGCTGGAGCTTTGCCAGAATGAGCTAAAAATGACACGGTGGGCCTGATGAAGCCTCATCTACAAACAGATTTACCCTCCCCCCCCCCCCCCCCCCCCCCCCCCCCCCAGCTACAAATTCACCAACAGTTTTTTTGGGGATAATTAACATCACCTTCAACTTTTTTCTCTTAAATTTAGTTTTTTCCTCATAAATTTCAAGTTTTCATGTAAATTTGCAACATTCATATGGATGTTGGTTTTGAATACATTTTGTTAGCTCATTCTGGTGAAGCTGAAAGGAGTTAATCTGCCGACGCAGCATCCATCCACATTTCTCAGGAGCCGCTACTCCTCCTAGGCAACTGCCCCGATGCTCACCAGACTCACTCATGAGGATCCGCAAGTTGGTCTGCATCCAGGTTGAGCTCGAGGTCTAGGTCAGTGTCAGCGGGCGGGAGATCCGGCATCATCATCATCATAGCAGTCTGTCGCGGGCAACAATGACTGTTTCATTTAGGTCTGATCAGATTCCAGCATTTATGAGGTCATGGAAATCATCACTCCTCCTAGGCAACTGGCCTTAAGCAGATCCCAGATGGGTCTGTATCTCGGCTGTCTTAAGGTCAGCAGTCTGGAGATCCGAGCACTGCTCGGGTGATTTCATCAATGAGCTGCTGCGCCACTGACGGCCTGGTTGATTTTCTCTGTTCATCTAGACCAGGGGTCTGCAACCTGTGGCTCTTTTGGCTCCTTGAGGCTTTGAGGAAAAAAACAAAACTCTTAAATTTCCAAGAACAAAGGTTGCACATTCATGAGAAAAGATATAGATGTACTTTATTGATGCCAAACTGGGAAACTGCAGTGTGACAGCAGCATGACGGTAGACGACCAGAACGACAGAAACACACACAGCCTAACAGACAAAGCAGGAGAAATGATTGGAGGCCTAAAGCAGCCCTCGGAGACTGCTCTATGCAGCCAAGCTGCAGTTGTTGTTGTTAGGCTATTATTCATTATTTGAAAGCCCATGTGATTCTGCCTTATATGCTGACTTCATTCTACCTGTGGAGTCCAAGGAGGCTCTGCAGTTGAGAGAAAAGTCAGGTGACGAAAGCTACGGCCACACCGCAGGCAGAAGTGGCCCAAATCTGACTCTTTTGCACGTGTGACCCATATCTGATGTCGTTAATGCCCGTCTGAACAGCACATATCCAGTTTTTTCACACCACACCCAGGCCACTTTCATGGTCCTAATTCAGATACGTATCTGATATTTTCCAAAGCCACCTCAGTCTGAACGGTCATGTCGCATTTCATCCGACTTTTTCCTCATTGAAGTGAGACAGATGCCACAATTCTGCGGTGGAGGATGCAGTGGGCACGGCAGACAGCTGATTTGTGCTCTCGTTTTAATCAATCTTCTCTTTACCACTGGATTGTAATTTTGTCGGCTCCGACTGCACAACAACTTCAATATTTCAAGGGAGTTTGGGGCTGAAACGGTCAGACAAGCAGGTGCACAGTAACGCACATTTACTGGACGCTGCAAATTCCTTTTCCCCTGCAAACGGCACAGCGCGAGTCCTGGCCGCTGTAATGTCTAAAATGTAAAGTTAATAGCGACATGACTGTGGAGCGGAATGGCCAGATACGAGGACACACCGTCCAGGAGAGGGGAGTCTGTGGCGGCTTCTGCTTCCTGTGCGGGACCGGGGTTACGCCACTGGTACGAGCTGCACTGTTGGTTAATTATTAACCTTGTTTCTCCAGGTAATCCCACTGAGACACAGGGTCTCATTTTGAGGAGAGCCGTTTAATGGATCGTTCTGTTAAAGCAGAGCTGATCACAGCGGTCATCTGGCCTGCAGAGGAATGAAGCTGCTCTCATTTATTTTGTGCATAATCATTTCTGAATGATTTCAACATTTTGTTTTGCTGCGCTGCATCAAGGTGAAGAAGTTCTGCCCCCCTCTGTCGTTTGGGGCTCATATTCACTTCCATAAACAACACTGTCTGACGTGACGTTTTCTTCAGCGCATGCGGGTCACTTCACAGCTGTAGACCGTCTGATGGGAGTCGCATTTAAATTATAATGTGAACGCCCACACAAAAGATCAGATCTCTGAAAAAAATCTGAATTGAGCATTAAGACCTGCAGTGTGACCGCAGCCTAATTTTACACTTTGTTGTTTTCTTTACTGGAGGTACTGGTCTAGTTTAAAAAAAGTCCTTTGATTACTGATTGCAGCAGCGTCTTCAACGGTCTCATCCTGCAGCAGCAGAAATGTGCACGTGGAGGGTGTGCAGCTCACGCGACATCATTGACCAGCGTGGACGCTTGCTGAGGAGGAGTTCTGAAACTGTACTTTATAGTTCTCATGCTTGGTGTGGACGGCCCTGTATCACAGTAGCAGGATTATTGACCGTATCGCAGCTGGTGGGGTCCGGGTGGACGGGAACCTTGTGCAGCTCTGAAGATGACTGACAGCTGCAGCAGGCTGCGTTAGGGGTTCACATCTGTGCCACCACGCAGTACTGCGATGCTGCATCTGTTCTGTGGAAACGTCACAGAACCAACAACCAACCAGCGGATTGTTCCACATAAACGAGCCACACAGCTGTGGACCGAATACTCCGATCAGAATATGCACAAAGAAGACTGTTTTAGTCCAGAAATAACTGTCCACTAAGCTCTATCAGCTTTATTTATCTATTACCTTCTGCACATCGTTTTACACAGACACAACGTCAGAATCTGGTGTGAACTTGTAAACTGGTATTGGGAGAAAGAAAAGTGAAAATATGGAGGATAAAGCCAAAACCATCTCCAAGAAAAAAGCTTTTCTTCAAATATTTCAGTTTTTTCCTGAAGATTTTGACTTTAACCATTTTTCAAACTTTTCTTTATTCTTAAAATGCTGAACTTTTTTGAATGTGGCCCAATACTCAATTGTGCGACGTGACAGTGGTGTGGGTTTATCAGTGAATAAAAGGCTGGGGGGGTGGGGGGGCTTCACTGTAAATCTTCTGCCTTTAAGTGGTCTGAGAAGGAAACTGGTCCTGCACCGTCCCAGCCAAGAATACAGGAAGTAAAGACTGTTTGGTCATGACCATCCCAGTTTAACCAGTCTGTAAGGCGGCATTTCTGCTGAGGAGAGGGGCGACACGTGGGTCAGATGGCAGAGTTCTGCAGCGGGAAATCAGAACACAGCGGTTAGACTGGACCATAACAGACTGGAAGTTTCTTAGGTACTGCAGTTACTCTTTTTAGCATCTATGATATTTTCCTTTATCCCCGTTATACATCTCTATTTTTATGTTGTCTTATATGCTTCAGTGTGGATTTTTGTCTGTTTTTGTTCTTGTTGTGATGCAGAATGACCACATTCATTTCCCACTTGTGGGATAATAAAGTTGACTTTGAAGGAAAACCAGCGAAAAAAAACAAACCGTTTCCTTTGTCTTCATGTCCAGGACAAGACCTGGAAGGTGGTGGGCGGACTCCCCATCAACGACTTCTCCCGCGCCAAAATGGATGCCACGGCAGCAGAGCTGGTGGAGGAACGCGACACCGCCCTTGATTTCCTGTCCCAGTGACTGAAGGCCCACCGCTCTCAGCTGTGAGACTCCTCCACCATTAGAACCGTCCACGCGGGCCTCCTGGGTCACCCCTCTGTGTGTGTGCGTGTGTGTGTGTGTGTGTGTGTGTGAGAGAGACACTGGGCCACTTCTTCAGGTTTTAAGTGAACCTGTTCAACAGCCACAGCCTGGCCTAATAAAAACCTCTACAAAACACTGACAAGATGTTAAGCCACAGTAGCTGTTCAGAAGCTGTAACGGAACATGTTGCCACCAATAAAATAACCAAGAAACCAAGAGCAGACTCCAGCTCATCTGTGATCTCTAAACACTGACGTTCTCCCCGCCTGTCTGCACCGCCACGCGTGGATTCACAGCTGGGCCACTGGCTGCACGCGCTCCATATTTTAACAGCTCACACACATCTGGATGAAGTCTGACATATTTTAATGTTTTTTTTTTTAAATTATTGAAGCAAATGTGTTTTGTATTTCCACCTTTCTTGAAACACTGATTTAAATCCCGTCACTTTAAGAAACATCCTTTGCCTGTTAAACTCCGCCCTTCCTCTTGTGTCAGTTAGCCATTAGCTGACTAGCTTCTAGCCTCCTCCTAGCTCGGATGAGCAGCGCTGGTTCACTGGTCCACATTCGATGGTGTAGCTCGCATCAGTCCGGCCCAGCTCCCAATAATTTTGCCGTGATTCCACAACAAATCACGAGCACCGGCAGCCTGGGACCCGAGGCTGCTGGCCGAGCTTCTGAGCCACGGGATCTCAAAGGGCCGTGTCTCGCTCTGCGTGACTCTGCTCCACTGCCACGGCCAGCCAGCAGGAGGCGGCTCCCCTACGCTGCCCATGAGAGCAGAGCAGAGTCACGCGGCGCCCTGGAGGACGGTGGGGGAGCCGAAACGTGAGAGGCAGCAGCCTCAGGTCCCAGTGTAGGTGGTTGTCACGACCGGTTTAGGTACCAGATGTGCTCAGGCTGCCACATCTGCTCGGGGCCTGTGCCTGCTCATGATATTGCAGAATATGATTGGCCGGATGGTTGTTTTCATGGCGTAGCACGTTGTGATTGGTCCATGTTTGTAGTTTAAATAAAATGTCTTTCATTTTAAGTATTTTGCTTTTATTTCCACAAGGACTTTTTGTAGTCCTTTTTAGTACCTGGAAGCAGTGTTTTGTTTGTGGATAAACGGTGAAACCCACATAAGAAAAGTGATGTTTAAAAGATACCTGTGCACTGTATGTCTGGCCACAGATAGATGGTTAGATAATATTTTATCTGTAAATGATGAAAATAAGACAAAAGTTCTGGCCCTTGTAGAAATAAATTGTATTCTGCAGGGTCATAAGCAGACGCAGGCCCCGAGCAGATCTGGTCCCTACAGCGGCAGGGAGGGGCTGGCGATTCTCCGTGGAATCGGAGTGAAGTTATTGGGCGACGTGCTGGAGTGAAGCGAGGACTGCTGTGGACCGGTGAAGCAGGTGGTGGCGGGGGTGGCCGAGATCTGAGGGACATAACGGCGTAAGCTGCGCTGGTGCGAGCCTTCTGGTACCAGGGTTGGCTGGGGGGCTAAGAGGTTAAATTTAGCGCCCCCTTCAGCTACGTGACGGACAGCCAGGTGGGCCAATAATAGAGCAGCGGGCGGGTCTCAAGGACAGCGGTGGGTTGGCTTTGTTGAATCAGGACGTACATGATTTACCTGCAAGAGTCAAAAACGTTTCTGAGAGAGAAGCTAAAGTGTGTGTGAAGAGAATTGACTGAAATTTTTTTTTGATAATTCTGTGACCAGCAGACACCTTTCAGACAGGGCAAACCCACGAACGCCGTTTTTCAGTCAGTGACCCCTTTAACATTTTACCATGATGCGTGTATAGGCAGTGTGCACTAAAATACGTCCACGGTTCATGATGTACACACTATACACTGGGTGGTCGTTTTGATCCCAGGTGATGGTTATTGGGGCGTGGACGGAAACATTACGGATAGAACCACCAGACCTGGAGCAGGAACCCTCCGTCAGAGCTGGAGTCATGGGTGTACGGAGGAGAGGCGGCACGTTGTCCTCAGACAGGCGGTCGCCACTGTACATCTGCCTGCATTTCCATCATTTTTATGCCTCAGTGCAACGGAGGCTGTTACGCGTTTCAGCTCGCCCGCTCAAAATCAGGAGCAACTAAAGGCTTGTATCACTGTCGCCATATTTTCTCAACTTCTAACTCGCCAGGATTTCCAGATAAGGCTTTGTTTTCAAAATAAACAAATTTCACTCACCATTATACCCTCAATGGAGCTGTGGGAAAAAGTATTGTAATGACTAAGCCAGGCCAGTAGAGGTCACACCGAGGCGGCTTTCATATTCATGGTGCTCTATAGAGATCTTTAGGAGATCATTGAGAGATCATTGAGTATTTTTGGCGACCAAAGAGGTACAGTATATACAGTTGAAACTAGAAGTTTACATACACTGTATAAAAAGACCAACCGTTTTTTTTTTCCCCTTTGACATTAAATCAGACTAAAGTTTGCTGAATAATTTTTATATTTGCTGGATGTTTCCATCCATCTTGGTATTTGGTAGCGTTGCCTTTAAACTGTCTGACAGGTCAGACGTTTTGGGTCTCCTTCCACAAGCTTCTCACAGTAGTTTGGTGGAATTTTGGCCCGTTCCTGACAACTGCTGGAACTGGGTCAGGTTTGTAGGCCGCCTTGCTCTCACGCCTTCTCAGCTCTGGCCACTGGTTTCCTATGGGGCTGAGATCAGGGCTCCAAAACGTGCACGGTACTGGCACCTTTACAGGATCTGAAAACAGTTCTTTTTTTATTCCAGACATGCCTCTCAGGGCCGTGGACACAAACTGAAATCTCAGTGACAAATTAGGAAATTTATTTTTCATACTTTAATTCCAAAATTCAACTTTTATGCATTTTATATTCCTTATGATGCAACAGAAATATGTCGAGCCTTTTTTGTTGTCATTTTGATGACTGCTTATCTCAGGCCCACGACGCTGGACGTTCAGGGAACCTCACGTTTGACAGAAGCACAAACAGTTGACTTACAGACCTAAAATAAGCCCAAAAGTCACGTTTGACAGTTGACAGTGAAGGGCTGCAACAAGTCTCTTACGCAGTAGAGAAACAGGAAATTAGGGCTGTCAATCATACTGCAGTCAAGATGATTCAGTCTCTGCTGCAAATTCAACCTGATGTCGCAGCTTCTGCAGACTGAAGTTTAGAAATATTAAAGAATTCGCCAGCTGAGTCTCAAATCTTAATTTTCACATTTACCCTCCCTCGTTAAATGTGTGATATAAATGGAAAAGTGGCTTTTTCCATATACAGTATGAGTTTGTGTTTACACTCTTCTGAGGCTAGGCTGGTAAATTGTGTTTTATTTACAAATTTAGAAAACATGCAGCTGTCGGTAAAAAGTAAATCTAGACAGTTGAACTATTTCAATATTTGTTTTTTGCAAACAGCTGAAAGTTTATGAATTATAAAAAAAAAACTAATTGTCATGTCTGCTGCATGAACTTGCAGCGGACATATAAATTGGCAGCGAGCCCAACATGCAGTAGACGTGTTTATTACAGGGGAAAATGTACACAGAATGTCCAAATAGTTACAGATGAGAATGGGAAAGACAACCCGCTGCAAACCTAGTTGGCTTAAGGAAGTGCCTAACGCGCTCCAAACAATCAGGAGCGGAGGGAGAAGGCACAAAAATGAAGACTTACAGAAATGTTGGAGCAGAAAGGCCCTAAGCACCAAATGATCAGTCTAAAGGAATCAGCCAATAATCCGGTGAGTCAGGATGTCCGTGTTTGGTTGACTGAAGCTGCCACACTGACTGGTTACACTGCCTCCCTATAAGTACACAATACACTAACAAAGGCAAGTGGACACAGCTGTGTGGCAAGCAGGTGTGTGAATGATTGGATGTGTGCATATGTGTGTGTGTGTGTGCGCGTGCATGCATGTGGTGAAGGAAAACAGCCGGTGAATGTCTGGCAAGAGGAAGAAGCGTGGACCGAGGGCTGGCAGAGAGCAAGGCTCAATCTGCCAGCTGGAATTAATAAGCAATGATCAAAACCTACAGCCACGGGTCATGTTCGGGGTTGAAAACGACCCCGAACATGACACTACTTGCAATGGGAGTTGAATAACTGAGCATAACTGTATAAAGGTAAATCAGGGAGTCAAGAAATTAACCCTGGGACACTAACGCCGGGTGAAAATCACCCGGCGTTAGTGTCCCAGTAGTGTTACTAACTTTAATGCTGGTGTTTGAGGGTTAAAAGAAGCTGTTTAAAGGTAGTGGACATGCATAGAATTTTGTAATCTGGACTTAGTGACACCTTGTGGTCACTCGGAGAAGCGCAGCATTTTCACTCAAAATTCCAGGAGTGCTGATCGCGTGAAAACCTGGATACCACACACCCAGAACAGCCATAAGTGCAGTAAGAGTTCATGTCACCTCTTTTCTGACTTTACCTGCCAAAGAAATGATGGGATTTCAAACTGGATGGGATGGAACGGGGCAGCAACCTGGACAATGAGCCACTCCGAGTCTGTATGGAAAAAGTCTGCATGGAGCCACAAAAACATCCAACCCTAAAAACGGGTATAATAGCAAAGTTGTCTTTTTTCTTTGTGGATGTTTTCCTCATTAAACTGTAATTTATTTTTTTCAAAGTTTCTTATATTTTGCCATAAATGTTTTGATTTTTTCCCCCTAAATTTGGCATGTTTTCTTTGCAAATTTAAAACCTTTGACTGAAATTGAAGACTTTTTTCCATGTAAATTTGTGGCATTTTTCCCAATAGAGTTCTAAGCTTTTTTCCATCAGCTTATATTTTTGACACAATCTGCTTTTCTCATTGTTACCCTTTTCAGGTAAAAATGCTAATAAAATTGTAGTTTTTTCAGCTAAGTTTGACTTTTTTCTTGCAAATTTGTAGGTTTTTTTCCCCTCATAAAAGTGCAACATTTTCCTTAAATTTCAAGAATGTTTATTCATAAATTTTCAGCTATCAAATTTGTTTTTCTTTGTAAATTTATTAAAACTGCAAAACTGCAGCATTTCTTAAAATTATTACATTTTTCTCATAAACCAACTTTTTCCAGTAAATTTGTGACTTTTTTCTAATGAATTTTATTTTCCTTAGAAACCCGCAAAAAATTTTTTTGCATCAATGTTCAGATTTTCTGCTTTTTAGGATGTTTTCCTCAGGAAAGTAAAACCACAATCTAGGGGCAAAAGAGACATGTGGCCCGAGAGCCGCAGGTTGCAGACCCCTGATATAGGAAGACGGGGTAATATTCCATCCTTACTGTCAACATGTTCAAAATCACAATTCTGAAAGGACTGACTTGAAACTGACATTGCTTGATGTTCAACAGAACCAGACGTCCATTAAAGCGTACCTGTGGTGGTCGTGAAAAAAAAGATATTATATTGAGCCCCTGTCTCACGTTCTAGTTCAAGTTTAAGTTGAAATTCACGTTCAAAGCAATTTGATATAAATCCATTGCTGATCTGCTGGTTCAGCTATGTCAGCAAAACATGGGTACAGCCATACTAGAGGCTACAGGGACTTCCAGGACGCTTCCTGTGATGTAATTTCGTTGACACCGCGATCTGGATCAGTATTGGCTGAGCCTCGAGTACCCGGATGTGGAGCGGCTTCGGGAATATTCAAATTCAAACATTTATTTCAAACTCAGGGTTCATATTAAATGCAGAACTGAAACGAGTAGAAAATAAATAAATAAATGTTTAAATTCAGCGAGCCGTCTTTTCTGATCTCAGCTCGTAAATGACGATTATAAAACTGCGATCTGAGTACCCGGATGTGCAGCGGCTTCCGGGATATTCAAATTCAAACGTTTATTTCAAACTCAGGGTTCATATTAAATGCAGAACTAAAACGAGTAGAAAATAAATAAATAAATGTTTAAATTCAGCGAGCCGTCTTTTCTGATCTGAGCTCGTACATGACGATGATTATAAAACTGCGATCCGAGTACCCGGATGTGCAGCGGCTTCGGGGATATTATACAGAGCAGCAGACACTCGGTGCTCTTGTAAAAACAAAAACATACAATGCGATATGGATATCGCAACATGGCGGAATGTAAAGCCTTTGGATGTCTGAATAATAAGCAAAAAAACCAAACACTTTTTTTGTGTACCCAAACCCAGCTCACCTTGTCAGAAGATCGGAGCGGAAACAGGGCACAGACGAATAATTTCAGACGAAATTGCGTTGTGTGTGAGGACCACTTCGTCACTTTAACCCTCAGAAGACCTTTCTGGCTCAAACCTGTAGCCATGTTGGACAAATTCTTCCTCAGAGTCCGACAATTCAGCCATAATAGAATAAAAACACTCACAACAGCACCTTAGTCTCTCATACAGGCGGAGCATTGACTGTTGAGTATCAACGAAGTGACGTCACATCCGCATGTGTCATGGCTGCGCCCACAGTTTTCATTGGCTGCCCATGGCCAAGGTCCTATTTGAATATATGTCTGGTGGTATATGGCTGGCAAAAATTATTTACCAAAATAAGAAATACTTTTTCATAATGTTTTCCAAGTCAAATGCGTCTTCACGACCACCACAGGTACGCTTTAATGAACTGAAATGACTTCCTGCATCCCTTCTTATTGGTGTTCATGCAACTGGACATAGCACACCTGGGCATTTTGCATGTAGAGTTCTGGAAAATGACTAAAATATAACATGATTCAAAGCTAATGTCAAAGTTGGGTGTGGTAGCATGGCGGCGACAGAACCTCCAGTGGCCTCACCTCCTAGGGGTCTATGTGGTATCCAGTTTTTATAGAGATCAGTGAGGATGAGAGCTCTCCAAAAGCTCCAGCATGTCCATGGCCTTTGGTGGTCTGCTGCTGTAATACTTCAAGCACAGCCACTCTCCATTATTGTCCCAAAAACACGGCTTCGCTTGTCAGAGGTAAGTAAAATTCACATTTAGTATCCATTCATCCAACATGCTTTTAGAAAACGGTGAGATAAAGACAGAAGTGGACGATCAGAGGAGGTTCCTGCTGCCGAAGATGTTGTTCGGATCCACGTAGTCCTTTACGGACTTGAGCATCCCCATGCCGACATCGGAGACTGTCTCTCTCATCCACTCCTTACGAATTTTTCCCACTAAATGACAGAAGAGAAAATAAATAAACCAAACACACTTTTCAGCTGCTCCCTATTCGTGGTCACCACAGCAGATCATTGGTCCACATGGTTGATTTGGAAAGGGTTTTACACCGGATGCAACCTTCCCTGTTGAGTGGTTTTGTACTTCCCCTGTGGCCAGGTAAGCAACTTTCCTTTTCCCGTACTATTTATGCTGAGCACCAAGCTTGAAGGTAGAAAATGCCATTTTAATGGTCTTTGGTATACCCAACTGGGGCTTCAACCCACAACCTGGCTGCGGGGCGAAGGCTCTACCACGCGGCCACCACTCTGATCTAAACCGAGGAAGATGACTGGGTGGTAGAAGTAGTGAACCAGCCAGGTTGATGACTCAGCAGGCTGCTGGAGCCAGTTAACCAGGAATACACAGAATGTGTTAAATGTTTTTATTCAGAAGGAAGAGAAGTTTTGTCTGGCACAGATGATGGAGCTCAGCAGACTCATCAGGCTCTGTGTGTTCCCAGAAGAGGGGCCGATGTAGGCTGTAGCGGGCCGTCCCCAGCTTCCCTCTTGAGGCCTTTACATACACCACAAGAACGGAGAAATTTGTTCTTTTTCTTGAGGTAACAAGAACAAAGTTCTTTCTGGCCAGGACATTTCAGACTTCACAAGAAGCTCAAGTGCAGAACTCCTGGGAAATTCACATTTCTGACCAGTCACAATAGTTCTCGGAGACCACACAAGAAAAAAAGTTATGCCACGATAATGTGTCAAGAACAAGTTGCAAGAACTCCCAAACCAGGCAAGAACAAAATGACGTCATTTTGTTCTTGCAGCCCTGGGACAGGGAACACATTTCTCTGTTCTTGTGGAGTATGTACAGGCCTTTATTCTCTCCCTCCTGAGCCACCGGGGTGTTTTCTGACTGCACTCTGGTCTCATTGTGCACAGGAGCACAACCATCCAACCAGGAGCTGCAGTAGGGTCCCTTCACTGATTTTAACATTACTATGTGGCGCTATGTTGGCCCGTCCACCATAAGGGTGCCCCGTCAGCAGGACTTTGGCTTCCTCACCTTCCCTCATTATCTTTGTCCAGGTAGCTTTGAAGTGAAATCTTGGGAGCCTGCCATTACTTCACCATCAGTCTGAACAATCCAAGATGTCTGGACCAAACAGAGTCAAGAGTCTGGAGCCAGAAGCTTCTGAAACAAAGAATGTGTGTCTTGTTTCTTAGCAGATGGCTGCCCCTGCCAGGAAACGGTCCTGGTCCTGGGAGGGCCCACTCACACTGGGGCCAGTCAGACAGTGCAATGCTGAGGCTCTTTTCCTCTCTCCAACATCCACAACATTCCTGTGTTCACACTTTAGTTACTGCAACTAAAAACAGACTTCACAAAGTTAGCGGGCCCTTACGTTCCTGTCATGATGAATAATATATCGACTTATACAATATATAACAAGGAATTGAATAGTTTTTCATATATATTTGGACACTGACAGTTATTTTAACTGTTTACCAGAACATTAAAGACAGTTGTGTCTCTCAGCTTTAATTTGAGGATATTCACATCCAAGCTGGAGTTACAGTTCAGGAATTACAATCATTTTTATACAAAATCTCCTCATATCAGGGCCTCAAAAGTAATTGGACAAATTAACATTACCATAAATAAAATATTAATTTTTAACGCTTTGTTGAGAGTCCTTGATGAACAATGACTGCCTGAAGTCTAGAACCCGTGGACATCACTAAACTCTGGGTCTCCTCCTTTGTGATGCTTCGTCAGGCCTTTACTGTAGCTGTCTTCAGTTGTTGCTTCTTTCTTTGACCTTAAGTTTTGTCTTAACCAAGTCATATGCTGCTGGATCAGGTTGTGATCTGGTGATTGACTTGACCACTGTAGAATATTCCACTTCTTTGCCTTAAAAAAAAAAACTCCTGGGTTACTTTCGCAGTGTGTTCTGGATCATTGTCCATCAGTACTGTGAAGCTCCGTCCAATCAACGTTGCTGCAGTTGGCTGAATCTGAGCAGACAGTGTATCTCTGTACACTTCAGAATTCATCTGGTTGTTTGTCTTCTGTCACATTATCAATAAACAGCAGTGACCCAGTACCAATGGAGGCCATCTATTCCCATGCATCACACTGCCTCCACCATGTTCTACAGAAGATGTGCTTTGGATCATGAGCCGTTCCAAGACTTCTCCATACTTTCTTCTTCCCATCATTCTGGTACAGGTTGATCTTAGTTTCATCTCTCCAAAGAATGCTGTTCCAGAACTGGGCTGGCTGCTTTAGATGTTTTGTTTTTTTTTTTGTGGCAAAGTCTAATCTGGTCTTTATATTTTGAGGCTGATTAATGGTTTGGACCTTCTCTTTATGGGAGACTTAGATACTGATACACCTACTTCCTGGAGTGTTCTTCACTTGGGTGGATGTTGTGAAGGGGTTTTTCTTCACCATGGAAAGGATCCTGCGATCATCCACCACTGTTGTCTTCCATGGACCTCCAGGCCTTTTCGAGTTCCTAAGCTCACCAGTGCACTTTTTTTTTTCCTCCTCAGAATGTACCAGACTGTTGACCTCACCTCCTAACACCTCTGCTATCTCTCTGATGGATTTCTTCTTTTATTTCAGTCTGAAGATGGTCTGTTTCACTTCCACCGACAGCTCCTTTGACCACATGTTGTAGGTTCACAGCAACAGTTTCCAAATTCCAGATTTTGTATAAAAATGGTTGCAATTACCAAATCATAACTCCAATGGTTCATCATCTATTAGTCTGCTGAGAATCCCTGCTAACCCCCTGCAGACGACCGCATGCAGCCCAAATTTGGTGGACAGAATGCAAGGGGTCATACTGAAGTGCACATGTGCTGAGGTACTCATGTTCTCGTGCAGAGATTGTTTTCATATTTTACCAGCATGTCTACTTTCCTCCTCAGCCTCCAACAACCACAGAAGCTCCTCCTTGTGTTCTCTTACCCTGAAATGAGCTGCCTTTATATTCTTCCTCCCCATTCTGTTTGATTCTGGGTGTTCAAATCAGTTTTGGGGGGGGCTCACTGCCATCTACTGTGTGGCCATAGGGACAGCAAATATTTTTTTCCACATTTCATTTCCAATATTAAATATCAATGATATTCAATTCAATGCTGTTTGAAAGGATGGACATGGATTATTATAATTACTATAGCAATGGCATAAAATGGCCTCAATATCAACAATAATATCATTTATGGTAATGATTGCTGAGACTATTTATCTTCTAGCAAAAGTTTTTCTTACAGGCCTGCATAAGAAAAAAAAAAACACAATGCATCAAGATGCACCAATGATTGTTTTATCATTGCATGGGTGTCCCCTAAATGGAATCAAACCATCTCCACCTTCAGGAAAAATTGAGATGTAATATTACAGCTGATTTCCTGTGGACTGTTTGTGACAGAAGTGATGAATAGCCTGTAGTGATGAATGAAACCAGTGAGACAGTTGGCAGTGTAGATGAGGCAGCCATGTGGTCAAGCCTCGATCGGGCCACAGCATCTTTTCTCTGCCCTCACCTGCACAAACAGCTTTTAGTCACTGCTTTAATGAACAAACAGCCGAGTCAGAGTCTTTGATCTAAGCTGTGGGAACGAGGGCTGGGCGATATAGCTCAAAAAATGTATCACAATATAATTTCTCTATATTGTGATAAACAATACAGCGGGGAAAACAAGTATTGAACACCAACATTTTTCCTCAAACATATTTCTGATGGAGCCATTGACCTGAGATTTTTACTAGATATCAGTAACAACCCAAATAATCCATACATCAAAAAACAAGTTACTGTATATTTAATAAAGTGGAATGACACAGGGAATACGTATTGAACACTTGAAGGAAAAAGTGGTGCAAAAAGGCATAGAAAGCCAAGAAACCAGCTGAAATCCATCAGAATTTAGGAAGCCATCCAATCCCCCATCAGTGCAAATTAATTTCAGCTGGTAAAGTCCTGACTGATAGCCTTTAAAAAGGTCTGTGAATATCACATTGTCACACCACAAAGAACTCATGATGGGTGGACGCAAAGAGCTCTCTCTAGACCTTTGCAACCGTATTGTTGCAAAACATACAGGTACATCTCAAAAAATTAGAATATCATGAAAAAGTTCAATATTTTTTGTTACTTATTTCAGAAAGTGAAACCCATATATTATATAGATTCATTGCACAGAGAGTGATCTATTTCAAGTGTTTATTTTAATTTTGATGCTTATGGCTTACAGCCCATGAAAACCCCAAATTCAGTTTCTCAAAAAAATAGAATATTACATAAAATTAATTTTAAAAATAGTTTTTTTTAATACAAATGCGGACTGACTGAAAAGTATGTCCATGTACCACTCAATACTTGGTCGGGGCTCCTTTTGGATTAATTACTGTATCAATGTGGCGTGGCATGGAGGTGATCAGCCTGTGGCACTGCTGAGGTGTTATGAAGGTCCAGGTTGCTTTGATAGTGACCTTCAGCTCATCTGCATTGTTGGGTCTGGTGTCTCTCATCTTCCTCTTGACAATCCTCCATAGATTCTCTATGGGGTTTAGGTCAGGAGAGTTTGCTGGCCAATCAAACAGTGACGCCATGGTCATTAAACCAGGTTTTGATACTTTTGGCAGTGTGGGCAGGTGCCAAGTCCTGCTGGAAAATGAAATCAGCGTCTCCATAAAGCTTGTCAGCAGAGGGAAGCATGAAGTGCTCTAAAATTTCCTGGTAGACGACTGCGCTGACTTTGGTCTTGATAAAACACAGTGGACCAACACCAGCAGATTACCTCTGTTCAGATAAAAGTAAATTTTGCATTTCATTTGTAAATCAAAAGTCCCAGAGTCTGGAGAAAGAGCAGAGAGGCACAGAATCTAAGTTACTTGAGGTTTAGTGTGAAGTTTCCACAGTCAGTGATGATTTGAGGAACCATGTCATCTGCTGGTGTTGGTCCACTGTGTTTTATCAAGACCAAAGTCAGCGCAGTCGTCTGCCAGGAACTTTTAGAGCACTTCATGCTTCCCTCTGCTGACAAGCTTTATGGAGAAGCTGATTTCATTTTCCAGCAGGACTTGGCACCCCCCCCCCCCCCACACACACACACACACACACTGCCAAAAGTATCAAAACTTGGTTTAATGACCATGGCATCACTGTGTTTGATTGGCCAGCAAACTCTCCTGACCTAAACCCCATAGAGAATCTATGGAGGATTGTCAAGAGGAAGATGAGAGACACCAGACCCAACAATGCAGACAAGCTGAAGGTCACTATCAAAGCAACCTGGACCTTCATAACACCTCAGCAGTGCCACAGGCTGATCACCTCCATGCCACGCCACACTGATACAGTAATTAATCCAAAAGGAGCCCCAACCAAGTATTGAGTGGTACATGGACATACTTTTCAGTCGGTCCACATTTGTATTAAAAAACTATTTTTTTTAATTAATTTTATGTAATATTCTAATTTTTTTTTTAAGAAACTGAATTTGGGGTTTTCATGGGCTGTAAGTCATAATCATCAAAATTAAAATAAACACTTGAAATATATCACTCTCTGTGTAATGAATCTATATACTAGAAAAGCACTCGAAGAGCGCAGACCTCCACCAAGCGCCACAGTTCTCCCCATAGAGTGTTTGTGTGTACATTTTCAGATACCTTGACCATGAAAACATATGACTAGCAACTGGATTCACAATGATAGGATTAGTGGTTCAGTAGTTATTCACGAAAATCGCATTTTCCATAATGGTGGTTTTCTTCTGGACGGTGATCCGGATCACCACCAAAATCTAATCATCTGTAGGATACCCTATTTCTGACACTCTGAAAATTTCATGAAAATCCGTCCATAACTTTTTGAGTTATCTTGCTAACAAACAGACCAGCGCCGATGAAAACATAACCTCCTTGGCGGAGGTAAATATATGGGTTTCACTTTCTGAAATGAGTGACAAAAAATGTTGAACTTTTTCATGAGATTCTAATTTTTTGAGATGTACCTGTAAGGATGGCGTTGGTTACAGGCACATTTCTAAACTGCCGAATGTTCCAGTGAGTGCTGTTGGAGCCATCACTCGGAAGTGGAAAGAACATCATTTTACCATAAACCGGCCATGACCAGGAGCTCCTTGCAAGATTTCTGACAGAGGAGTCAAAAGAATTATCAGAAGTTATCCAAGAGCCAAAGACCACTGGTGGAGAGCTCCAGAAAGACCTGCAGTTAGCAGGTACTGTTGTTTCAATGTTGACGTGTTCAGTACTTATTTTCCCCGCTGTACATATCACAATACGCATTGTGTACTGAATGTCGTTTAAAATTTTGTTTTATATACATTTTTATCAGAAATTGTGTGTATATTTCTTTCCCTGATGAAAAAGCTGAATAATAAAATGAAAACTCATGTCAGAGAAAATTCTTCATAATATGTAACTGAGAAAACTAATTTGTCACTTATTTTTGTATTTTTTGTTTTTGATGTGTCTACATTTCATTAGTTCTTTATTTCTCAAGCCACTCGCTCTTATTTTGAAGGGTTGGAAGACCGGATAGGAGCTCTTATTTTGAAAGTTTGTTCGCTAAGTGAGCAGTTACCTGCAGAGTTCAGACTTGAATTGTTTATCTTCTCCTGGCTCCACCGTTTCCTGTGCTTAAGGTGAGCCTACATTTATTCTGTTATCTTAATTTTCATCTCTGCTCGCTGCAGTGTAAGTTCACCCACCTGTTTCTCAGGAACCTCCCGGCTGCAGCGAGGGCAATCCTGGCCAATTTGCCACTACTGGTGACGAGGGACTACCGCGCACTAGCGCAGGAAGCAGATCACATCATTTTAGCGACCAGAACCTTCAGCATGAACGCAGCGGCACGGAGCCCAGGAGGGTTGCCAGCGAGATTGAGGAGCCGTTGGTGGTGACCAGAGTAGACGCCAGGAGACAAGAAGAAGGCGATCTGCCACTATCATCGCCGTTTCGGCTCAGACGCCCGACGATGCTTGCCGCTGTGCCAATTCAAGCGGTCGGGGAATGCCAAAGCCAGCAGTCAGTAGCAGCTGCGACCACTGGCGACAGAGACAAGCTGCTGTATATCACAGACATGTTCGGGGAGACGGTTTCTGGTCAACTCCGGCTCCCAGAAGAGCCTCATCCTGCCATTCAACACAGAACAGGCGAAGTGGTCCCAAACTGGCGGCCGCCAATGGATCAGACATCTGGACATTTAGTGAGCAGACACTGACAATATGCTTGCATGGGCGCAATTTTCAGTGGAATTTTGTGATGGCCGCATGTTCCTCCCCCATTCTGGTTGCAGATTTCCTATGCGCTCATGGTTTATTATGCTGTCTCTTTTGCTTCTCTGCCCTGTACAGCTCAGGGAGCCGGGTCAACAACACTGGTCAACGTTACAGCTCCAGGGGGTTAAGTACCAACAGTTACTTGCCCAGTTCCCAGCACTCACAGTTCCGATGTTTTCAGCGGCGGAAACTAAACACGGGGTTGAGCATTTCATCACTACTAAAGGTCCGCCTGTATTCACACGACCTCGCCGCCTGGATGCAGCTAAACTGGCCAGCGCGCACGAGGAGTTCGCCAACTTGGAGAGGTTGGGCATCGTCAGGCACTCAAACAGCCCGTGGGCATCCCCACTTCATATGGTGCCTAAAGCCGGCAGGTTGTGGCGACCATGCAGCGATTTCCGGCGCTTGAACAATGCTACGGCACACGATCGCTACCCAATTCCCCACATCCAGGATTTTTCCGTGCACCTGGCCGGGCCGCGTGTTTTTTCCAAAGTGGGTCTGGTCCACGGTTACCACCAGGTCCCAGTGCGAGCAGAAGACGTCCCAAAGACAGCGGTAATCACTCCATTTGGCCTGTTTGAATTTTTACTCATGCCATTTGGATTAAAAGGCGTGGCACAGACCTTCCAAAGAATGATGGACGCAGTGCTGCACGATTTGCCCTTTGTTTTTGTCTACTGAGATGATATTCTGGTAGCCAGTGCGTCCGAGGACGAGCACATCGCCCATCTCAAGACGGTTTTCCAGAGGTTGGAAGCGCACGGTTTGATAATCAACCCGGCGAAGTGCCAGTTTGGTGCGCCAGTGATTGATTTTTTTGGGGCACCGCATTTCGCCGGAGGGCGCGATCCCGTTATTGGACAAGGTGCACACTGTGTTGGACTTTCCGCATCCGCAGACCATGAGGGCACTACAGGAGTTTTTGGGAATGGTTAATTTTTAGAACAGTTTCCTCCCCCGGGCAGCCCAGCTGATGCAGCCATTGTATGCCAAGCTTAAAAAAAAAAAAAAAAACTGCAGAAAGCATCGACTGGACCCCGGAGCGGGGCCAGGCTTTTTCAAACGCCAAAACAGCGCTGGCAAAGGCCGCGTTGCTGGCCCACCCAGAACTGTCTGCACGGATAGCGCTCACTACAGATGCATCGGATGTGGCCATAGGGGCAGTGGTGGAGCAGTGCGTCTCAAGTTCGTGGCAGCCGCTTGCATTTTTCAGCAGAACTTTGCACAACAATGAGCGCAAATAGCACATTCGACAGAGTTGCTGCCTCTCCACCTGGCAACGCGCCAGTTCCAGTTCTGGCTGGAGGGGCGTGAGTTCACTGCATTTGTAGACCATAAGCCGCTGACGTACGCCATGGCCAAGGTCTCTGAACCGTGATCGGCCCGGCAGCAACGGCAGCTGGTCGCAATCTCAGAGTTTACAACCGACATTCGACACGTTGCCAGTAGACTCAACATGGTGTCCGATTGACTCTCGTACACATTGGTCGCCCCGGTCTACATGGGAATAAATTTCCCCACCATGGCCGCGGAGCAAGCCAGGGACGCGGACATTTGCGCACTCCTGTCTGCGCCAACAGGGTTAAGACTGGAAAGCAGGGTGGTGCAGGAAGGGTGCCCTCCCCTACTCTGTGACGTCTCCACAGGCCGCCTGCACCTGGTGGTTCCGAGCTCTTGGTGCTGTTGTGTTTTTGAGTCTGTCCACTCCCTTTCGCACTCAGGAGTGCGTGCTTCAGTGAAACTAGTGGGGCCAAAATTCATCTGGCCGCGTTTGCATAAAGAGGTGAAAGAGTGGGCTGCAGCTTGCGTCGCATGCCAACAGGCCAAAGTGCACAAGCACACCAGAGCTCCCCTCGAGCCATTCCAAATCCCGGCTAAGAGGTTTGACCATGTCCACATGGATCTGGTGGGACCCCTCCCGCCATCGCAAGGTTTCATGCACCTTTTGACGATCGTGGACCACACCACGCGTTGGCCCGAAGCGGTCCCACTGGCTTCTACCACGTCTGCGGAAGTGGCGTGCGCTTTTTTGTCAGCCTGGGTGGCACTTTTCGGATCGCCATCGGACATCACGTCCGACAGAGGCCCACAGTTCATTCCGCGATGGCCCAGAGCCTGGGAGCCAAAATTCACCGCACTACCGTGTACAACCCCCAGGCTAACTGATTATGTGAGCGTTTTCATAGGCTGCTTAAAGCAGCGCTCAGAGCTTTGCTCATGGACACAAATTGGGTCGACCACCTGCCTTGGGTTCTTTCAGGGTTGCATTCTGCACTGAAGGAGGATTTGGCAGCCTCCCCGGCAGAACTCATTTTTTCCCAACTGCTGCGGATGCCCGGAGAATTTTTTTACCGGAAAACCCCACTTCCGAGGCCAAGTCGCCCACACATTCTCTATGCAACACAGAGGTTGTGAGTGTTTCGGGCCAGGCCTACCATTGTTTTCCCTGCACATTCGTCCCAAAAAGCTTGCAGAATGGCAGTTTTGTCTTCGTCAGGCACGATACACACCGGACCCCGCTGCACCAACCATACAACAGACCGGTCAGAGTGTTGGAACCTGAGGCGAAACATGTCATGTTAGACTTGGGGGGACGTAGAGAGATCATCTGCATTGACAGGCTAAAGCCACTTTTGTGTTGGCAGACGAGCAGGTGTTGTTGGCCCAGGCTCCCCGGCACGGACGCCCACCGCTGGGGGCTCCGCAGGTTGGTGATTCCTCAGCAGGGACCAGCACTCGCAAAGAGGATGTGTTTTCTTCCCCTCCCGCTTTCCCCCCCCACAGACTGACGTGTCCTCCTGTGCGCCCCACAGGCAGGGCAGTTTGGCTGGATCGGCGACCCCCTGCTACAGCCGCTATGGACGCCAGCTCAAACCCAAAGGACAGGGGGGGGGGGGGGGTTAAGGCCCATTCTGGGTGTTGGGGGGGGGGGGCAAGGTGTTGGACTTCTCCACCCAGAGATCAATGGACCAAGAGAGGAGACGTCGCTGGGGGGTCCAGATGGAACAGTAACGGCTAGGCACCCCCCGGGGAGAGGAGCAGATGCCGGGCCGCCAGGAGACGAGTGAAAGGCGGCACCTGAGTAATATCATGTTAATGCGCCACACGGGCTTTGTTATATACTTAATGTGAGGTCGGAGCCTCAGGCCACCATGCATGTAATTACAGATATAAAAGAGATGCAGTGGCCTGAGAGCTCTTTTTTTTTTTATCATGTTACGTTAGAGGGAAAATAAAGTCTGTGTTGATTAGCTTGTTGCCTCGCCTGCATCATTCCCTCTACAAAATAAAAATAACAACTAAACACAAAATACAGTTTTTAAATGAAGGTGTTTGTTATTAAGGGGGAAAAAGTGATTGCCCCCTAAACCCAATAACTGGTTGGGCCACCCTTAGCAGCAACAACTGCAATCAAGCGTTTGCGATAACTGGCAATGAGTCTTCAGAGCGCTGTGGAGAAATTCTGGCCCACTCATCTTTGCAGAATTGTTGTAATTCAGCCACATTAGAGGGTTGTCGAGCATGAACCGCCTTTTAAGGTCATGCCACAGCATCTCAATTGGATTCAGGTCAGGACTTTGACTAGGCCACTCCAAAGTCTTCATTTTGTTTTTCTTAAGCTATTCAGAGGTGGACTTGCTGGTGTGTTTTGGATCATTGTCCTGTTGGAGAACCCAAGTGCTCTTCAGCTTGAGGTCACAAACAGATGGCCGGACATTCTCCTTCAAGATTTTTTGGTAGACAGCAGAATTCATGGTTCCATTTACCAGAGCAAGTCTTCCAGGTCCTGAAGCAGCAAAACAGCCCCAGACCATCACATTACCACCACCATATTTTACTGCTGGTATGATGTTCCTTTTCTGAAATGCTGTTACTTTTACGCCGGATGTAATGGGACACACAACTTCCAAAAAGTTCAGCTTTTGTCTTGTCAGTCAGAGTATTTTTCCAAAAGTCTTAGGGATCATCAAGATGTTGTCTGGCAAAACTGAGACGAGCCTTTATGTTCTTTTTGCTCAGCAGTGGCTTTCATCTTGGAACTCCGCCATGCAGGCCATTTTTGCCCAGTCTCTTTCTTATGGTGGAGTCATGAACACTGACCTTAACTGAGGCAAGTGAGGCCTGCAGTTCTTTAGATGTTGTTGTGGGGTCTTTTGTGACCTCTTGGATGAGTTGTCGCTGCGCTCTTGGGGTAATTTTGGTCGGCCAGCCACTCCAGGGAATGTTAACCACTGTTCCATGTTTTTGCCATTTGGGGATAATGGTTCTCACTGTGGTTCGCTGGAGTCCGAAAGCTTTAGAAATGGCTTTATAACCTTTTCCAGACTGCTAGAGCTCAATTACGTTGTTTCTCATTTGTTCCTGAATTTCTTTGGATCGCAGCATGATGTCTAGCTTTTGAGGATCTTTTGGTCTACTTCACTTTGTCAGCCAGGTCCTATTTAAG
The DNA here is from genome assembly GCA_020510985.1 of Pholidichthys leucotaenia. Taxonomy (NCBI): domain Eukaryota; kingdom Metazoa; phylum Chordata; class Actinopteri; order Cichliformes; family Pholidichthyidae; genus Pholidichthys; species Pholidichthys leucotaenia. The sequence continues at coordinate 293,197,951 of CM035848.1, forward strand.
TGATTTCTTGATTGAGAACAGGTGTGGCAGTAATCAGGCCTGGATGTGGCGAGAGAAATTGAACTCAGCTTTCCAAAGATGTGATAAACCACAGTTAATTTATGTTTTAACGGGGGGGGGGGCACTTTTTCACACAGGGTCATGTAGGTTTGGATTTTTTTTTAACCCTTAATAAACACCTTCATTTAAAAACTGCATTTTGTGTTTACTTGTGTTATCTTTGTCTAATATTTAAATTTATTTTATGATCTGAAACATTTAAGTGTGACAAACATACAAAAAAATGAGAAATCAGGAAGGGGGTAAACACTTTTTCACACCACTGTATTTGGTATATCGCTCAGCCCTAGTGGGAACTCATTCTGGAAATCTCAATGGAATGTTTAATGTTAAAAAATAAGTGCATCCAACTCACCGAAACACTTTGAATCAGCCTAAATGTTATCACCTTACTTTCACTTCTACAAAAGTGCTAAAAGTCTGCAAATGTTCACAATCTCAGCTAAAGGTACAGGGCAGCTCTGTGGCACAGTGGTTAGCACTGTGGCAGCACAGTAAGAAGGTCATGGGATTGATTCCACCTCTGACCATCGGTGGCTCTTCTGTGTGGAGTTTGCCCAGGTGCTCCGGTTTCCTCCCACAGGCCAAAAACATGCAGGTTAGGTTAATTGGTGACTCTAAAGTGGTCCTAGGTGTGAATGTGTGGATGAATGGTGAAGGGATTGGCGCCGCACTGTGGCTGCCTCATCCATCCAGGTGGATGCCCTGAATTTCCCTCTGGGATAAAATAAGTATACAAAATACAAAACAAAGGTGCAAATATTCGATCAGTATGTGCCTCTGTATTTCTCTCGTTTCTACAACCCTGTGTGAAATCCTAAAATTCTCATCCAGCAGTACCTCCATGGTGATGTGACAAACTTCCTCCGTTGGCAAGGATCTCCTCTCTGGCGGCATGCTGGAAAGACAAAAAGGTCAAGTGACAAATAAAACACTGACACTCATTTAGCACGGGTCATTCAACAGATCTTACTAGTACGGATACACAGTATTACCATCATGTTATCAGCTGATTAAGCACTCGGCCTCTGCACTAGCTAATCTTCACAACCAACAAATATTCAAACAGCGAAGTTCAGGAGTGACGTTCTGCTGGTGACGTGACACTTTTCCCGTGGACGTCATCACGAGCATTTCAAAACAAACGGAACTGCCTCCATGGCACTCAAAAAAACAGCAGAAAAAACTGACTGCAGATCTGGAGGACATGCAAAGGTCCCATGATGAGTACCTTCCAATACTCACACAGACCCAGCCGGCATGTTCATGTGGTTAAAACTGGGCTGTCTTATGGCTTCCATGTGGGTTTGTCCACAGCAGGGGTGTCCAATCGTGTGCCACAGAGGGCCAAGACCCTGCAGGCTCTACCTCCAACCAGTGCCTTCAACAGCAGAGTCCACGGAGTTTCTTCCCACTGACTGCCTGTGACGACGGAGTGTCACCATGGTTATGGTCCACTGTATGTGTGATTATATCTGTAGTATGGTAAATGTTAATGTGATTGTTAAAATGTACACATTATTCTGGGATCTGTTTCTGACTATGTGGAGTGCCTTTTTGTGAGATAATTGTTTGGTTATTTATTTGGGTAAAACAAGTGGTGATTAAATTCACATACCTTTGCCAACATGCTTCCTGAGGGTGTCTGGGCAAAAGACTCTGATGGGTTGAATGCCTTTTAAAGGACACCAGCAGGAAGGAAGCATGTGATGGTGAGTCAGAGGGGTGATTTAGAATTTTGTAAATAGGGGTTTAAATCATTTATTGAATTATTTATGGTATTATTTATTCTGTGTTATTTATATGTATTTGTAAATAGGTGGGGAATTGTTTATGGACTTTTAGATGTTAGTGGGTATGTGTGAAAGATGAAAATGTTTATTGTTTTACCTGGGGTTATGGTAGGGGCTAATTAGCCCTAATTATCTCAGTTAATATACAACAGGTGTTTATTGTGGGAGAGATGGATTCTTTCACTATTGTTGATTGTTGATGAAGAGTCGTGTCGGTGTGAAGTTTGGGTATGTACACTGAAGTTGTTACTTGAGAAGATTGAAAATAAAAATGAAAAATTGCTGATTGCAAATTGCCTCAAGCCTCCTTTCATGAGAGACTGCTCTACGACGCGTATCACGCTACGTTACATTTGGTGGCAGCGGTGGTCCGTTCCCAGGACGAGACGTAGCTTTTGGTGGAAGTGGTGGATGAGCACGGGACAGAAGGACTGATGGCGAGAAGAAAGGTAATGAGGCAAGAGGAGCAATTTGACTCTGATGCAGCTATGGCAGCTGGGGAGCCGGGAGTCAGCGGACTGGGCGAGCTCGAGGAGCTAACGTGCTTAGTAAAATCCTTGGTTCGTTCACTGACTGCCAGAGATCGTCAGAGGGAAGAAGAAGCCGCTCTCCATAACCAAAGGTGGCAGACTGTAGATAATCAAATTTGTCGGGTGCAGTCGCAAGTGGCGGAGTTGAGAGGAGTATGGGAGCCGGGCTGAACGCAGTGGTGACGACGACGCTTCGGGGGAAGACCCCAGGGTGACGGCCAGTCGGGTCGGCCCGCAGGAGGATGAGTTACCGCTGCAGGTGCAGCCGAGGAGAACGCGAACGCACCCCGAGCCCAGGCTGAATCCGCTCTCTCCCGAAGATGACATCGAGCACTACCTGGCGACTTTTGAGAGGATCGCTACAGTCTGCCGCTGGCGTGAAGAAGAGTGGGCTATCCAGTTGGCTCCTTTACTCACAGGTAAAGCACAAAGTGCGTATGTACTGATGGACATTGCTGACACGGACAATTATAAGAAAGTGAAAGAAGCAATTTTACATAAGTACGAAATGACACCCGACAGATACAGGAGAAGGTTTCGGTCCCTGGACATTTATCAGGACGAAACCCCCCGTGAAATGTATGTTCGTTTAAAAGACCTGTGTGTTAAATGGATTAAACCAGAGACCTTAACGGTGAAAGACATTGTGGAACTATTAATTTTGGAACAGTTTCTGCGGATAGTGAACCCGGAACTGGGAATCTGGATACAAGAGTGGGACCCGAAGACTGCAGAGGGCGCTGCTTGTCTGGCGGAGGTTTATCTGTCGGCCAGGTCTGGGAGCAGGAGACCTACTCTCGGCCGTGACAGCTCTTTCACCGCATGGAGTAAGTCTAATGAGGGTGAAAAGGGTGGTCCAGCTCAAAATAGACTGCATTCCAATTCCAGACAGATCACAAATGGCAGAGATAATAGAAGCAAAAAGTCACGTGTTGTGTCTAATAAAGATATACGTTGTTATCAATGCAATAAAATCGGTCACACTCAATACTCATGTCCTGCCATAAAAAATGAGAAACCTTCACTATTGTGCTCAGTTCCAAGACCTACTCTGTCAGCACAAATTCATGGTGAAATATACAAAACTATCAACTATCTATGAACTATCCCCATGAACACAACTATCAGTTGTGTTCATGGGGATAAGAAATCGTACCCGACCGCTGAGGTTTATTTAACAGTGGGGGGGGGGGGGGGATCAAACTTATCTCCTTTCTGTAGCTCTTGTGCCTGATTTGCCTTACCCAATTATTCTTGGCAATGATGTTCCAACGTTGCTGGACATCATACAACAGGTTAGGGATGAACAAACTGAGGGACAGGCAGGTGGCGCTATTGAGCAGAGGCTTGATGCACCTGTTGGAAAATTTTGTAATATGGTGACAACCAGGGCGCAGAGGCCTGCCAATGTTCTTCAGGAGTTGCCATTTTATGATTCTGAGATAGAGGCAGGCCCTATTAAACAGTCTAAATCCAAGGCTCAGAGGAGAAGAGATAAGGTGTTAGCTTCAGTAAAGAACCTGGGCGAAGAAACACCACAGCTAAGCCAGGCAGTAGATTTTGACATCCCTCCTGACATAGTTGCATTGCAGAAAGCTGACCCAGCACTTGGACCATGGTTTGAAAAAGTTTCAGAGATTGAGGGTGTGAAACAGGGTAGAACGGATTGTTTGGCTGAGGCCATGTATGTCATTAAAAAGGGCATTTTGTACCAGCAACAAGGTGAAGTTATGGCCATAGCTTTGCCACAGGACCTCACACCACAGATTATGGAACTGGGACATGTTATCCCTTGGGCAGGTCATCTAGCTTTTCAGAAGACTCTACAGAGAATTGCTAGAAGGTTTGTGTGGCCGGGAATGTATACCCAGATAAAGGAGTTCTGTACTACATGTGCAATATGTCAGATTACATCACCTAGGGGAGTAGCCCGTGCCCAACTGCACCCATTACCAATTATTGGAACACCATTCGACAGAATAGGGATGGATGTAGTTGGCCCCCTAGAGAGAAGCTCCTCTGGTAATAAATACATTCTGGTGATATGTGACTATGCTACTCGATACCCAGAAGCCTTCCCCCTGAAATCTATCAAGGCTAGGCAGGTTGCCAACTGCCTTAGTTATTTTCAAGGGTAGGCATACCTAGAGAAATTCTAACAGACTGTGGAACAAATTTCTTGTCAAAACTGTTGCAGCAGGTATACAAGCTGTTGGGTATTAAGGGTATTAAGACCACCCCATATCATCCTCAGACAGATGGACTAGTTGAGCGATTTAATCAGACTCTGAAAAACATGCTGCGGAAATTTGTTTCTGAAACGGGCTCGGATTGGGACCAATGGGTACCATATTTATTATTTGCTTATCGGGAGGTGCCCCAGGCTTCAACAGGGTTCTCACCTTTTGAACTACTGTATGGTCGTCAGGTGAGGGGCCCGCTGGACTTATTAAAGGAGCACTGGGAGAGTCCACCAAGTGATCAGGACAATGTGGTCTCTTATGTCATTAAAATGAGAGAGAAACTGGATCTAATGACTGCTTTGGCTCAGGAACACATGAGGACGGCGCAGGCCAAACAAAAAACTTGGTATGACAAGAAGGCCAGAAAAAGGGTTTTTCACCCAGGTCAGCAGGTTTTGTTATTGCTGCCCTCGTGTGACAGTAAGCTGTTGGCTCAATGGCAGGGGCCATATGAAATTTCTAAAAAACTAAGTTCAGTGACATATGAACTATATATGCCTGACAGGAAGGTAAAACATCAGACCTTCCATATTAACTTGTTGAAAGAGTTTCAGCAGCCTGGTCATCAGCAGCAGCCTGTTCTTCAGGAGACACATCAGCTCTTCATTTGTGCGACAGAAGTGGATGAGGAGAGAGAACAGTCTTTTCCCACAAATGTGTCAGAGCCTTGCTTGTTTCAAGTGTCTCATTTGCAGGTGGATCAGCAGAGAGAATTAGAGGCACTGTTAGATCCAGAATTGTTTCAGGAGAGACCTGGTTTCACCACATTGGTGCATCATAAAGTGCATTTGAAAGAAGAAGCTGTTCCACGTAGGAAATCTTACAGGATCCCGGAGCGATTGGTTCCAAAAATGAAGCAAGAGATTGACTTGATGTTGCAGCTGGGAGTGATTGAGGAGTCAGTCGGTGAGTGGTGTAGCCCGATTGTGCTGGTCCCCAAAAAGGATGGCTCGTTAAGATTCTGTATTGACTTCAGATACCTTAACTCAGTATCTAAGTTTGAGTCATATCCCATGCCCCGGATTGATGAACTATTAGAGAAAGTGGGCAGGGCTAAGTTTATTTCTACACTGGACCTATGCAAGGGGTATTGGCAGGTGGCATTGGCACCGGAAACAAAAGAACTTACAGCCTTTAAAACACCTTATGGCAGTTTCCAATTTAAGGTTATGCCATTTGGCCTTCAGGGGGCACCTGCAACTTTTCAGCGGCTCATGGACCAAGTATTGAGAAGGGTATCAAATTTTGCGGCTGCCTATTTGGATGACGTAGTCATCTATAGTCAGACCTGGGAAGAACATTTGGTACATCTTAGGCAGGTCCTTCAGTTGATTAAGAGGGCAGGACTGATGATTAATCCACGCAAATGTGCGTTTGGACAGCAGCAGGTGGAGTACCTGGGACATGTGGTTGGTCAGGGGGTCTTTAGACCACGAGTAGGTAAAGTGGATGCCATCCGGACCTATCCTGTGCCCACTACTAAAAAGAAGGTACGATCATTCATGGGAATGGTAGGATGGTATAGTAAGTTTATTCCCCACTTTGCTGAAAGAGCAGCAGTTTTGACTGACCTCACTAAGGCTTCAGCACCAAATAGGGTAAAATGGACAGAGGAGTGTGACAGAGCTTTTGAGGATCTGAAGAGTGCTATTTCTGGTGAGAAGGTTCTCTACAGTCCAGACTTTGCTCGTCCGTTTATTCTACAGACAGATGCTTCAGGAGTTGGCATTGGAGCAGTACTTCTCCAGGAGGAGAGGGGAGAGAGACACCCAGTACTGTTCTTGAGCTGTAAGTTGTTGGACCGGGAGACAAGATACTCTATAGTAGAGAAGGAATGTCTTGCCATGAAATGGGCAATAGGGTCTCTTAAATACTATCGACTGGGGCGTCATTTTGTGTTGGAAACAGATCATCGGGCCCTACAGTGGTTGAACAGGATGAAGGACATGAACAGTCGTCTCACAGGGTGGTATGTGTCCCTTCAACCATATAACTTCACTGTTCGGTATGTGGCAGGGAAAACTAACCTTGTGGCAGATGGTCTCTCAAGAGTACATGACTCTTAGAGTACTGTACTCTTGGGAAAAGGGGGGAGGAAATGTGACGACGGAGTGTCACCACGGTTATGGTCCACTGTGTGATTATATCTGTAGTATGGTAAATGTTAATGTGATTGATTGTTAAAATGTACACATTATTCTGGGATCTGTTTCTGACTATGTGGAGTGCCTTTTTGTGAGATAATTGGTTATTTATTTGGGAAAAACAAGTGGTGATTAAATTCACATACCTTTGCCAACATGCTTCCTGAGGGTGTCCGGGCAAAAGACTCTGTGATGGGTTGAATGCCGTTTAAAGGACACCAGCAGGAAGGAAGCATGTGATGGTGAGTCAGAGGGGTGATTTAGAATTTTGTAAATAGGGGTTTAAATTATTTATTGAATTATTTATGGTATTATTTATTCTGTGTTATTTATATGTATTTGTAAATAGGTGGGGAATTGTTTATGGACTTTTAGATGTTAGTGGGTATGTGTGAAAGATGAAAATGTTTGTTTTACCTGGGGTTATGGTAGGGGCTAATTAGCCCTAATTATCTCAGTTAATATATAACAGGTGTTTATTGTGGGAGAGATGGATTCTTTCACTATTGTTGATGAAGAGTCGTGTCGGTGTGAAGTTTGGGTATGTACACTGAAGTTGTTACTTGAGAAGATTGAAAATAAAAATGAAAAATTGCTGATTGCAAATTGCCTCAAGCCTCCTTTCATGAGAGACTGCTCTGACGCGTATCACGCTACGTTACACTGCTGATAAGTGAAAACACCTGCTGAAGAGACTGGCAAGAGACACATTTATGAGAAAAAAGTTGCAAATTTACAAGAAAAAAAAGTTACTTGAAGAGTAACAAACTTACAAGAGAAATTTTTGGAAATTTACAAGAAAAAAGTCACAAATTTATGAGGAAAAAATTAGAAAAAGTTGCATATTAACAAAAAAGTAGCAGATGTATGAGTAAAATTGAAAGTTTATGAGAAAAATTCCCAAATTTGAGGAAAAGTTGTAAGTTTACAGTTAAAGTTGAAAATTTTTGAAAAAGTTCTAAATTTACAAGAAAAATGTTGTGAATTTATGGGAAAATATCACAAATTTACAAGAAAACAGCAAATTTTCAAGGGAGAAGTAACAAATTTATGAGAAAAATAAAGTTCCAAAATTACAAGAAAAAGTTGCAAATTTACAAGAAAAAAAACATGAGAAAAAATTGCAAGTTTACAATAAAAAAAGTTGCAAATTTATGAGAGTTTCAAATTTTCAAGAAAAAATTATCAAATTAATGGAAAAAGACAAATTCATGAAAATAGTAAATGTATGACAAAATAAGTCAAATGGGTAAAAAGGTAACGTCCATGTGGGCAAACACAGATGGGGCCAACACGGAACCCACAGACAAACCCACATGGACCCATAAGACAGCCCAGTTTTAACGTTTGCTGGGGCCCACAGGGACACGCCGGCTGGGGAACACCAGCAGGAACAGAGACGGCACCAGTGTGTCTGTGGATGGAAACATCCAGCAGTAAGTCCTGGAGACTGAGGCGAGAACATAAACAGAGGCGGGGGTGCCGGGGTGGGCTCGGCTAAAGAGGGCTCCAAACAGACCGCCGCCATGGAGACACAATTGGACTGAGTGCTCATAGCTAACATTTTGACTGCAAACAGAGACGCCATATTGGTACTGAACACAGCCCTGCTGACAGCTCCTACAGCACTGGGATAACAGGATATCCAAATAATGGTTCGTTGTATTTGTTATCATATAAGTAAGCTATGCATGTAGAACATTATGAACACAAATTTTAATGAGAATATGTTCCATTTAAAAGTTGATTTTATGCTTTTTGTTGTCAAACTGCAGAAAACTTCCTGATCAGAATGCCATTCTGATTATTATGTGTTCAGTGCATAACATGCAGATAGGATTAACTTTCCTCATTGTGATGGATGTGGATGGATGGAAGTTACACAGTACTGTGCTGTATGACTGTGATGAATGAATAAACATCACAGTAAAAAAGCAGATGAAATGAACATTGTTTTACATCAAGTTCTCAAATACTTCAGTGTAGTGTAGTTGTTTCTACTGGTACTTTGAGTGAGCAAGACAATTACGGAGTATAGAGAGAGATGGCAAAGATCGAGGAGGAGGAAAGGGGGAAGGCACGTTAGGAGGGAGAGAGAGAAAAGGAAAGGTAGAAGTGGGGAGGTGAGAGTAGGGACGTTAAATGTAGGTACTATGACTGGTAAAGGCAGAGAGTTCATTGGCTGATATGATGGAGAGAAGAAAGGTCAATATACTGTGTGTTCAAGAAACCAGATGGAAGGGAAGCGAGGCTATGAGTATTGGAGGTGAATTTAAAGTGCTCTACAACGGTGTAGGTAGGAAGAGAAATGGAGTAGGAGTAACATTGAAGGAAGAGTATGTGAAGAGTGTTCAGGAGGTAAAGAGGGAGTCAGACAGGATCATGAGTTTGAAGCTAGAAGTCAAAGGTGTGATGTTGAATGTTGTCAGTGCGTATGCCCCACAAGTTGGATGTCAGGTAGAAGAGAAAGTGTCATGGCCTGCTCTGCTAATCATCCCCAGCTGTGCGCTCACCTGGCTCCCATTACGGCTGGCCTATTTATTCCGCGCTGCCCTGACAAGTGGTGCGGAGATGTCTCACTGCGCTCCAGAGGAGCTTCATCGCCAACTCTTTCTACTCGTCATGATCTCATCCAAAGCCTGCTTCGTTCCTCGCCAGTGAATCCCTCCAGCCGTCCACGTAAGCGCAATCCTCAACTCACCCTGTCTTCCAGTCCCCTGTGCACAGGCGGAGCCCGTGGCGGCGGATTCCTCCTTCCCTCCATCATCAAACTCCCCAGACACTCACCTGCAGGAGCTGCACTCCCGACCAAAGGACACTGCCTTCCTGGCCGTAGCCGTCGTGCTGAACCTGAGCCAATCTCAATCTGCTCCCACAGTCAGCAACAGTGTAACTCCAGCTACGACGCTCACTAACCTACCCTCTCTGTGTGTCTTTAGGGTTGCCGGGTCATACGGTGTGTTGCTCTGTCCCTGCTGCTCCTGCCTACACTCACACGCACCAACATACACATTCTTGCTGTTAATAAACCTAATTGTATCAATTCGAGGTCTGTGTCTTGTCTCTGGGTCAAAGAACCATGTCAGAACAGAGGAACATAGGGTGACTTACAAGAGTGGAGGAAGGTGCACACAGGTGGACTACATCTTATGCAGAAGGAGAAATCTGAAAGAGATAGGAGACTGCAAGGTGGTGGCAGGGGAGAATGTAGCTAGACAGCATTGGATGGTAGTCTGGAGGATGACTTTGGAAAGCAAGAAGAGAAAAAGAGTGAAGACAGAGCCAAAGATTAAGTGGGGAAAGTTACAGAAGGAAGAAGATTGCACAGAGTTCAGGAAGGAGTTAATAAAGGCTCTGGGTGGAAGGGAAGAATTAGCAGATGACTGGGAAAGTACAGCAGAAGTGTTGAGGGAAACGGGTAGAAAGGGAGTAGTAGCTGTTGTTATTTATTTATTATTTAATTATTAGTATTGGCATTATTATTTAGTAGTTGTAGTAGTAGTATTTCTAATAGTAGTTGTAATATTGATATCATTTGCTATTATTAATAGTAAATGGCTCAAATACCAAGAACTGGTAGAACAGTGCCAGAGAAATGGTTGGAGAACATACTATGATGAGCCCATAGAGGTGGCATGTCGAGGCTTTGCTGTCCGCTCCACATGCAAAATTTACACCCTCCTTGGCATCAAAGTAGCTGCAAAAAGGAAGGCCATCAAATCTGCCACCAGGGCTGCAGAAAGAGCATTTCAGTGGTTATGGATTAAGAGGTCCGAATCGTGGGCCAATGCTGCTGGGACACAAGTCAGGGTCTGATCAACCCTGGCTGGGTCACCTGATTGAGGGTGTCTGATGTTGTGAGACCTGAAACACCCGATGACATCAGGAAACATCACTGATAATGTGTCCCGGTGCATCTATGGATGTATCTATTCACCTAGTAGTAATAATAATTATCTGTCATTATTATTAATAGTAGTAGTAGTAATTTTTGTTATCAGTGTTAGTATTAGCATTTATTATAATCCATACACACATCTTCCGCTTAATCATTTTTTTGGGTCGCGGGGGTGGGGTGGGGGTGGAACCTATCCCAACATCTTTGGCGAAAGGCAGGGTACACCCTGAACAGATCGCCAGTCCATCGCAGGGCCAACACAGAGAGACAGACAACCATTCACTCTCACAGTCACACCTAAGGGCAATTTAGAATCCCCAGTTTTGATGCCAATTAACCTAACTTGCATGTTTTTGGCATGTGGGAGGAAACCAGAGAAATCCCGGAGTAAACCCACACAGACACGGGGAGAACATGCAAACTCCACACAGATCACTGTTGGTCGGGGGCTGGGATCGAAACTAGGATCCCCCGGCCAAGGGTGAGTTGCTGTGCTGCCACAGTGCTAACCACTCCACCACCGCGCTGCCCCATTTATTATAATCATTATTAAAATTAAGTTCTTCTAAAATTACGTACCATATGTGTTTGGACTTACGTCACTATAAAAAGCATCTGAATACTGTATAAGAAGAAAGAACCCCCCCCCCCACACACACACATCTGGGTGAGTTTGAAAATAAATGGCATGTATTTATTTTCATATTCAGTTGAGGAAGTCATCTTATTTTCCTTGGTTTCCAGTTAATCATTACTGGCATTGTACCGACAGTCTGGAAGAGAGCAGGTGGGTGCTTTGTACCCAGAGAACAAAACTCAACTCACATCAGTCAATTCTGGACCATCTTCTTGCTTAATGTGGAGGGTAAAATCTTTTTCTCCATACTAGCCAAAAGAATGACACCATGTATGATCCCGAATGGCTACATCAACACATCCATACAAAAAGGGGGCACTGAGTGGTTCTCTGGATGCCTGGAACACACAGGGGTGATTAGCCAATTCGTGCAGGAGACAAAAGAGACAAAAGGAAACCTCACAGTTGTCCAGCTTGACTGTGCCAATGCATATGGATCTATTCCCAATAGCTTGATCAAAGTAACCATGAACCAGTACCATATTCCAGACCATATTAAGGACTTGATCACCAGCTACTTAGCAGACATTAGACTACAATTTCAGACCTTGAAGTTTACAACAAAGTTCCAGCCTATTGAAAACAGTGTTGTGACAGGGTGTACCATATCGCCCATCTTGTTTGTCATGGGGATGAACCTGATCATTTCCACAGCCAATAAAAAGGCAAGCGGCCCAGTGACTGCTGCAGGAAGTCAGCAGCCAGCAATCAGGGGATTCATGGATGATCTCACTATAACAACTCCAACCCATGTGCAAGAAAGATGGATCTTAGCTGAACTTGACAACATGGCAACTTGGGCAAAGATGACTTTCAAACCCAAGAAATCAAGGTGTGTGGTAATCCAAAGGGGAAACCAAGAGAGAAGTTAAATCTACTCATGCGAAAGGAAATCATTCCAAGCATAAAAGGAAACCCTATCAAGTGCCTGGGAAAATGGTACAATGACAGCCTTACTGACAAAAACAACATCTGCAATACAGAGCATCAAACAGAGGAGTGGCTGAAGAAAATCGATAGGTCTGGGCTGCCTGGAAAATACAAGTGCTGGATTTACGAGTATGGCCTGCTTCCGAGACTTATGTGGCTTCTCACCGTGTACAAAGTGCCTTTAAGATGGGTCGAAGGACTGGAAAGGAAATTCAACAAGCACCTCCATAGATGGTTAGGAATACCTCCAAGTCTTACATCTGTGGGGCTATACATAAGGTCATACACAAGGTCTCAACAGCTTCAGCTTCCATTGTCCTCTGTGGTGGAGGAATTCAAGGTCACCAAATGCTGACTTTCGCTGACATACCGGGACTCCAAGGACCATCTTATTTGAGAAGCAGGAATTCAAACAAGGTCAGGGTGAAAGTGGTCTGCCAATAAAACCATCAGCCAAGCAGAAGGCTCCCTTATTACCAGGGAGATTATTGGAAATCCCTGCATTGGCCGTCAAGGCTTAGAAACATCTCATTTTCAACAGTGGTCAAAGTCTACCCCTCAGAAAAAGAGAACCTTAATCCAGGAAGAAGTCAGAAACCTAGAAGAGGAGAGGAGAAGAGCAAAAGCCATTGAGCTCGGAATTCAAGGTTCCTGGACTAGATGGGAACTGCCTACATGGAAAATCTCATGGGCTGACTTATGGTGACTGGAGCCTTTCCAGATTTCCTTCCTGCTCAGAGCAGTATATGATACCTTTCCAACCCCAGTTAATCTGTACAAGTGGGGACTGAGGGAGAACCCCCTGTGTAGCTTGTGTGGAACAAGAGGGACCATGGCTCACACTCTGTCAAGGTGCAGTATTGCTCTAGTGCAAGGGAGATATAGATGGCGCCACAACAGGGTGTTAACAGCACTGGCGGAAATCTTGGAACAGGAACGAAGAAGGAAACATCAAGCCAAAACAACCATTGTATAACACCATCAGCTTTGTGAAAGAGGGGCAGAAGCCAGTCATCCTGGGGGGGGGGGGGGTGGGTGCAAAAATAAAATCTTTTTGCAGTCCACCAAGGGATGCGAAATGAAGGTGAATCTTGGGAGGAAACTCCACTTTCTGGAGGAGATACTTTCCACAACCCTGAGACCAAATATTGTTATGTGGTCTCAGGAAGGCAGGAAGTTCAACCTGGTGGAACTAACAGTCCCATGGGAGGAGAAGTGTGAGGAGGTGGCAGAGAGAAAAAAGGCCAAATACCAACAGCTGGCCTGGGAATGTCAAGACAAAGGGTGGTTGACGTGATTATTTACAGTGGAGGTGGGGTGTCGCGGGTTCCCAGCTCAATCTGTGTGGAACCTGGTGACAAAAGTAGGAGTTAGAGGGCACAGGCAGAAAATTGTTGTTCTAAGGTTGGGAGAAGCGGCTGAGAGGGCTTCCTGTTGGCTCTGGCATAAGAGGGAGGACACTAGCTGGAAGCTAGGAGGAGAGGGGCAGTGAACTGGCCACTCACTGCCGACCCGCCAGACAGAGTGTTGTGGTTAAGAGTCAAAACACTCGAGGATGACTGGAAACCACTTGAAGACCTCTTCCTCCCAGCTAAGGCTATATCCATTTAAAATGGATATTTTATGGCATCTTTGATGTATTTTATAACTGTAGGACAAAGGAGATGTAAATGGGGGAAAAATTATGTGCATATATCGACAGCAAAAATTATTCTAAATATCAGCATATCGATTATCAGCAAAAAAATCTAATATTGTGCATCACTACCTGTTAGCTGTGATTCTGATCTATGATAACCATGATAAAAATAAAACTGGACTTACCTCCACTTGTTCATACACTTGGACTGGACTACTGAGGCCCCTGTAGTTGAAACCGAAGTAGAAGTAGACACAGGCACCAGTATCATATGTCTGTGCCACCCTGCAGAAAAAAGACGATTTTAGGTGAGCTTAAAATGGGCACATGATGTATACACATGTCTGACACGTTTTGTCAAAATACATCAAAGTTTACTGATTACAGCACCATTTTAATGCTATCGGTATTGACAATAAAAACATTTAAAATTATTTATTGGCAAAAATTAACGGTGACGTTAAGTTTATCCCTCGGCGTGAGGGACTGATGTCATTACGTCAGGTAAATGCATCACAACAAACATGGCTGCCCCCTCACACCCATGCTGCAGCTCCGTATTTCCTCAAAAAATGCTGCATGTGGTTGTTATTTCTTTTACTTTTTGTGGCCACACGTCCACACGTCCACACGTCCCCTGACGGGAGGACGTGTGGTGCTCTTCAGAGTAGGCTGCCTACTTTGGTCCCCACCTGGCACCCAGCTCTCACCAGTGGCTCCTCAAAGCTGTTTGCATGCAACAGCGGTCACACCCCGGGCAACGGCTTCCACTAGTCGGCTAAACCTGGTGAAGGTAGCCGACGGGTCTGAAACCCTTGGTGGTGAGTTAGGGACTTGCTCATCCTGCATGTGAAGACTGCTTTAGCAGACCAGGCAGATGAAATCCACTAGGATTCAACAGCTGCAATGCACCGTGGAGTGTGACGGGTACGTCAGAGCACAAATAGAGCACATATTTCAGAGCACATATTTATTCCATCTAGCTACAATGCTCTGCACTGTGTGTTCATATATTCATATATTTATTCCATCCAGCTACAGTGCTCTGCACTGTGTGTCTGTGTGTGTGTGTGTGTGTATATATATTTTATAGTAATATGTACATATGTATATTAGCTGCTCTTGCTTGCTTGTTTTTTCTTGCCTTCTGATTGTTGCTCTGAGTGTTGCTATCCCTGTGCTGTTGCAATCCTGGAATTTCCCCGTTGTGGGACTAATAAAGGCTTATCTTATCTTATCTTATCTTATCTTAAAAGAAGACCTGGCCATCCACTGCAGCCAAAGAAGTCCCCAGACATAACACTTTTTTCATGCTACTGGACCCAGACTTCCGAGGCTGAGAGAGAAGGATCATCCCTGTGCAACGGCTTTTCCACTATAATATCTCTCACGCACAGTTTATGTTGTGTGCTTTCATCGTTCATCTTCAACCTACTCCAAGTCCTGCAGCGATGGGGAAATGGCAAAACAACAGTTGGAGGTGACCACTGGCATTTGCAGTCACGATCCTGTATGCAGGCAGCCCTCGGACCAGGAGTCATTCTTCTCTGTACCCTGGGCAGCAGAGGAGTCCAGTCCAGGGCAACTGAGCAGCCCTATTTAGGGATATCACTGCTCACCCAAGTATGGGGGTGCGGGGCTAGAAAAGGTGACCTAGACATTGTCTGTCCTACAGCATCTGGCCAGTTTACTGTGGCTGACAGATCACCTACTCATGCGATCAAAAACAGAAGAACAGAAAAAGAAAGCTTCTCTTAGGAGCATGGAACATCCGTACCCTCATGGACAGAGACAATACAGCAAGACCCCAAAAGCAAACAGCCTTGGTTGCCAAAGAGCTACGTATCATGCTACAACATCGATATTGCAACCTTAAGTGAAACTCGACTTGCAGAGGAAGGCTCCATCACAGAATCCACCAGTGACTACACGTTCTCTTGGAAAGGCAAGGCACAGATTGAGGACAGGATCCATGGAGTTGGCCTGGCTGTCAAAACCAGTCTGATGAAACAACTTCCAGACTTACCCATTGGAATCAATGAGAGGCTTATGAAGCTACGTCTACCACTCAGTGACAAGCATCATGCACTCATTGTCAGCGTGTATGCACCAACCCTAACAAGCTCAGAACAGACAATTGAGCAATTCTGCGCCAACCTCAGTTTCTTACTGAACTCCGTTTCTGCCAAAGACAAGCTCATCTTGCTCGGAGACTTTAATGCCCGAGTTGGCAGAATCAGAATCAGAATCAGGTTTATTGCCATTGTTCATGTAGTACACAAACTAGGAATTTGTCTCGGTACAATGCTGCAACATTAAACATGATAAGATAAGAGAAATAAACTATACATGTAATAAAGTGTAGGATAAGATTAAGTGATACTGGTCAACAGTTAAAATATATATTAGCCAGCAGCAGATACTGTGGAGAACTATATAGTGCAGTCGGTAATGCAGGAAGAAAACAGTGATGATTGACATGAGTCTGGTTGAGCTGCTGTACATGGTGCACGAGAGTCACTTAGTGTTCAGCAGTCTAATGGCAGAGGGGAAGAAGCTGTTCATGTGACGGGAGGTTTTAGTCTGGATGGACCGAAGTCTTCTACCAGAGGGGAGGGGGGCAAACAGTACATGACCAGGGTGTGAGGGATCGGCTATGATCCGGCCAGCACGCCTCCGGGTCCTGGAGATGTACAGATCCTGGAGAGATGGGAGCTTGCAGCCGATCACCTTCTCAGCAGTGCGCACGACGCGCTGCAGCCTTAGTCTGTCCCTGGCAGTGGCTCCTGCGTACCACACGGTTATGGAGGTGGTGAGGATGGACTCGATGATGGCTGTGTAGAACTGCACTAACATCTTGGTGGGTAGCTTGAGCTTCCTCAGCTGCCGCAGGAAGAACATCCTCTGCTGGGCTTTTTTGATGAGTGAGCTGATGGTCAGCTCCCATTTGAGGTCCCTGGTGATGGTAGTGCCTAGGAAGCGGAAGGAATCAGCAGTGGTGATGGGAGAGCCTGAGAGGGTGAGGGGGCTCGCTCGGAAGGGATACTTGGTAGACATGGTGTTGGCAAGATGAACAACAACAACGGCCTCCTGCTATTGAGCAAGTGTGCAGAGTATGACCTCATCATCATGAACACAATCTTCAGAATGGCCAACAAATACAAGACTTACCTGGATGCATCCCAAATCCCAACAATGACTTCTGATAGATTATGTCATTGTCCGTCAATGTGACATTCAGGATGTCCTCATCAACAGAGCCATGCAAGGAGCAGAATGCTGGACAGATCACAGGCTTGTCTGCTTCACATAGCTCTACACCACCCCAGATGGCAAAAACTTATTCGTACTGCCTTCAACTCAGCTAGACTCCAATAACCCTGTTCCCCCCACGAGTTTCAGACAAACCTGGACAAGAAGCTGTCTGCCAATGAACCATTAACTGGAGACCCAACATAGAAATGGAACCAGTTCAGAGAAGTGGTGACTGAGACAGCGAAGTCAGTGCTCAGCCTAAACTAACTAACTAACTAACTAACCTGCACTTATATAGCGCTTTTCTAGTCACAAAGACCACTCAAAGCGCTTTCATTAATACTAACCCTCTATTCTAAGGGCCTATAGGAAACAGATATCTAGGGACAATTTAGAACAGCCAATTAACCTAACATGCATGTTTTTGGCATGTGGGAGGAAACCGGAGAAATCCCGGAGTAAACCCACGCAACACGGGGAGAACATGCAAACTCCACACAGATCACTGTTGGTCGGGGGCTGGGATCGAACCCACGATCCCACGATCCCCACAATCCCCCGGCCAAGGGTAAACTGTGCTGCCGCAGTGCTAACCACTGCGCCACCGTGCACCAAAGAGTAGGAAACATCAAGACTGGTTCGATGAGAACAACAGCGCCATCACAGACTTGCTTGCCAACAACAACAAAGCATTCATGGAATGGCAGAATGATCCAGGCTCCATTCCCATGAAGGAGAGATTCAAGTCATACCAGGCCATGGCTCAAAGAGAGATAAGAAACGTATGACCAGCGATGGGAAAAGAAAGCTGACGAGATCCAAGGCTTCACTGATACCAACAACTTGAAGCAGTTTTTCAGCTCCATCAAGACAGTGTTTGGTCCCTCACTGGCTCTGCCCCCTTGCTGTCTGCAGATGAAGCCACACTCATCCAGGACAAAGCTACCATCAACAACAGATGGAGGGAACACTTCAGCTCACTTCTGAACCGCCCATCCACAGTTGACCAGGCTGCACTGGACCAGGTTCCACAACAGACAGCCACTGAAGAGCTTGATGACCCTCCATCCCTGGATGAAGTCAGGAAAGCCATCAAACAGATGAGCTGTGGCAAGGCACCCGGCAAGGATGGTATCCCTGCAGAAGTGTACAAGGCACTTAGCGAAAAGGCTTTTCAGGCATTTCACAGTTTTCTTACCAGTATATGTATGGGAAGAGGAAGAAATGTCAGCTGAACTCCATGATGCAACAATAGTCACCCTGTACAAGAACAAAGGCTCCAGAGCAAACTGCGGGAACTACAGGGGTATATCCCTACTCTCCATTGTTGGGAAAATCCCCGCCAGAGTCATCCTGAACAGACTGATCTCGGCAGTCTCAGAGAAGAATCTCCCTGAATCACAATGTGGTTTCCAGCCTGATCGCAGCACTGTTGATATGGTTTTTGTGGTGAGACATGTTCAAGAGAAATGCCTTGAGCAGAACATGAACCGCTACGCAGTCTTCATCAGTCTAACAAAAGCGCTTAACACAGTCAACAGAAATGCACTGTGGATCACCCTCTACAAACTCGGATACCCAGCAAAGTTCACCTTGCTCATCAGGCTGTTTCATGACGACATCACTGGTGAAGTACTGTCTGACGGTGAACCTTCTGAGAGATTTGACATCTTGAATGGTGTAAAACAAGGCTGTGTCTGTGCCCCAGTGCTGTTCAATCTCTTCTTCACCCAAGTACTACTTCATGCTGTCAAAGACCTCGAGCTTGGTATCAACATCAGATATCACCTGGATGGCTCCCAGCGAAGATGCAGAAAGCCTGTCAAGCAATGGGCAGACTGTGCACCAAGGTCTTGCAACAAAGACATTTGCCTCTCAACCAAACTGAAGGTGTACAATGCAATCATACTGACATGACTGCTGTATGGGTGTGAAACCTGGACTTTATACCGCAGGCACATCAAGAAGCTGGAGCAATTCCACACACGCTCCTTGCAGTCAATCATGTGGATACGCTGGAAGGACTGCATAACAAACCAAGAAGTCCTGGACAGAGCCGACACCACAAGCATCAAAACCAAGATCGTCCAAGCCCAGCTTTGATGGACTGGCCATGTCATCCACATGGAAGAATCCAGAATCCCACGTTAGCTCTTCTACGGAGCTGGCACGAAGTAGCTACAGGCAGAGTCACCCAAAGAAGAGGTTCAAAGACAACCGCAAAGTCAACATCTAATGTGCCAGTCTTCAGCCCCGACAGCCCAAGACTGCAGCAGCCAACAGAACCAGCTGGCGTGCCCTAACAAGGAAGGCAGTCAACTCCTTCGAAGATGACCGCTGCCAATGCCTTGCAGCTGCATGGGATCACCGCCACCAAGCTGCATCCATCTCTGCCCTGACCACTTGTATTCCATGCCCTACCTGTAACCACATGTGTGCTTCAAACTTTGGACTCCAAAGCCACACGCGCGTCTACTGATGACAACACAACACATTGTCTTCCTCGGCTCCCAAGAGACAACCATGACGAGCACATCAAACATCTTCTACAGCAGAGGAATTACTGCATATCGGGAGAATATGCCAAGTTTCCAGAATGGCACCGGCTTTTACATTCTCCAGAGATGAGAACAAAAACAGAAGTGGAGAAGCCAGTCTAGCTACTCAGCTCGGCTGAGTTTTTTTGTCACAAGTGCTCAGTCCCTTGGAAACAAGACTGAAGAACTAAAACTGGATTTATAACCAACCATCCATAGGAGACAGCTGTGATGATCATCATTCACAGCTGGCTACACCCTAGATCATTGATGCTGTGGGTGGGTAGTGTGCTGCTAGCTACACCAAAGCAGCAGGACAGAGGAGTCTGTCAGAGCTGTGGAAGTGGAATTTTCATGTCTGGGGATAAGGGCTGCTTTACAACCTCTGTGGTCACTGATGAGTACCGCTCACCAGATCTGGAGCTGCTAGAAGTTTCTGTCTGCCCCAGAGGTTTTCTGTTTGCGTGGTAACAGCGGTCCAGATGCTAATGCTAATTTAGCACTCGGCTGTGTGCTAGCAGCAGACCCGGTTTTGACCAACATATTAAGTGTGCAACATGAGGAGATAACACATTGGGCTATGTTCATTCTAAAATTAAAGGGATACAGAACCTCCCTCCTCTCACACATTTGTCTGAAAATACATAACTTGTATTTATTTTCATATTAAGTTGAGGTAGTTGTCTTATTTTCCCTGGAGAATGTGTCTTTATATGCCAGTTAGTCATCACTGTAATACAAAGGAGATGTAAATTCACTTATACAGTGCTTTTTTCTCATCCCTGGGTGATGAACACACTTCACAGATTTGACCGTCTACCCATTCACACACACACACATTCACAGTGGTGGATGTGTTTATATCGGTATTTAAACTATAGTTTGACCATGAAAAACAAGAATCTTTGCCCCTGTTAGTATCTTAAATAGTACTGTTTACCTTCCAAGCCAGGATATGCAAGCAGGAGCAGAAGACTACGACTTACAGAAAAGAGCTGACCTAACTGGCTTGCTAAGCTAGCTGCAACATGGCTGTTGGAGCTCTGAGGGTCAGTGGGAAAACCTGCTCTCCTCCTCTGAGGGTTTAATGAGTGTCTGTCAGACCATCCAGGAGGTCTATGTCAGGTGTGTGGAACTGTGATGAGGATCCAAATGTTTCAGACAGCTCTGTAATCCGAGATCCTGTGGGAGAGGAGAACTCCTGTGTAGGAGGACTTTGGGCCATTTGACTTCACAGGCCCCATGTCACAGAAATCCTACATACCAAGCTTAAATAAAGGGGAAAGCCCAGCTCCATGAGATACTGAAGCAAAGATTTAAACAAATAACATCACATTACAGTTTTATTACCTGCAGGATGCGAATGGAGGAAACTTGACTCCTTTCTCTTTACACTTCTGAACGATGCATGCCTTTACATTCCTGCAAATGTCCAACACCCTGAAAGGAACAATAACAAAGCGTACTTTTTGCAATATCTTAAAAATCCCATTTATGAAATCTTTTCAGACTGCACTGCGAAAAGAAGCTTTTACATCTACAAATGCCAGTGAAGCAAGAAGTTTGCCCACAGCTGGACCCCTAAAGAAGGAGCCAGAGAAAGGCAGAATGTGTGGGGCGGTTTACCTGTCCCACGGCACAGAGGTTTCAAAGGACTCTGCAATCACGTAGTAGTCCATAGCAAGGTCCTGGTTGGAGGACACCAACAGACCAGTAAGTCAAGGACGTCTTACTGTGACTACATGTTTATTCATAAAAGAAAAAGGGTAGCTGTGATGTCCTTTCACAGCGTTACACACCCCGACAGCAACTCTGATCAAATCAAATCTGAGCCTCCCTCACATCCCCAACAGCACACATACATCCATGGGGGAGGGGGGGGGGTTGTCCCCACCAACCTGGGAAAACAGAGAATTGCCCCCCCCCCATTATCATCATCAGAAACCTTTAATATGATGTTGCAGAACACTTTAAATGTTAAATGAAAAAAAAAACTTTGAAATTTAAATCTGCAGCTTTTTCCTCAAATTTGTGCCTTTTTTCATAAAATTGCAACTTTTTCTTTTAAATCAGCAATTTTTTTTCTCAAATTTGCAGCTGTTTTTTAAATCTGCAACTTTCTCATAAATTTGCAACTTTTTCTTTTAAATTTGCAAGTTTTTTCATAAATTTGCTATTTTTTCTTGTAAATTTGTCAAAAATGTTCTAATTTTTTCTTGTAAACATGCATCCGTTTTCCTCATGCATTTGCTCATCACAAATCTGCAACTTTGCAACTTTTTTCCTTTTAAATTTGCAACATTCATATGAATGCTGGTTAATTTGTTATTCTATGTAACACGTTAATTTTTCTCTCTTCATCTAGACTCGTTTGTTTTCATAAAATTTTTGTTTTAAAGGGTCTGAACTGTTCCCCATCACAATATTGAGGCCCTTAAACACAATCTTGCATCGGGCCCCAACTACCTTTAGTGTCCCTGTCAATCTTCACTCTGAAGAAAATGTTCTATTTAAACCCCACCCCCAGACACTGACATGAAATATCCGCCCATGCATGCCTTGGGTCGACATCGGCAAGTTTACATTAGGAATACAGCTTATACAGGTCGTTTACACATTGGCTAGACGTCGGCATAACGACCTCTATAAGACGTATTCTTGATGTGAACTCGGTACGCTGGGCCAATGTTGGCGGTGTGTGTGTGTGTGTGTGCTGTTGAGGATCATATTCTGGAACCTTCTTTTAATCTACAGCCCATCCGCTCAGACAAGGGAAGTCCAAAAGAGGAACCCACCCTGAGGTAGGCGATGAAGAAGGTCAGCATGTAGCCCCTCTGCCCGTTCTCCTCTCCAGCTGCCAGGCCCCTGGAAGGACACAACACGGTTAGTTCACTGACAGTTCGCTTTCCTCTAGTGACTGTTGAGAGACTGTTTTGGAACAAGTCAAAACTCTGAGGAGACAGTAGCAACCATGGAGCTCTCTGGAAGATCAGAGGTTTTGGCAATTGCTTTGAGATCATTGAAAGGTCATTGAGAGATCTGGCCATTTTTTCATCGCTCAACGATCTCCATCATTGTGTAAGAGGATAGAAGAGCACTAGAAACCTCTCAGCAACCTCCTTTGGTCAACCAAGAAACTCTCAGTGATCCTTCAGTGATCTCTCCTGGCCTCTCAGCATTCTCTCTTGGTCTCTCAGTGATCTCTCAAGGATCTTTCAAAGATTTCCATAGATCACCATCAAAGTTGCTGAAAATTGACCTTCTGATTTCTCAAATGTTTACACAGAATCGGCTTTTTTGAGGCTTTAGGAGATTGGTGAGAGATCAAGCAAATTTTGATCTCTCAGTGGTCACCTACTGATCTCTGTGCTGTGTAAAACTTCCCTAAGTGTTTAGGTAATGTTACACATGTAATGGTGCTACAGAGCTGGGGAACATTCTTGACATAACATGCACACACTTACATTATCTGTCATTCAAAAACACAATCCCTCCCTGACTCTTCCAGATCGGAGGCGTTTTGTCCATCCGTGGGTAAAACCACTGAGGGAGGCACAGCTCCCCACGTCACTGGAGTTGATTAATATGTATTTTAGCCTATAATTTAGCTCATTTAGTGTGTTTGTCTTTAATTTCTATGTTAGTAACGGAGCAAATGGTTTCTGATTATGGATCTCTATGATGCTGTTATTGATGCCAGTGAGTGGTGAGGACGCCGCTGTGCTTGTCTACACCCAAAATCAGCTGCCAATGCATAAAACCCAGGTGGGGAGTTTTAAACATCAGATTCCTGTGGATTGGCTCTAGATTCCCCCTCCCTGCAATCACACTATCAAATGTGTGATCGCTCAACAATAAAACTGAGGAATTAAGAGCAAGGCCGACCTTTGAGACAGATTTCAAGTGATCCAACCAGGGCTTGACAACGCCCGACAACCTGCCACTACCAGGTGGATTCCGTCCCACGAACACAGCAACTCCCACAAGCCACTTTGGCGGGTGTAGTTTTCTCAAGTGACGTCTAAATAATAAGCCCATCGCAGTTTAAATCTACGAAACTACAACTCCCATAAGCACCATCAGCGCACACATGGTTCAATTCAATTTATCCATCCATCCATCTTCTTCCACTTAATCCTTTTCGGGTCATGGGTGGGCTGGAGCCTATCCCAGCATCTTTGGGCGAGAGGCAGAGTACACCCTGGACAGATCGCCAGTCCATCGCAGGGCCACCACAGAGAGACAGACAACCTTTCACTCTTAAAGTCATGCCTAAGGACAATTTAGAATCCCCAGTTTGATGCCAATTAACCTAACTTGCATGTTTTTGGCATGTGGGAGGAAACCGGAGAAATCCCGGAGTAAGCCCACGCAGACACGGGGAGAACATGCAAACTCCACACAGATCACTGTTGGTCGGGGGCTGGGATCGAACCAGGATCCCCCGGCCAAGGGTGAGTTGCTGTGCTGCCACAGTGCTAACCACTCCGTCACCGTGCTGCCCTCAATTCATCCATCCATCCATCTTCTACCGCTTTTCTGGAGGTCCGGGTCGCGGAGGCAGCAGTTCAAGCAGAGAAGCCCAGACTTCCCTCTCCCCAGCCACCTGCTCCAGCTCTTCAGAGGGGATACCAAGGCGTTCCCAGACCAGCTGGGAGACGTAGTCTCTCCACCGAGTCCTGGGTCTGCCCCGGGGTCTCCTCCCAGTGGGACGTGCCTGAAACACCTCAAGTGGGAGGCGTCCAGGAGGCATCCTAATCAGATGCCCATACCACCTCAACTGACTCCTTTTAATGTGGAGGAGCAGCGGTTCTACTCTGGGCCTCTCCCGGATGACTGAGCTCCTCACCCTATCTCTGAGGGTGAGTCCAGCAATCCTACAGCGAAAGCTCATTTCAGCCGCTTGTATCCGCGATCTCGTTCTTTCGGTCATTACCCAAAGCTCGTGACCATAGGTGAGAGTAGGAACGTAGATTGACTGGTAAATCGACAGCTTTGCCTTAGAACTAAGCTCCCTCTTCACCACAACAGACCGGTACAACGTCCACATCACTGCAGATGCTGCTCCAATCCGTCTGTCAATCTCTCGCTCCATTTTCCCCTCACTCGTGAACAAGACCCCAAGATACTTAAACTCCTCCACTTGGGGCAGGAGCCTGTCCCCAACCCGGAGAGGACAATCCACCTTTTTCCGGCTGAGGACCATGGACTCGGACTTGGAGGTGCTGATTCTCATCCCAGCCGCTTCACACTCAGTGGCAAACCGTCCCAGCAAGAGTTGAAGGTCATTGCTGGATGAAGCCAACAGGACAACATCATCTGCAAACAACAGAGATGAGATCCTGTGGTCACCAAGCATGACACCCTCCATTCCCTGGCTGCGCCTAGAAATCCTGTCCATAAAAATTATGAACAGGATCGGTGACAAAGGGCAGCCCTGGCGGAGTCCAACTCTCACTGGGAATGACTCCGACCGAGTGTTGGCAATACGAACCAAACTCTCACAACGGTCGTACAGAGACCGAATAGCTCGTAACAACAAGCCCGATACCCCATACTCCCGAAGCACCCCCCACAAAAATCCACGAAGGACACGGTCAAATGCCTTCTCCAAGTCCACAAAACACGTGTAAACTGGTTGGGCAAACTCCCACGAACCCTCAAGAATTCTCGAGAGGGTAAAGTGCTGGTCCGATGTGCCACGGCCAGGACGAAAACCACATTGCTCCTCCTGAATCCGAGGTTCGACCAACGGCCGGACTCTCCTCTCCAGTACCTTGTCATAGACCTTCCCAGGGAGGCTGAGGAGTGTGATCCCTCTAAAGTTGGAGCACACCCTCCGGTTCCCTTTTTTGAAGAGAGGAACCACCACCCCGGTTTGGACGTTGGTTGGTGGATGAGATTCGCCCTGAGTACCTCAAGGCCCTGGATGTTGTTGGGTTGTCAAGGTTGACACGCCTCTGCAACATTGCGTGGAGGTCGGGGGCAGTGTCTTTGGCATGGCAAACCGGGGGGCCCTCAATTCAATTCAACTTTATTTATATAGCACCATTTCACAACAACAGTCATCTCATACCACTTTCAACTGTAGGGGAAACCTCCACAATTGCAGAAAGACCCCAGCAATCAGGCGCTTGGCAACGGTGGAGAGGAAAAACTCCCTTTTAACAGGAAGAAACCTCCAGCAGAACTAAGCTCAGGGAGGGGCAGTCATCTGCTGTGACTGGCTGGGGGCGAGGGGATAGAGAAGATGAAAAGAACAGACATGTAGAGAGCAAACAGCACGATGGGGACTCAATCTATGGGAGAGAACAAACGGATGTTAATGACCATCAAAAAAAAAATAATAAAAATTTGAGAGTGAAGAAAGGAGTGAAGCCCAGTGCATTATTGGAGGTCCCCCAGCTGTCTAAACCTATTAGCAGCATAACTAAGGGAGGGTTCAGAGACACATGATCCCTCCCTAATTGTAAGCTATATCAAAAAGGAAGGTTTTAACCCTATTCTTAAAAACAGAGATTGAGTCTGACTCCCGAATCCAGATTGGCAGCTGGTTCCACAGGAGAGGAGCTTGATAACTGAAGGCTCTGCCTCCCATTGTACTTCTGGAGATTCTAGGTATTACAAGTAATCCAGCATTTTGGGAGTGTAGTGCTCTGTTAGAATAATACAGTAGCATCAAATCTTTTAAATAAAAAGGGGCCTGATTGTTTAGAGCTTTGTAAGTAAGAAGAAGGATTTTAAACTTAATTCTAAACTCTATGGGAAGCCAATGAAGGGAGGCCAGAACCGGAGAGATGTGATCTCTCTTTCTTGTACCTGTTAAAACTCTTGCTGCAGCATTTTGGATCAACTGAAGACTTTTTAAAGATGTTTTAGGACAACCTGATAATAAAGAGTTACAATAATCTAATCTAGAGCTAACAAAAGCGTGGATCAGTTTCTCAGTATCACTCTGAGACGAGATGCTCCTAATCTTAGCAATATTACGCAAATGATAGAAGGCAGTCTTAGAAACGAATTTAATATGTGAATTTAAAGACCGATCTTGATCAGCTCAAGTAGGTTCATTTTGTCTTCTTTTAATCATTTACCTTTTGTTCTTATTAAAGACAAAAATAGAAAGATGTTTTTACCTTCTTTACATGTTTCGAGTGTGCACTGCAGCCTCTTCTTCTGACGAAGGCTGCAGTGCACAGTCAAAACATGTGAAGAAGGTAAAAACATTTCCTTTCTATTTTTGTCTTTAATAAGAACAAAAGGTAAACAGATCTTGATCAAAAATAACTCCAAGGTTCCTCACAGAGCTATTAAGAAAAAGAGTAACCACATCCAAACTGAAAGTTTGATTTGGAAAGGAATTTCTAAGGTTTTTTGGACCAATGAGAATAACTTCAGTCGTCTGAATTTAATAGCAGGAAATTACAAGTCATCCAAGCTTTGGTTTACTTAAGACAGGCTTCTAACTTGGCTAATTGATTACTATCATCTGGCTTCATTGACAGGTATAATTGTGTGTCATCTGCATAACAATGAAAATGTATACAGTGCTTTCTAATAATGTTGCCCAACGGAAGCATATATAAACTAAAAAGAGTAGGGCCTAGCACAGATCCCTGTGGAACTCCACGACTGAGCTTTGAGTTGAAAGAAAACTCATTATTTACACGAACAAACTGGAACCTATCAGATAAATAAGATCTAAACCACTGCAACGAAGTTCCACTAAGTCCAACATAGTGTTCTAATCTACCAAGTAGAATATTATGATCGATAGTATCAAAAGCTGCACTAAGGTCTAAAAGGACAAGTACAGAAACAAGTCCATTTTCAGATGCGATAAGGAGGTCGTTAGTGACCTAAGGCTGTTTCAGTACTATGTTGGATTCTAAACCCAGATTGAAACTCTTCAAATAAACCATTTCCCCGCGAGTGGTCAAATAATTGCGTAGCAACAACTAAGATTTTTGAAATGAAAAGGAGATTAGAGATTGGTCTATAGTTAGCTAAAACTCCTGGATCCAGCGTTGGCTTTTTGAGTAAGGGTTTAATTACAGCAGTTTTAAAAGCCTGCAGTACATGGCCTAAAGTTAATGAAGAATTGATTATTTGAAGAATAAAGTTACCAATAAATGGGAAGACTTCTTTAAATAACCTGGTAGGAATAGGGTCTAAAAGACAAGTTGAATGCTTGGATGAGGAAATTATTTTGTCTAACTCTAAAAGGTCAATTAGAGTAAACTCATCCAAACATATCAATTGAAGGAGTTGTAGTAGTTACTGTATTTAAGTTAACGGTGGGAAGAATCTGATTGATTTTATCTCTGATAGATGAAATTTTATTATTGAAAAAGTGGATGAAGTCCTGACTAGTAAGCTCTAAGGGAATGCTAGGATTGACGAGTCCTGACTGTCAGCCTGGCTACAGTATTGAAAAGAAACCTGGGATTATTCTTGTTCTCTTCTATTAATGCAGAGTAATAACTTGTTCTAGCTTTTCTAAGAGATTTTTTATAAATTAAAAGATGATTTCTCCAAGCTAAATAGATTTGATCTAAATTAGTGGAGCGCCATTTTCTTTCTAATTGACGAGTCTTCTGTTTTAAGCTACGAGTTTCTGTGTTGAACCAAGGAGTTAGAAATCTCTGATTAGACTTTCTTTTTTAAAGGGGCCACCATGTCTAGAGTCTAATGCAGAGAAGCTGTAACACCATCTATCATGCCATCAATTACAGAAAGAGCAAGCTCTCCATCGCTTATTTCCGTTGTGTTGACACATGGCATAGAGGAAACAATCTGCATAAATTTGGTTACAACATCATCTGAGAGGCATCTACTGTAGTAATATTTTTCTTCAGGAGCCAAATAGTCAGAAATGGTAAAATCAAAGGTTAACAGACAATAGTCTGACAGTACAGGGTTATGACGAGACACTACCAGATTTTCTATTTCTATGTCGTATGTCAGAACAAGGTCCAACGTATGGTGGAGATAATGGGTAGAATTTCCTACTTTCTGAGAAAACCCCATCGAGTCTAATATTGAATTAAATGCCATATTAAGACAATCACTACCTACATCTACATGTATATTAAAGTCCCCTACTATAATTATTCTGATTTCAGCACTAAATCAGCTAAGAATTCGGCAAATTCGGATAAAAACTCTGAGTAGGTTGATGGAGGATGATAAACTAATGCAAATAAAATTGAGTTTAGCCTAAAATTGCTAAAATGCCCAATACTGAGGACCAGGCCCTCAAAGGAATTGAATCGGTGAATTCAAAAGGGGCCCAAGTCCCCTTTGAAAAAGTGTGGACTTGGGCCCTTTTTGAATTCACCAATTCAATTATATCGTGTTTTTTGCTTTACATTAACTAGTAATTTGGAATGGTAAATTATTGCTACTCCTCCTCCACGACCAGAATTTCTGGGATTTTGACAGTTTAAATAACCAGAGGGAGTTGATTCAATTAAACAAACATAATCCTCTTGTCCTAACCAAGTCTCTGTAAGAGATATTAAATCAATCTGATGATCAATTAACAGAGACTTGGGAGTTAGAGACCTAATATTTAACAAACCGCATTTAATTTTTAAATTATGAGGAGGAACAGAGGCCAAATCATTCAATTTAGAGGCTTCATGTTTAATTTGAGTTTTACCAACTTTTTGTTTAATCACTTTGGGACGCTTATACATTATATTTTTTATTTACTTTGGAGGGAGCAAACAATGATTCTCTGATGGGGAAGACAGGGGCTAAGTTGTATTCTCATTGGTCCACTGTCGGCAGCAGCAGCCCCGGTACACAGGAGACAGAGTCCATGCTCAGCATGCTGGGTACAGGTGAAGGTGCAGATGGTCCGCTGTTCAGTTCATTTTGTAGCCAGTCTGGAGAAACGGTGATGAACAGACAGCAGCTGCTCTCAGCGATCACATCATGGGATAACTGCCCCTGATCCCCCCCCCCCCCAGTGGTGAGGATAACCTCTGTTCTCTCCCCTCACATAAACTCCTTCCTCTGTGGTTAAATATGATTATTTCTAAAGCAAGAAGCTCCCGTTAGTTGTGGAAATTTAAGTTTTTGTATGACGGAGAGAAAAAGTGACAAAACTATGTTGCTGTAAAGAGCAAATGAAGCTTCTTCTGAGGTTAACTTTTGTTTATCTGTGATTATCCATGATAGCTGTGATTTGCAGCCATTTCGTGGAAGAAAAACTTCTATGTATTTTAATGTACTGGTCCAGGGGTGTCAAACATGTGGCCCACGGGACAAAAACGGCCCACCAGGGGGTCCGAGTTTTTCTCTGAATTTACAGCTTTCTCTCTAGTAAATTTCACTTTTTCTGCTGATTAGAATTGTTCATGTAAATTTGAGACATTTTTCTCCTTAAGATGAGGCTTTTTTCACATCAGTTTTCTTTTTCTTTTTTTTTTTCCCTGGTGAAAAAAAGGTAGTGTAGATTTACATTAAATCCATCAGTAATTACTTATGATGTCATGCAGCCCTGAAGGGGTGTCCCAATTCATAGAGGTCATTTTCAACCCCTACCCCTTGGCCTTTGATTTCAAGGACCAAGGGCGGGGGGTAGGCAAAGGGAAGAGGTACAAATGAGAATTGGGACAGACCCCAAATCTACCTGTACTTCATTCTCACTCTTCACTCCAATGTGCAGTGATCCAAAGAAAACGTCCATTATCCACAGTCCAAACATCTGCTGTGACAGAGACATGATCCAGTCCCTTAAATTCCTTTTGGAGATCAAAATC
Organism: Pholidichthys leucotaenia; assembly: GCA_020510985.1. Taxonomy (NCBI): domain Eukaryota; kingdom Metazoa; phylum Chordata; class Actinopteri; order Cichliformes; family Pholidichthyidae; genus Pholidichthys; species Pholidichthys leucotaenia. Next base: position 293,228,389 of record CM035848.1, read on the forward strand.
CATTTTTGAATCATCTTTATCCGGGTAGCAAGTAAATGTGTTTTAACTTCAGTGGATCACAGTCCTTTTTGAGTTGCGGGGGGACTGGAGCCTATCCTAAGCGGAAGAAGATGGATGGATGGATCACAGTCCAGCTGTTTGATGGAAAGTGACTTATCACGTCTTCATTCTGCAATGATGTATTTTGCAATAAGCCGGTTTCATTCTTGCTGGGTCACACAAACTGTCCAGATGCATACCTGTGCTTGAAATCCAGCTGTGGCTGTTCAGATAAGGGTATTTCCACTTTACATCCTGCTGTGAGATCCACTTCACAGTGTCTGTTGTAAGCATAGCTAACAGTTACTTGGCACTACCTTTGGAACTTGTTGCTGTTTTCAGGCGCTTCTGAAGAGGACTCAATCAGCACTTTAGCTTGCAACCCACCAACATGCTTTTGTCCTTAACCACGACAAAGGAAAAACAATCTGTGTATGTCCACAAAAACAAAGTAGCTTCATCTCTTCCTCCACTCAGTAATGAAGACTCGGCACTTTACAACAGGTCACGTCGCCTAACGGCTCGTCAGCTACAGTAGGGTCAGTTTGCATATTCATTTATTTGCGCTAAAATATCTATCCATATTAATAAAGCGAGTAATGCATCTAATCAAATTTCAGTAACTGTAATGCATTATTGAATTTTTAAACTGATTTTGTTACACAGTATGTTACTGCAAAAGTAGCAGCATTGCAGTAACATTACTTTGTAAAGCCTTACTGCCAACACTGGAAAGGAAACAGTGCATCAAGGAGAGGAAAACTGCTTTTATTCATGGGGATTTGGATTTAGTTAAGCTTAAAATGAATGAATTAAGGTCAATTTTGAAGAACAGAATGAAATATGAAGAAAAGGTGTAACAATGATTGATTGACTGATTGATGCCACTTACAGTGCTGTGAAAATGTATTTGCCCCTTCCTGATTTCTTATATTTTTGCATATTTGTCACACTTCAATGTTTCAGATCATTAAACAAATTTTAATATCAGACAAAGATAACCTGAATAAATACAAAATGAAGTTTTCAAATGATAATTTCATTTATTAAAGGGGGGAAAAACATCCAAACCCACCTGGCCCTATATGAAAAAGTAATTGCCCCCATGTTACATCATTAATTAACTGTGATTCACCACATTTTTTAGAAAGCTGAGTTCATTTTCAGTAGCTATACCCAAGCCTGATTACTGCCAGACTTGTTGAATCAAGAAATCACTTAAATAGAACCTGTCTGACAACCTGAAGTAGGCTAAAATATCTCAAAAAGCACCACATCCCACTGTGATCTAAAGAAATTCAAGATCGGATGAGAAACAAAAACCCAGGAAGTCTAAAGAACTGCAGGCCTCAGTTTGGACACTGGTCCATGATGGAACAATAAGAAAGAGACTGGGCAAAAATGGCATCCATGGGAGAGTTCCAAGACAAAAACTGCTGCTGGATAAAAAGAACAAAGACTCATCTCACATTTGCCAGAAAAAATCTAGATGATCCTCAGGACTTTTGGGAAAATATTCTGGGGACTGACAAGACAAAAGTTGAACTTTTTGGAAGACAGGTGTCCTGTTTTATCTGGCATAAAACTAACACAGAATTTCATAAAAAGAACATTGTATCAACAGTCAAACATGGTGGTGGTGGTGGTGTCATGGTCTGGGGCTGCTTTGCTGCTTCAGAACCTGGACAACTTACCCTAATTGACAGAACCATGAATTCTGCTCTCTACCAGAAAATCCTGAAGGAGAATATCCGGCCATCAGTTCATGAAGCCCTCCAGTGTGACTGAATTTAAACAATTCTGCACAGAAGAGTGGGTCAAAATTCCTCAACAGCGATGTAAAAGACTACGTGCCAGTTGTTGGCACCAATGGTGGCACAACCAGTTATTAGGTTTAGGGGGCAGTTAGGGGACAGTTACTTTTTCACATAGGGCCAGGTAGGTTTGGAGAGCTTTTTCCTCTTAATAAATGAAATCATCTAAAAACTGCATATTTTGTAAAATAAAACTATTTATTCAGGTTATCGCTGTCTAATACCAGAAATCCACGGAGCTGCTCATCCGTAAGCTGCCCGTCCAGCGCCTGGTGAGGGAGATCGCTCAGGACTTCAAGACCGTCCTGCGTTTCCTGAGCTTCGCCGTCATGGCTCTGCAGGAGACCAGCGAGGCCCACCTGGTGGTCTCTTCTTCGCTAAGGGGGTCACCATCATGCCCAAAGACTTCCAGCTGGCCCGCTGCATCCGCGGAGAGAGAGCTTAGACTTTCTGCTGCACATTCACCAGCCATAATGCTCTGCACTGTGTGTCTATATATATACATTTATAGTAATATGGACATATGTTTACTAGATGTTGTTTTTTCTTGCCTTCTGATTGTTGCTCTGAGTGTTGCTATCCCTATGCTGTTGCAATCCTGGAATTTCCCCATTGTGGGACTAATAAAGGCTTATCTTATCTTATCTTAATATTAAAATTTGTTTGATCTGAAATTTAAGTGTGACAAATATTCAAAAAATATAAGAAATCAGGAAGGGAGCAAATACTTTTTCACAGCACTGTATTTTGAACGAAATTAAAAACCAGAATAAAACAGAACCACAGTCTGAAAATAACAGTCCGAAAAGGAACAGGATTGAAGCCCAAAGCTTATCCTGTCCCGTCTTGCACATACACACATACATACACACACACATAGCCACATCAACAAATGAAAACCCAATGAGTAAAGACACCAGTAAACAAATCTCAACATGCATTCCAAAACCTTATAATAGAAATTCAAAAATGAAACACAATGAGTAAAGTAATTTAACCCTACAAATCAAAACACAAAAGCTTCTCCTTGTTGTTCATACACCCACTGTCTTTACAAGTAGCTCCCCCCTTAAATGAAAACCGTTTTGTCCTTCAACAAAAATGTTTTGGATGTTGACTGGCCGTAAATTGTTCCTTACTTTGTACATTATTATGGCAGTTTTATATTCCACCAGATCAAAGAATTTCAAACTTTTAGACTGTAAAAATAAACCATTTGTGTGATCATGGAAACCAGCAGCATGGATAATTGTTCTATTTTGTAAAATAATGAGTGGCTGTACTGAACTTTTATATGTATTTCCCCAAACTTCTGAACAGTAATTTAAATATGGTAAAACCAGTGAAGAGTACAGAGTATGGAGTGATCTCTGATCCAGTATATGTTGCTCTGCTCATGACTGAAATACTTCTAGACAGTTTAGCTTGTACATATTTAATGTGAGTTTTCCAGCAAATTTTTTTCATCTATGATCACACCTAGAAATTCATTGTCTTGAACTCTTTTTTTCTGTAAAATATCATTCTTTTTTTATTTAAGTTTTTGTAAAGGGTATACAGGTCATTACAGCATTGCATTGTTTACATTTTCATCACATGTTCCCTTATTTTTTGCTATTTGACAACATTGGTAGGATAATTATTACAACACCCCCCTTTTTTTTTAAAGTGAAAGAAAAAGTGAAATTAAAGAGAATAAAATAAAACAAACAAACAAACAAACAGAACAGCAAAAAACAAACAAATAGAAAATTAAGTAATTAAAAGTAAAAGAGCATCTGAGTAGTGTTAGAACAAAGAGTGGGACCATTATTGAAATGGTATTTGTCAAAGATTAGATCTAATGGAAGACACATATGTGATCCAGGGTTGCCAAAAGTTCATGAACCCATCCATGTCCTGTCTCAGTGCGAATGTCAACTTTTCCATCGAGTAAATGTCTTGAATCACGTTAATCCAGTCTTCAGGTGTAGGACAGTCCTTCAGCATCCATTTTTTAGTTAGGGCTTTTTTACTTGCCAATATTAAAACATTTATAAGTATTTATCTCCTCGTCTTTCCAGTGAGTCCGGTAATAAACCCAAATACAAAGTTACAAAAGAAAAGGGAACTGTTACTTTGAATATTTTCCCCAATATTGTCTGTACATTGGTCCAATAATGGTGGATAACTGGGCATGACCAAAACACATGAAAATGATTTGCAGTCTTTTCACCACACAAGCGCCAACAGTTCAACCCCTTATGGGTAAATTTGTTTTGTGCAGGTGTTCTGAAAAATCTTACCAAATTTTTCCATCCAAATTCTCTCCATTGCAGGGATGAGGTACTTTTCCATTGCTGTTTATTTAGCTTTTCCCATATTTCCAATTGTAAAGTGAAATTCCCCTCTTTTTCCCATCTCTCTTTTATATATGATGTGTTGTCTCCTTTTAAGTCTTGAAGACCTTGGTATATTTTAGAAATGTATCTGATCCCTGGGATCCCTTTATATGCCATTAAGAAGACCTTCAGAACACCTGACTGGGCCCTTTCCAAATCCTCCTTTTTAAGTATATTGTTTATGTGGTGTCTAAGCTGAAAGAACCTGTAAAGATCTTGATTTATTAGACCTTGTTTTTTCAAATCTTCAAAACTTCTTAAAGTTTGCCCCTTAAAAAAATCGTAATATTTTATCAGCCCTTTCTCTTTCCACTCTTTAAATCTAGTGTCTGTTTTATTGGGAGTAAAGTCTTGATCATAGGCAATCCATTGCAGAAGTCGATAGGGCTCTTTAGCTTGATTCTCTCTGACTATCTTAAACCAAATTTTTAGCGGGGTCTCTATCCACGGGTTAGTGTTATTCAAGAGTTTAGGTAAGGCATTGTTCCCTATTATCGCCTGTAGGGGGATGTCACTTGTTATTTGGCATTCGATCTCCTTCCATTGTGCAGTGTAGACTGGGTTACATATCTCTATTAAAGTTTTAATTTGTGCGGCTTTAAAATAGTCCCTGATATTTGGCAGCGTGAGCCCACCTTTGTCTTTGTTTAGCTGTAAGGTTCTATATCTGATTCTAGGTCTCTTGCCCTGCCATATAAATCTTGAGATCCTTCTGTCCAGCTCCTGCCATGTTTTTTGGGGAGGTTCTACCAGTATTGTTTGGAAAAGGTATAGAAGACGTGGAAGTATATTCATTTTGACTGCTTCAATTCTTTGTGCAGTACCTAAGAATGGCATCATATTCCATCTTGCTAGGTCAGATTTTATTTTTGTCACCAGTGGATCATAGTTTAGTGTTATAATTTTGTCGAGTTGTTTCGGGATATTGACCCCCAGATATTTCATAGATTCCGACTCCCAGTTAGTTTTGAGTTCACTTAGTGAATAATGATTTGGGTCATAGCTGAATGTTAAAACTTGGGTTTTATGCATGTTTAATTTGTACCCCGATAAATCTCCATAGTCTGAAAAAACTGAGATTAGTTCTGGTAAAGAAGTGTCCGGCTGTCCTAGGTATATTAAAATGTCATCAGCAAAAAGTGCTATTTTATGTTCCTTCTGACCAAGTGTAATACCTTGAATTTCTTGATTTTGTCTTATCCATTGGCTCAGAGGTTCTATGAAGATTGCAAAGAGCAGTGGAGACAGGGGGCAGCCCTGACGACATCCTCTTTCCAGCTCAAAAGATGATGATAAATTACCGTTAATCCTTATTTTAGCTGTTGGTTTTTTATATAATGCCTGTATAGTTCTAATGAAGTTATGAAAATTGAAACTGGATAAGATTCTATATAGGAAAGACCAGTCAACCGAATCGAATGCTTTTTCAGCGTCTAATCCCAATATGACTGCATTTAAGTTATATTTTTTTATATGATGAATTATGTGTAAAGTGCGTCTAATGTCTTGTGTCTGTCTTTGTCTTATAAAACCTGTTTGGTCTAAGTGAATTAAGTCTGTCAGTATGTTTTCTAACCTTTTGGCAAGGATAATGGTAAAAAGCTTATAGTCCTGATTTAATACACTGATTGGTCTGTAGTTGGAGCATTCTAGTTTATCCTTTTCAGGTTTAGGTATAACTGCAATGACCCCTTCTCTCCAGGAGGGGGGGATTTTCCCTGTGTGGAGGACATAGTTAAATGTTTTCAGGAGGAGAGGAGATAGTTGCTGTTTAAAGGTTTTGTACCATTCTGCTGTATAGCCATCTGCTCCTGGGGATTTGTTAGCTTTAAGTTTCATAATTGCTTTTTCCAATTCTTTAGGTTGTATTTCTGACAGTAGTGTTTTATTTTGTGATTCCATAAGTTGGGGAAGGTTTAATGTGTTTAGGAATGTCTCGGATGCGTTTTTATGTTTTTTGTGGGAGTATAAGTTCTTATAGTAATTCTCGAAGCTTTTAAGAATATCCTGAATTCTGAATTTTATTTCCTTTGATACTGGGTCTCTGATTTTGTAGATTGCTCTTTCTGTTTGTTGTTTCCTCAATTTATAGGCTAGTAATTTTGCCGATTTACTGCCTGCTTCATAGTGTTTTTGTTTCAGAAATGTAAGTTTCTTCTGGATTTCTATTGTGTAGATCTCATTTATTTGATTTTTAATTTCTTTAATCTTGAGCGAGCCATTAGAATGAGTGTTGTCTTTGTGTTCTTTTTCTAGGTTCTTGAGTTCTGACTCTAGTGTGATTAGTTTTTCTTGTCTCAGTTTCTTTTGGGTTGCCAGTTTTGCAATAATTTTTCCCCTTATTACAGCTTTGCACGCATGCCACAGTATTAAAGGGGATACTTCTCCATTATCGTTTTCTTCCAAATATCTGAGAATATCTGATTCCAATTCATCTTTCAGTGGTCCTTTCAGGACATTTGAATTCAACCTCCAGGAAAATGTATTATTTGTGTATTTTTGGATGTTTAAGTCCATATAGATCGGACTGTGGTCAGAGAGATCCATCAGTCCTATTTTACATGTTTTTACTCTTCCAATGTCTCTATTAAACATAAAAAAGTAATCAATCCTTGAGTAAGATGAATGTGGCGTTGAATAAAAAGTATAATCTTTTACATTGGGGTTGAATTCCCTCCATACGTCACAGATTCCCATTTCTTTTAATAGCATCCGAGCTTTCCTACTTTGAGTGTTATTTTGATGTGAAGAATTACCTGTTGCATCCCAGTATGGATTCAGTCTTAGATTGAAGTCTCCACCACATATCACTAAACCTTGGGCTTTAGTTATCATTAGGTCGAATACATTTTTATAAAATTTCCATTTAGCCCCTGGTGGTGCATATACATTCAGCAGGGTGATATCTTCTCCCTCTAGCCGCCCAATTACCAAACTGTACCTCCCTTCTTTATCTTTGTGTTCTGATTTTTTTTCAAATGTAATTTTGGTTGATATCAATGTCGCTACTCCCCTCCTCCTCCCTGACTTATATGAAGATGAAGAGATCATTTTAAACCCTTGTCTATTGAGTTTAGTGTGTTCCACGTCTGTTAGGTGGGTTTCTTGTAAAAATATTATTTGCTTTGTCTTTTTTCATTTTGCGTAGAATCTTGGATCTTTTAACTGGATTCAGGATCCCTTTTACATTATATGAGGCTATTTTGGTTACACCCTGTTTCTCCATTGTATTTTCTTATTTAGTATAACAGTGTGGTGGCCCTCTTTTTTGCTACTCAGAAACTGAAAGAACATTAAGAACATAAAAAACATTAAGAACATAGTGTACGAAACTTTAAAACAAAAAACTGTCAAAAAAAAACTTCCTGAGCTGGGGTCTCTTTAAAGACCCTGTAAGAGCCCTGATGGAGTGTAGGCTCTGAGGGAAATTCCTCAAACTCTGTTACGTGTTGAGGGCCCTCTCTTACCCCTGTAAGTTGTCCCATGTTTTTAAAGTGAATTTCAGATCCCAATCTGAATTTGTAATGATTTTTTTTTTTTTATGCCTATACCCTATGAGATTGTGTGCACCCTCCCTCCCCCATCACGGCAAACATTCACTCTAATACAGTATTTGTTAGTGTGGGGAGAACATGTGGGTCATTGTTACATTTCTATTTTAACAAGATTTTTTTTTTCCTTTAAATTAAGAAGACATTTGTTTCTAATGCTATAACTGCTCCATGAAAGGTTTTACCACATGCTGATTCTGCATCTCCTTTAATGTTTGTTACCTTGTAGGAGGGGGGATGGAAGTGCAGAATGACTGAAAAGAAAAAAAAACAAAAAGGTCGCTATTCATTCCTGGAACTGGAAAGCTTATCTTTGTAGCTCTGGGGCTGGGTTTCCCGCTACTGGCCCGTGGATTTTGAAGGTCTCTGAGTGGACCACGTTTGAGCCCTGATCCTCTCGCTCAGGTCCGCTGCGGGTTTAAACACCGATACCAGGAGCCCTCTTCTCGCCATGTCAATTGTTGCTTCTTCCGCCTAATTATAGAGACATGACTCTTCACCGTAAAAGACCCTTAACTTCGCAGGAAATGGCGTCTGAAAGCGTAGATTCTGTTCCCGTAGAACCTTTTTGGCGTCGTTATATTCCCGTCGCTTTTTAAGAACCTCCGGGGCGTAATCGTGCTCCACAAAGACTTTTCTCTCTTGATGCATAAATCCTTTTTTCTGCCAAGCCCATCTTACAACCTCTTGTTTTATTTTGAAATTGGAGAATCTTACCACCACCGAACGTGGGGGCGCTTCTGCCGCTGGCTTTGCGGCTAATGTACGATGGGCCTTTTCTATCTTCAAATCGGTGGTTTGTGGAATATCCAACTTCTCTCTCAATAAGGATTCCACGCATTCCGCCATTGTGTTGAAACTATCTTCAGCTCCTCCTTTCAGACCGTGAATTCTGATGTTGTCTCGTCTCTGTCTTCCTTCTTGGTCGGTTAGCTTAGCCTCCAGCCTTGACTATTTTTTGTGTAAATCCAGCATAGAATCTTCAAGCACTTTTATTCTTTCTTCAGCTTCCAAGATTCGCTTTTCGGCCTGGTCCATTCTGCTGTTCGTCCTTTTTAATTCCTCTCTGAATTCATGAAATCCGGCCCGAAATCATCGTAATTCATCAAATAGCGATTTCAAGCTAACCTTCTTGTTAGCTAGGTTCAGCTCCTCGTCTTCTGAACGGAGGTCCTCCGGTTCAGATTCTGCGGCCGCTGCGCGTCCTGGCCTGGGGAATGTCAGTTTCTTCTGTTTTTGATTTGGCATGGTGTTTTTGTCTTTTGATTTTTATTCTTCCAAAAATCCGTTAAGTCTGATTTTGAAGATGTTTTCCTTGGATTGGGTCTGGGAGCTTCAGCGTTAAGTTGCTATCACCATGGCGTCCAGACCGGAAGTCTGTCTTGAACTCTTTCAATATTGATGTTATATACAGTATCTGTATATTTAGTTGAATGTTTGCCTGACCATTTCCAAATAACATGAACTTTGTTTTGCTCAAATTTAATGATATTTTTATCAAACCATTCTTTTATTTTACTGAATTCGGTAGTGATCATATTCAAAAGTGGCTGTAGATCGTCACCAGTAGCCAGAACAGTTGTGTCATCTGCAAACATCAGAATCAGAATCAGGTTTATTGCCATTGTTCATGTAGTACACAAACTAGGAATTTGTCTCGGTACAATGCTGCAACATTAAACATGATAAGATAAGAGAAATAAACTATACATGTAATAAAGTGTAGGATAAGATTAAGTGATACTGGTCAACAGTTAAAATATATATTAGCCAGCAGCAGATACTGTGGAGAACTATATAGTGCAGTCGGTAATGCAGGAAGAAAACAGTGATGATTGACATGAGTCTGGTTGAGCTGCTGTACATGGTGCACGAGAGTCACTTAGTGTTCAGCAGTCTAATGGCAGAGGGGAAGAAGCTGTTCATGTGACGGGAGGTTTTAGTCTGGATGGACCGAAGTCTTCTACCAGAGGGGAGGGGGGCAAACAGTACATGACCAGGGTGTGAGGGATCGGCTATGATCCGGCCAGCACGCCTCCGGGTCCTGGAGATGTACAGATCCTGGAGAGATGGGAGCTTGCAGCCGATCACCTTCTCAGCAGTGCGCACGACGCGCTGCAGCCTTAGTCTGTCCCTGGCAGTGGCTCCTGCGTACCACACGGTTATGGAGGTGGTGAGGATGGACTCGATGATGGCTGTGTAGAACTGCACTAACATCTTGGTGGGTAGCTTGAGCTTCCTCAGCTGCCGCAGGAAGAACATCCTCTGCTGGGCTTTTTTGATGAGTGAGCTGATGGTCAGCTCCCATTTGAGGTCCCTGGTGATGGTAGTGCCTAGGAAGCGGAAGGAATCAGCAGTGGTGATGGGAGAGCCTGAGAGGGTGAGGGGGGGCAGAGGAGTAGTGACTTTCCTGAAGTCTACAATCATCTCCACTGTCTTCAGAGCGTTCAGCTGCAGGTTGTTATTGCTGCACCAGGACGCCAGCTGGGCCACCTCTCTCCTGTAGGCGGACTCGTCGCCGTTGGAGATGAGCCCGATGAGGGTGGTGTCGTCCGCAAACTTGATCAACTTGACAGACTGGTGGCTGGAGGTGCAGGAGTTGGTGTAAAGGGAGAAGAGTAGGGGGGAAAGTACACAGCCCTGGGGTGATCCGGTGCTGATGCATCACAGTTTTTGAACAGTTCAGGCATCAGGTTTGTTCTGGTAGTGCTAGGGTTGCTTGGAATGGACTGAATATTATGATGGGGAGGGAGGGAGGAAACGGTTGGCCCCAATGAGTAAGGATGCCTCTTTTTTAAGTGATCTGAATTATTTTTATGCTCAGTTTGATAATATTCATCATCACAGTGTTAATGGAAACGATACATTTACACCATTTGTCAGGATTGCCCCTCTGGGGCAAAGGAGAAGAGGAGGACCCACATGTGAGGCAGATTTGATAAGCCATCTTTGAATATTAAACTGAACAGAAAACAAAGCAGCACTTGGGCTGAAAAACACAAACTCATGGTGCAGGAATACAAGCAGGGTTACTCACAAACAGAACAGAAGTGTGGGTGAGACGCTGACATTAAGTCAAGGACACCGTACAGAGCACAGACTGAAACGCACATATATAGACAGGAGGGAACACCGGATGGGCAGGGCTGTACAGACAAACAGACGATGTACATGAAACATGACAGTGAACCTACAGGACAACCACGCAGGAGTAATACAGAGAGGGCAATGGCTATGGGGATGGAAAACATGAGGAGCTGCAACAATAGGAAAACACACACACACACACACACACACACACACACACACACACACACACACCAAGGCCAAACAGGGGATGACACAGAAGACGATGACAAGGGGCTCAGGGGAACACAGAGGGCAAGTGGTATAAATGATAATCATAAGAAATCACAGAAAAAATAACAATATGAACGGAAGGCTACCTGGAACATGGGCTTGATCCTATGATCAGCCCACACTATAATAACAATAATAAATAATGCATCGGTTTTATATAGCGCTTTATCATATATACTCAAAGACGCTTTACAAATAGGTACATTATTCATTCACTCCAGACAGACAGTGGTAGTGGCAAGCTACTTCTGCAGCCACAGCTGCCCTGGGGCAGGCTGACGGAAACGTGGCAGCCAATCTGCGCCAAAGGCCTTTCCGGCCACCACCGAACATTTTATACATTTATACACATTCATACCCAGTGTTATGGGCACTGGAGGCAATGCGGGTGAAGTGTTTTGCCCAGGGACACAACGGCAGGATATCTGGGGAGAGCGGGATTCGAACCACCAACCATCGGGTTATTAGACGACCTGCTCTACCTCCTGAGCCACTGCCACCCCAAGTATGACACAAATTGTTTTTTATTTAACCTTTATTTATACAGGGTAGTTCCATTGAGAGGCAACCTCTCTTTTTCAAGGACGTCCTGTTCACATTCATACATTTACCCCAGGAAGCTGCCCAGTCCAACCACAGACTGACTTGTGGCCACTGAGCAGCTCCACTGGAGCAGCTGAGGTTAAGAGTCTTGCTCAAGGGCTCCACAGTGGGGTTTAGGATTGTAGGGCAAACACTGCTATGTCATCTGTCCCACCCACATCTGATTCTGCCGGGCCAGGGATTGAACTGGCTACTCTCCGGTCACCAGTCCATATCCCTAACCATCCTTAACCATTACGCCACCACTGCTACTTTTACTACTGACCAGTCCAGGGTCGTGTTAACAGAAGAAGAAGAAGTAGCTAGTCTAGAGTAAAATCTAATAAAGCACCTGTGGTGATTGGACAAAGTTGCAAGGTCACGCAAAAGATGCAGCGAATCACTGATCGACACTAGGCGACACATGAACGGCCAGATAGATAGATAGATGATAGATAGATGATAGATAGATGTACACTATTGATCCCAAACTGGGAAATTACAGTGTAACAGCAGCATGACAGTAGACAATCAAAACGACAGAAACACACACAGCACAACAGACAAAGGGATTACCCATGGAAAGTAAAACTGCCTAAATAACTTATATACATCATAGATGAATAGATGATGACCCATATAGATGCATGAATCATACTCGCTGTACAATGTAGGACTAGGTGCAGGGTAAAATGTGAGGTACCAAATAGACTGTAAGGCGCAGTATGGCAGCATAGTTATGACCAGAATTCAACATCAGAGTGAGTTATTGTATTGTGAAATAGCATGTGACAGGAAAGATTTCCTGTACCTGGTCGTTCGACAGCGAAGCTGTAGCAGTCTGCTGGAGAAAGTGCTGTGCTGTCTGTCCAGTGTGTGGTGGAGGGGGTGATCAGGATTGTCCATGATGGATAACAGTTTATTTAGTGTCCTCCTCTCCACCACAGTCTCAAAGGTCTCCAGCTTGAGACCAATCACAGAGCCAGCCTGCTTGATAATCCTGTCAAGTCTGTTGGTGTCGCTGGTTCCGATACTGCTACCCCATCAAACAGCAGCAAAGAAGATGGCGCTGGCAACAACGGCCTGGCAGAAAAGCTCCAGCATCCTGTTGCACACGTTGAAGGATCACAGCTTCCTCAGGAAGTAGAGTCTGCTCATCTCCTTCTTGTATGCAGCATCGGTGTTGGATCTCCAGTCCAGTCCATTGCTGAGCATGACACCCAGGTATCTGTAGTCCTCCACCTCCACATCCTCCACCCTAAGCTGCAATGGCTGTGAAGGCATCCTCTTCTTCCTGAAGTCCTTAGGTGATTCTGCTCGGCCCACTCCACATATCTGTCTACCAGTGCCCTGTACTCCCCCTCCTCGCTTCCTCTTATACACCCAACAACAGCTGAGTCAACAGAGAATTTCTGCAGGTGGCATGACTCTGTGTTGTACTGAAAGTTGCTGGTGTATAAGATGAGGAGAAAAGGAGAGAGCACAGTCCCCTGTGGAGCTCCTGTATCATTAACCACTACATCAGACAAGACACTGCCCAGCCGGATAGAACAGATCAATCACTGTTTGCACTGTTTGTGTAGACTGTTTTTTTTATACCCCCTGAGAGAACCTGGATTCCAAGATGGCGAGCCCAGCCCAACGAGCTTGTGGACAGTTATGAATGCAGTCTGGCCACCCATAGGACCTACCCACAAGAGGACACCAGATCATCTGATTCCCCATTCACTTGACACCAGATAAGCCCTGAACACACTACAACACTTGCCCCATAGTTGTAGCTGTAGGAGTTCCCACACACAGAACATTCCCCCCAGACACAGAACCCCAGTCAGAACTGTTACGCACAGAACTGAACCCTTTCCATATTTCCTTGGTTAAGGGAACAATCGTGTTTCGCACACTTGAGGTCAATAGACATGAACTCATTTTGGTTTTCTTTTTATTTATTTTTGGGGAGCTCCATTTTCTTTATTTTATTTATGAAATTGCAGCGCTGCGCACATGTCAAAAAGATTGATAAGATGTGGATATTGATTTTGCTGTTTTGGGGGTTTTTTTTGTTGGTGTCTGAGTAACTGTTGTAAATAAAAGTGTTACCTGTTCAACCTATAGCAACTCTCCACGGGTTACTAGAGTAACTGCTAATTGAACCTAGAGAAACATCTAGTGCTTTTGAAGGAGGGGCCGGCTAGGAACTACAGGGGGCGCTATTATCATTCTCAAACATTATTTTAGCTTATTTTCTTCTCGTATTATCTATAACTATGACCAAAGGTAGCTAGCTGAAGCTAGCAGTTTAACCACTCATTCACAAATGTTTCTGTGCTTATTGTACTCCAGGGACCGGTCATATCCTCCCCACCCCTGAAACCACACACCTCTCTTCAGCAGTGATGCATTATTTCATTCATTCGAGACAAAATTTGTTAGTTTTCCCTGAGCTAGGCAGCTATGAGCAGCTAATGTTAACAGTGAGATAAGAGGGAAGGCGGAGTTGAATGCAGTCAAGGATTAATTAAAGTGACAGCACTGAAATGAAGTGTTCTCAGAAAGACTGGAAAAATAAATGTTTTGCTGCAATAATTAAATAGTTGAAGAAAATCTGAACAAAATATGTCAAACATTTCATTAAGATATGTGTGAACCATTAAAATGTGGGAAAAAAGTGCAATCAATGACTATTAATATTACAACTGGCCCAACAGATGCACATCTACAGGAGATCCATTGATCCACATCAGCAGTGGCGGTTTCAGATATTGGCCATATGGGCAGCTGCCCAGGGCGGCATTCTCTTGGGGGCGCAACGAGAATCAGAAAATTTTTTGAAAATAATAAAAGATTCATAATTATTTGTGTTGAGCATGAGCATGTGTTTGTGGAAAATAGGTGTGGGATGCCGGCGCCCACCAAGAGTGTCTGTGGCTAGGAGACTCCACAGGTCAAACTACAGTATGGCGGCCATTCACAGTAGAGCAAAGGAGGAACAAAAAGTTAAGTGAGTTTTGTGCTTAAATTATGCAGCAGTTTCTATTTTAAAAGATTGCTGAACCTTAAAACAGCAACATTTGTGTCATGATCCATCCGTGCCCAATCTCCAGTTTAAATTTATTCTGTTTCTGTCTGCTTCTCTGTTATTTTGTCCAGTTATTGTCATTTTGTATTTGTAGTATGGTTACATTTTCCGGTTTGTGCTTTATTTTGACAACACTGTGCAGCTTCCGGCTGTCAAACTGTTCGGAGCTGCACAGCTGTCATTCATTCTGTAATTTCCTCCACTCATGCATCCACACCTGTCACTTATTATGTAACGATAAAAAGGGCACAACAACCATTCTCTGTTGTCATGTCCTATCACCGCACATCCTCAGATGCTGAGTCGAGCTCTGAGTGTGTTTGTGCTTCACTGTCGAAGAGACAGGAGCGCTCCGTCCAGGTCAGTTTTTCACTTTTTATTTCCAGCCGTGAGCCCCGCCGTCTTCGGGAGTGCTGTGGCTGGATTCTGCCCTCTGCCCGGCGTTCCTAGGCTCCGTTCCCCCGTGACGTTGAGCTCCACTCTCCTCCAGGGCTTTATTATTTCGTATGTGTGCTTATCGTTCTCTGTCAGTATTTTTATGTTAAAAAATGTGCAGAAACCACAGTGTGCATTTGGTGTTCTTCAGTAGCCCTTGAAAAGGGCGACATGACAATTTGGTTATTACAGCTTAGGTTATGTGACAATTTTTTTTTTTTTTTTCCAGTGTGCTGTGGTTGGTTTCAGTTTACTGGCCACATGAACGGGCTGTGCAGACAATTTGATTGGCAGGGGTTTAAATTAAAAAAAGGGCACATGGAATGAAATTTGTTCACAATATATGTGAACTTTACATCTTATTTAGTCAGTATATCTATTTTACTTAATATCTATACATTCATACCGGAGTGGTGGCTCAGTTGGTAGAGCATCCGCCCCACACCCGGGAGGCAGGGGTTCAAATCCCGGCCGGGTCATACCAAAGACCATATAAAAATGGTGCTTTCTGCCTTCTAGCTTGGTGCTCCGCATAATGGAATGGGGAAAGTAAAGTTACACACAGAGCTACCAGAGGACTGACCCCCCGCTGTAGCTTTCACTACTTACAGTAGCTGTGTGGCCTAGGGTCAGAGAAACGGAGATAGGCGCCGCCCATATACACCTTCAGGTGTGAAGGGATTAACTAACTAACTATACATTCATGGATATGTTTAATACCCCATAGATTTTTTTATAAATTATCAACTCACACAGAGACCACTGTCTTCATCATTAATTATATAAAGGCCAATGACAAAAAAATGGCAGCTTCCACTGAAAAATAATTGTGTTAAAATAAATCCATCTTCCAAAAATCTGAAAAAAGCTTTTCTTTCAATAATTAAAATATTAAATCTTCATTCAAATGTACAAATGTTTGCAAAAAATTAAAAAGGCCATTCGCGTTGTCAGCACAATGAGCCAAAACCATCCCCTCTGTTAAACTGCCCCCCTCTATCCCCACAAAGACTGCAAGGATAGTTTATACAGGACAACATAGTACATCAGTGAGAAGATTGGTGCAAATGTACAAGAAAAATCATGAAAATCTGGAAAAAAAAAGATGAAACATGACAAATTTATAAGTAAAAAAAGTCATAAATTTGTCAGGAAAAAAATTGCAAGAAAAACCTCCCTAATTGGAGAGAAAAACAAAGTCAAAAAATGGGAAAAACAATGTGTGTGTGTGTGTGTGGGGGGGGGGTTCCCCACCCAGGGCATCACACAAGCCAGGACCGCCACTGCCCACCAGGACAAACTACAGAGCACATCTAAAGAGCGTAAATCTACTTCTTGATGATTTTCTACTGCACACTGCCTGGCTGTATGGAGACACATCTGGACCTGAGGCAGCATCACAGCAGTGTAAGAGTCCCCAAAATACCCAATTTGTCTGTGTCAGACAGGCTGATCGAGAAGACAGTACTCACCCAAATTTGGCTGCGATGCCATAAATCTGCCTCTCATGCTGCAGGACCTTCTCACGGTTGCCCTCCAACAGCAGGGTGGCCACACACAGACGGGTGGGGTCAAACCCTTTGAACTGTGAATTTAAAATGTGGATTCACTTCACACAGAAACTGATGATGGTCACCAATTTTTTTTCTTTACCTTAGTGATGTAAAATTGCTTCAATCCATTCAAAAATGATGTGAAAACTGAAGATGCTTGAGGCTTCATGGCATATCCTGTGAAGATAGCGGATTAAAGTCAGTTCTTTAACACCATTTCTTTCCTGCATCCTCTAGTGTTCTGAGAGGGCAAGAGAGTCTGACAAATTTGGGATTTTAACCAGAAGGAGGAAAAACCAAAAGTTAACATTTAAATAACTTCTAAACTGTCCCCTGGCTGTGAGCGACAGTGATTATAAACCAGAGAATTTCCTACAGGAGGTGGGGTTTGAGGCGAGAATATCCGTCCTCCCCACGCACATCTTTTAATGTATTTCTGATCAGACCCACAGAGTCTGTTTTTAATCTGTTTTTCTAACATCTAAGTATTAATATGTTGGGAATGACACTAACAACCAGTTTCCTGTGCAGGGATTAAGCCCTCATCAAATTTTGAACCAGGCATGGATTGAGTTAAATAATCTGATTTCTTGAATGAAGACTTGAGCTAATCTAGGTCCAAATGAGGATTTAAATTAAACCTGGTCAATGGCAGGTTTAACTTTAGATTAAAGACTGTTTGCCAAATGGTGAAAATGGATTACTTGATTATATCAATGACGCTGAAAGGCCAACACCACCAAGACCAGAGGGAAGATTGCTCAGAGACAGGAGTAACCTGCTGAATGAATTTGACATCACACATTTTCAGCAGCTGAAATCTTTGCTTTGCGTCAGACAAAGCTTTCACGTGGCCAGTAGGGGGAAACCCGACACCTCCTTCCTTCCAAGCACTCATCACCTTAAGGCTTGTGGCATGTGGAACCTTCCGTCATGAAACGGCGGAATTGTGCGGTGTGTGCAAAATAGTGCATAAAGTCTGCAAAGCAATACGTGAACTGAGAAATGGATCACATCAAGTTCCCCAATGCTGCTGATCAGGCCACCTACAAGGACCTTCCTTGGAGTAATTGGCTGCATTGATGGATGTCACATTCCCATCAAGTGTCCTGCTACAGACAATGCTGAGCAGCACAGGAACCACAAAAACTGGTTTTCAGTAGATGTACAAGGCGTGTGCACTCCAGCACTATTGCATACTGGAAAACTCCTTATTCAAGGATTTCTCACAACTCCTCATGCGCCCAGTTTGAGGCAGGACAACACAATAGAGTCCTACACAGAGACGGTGACGATGCACAGACAAACTTCTTGTTCGCCGCTCATCTTCATCCAGCCAGACCTGAGCAACAGCACTACAACCAAGTGTAACGGATGCCAACTAGTGCTGTTCGGCGTAGAACGTTAGTAAAACCTCCCTCCCAAAGCCTCATACAGTATCGGTAGCGCTGAGCTACCGGTCGGACCTTTAGCTCAGCGCGATCGTGCTGTGTCTCCCATGCTCGAACTGTGTTAGTTGACTGAGAGGTCGCGGGTTCGTGTCCCGTGTGGGGCGAACTGCACAGGATGATCTCTGTCACAATGGTGCCGTGAACCCGGCATGGGAGTGAGGTTTAAGGGGGAGAGTGTAACGGATGCCAACTAGTGCTGTTCGGCGTAGAACGTTAGTAAAACCTCCCTCCCAAAGCCTCATACAGTATCAGTAGCGCTGAGCTACCGGTCGGACCTTTAGCTCAGCGCGATCGTGCTGTGTCTCCCATGCTCGAACTGTGTTAGTTGACTGAGAGGTCGCGGGTTCGTGTCCCGTGTGGGGCGAACTGCGCAGGATGATCTCTGTCACACAAGCTCACCCACACCACAGGGCTAGTAGAGCACATGTTTGGTATCTGGAAGAATCGTTTCCATCGTCTCAGGAACACATTGTGCTTTGAACCAAGAAGGTGTTGCCTTGTCATTGTGGCACCAAACAAGTGCAAGCACACATGCACACACACACACGTCTCTTCTTGAATGAAAGCTATTCAGTGCCAATATGAAAAAAACTGATGGTAATTATGTAAAATCTTCTGTGCATTTTAGAATCCTGTCTGTTAAAACTGAGGACAAAGAGAAGCAACCATTGAACTACAGTATATAGATTGGTGTATTCTAATCAACCACTGATCTGCACTGAGTTTGACATGGGACAACAAAATTAAAAGTCATGTAAAATGCTGGTGGTGACTGTCAAATATAGCGTAATACAGATCAGTAGTCACCAGCTTCAGGGCTGACGGCACGTTCCTGTGGCATGAACGATGTGAGGACATGAAAGTGAATACAGAGGAATGGCCTATTGTCTGCAGGGGATCAGACTCTGGGCTGCTGGTAGTTTGGAAAAGCCATCCGGGGCTGCTTAGGCATTAGTTCATGCTCATGGAGCCTGCGAGTTCAGCTCAGCAAACAGAGTTTGAAAGCAGCACATGTGTTACAGAGTACACTGGCTTGTGTTCCCATACATGGCTGCTTTAACTATTTAATTCTTGGCAAGGGTTAATTTTCAATGTGCTTCAAAATTGTGTGTGCGTGCATGCGTGTGTACAGAAATCCTGTTGCAGAAACAATAATTCAACATTTAACACCATTTGTTTTTAGATTTTATCATCTTTTCATGTTCTGTGCCACTTAGTGTTGTTTAAATTACACCTAAATGTTCACATATGGCTTTAACACTGCTTAACAACCTAAATGACTTCTTCGGCTGCTTTGTAGCACAAGGCAGCACATCAGCACAGAAGACCACTCCTCCTCCAGATGAGCAGGCCATGAGTCTGGATCCAGCTAGTGTCCATCCTGCCTTCCTCCCATGACCCATCTCAGTTTGCACACAGGTCAAACAGATCCACAGAAGATGCCCTCGCTGCTGCTGCCCTCCATCCAGCCCTCTCCTTCCTGGACTCAAAGAACTCATTCATCTTCTTCCGCTTAATCCTTTTCAGGTCGCGGGGGGGCTGGAGCCTATCCCAGCATCTTTGGGCGGGGGCAGGCTACACCCTGGACAGATCGCCAGTCCATCGCAGGGCCAAAACACAGAGACAGACAACCATTCACTCTCACATTCATACCTAAGGACAATTTACAATCCCCATTTTGATGCCAAATAACCTAACTTGCATGTTTTTGGCATGTGGGAGGAAACCGGAGAATCCCGGAGTAAACTCACGTAGACACGGGGAGAACATGCAAACTCTACACAGATCACTGTTGGTCGGGGGCTGGGATCGAACCCAGGATCCCCCGGCCAAGGGCGAGTTGCTGTGCTGCCGCAGTGCTAACCACTCCGCCACCGCACAAAAAACTCCTCCGTGCAAATGCTGTTCTTGGACTTCAGTTCAGCATTCAACACAATCATCCCCCAGTATCTGATACAAAAACTCAGACACTTGGGACTCAAAACCTCTCTCTGTAACTAGGTGCTGGACTTTCTCACAGGGAGGCCACAGAACATGCAGGTTGGCAACAACACCTCCCAGACCATCACATTGAGCACAGGGGCCCCACAAGGGTGCGTACTCAGCCTGCTGCTCTTCAGCCTGCTGACCCATGACTGTGCACCAGCCTACAACACCAGCCACATCATCAAGTTTGCAGATGACACAATGGTGGTGGGCCTCATCACCAACAACGAGGAGGCCAACTACAGAAATGAAGTGAGCCAACTGGTCCAGTGGTGTAAAGACAATAACCTCTTCCTGAACGTGGGAAAAACAAAGGAAACTGTGGTCGACTTCAGGAGGGGTGACACACAGCACCCCCTTCTGATCATCGATGGTGCAGCTGTGGAGAGGGTGAGCAGCACCAAGTTCCTGGGGGTGCACATCTCTGAGGACCTCTCCTGGTCCAACAACACCACATCACTGGGCAAGAAAGCTCAAATTCGCCTCCATTTCCTCCGCAAACTGAGGAGAGCACGAGTCCCACCCCCCCATCATGTGCTCTTTCTACCGGGGCACCATTGACAGCATCCTCACCAGCTGCATCACGGTACCAGGCACAGGTGTCATCGTCTTGCATGGACAAGGGAGCATTTACGCTGGACAAGGGACCACGTGGCCTCAGTGCTGTTCTCTGATGAACGTCGATTCATGCTGAGCAGAAATGGTGGCCACCAACAATGTTGAAGACGTCAAGGAGAGTGCTATGCATCAGCCACTGTTGTCACCAGATGATCCTTTGGTGGTGTTACAGACTGAGTAAGTGCGTCTAGTCAATCCAGAACTGCCCTACACCTTGTGAATGTTACAGTGACAAGCCAATACTACCTGAATAACATCATTAATCCAGTCATTGTGCCACTGCATGAACAACACAGACCTAATTTCATCTTCATGGACAACAATGCTCCAGTTCATCAAGGTCGCATCATTAGGGAATGGCTGCTGGAGGCTGGGGTATCTCAAATGGAGTGGCCTGCACTTTCTCCAGACCTGAATCCCATAGAAAACCTATGGGATCAGCTGAGTTGCCGTGTAGAGGCTCGTAGCCCTGCACCCCACAACCTCAATGACCTGAGGGCCACTCTTCAAGAAGAGTGGAATGTCATGCCTCAGCAGACAATAAGTCGACTTGTGAACAGCATGAGATGTCGTTGTCAAACTGTAATTGATGTTCAAGGGCACATGACAAGTTGTTGGGACATTGACATTTTTACCTCCGCCGAGGAGGTTATGTGATCATCGCGTTGGTTTGTCTGTTTGTTTGTCTGTCTGTCTGTTTGTTAGCAAGATAACTCAAAAAGTTATGGACGGATTTTCATGAAATTTTCACAGATTGTCAGAAATGGGGTATCCTACAGATGATTAGATTTTGGTGGTGATCCAGATCACCGTCCAGAAGAAAACCGCCATTACAGAAAATGACATTTTCGTCAATAACTACTGAACCACTAATCCTATCATTGTGAATCCAATTGCTAGTCATATGTTTTCATGGCCAAGGAATCTGAAAATGTACACACAAACACTGTATGGGGGGGAACTGTGGTGCTTAGCGGAGGTCTGTGCTCTCCGAGTGCTTTTCTAGTTTGTTGTGGTATACCCACCACTGTTGTTGGCTTTTATTTCAATAATTTTTTTGAGATGTGGAAATCACCATTGCATGCTTCTACTGAAATGCCCTACTTTCATGATATAATATCACTGCAGCATGAACCTTTTACATTTTCCATAAATTTCACCCGAAAGCCAAATATCCCTAACTTTTTGTAACTAGTGTTGACTGCTGTTGCCATTTTTTTTTTCCAGCCTTATTCCCTTTTTTTTATATTGTACACACCACTGAAGAGCAAGAGAAACGCCATTTCAATTCTCCTGTATGTCCTGTACGTATAGTAATATTGACAAAATCTTTGAATCTTGAATCTTTGAATCTTTTCTTATTGATGTGCTTTTAGTTCCGTTTGTAAGTATGGTTTTTAGTTCCTCTTGTTTTATGTATTTTTAGTTTAATTTTGTACCTTTTTAATTTGGCTTTTAACAAACCTGTTTAACTGTTATTGAAGTAGTCTTTTATGTTCTATTGTTTTACACTACCGTTCAAAAGTTTGGGGTCACTTAGAAATTTCCTTATTTTTGAAAGAAAAGCACTTTTTTTCAACGAAGATAACTTTAAACTAATCAGAAATACACTCTATACATTGCTAATGTGGTAAATGACTATTCTAGCTGCAAATGTCTGGTTTTTGGTGCAATAGCTACATAGGTGTATAGAGGCCCATTTCCAGCAACTATCACTCCAGTGTTCTAATGGTACAATGTGTTTGCTCATCGCGTCAGAAGGCTAATGGATGATTAGAAAACCCTTGTGCAATCATGTTAGGTCTGCAATGCTGTAATTGCTGCAAATGGAGGATTCTTTGACGAAAGCAAAATTTGAAGGAAAAAATTATTTCAAATAAAAATCATTATTTCTAACCTTGTCAGTGTCTTGACTATATTTTCTATTCATTTTACAACTCATGGTGGTAAATAAGTGTGACTTTTCATGGAAAACACAAAATAATTGTCTGGGTGACCCCAAACTTTTGAACGGTAGTGTACATTCTTTTTAGCTCCATTTGCTTTTAGCTTTTCTCATTTCTTTTTATTTTGATGCGTTTTTAGCTCATTTTATAAGTATTTGTTTTTAGTTTCCTTTGTTTTATGTGTTCTTAATCTTGTATTTTATGTATTTTAACTCCAGTGTTTCCGCAGTGGAGCCCCTCATGCCGGATGCTGCCTGGCCCATCTGCAGGGGTGTTGGTCTCATGGGTCACTTTAGCTTGGGTGGGTGGGGACTTTATGCCATTGCCTACAGCTGTGGCGTGGGCCCCGGCCTGTCCTGGTTAGGGTGGCCTCTTTAGCGCGCCCTTTGGTTATGGGCTGTGTGGTCTCCCAGCGTGGCTCCACTGGATGGTTGCTCCTTCACATGGTGCCTCGGTGCCGAGCAATGTCTCTTTTATTTTATATGTAAGAGAAGTAGGGGGTGGTGTATGTTCCTGTGTGTGTGTCTTTTGTGGGTATGTTTATGGAAGGGTTGGAAGGGGTGGGATATATCATGTAAATATATGTAATTAAATTAAATTTGTCTGTTTTATTTATGTAAAGCACTTTGCACAGTATCCAATGTTTGAAAAGGGCTTTACAAATAAAGTTGGACTGATTGAACACAGTACTGTGGAGGCTGACTTCAGTACATGGCCCTGTTACCACATGGTGAAGAAAACACAAGACGAGAAACCAAATTCAACTCAAAATAAATACAAACTAGTAAAGCACTCAGAGCGCATACCTCCGCCAAGGCTCCTTCTCTTTGTCATGGATCACCTCCAAAATGTAATGGGTTTGTGTGTAGGCCTATAGCCACTTGTGGTGAAAATTGCATTCAAGTCTGTTCATCAGTTTTGGAGTATCTGAGATCATCACCAAAATCTAATCATTTGCTCCCCGTGCCATTACACACCTTTCCTGAAAATTTCGTCAAAATCCGTTCATAACTTTTTGAGTTATGTTGGTAACAGACAAACAGACAAACCCCAGTAAAAACATTACCTCCTTGGCAGAGGTAATTATTATAAATATTGGCCTGATTAAAGGTGGATTCACACTACAACATTTGGACGGACTTTTACCGACGTTCTGGGAAACGTCTGGCTCTGCTGGCAAAAGTTGGTCCAAGTTAATGCTAGTTGGTGTTTGCTGGCAAACGCTGGTGAAAGTTGTGTTCCTTGGAAAATTTTCTGCATGCTGAAAATTTGCCGACGTTTGGAAATAAACATTGGTGAAAGTTGTGCTCAGTTTGTAAAAGTTCCTGAGCACTGGGCTGTTATGCAGAGCTCGCCTAAGTCGACCTAAGTTAAGCTCCACTGGCAAACGTCAACTGAAATGCTGGTGGAAGCAGATGCTTTTAGACAAAACTCACTTCAGACATGCACGGATGCAAGAGAAATGCAAAGAAGTGTCACTGTCCATGGTGCTGGAATGCCAAAAGCCAAGCGAAGGGGGAATAAAAAAAGAATATACGTATATATATATATATATTCCCCCAAAAATGTGATGCCCCCAAAAAAATCTCATTGCAAAATTTACTGTTCTTAAATTTTCTGCTCTGTGTGTAATAGGAAAAATAAAAACTGTGCTGATATGGTGTCAAAAAGTAAATGACATTTAATGGGATTTTATGTTTTTTTAATGGAGAGCATTCTAACAGTCATAATATAATCACCCGTCATTTCATTTATATATGATGATACAGTAAAGAGTTTTTTCCATTCCCATTTTAATTGTGGACTTACTGTTGGAGTCTATAGATACTGTATGCATTATTGTATTATTATTTTAGAGGAATGAATGAATGAACAGGGGAAAAAAAGACGTTGCTGGACCAGTCTGCCCTACCGGGAAAAAAGTTGCTCTTCTCCACGATCCAGGAGAAGAAAGGTCTGTGTGCACAAACACGATATTCATGGTCTGACTGTTTTTACAATGTTAATGTCATTCACTGTCATTCTTTTAATAGGATGATTCAAAATGAAAATATTCCGACAGTCGTTTTAAATTAAATCTACAATTGTGCTTTCACCAGAGCAGATTAATAGAACTCAGCGCGACATGAAGGGCTTGCTCTTTCTTGGTTTAAAAGGGAAGCTCGGATGAACGATGATATAACTGAAGGAAATTTTACAACTCTCAAACTCCTGGACAAAGAGAAAGACTGGCATCATCTCTGAATTGTAGCGGACAGCTCTCATCCATGACCAAGCAAGGCTGTGGAGTTAAAAAGCTCCTTTAAAGTTTGTAAAAGTTGGTGTGCGCCGGATTTAAAAAACTGCTCATGAACGTAATTTCACTGACGTTTGGACTCATTTCTCTGATTTTTCAAAACGTCTGTAAAAGTCGGTCCAAACACTATAGTGTGAACCCAGCTTAAAATCCTGCCATTTTTTTTCTAGTTTTTTTTTTTTTTTTATTTATTGGTTTATTTGTCAGGGACCATGTACAGAATAAAACATTAAACACAGGGTAAAGATGCTCTGTACCAGATTATAGCGTTCTCACCAACTTCCATCTGTAGTCCCTGAGGCAGGCAGGAAAATATTAAAAGAAAAACAGCACATACAGTATAGAAAGCAGGGGGCCATAAACATGCAGGTTAGGTTAACTGGCATCAACTGGGGAGGTATGAATGTGAGCTGTCCCTTGCCCCTTCCCTCCAGGCCACAGAATGTATTCTTAATCTGTCCTGCCTGGTTAAATAAAAAAAAAAAAAAATCAGGTTAGATTTACAATTTAAGAGTACAGTTTCAAATCCCATTTAAGGTAGAGAGTCAATTCTGGCAGGTTTGATTACTTAAAATCCATTTTTTAGTCTCTGTGTAAAAGTCTGTAATTTGTTCTGGTCTTCAAAGCAGTGTGGTGCTTGCTCCATTCCGCTATAGCTTTGTGTGAGAAGGCCGATTGTCCAAAAGCAGTTTTGTGTAGGGGGATGCAACCATGCCACCTAGAGGAAGTCCTTGTTATTCTGTTATTTTGTTCAGAAGAGTACACAAAAGTCTGAAGAGGTGGGGTGCAGAACCATGGATGAATGAATGAATGGATCTTTATTTCGGATAGTACAGGTTAAAAGAAACTGAATAATATAACAAAGGGGGAAAGAAAATCCAACAAGGTCAAATTAGACAATAACTCCTCTGATTATACAGTTCAACATAAGTTATCCGAAATGGGTGATGGCTGAAGCCGCAGCTTATATTGCCCACCCATGTTCCATCCAAGAGTTCAAAAGAAAAAACAAAACAAGAGCGATTACAATTCAGAACAAAGCTAAGACAAAATGTGACAAAAAAACAACAACAAAAAACTAAGCTACAACACAACACAGGCTGGATATGACAATCCTTATGTGATTTTACATGTCACCTTGTATATATGTTTGGAGTATTTCTTCCTTTAGTTTTTGTTTAAATTGTCCAAGCGTTGTACATGATTTTAATTCAGGTCCAAAATCGTTCCACAATCTGACTCCTTGCACTGAAACACAGTGTTGCTTGGTGGTAGTTCTCACTGGAGGTTTTTGAAATATACATGTTCCTCTGAAATGATATTGTTTCTCCCTTATTTGGAACAACTTTTGGATATTTGCGGGCAGTGATAGATTCTTCACTTTAAACATTATTATTGCAGTTTTAAAGGCAACCAGATCTTTCAACTTGAGAGCTTTTAATTTAAGAAAAAGTGGGTTTGTTGGTTCCCTGTAAGCAGCTTTGTTTATTATTCTAATAGCTCTCTTCTGAAGCATAAAGACTGGATATATGTTTGTTTTATATGCATTTCCCCATACACTTCATTACAATATGTCATGTATGGGAGTATTAATGAATGATACAAAGTGTGGGTTGATTCAGCAAATATTTCACTCTGTGTAGTACTGCAATTGATTTGGATATTTTACCTTTAATATAATTAATATGTGACTTCCAACACAGTTTATTATCAATTATTACTCCAAGATCATGATCAGGATCATTTTAAAGACCAACCGAATATTTGCATACATGATCATATTTTCAGAGCTTAATATCTTGTGTTTGGCAAGTATACCTGTCATGAATCTGGGCATGATCACAGGATTTGCATTTTCTATATTTGCTCCATTTACAGTTATAGTCGGATAGTGCGTATGATTTGTTTGTTGGTAAAATACATGGTAGCTGTTTTCCCTACGTTCAGAATGAGGCATGATTGTTTAAGCCATTTTGACACTTTCTCCATTGCTATCATTAATTTGTCAGCAACCTGTTTGGCATCCTTCCAGTGTGTGCAGATGACTGTGTCATCTGGATTTTTACGTCATCTTCACATACTGATGGCAAATCATCAATATACAAAGTAGTGGGCCTAAAATTGAACCTGGTGGTACTCCCATGGTGCTGTGGGGGCACAGTTTGGGAGTTCTCCCACATCCAGAAGCCAGGGGGAAGGGGAGAATAATGGACAGTAGGAGGAGGTGTCACCGGGGGGGGTATCAAACGGGACAGCAAAGACTATGCGCCCCCCGGGGAGAGGAGTAAATGCCGGAGAGAAGAAGTGTGTTTGTGAAGAGCCTGCTACAGTATATTATGTAATATGCTGCATTTCTCTTTGTTCACACAACAATGTATGATGGTCGGAAGCTCTGGGTCTCTATGTATTGAAATAAGGATATAAAAGAGGAATGTACAGAGACCCAGATAGCGCAGTAGCTCAGCAGAGCTCAGAATTGTGTTTGCTGTTATTGTAGTTGGAGAAAGAATAAAGCCTTGTGCCATCCAGCTCATTGCCTTCACCTGTTCCTTTCTCCACACTGGTAACCTGATGGGCCAAGGAGAGCGAGCCACACTGGGATGCAAGAGGTGCCATGGATAGCGAGCCAAGCACCATCCCGGAGACTCCTGGAGGGAGAACACCAGCACCGCATGCACTGTTTCAGTCAAGCTCCCGAACTTCTGACTTCACGACCCGGCAGCGTGGTCTTCACAGATGGAAGCCCAGTTCACACTCCGCGGGATAGCTACAGATGACACAAAATGCTACTACGTGGTCACTGCGCCGGATGCGCACGCCACACAACAGGCGACAAGCCTGCTCCAGGAACCCCGCCCACCCACATCCTCCTCAGCTTAGGGCTGTGCTCCGCACCTAGGAGGATTTGGCCACCTTCCCAGCCGAACTCATTTTTTCTCAGCTGCTGCTGATCCCCAAAGAGATCTACCGGGAAACCCCGTGCCGAGGCTGATCTGCCTGTGCAATTTTTACACAAATTGGGTCAACTGTCTGTCCAGAGTTCCTTTTAGGGCTACGCTCAGCACCTAAGGAGGATTTGACGGCCGCCAACGGATCCACTATCAGGATATTTTGCTCACAGACACAAACTGGGTCGAGTGCCTGTCCAGGGTTTCTTTTAGGGCTGCGCTCCACACCTAAAAGCAGGATTTGGCAGAACTTGTTTTTCTCATCCACTGCAGATCACTGGAGAGTTTTTACCGGAAAATCCCGTACCCGAGGCTGATCCACCCACACAATTTTTGCATGGCCCGGAGGCTTTTAATGTACCTGGCCAGCCCACCATTGCTTTCCCCGCACCTTTGTCCCAAAAAGCCTGCAAGATGCTGGTTCTGTTTCCATCAGGGACGATGCGCACCGGACCCCACTGTGCCCACCATACAACGGACCGTTCAACGTGCTGGAACCTGAGGCAAAGCATAAGGTGTTTTCCCACCGTCCCTCTTTCCCCCCACAGACTGACATGCCCGCCGATACACTTCGCCAGCAGGACGGTTCTACTGGATCCGCAACCAGCCGCTATAAGCGCCAGCTTGGGCCCAAAGGACCGGGGGGTTAGAACCCCTTCTGGGTGTTTGGGAGTTCTCTCACACCCAGAAGCCAGGGGGAAGGGAAGAATAATGGACATCAGGAGGAGGTGTCACCGGGGGGTATCAAACGGGACAGCAAAGACTATGCACCTCCCCAGGGAGAGGAGTAAATGCTGGAGAGAAGAAGTGTATTTGTGCAGAACCCGCATATATTATATTAATGTGCTGCATTTCTCTTTGTTCACACAACAATGTATGATGGTCGGAAGCTCTGGGTCTCTACGTATGGAAATAAGGATATAAAAGAGGACTGTACAGAGACCCAGATGGCGCAGAGGCTCAGTAGAGCTCAGAAGCGTGTTTGCTGTTATTGTGATTGGAGAAAGAATAAAGCCTTGTGCCATCCAGCTCGTTGCTTTTGCCTATTCCTTTTCTCCACAGTGCATGCCTTTGATTAGAATACAGTATTGTTTATGCACACACTCTGGGAGCAACCAGATAGATAAGATTTTAACCAGCTAAGGGTATTCACGGACAGTTTAAATTCTGATAGTTTAGAAAGAAGGACTGAGTGATTGACTGCATCAAAGGCTTTACGTAAGTCTAAAAAGATGGCTCCTACCAACCCCCCCCCCCCCCTTTGTCTAGATTTTCTTTAATTGTTTCAATAAAGTAACAACATGCAGTTTCCGTTGGATGGTTTGGCCTGAAACCAACCTGCATGGGATGCAGCAGCTGGGCAGATTCGAGACATTCTACCAGTTGGTCTACTGCCACCATTTCAACAGCTTTTGACAAAACAAGAAGTATACTTATCGACCTATAACTACTAATGTCCGCGTTGTCTCCGGCTTTGTGTATGGGGGTTACAATGGCAGGTTTCAATGCATGAGGAAAGATATTTTCATGTATTGATCAAGTCATTAGTTCTGTAATTGGAATTATTGAAGTATCTTTGTTTTTTCAAGAATACAGTGTCTAGCCCATGAATATCCTTCGCTCTGGAACTTGATAGAGATGATAACATTTTGTTAAGCTTTACCTCATTTGTGGGTTTAAGGTTTAGATCAGCTTCATGATTTATTTTAATTTGGTGTGGGTATATTTGGGTAAAATTCAGACCCAGTTCTTGTACTGATTTGATAAAATACTCATTAAAATTGCTGGCTATAACTAAGACATCTAAGTGAAGTTTTCCGTTCAAATTGAGTTGTATGACTTCACTTTTTTGCATTTTTTTCCTGAGTTTATCAGTAAATTTGCTTTTGCTTTACGGAGCTGCCTGGTGACTTCATTTCTGAGGCTTTTAAAAAAAATCTGTACTTAAATCAGTTTTTAGCCATTTTTTAACAGCGAAATCCCTTTATTTCATGAGATTCCATAATTTTCATTTAGCCAAGGTAGATCTTGTTTTCTCTTGTGCTTAGTGTTATTTTATGTTTTGAGATAATATCTTTGATTGCTGATATCATATTTTCACTTCTGTTCACAATTTGTATCACAATTTATTTCAGTCCACTTTACGTGCTGTAACTCATTTTCAAATGATTCTATGATTTTCTTTGGTATGCACGAAATGCTTTCCACCATCAGTAGACTTTTTGTATTGCGATTTTGATGGTCAGATATGCCAGTAATTCAGGTTTGTTGATAAAAATCAAATCAAGGAGAGTTTAAGATGAACAGGTTATTCTAGTTGGGTTACTGATTATCTGATCCATGTGAAGCTTATTGGTGATGTCCTTTAATTTCTGTCTGCGTGTTTTACAAAGCCAGTTTAAGTTGAAGTCACCCATGAGGATTAACTCATGGTATATTGATGAAACTTACTGATTAATGATAAAAACCTTTACATTTAATCACTTCCAATTTACCATACTTCCTAAAAACAAAAACCATATTAAACAAATTCCTGCTTGTAGACTGGAGTTGCCACAAGGTTTTAATCAATTAAAAATGAGACAAATGTTGAAAAAAAAGAGAATATGACATAGCAGTGCCAACCTGGGCTAAATAGTTAAACAAAACTTACCTAATTTAAACTGTTCATTATCCATGAGACGGATAGATGCTGGAGCACACCTCTGGAATAAAAAAGGTGATCAGTAATGGTTCATTATATCAGAATTCTTGCATTTCACTGTAGAAAAATACAGTTTTCAAATTGGTGACTTTATAAGGGGGTTATACACATTACTTCTGACTGAGCAACTAACTCTGAATTCCAGAAATTACTGTATTCCCTAATAACTGCACTTGGATGCTTCATCGGATATGTATCACCCCACTATAGTGATGTTCTGATGTCGTATACCTTAATTTAAATAATGAGGTGTTTGAAAAGAGACAAGGCTGCCCAACTCAGAAATAGAGAGCCTAAGCCACACCCCTTTACTTCTGCATATGGGACCTTACTTCAGAAAAAATCTCCATTGGAGTGAATGGCAAGAGAGAAATTATGTTTTGATCCTGAATGAATTTTACCACTCGTTATACATATGTTTGTCAATTTAAAAGATAACTTTACATGTAAATAACAATGTAGGTTGATGTCTAAATGTGAAAGTATAAGGTTGTGGAAAATATGTACAGTAAATTGAAAGGCTACAAACACAGACTCCCTTAAGTTAGGTCATCATTCCCCCCCCCCCCCCCCTTGTCCTGTCAGGCAGCTAGGTGAGCAGAACAGAAATCTGCTTCCCTTATTGTGCCAAACAGATTTACTTTGCCAAAAGGAGTATTATACAGTAAATATATTTGTACTGTATGTTGTTTATAAATTCCTCTTGTAATAGCTTTTAATACTTTATTTAAATTGTTTTACCCATGAGGGACATGATGGGGGGAATGGGGAAAGGAGGGGTGGGGAGGGAGAAAGAAAAGTGAGAGGAACAGACAAAGAAGACTAACAACTGAAACAAACAGAAGACAGGCCGTTTCTTCTACAGAAAAAGTCTCAACAGGAGTCTGGTATCTGCACCTGTTAAAGGAGAGACATATGTGTGTGCGCATATGTGTGCGTGTGCATGAGTGTGTGCACAAAATAAGTAAAATGTTAAATGGCATTCACTTATATAGCGCTTTTATTCTCATCTCTAGATGACCAAAGTGCTTTACAGATCCTGCTATCCACCCATTCACACAATGATGGTGGCCTATCTGCCAAACATGGCGCTGTCCAGACCCACCAGGAGCAATTGTGTGTGCATGTGAGTAGTTTGTCAGGGAACATACAAAGAGGGTGGCCAGTCACAGCAACCCCCCTTTCCCCCGGAAACCCTGAGCAAGCAGGACAACGCCACCAACCCCTGCCGGGCACAGGTGTCTTGAGGCCAACAAGCCCCAGGACAACCAGGCACCCACCCCAGGGGGGATGGTTGAGGGGGCCAGGCCACCAAACGGCCGGCGTCCCCATCCCCCGGGCCAGAGACCAGCCTGCAGCCTGGGCGTGAAATTTCTCTCTTGTACATTCACTTCAATGGAGATTGTTTCCAAAGTAAGGTCCAACATACGGAAATAGAGGGGGCGTGGTATAGGCTCTCTATTGTTCTTGTGTTCTGGTTTCATGCTAATAGATAGTCACGTTAATTGCATTAGCTCACTTTTATAATTAAATGCAGACTTTTGATGAAAACCTCACTGTAAAATTTCTACTGAAGCCTCATACCAAGGAATACTGCTGACTCTACTTAATATCAAGATGGCTATAGGAAAGCCAGGAAGAGAATAAAAAAAAAACAGAGTTACTATTGAGCAATAGCAAGCTTACTAGCTAGCAGACACTTGACTAAAGAGGTTGGACCGATGGACTAAAATATGTATCTAAATGATGACTGCCGGACTTTAGCAAATTTCATTGATCATATGGGCAGAATGACAATAAAGCAATTATATTCTATATTATACAACAATTCGTTCCGACCGAGCAATTTGATTGGCCAATAGGGATTTCAGGAGTTACTGTATTCCACAATAATTGCACTCCAACTTCACTGGATATGTATCACTCCACTTCAAAGATGTTCATGTAACCGTTAATTACCAAAAGTAATTTACTATCAACTCTCTGAGAATTTCAGTACTGTTTTGGATACCTTAATTTCCACAGTGAGGCACCGTTTGACAATAAATTATACATCCATGACCCAGAAGTTCCACAATTTTGAACAAACCCGTTTCTTTCTGCCTGTCATTAAACTCATTAAGCCATTTCACGTCTGTCTAAAAACAGGCAGTGCTAGAGTTTGATTTATTGTCTCGATTAACAAACCACAACACCTTTGTGATAATAGACTCTTTGTTTCATCTGAAAAATGCTAAGAAAACCAAGTGTGCTAAATCGCTGGCATGGTAACTACTAGCTACCGGCTAGCTACAGTGTTCTGGATACGTTTTGATCCCATCTTCTGCAGTACCAACTCAACAGGAATATGTTTCATAAACACTTATTACCTCCGCCAAGGAGGTAATGTTTTTACCGGGGTTTGTCTGTCTGTTATCAACATTAACTCAAAAAGTTATGAATGGATTTTGATGAAATTTTCAGGAAAGGTGTGTAATGGCACGGGAACAGATGATTAGATTTTGGTGATGATCTGAGAGTGCATACCTCCACCAAGGCCTTTGTTTGTTTGTAATTACATTTTTACTCCAAAATGTAATGGGTTTGTGTGTAGGCCTAGAGCCACTTGTGGTGAAAATTGCATCAAAGTCTGTCCATCAGTTTTGGAGTATTGTTGCTAACACACTGTGAGAAGATAAGAGCCTTGGCTGAGGTATGCATTCTCAGATCATCACCAAAATATAATGGGTTCCTCTCTAGCCCAAGAACCACCTCTGGTGAAAATTTCATCCAAATCCATCCAGTAGTTTTTGTGTAATCCTGCTGCACAAATACAAACAAAGGCCTTGGTGGAGGTATGCACTCTCAGATCATCACCAAAATCTAATCATCTGTTCCCCGTGCCATTACACACCTTTCCTGAAAATTTCATCAAAATCCGTTCTTAAGTTTTTGAATTACGTTGGTAACAGACAGACAGACTCCGGTAAAAACATTACCTCCTTGGCGGAGGTAATAAACAATTTATAATCTGTTGCTGTTTACCAACTAATAGACTGCATATGTGGAGCTGTTGCATAAAAGCAATATTACACTAAAGCTGAATGTGTCATCTCTGCTGCATGTCGGGTCTACAACCGAATCACCGCAGTGCTGCATTCACCGATACCACAGTCCCTCTGTGTAATATTAATACTGTTAAATCTACAGTCTGACTTCAGGACACTTCCATGGAGGAATGAGCTCTTAAACTTGGGCTGAGTTTTATGATTTACAAATTTTGTTCTACAAAATAAAATACCCAAGTAAATTTATGTTTGCTACAAGTCCAGTATTAATACTTTACTTTTAATAGTCAAATTTGCACTTTATATTATATTGCTGATTAACTGAAGAGGCACTGTTATGTCTGGACACCCGGAGAGACTCACAGAGAGTGATGCTGCTTTGAACACACAGTAACATGCTATACCATACAGGCCTACTGAGCACTGAGCTCCTATGGTGCTATCGGTGGAGAGAGAGCTAAGATGGCCGGTTCTCTCCCTATATAGACTGGTGTGATGATGTCACCAGCCGGCTGCATCATCACGCCACTTCCTGGCGTTAACCCCTTCATAACATTCCCCCCCCCCCCCGGAAAAACACAGAACACATCAATCAATTGTTACCCTCCCCAAACTGGCATTAACAACAACAATAATAACTAGGGTTAGCAGGTGGACCGCCGCTCAACCCAGCGCAGCTGAGTGAATTATTCTGCCACTCATCCTGGCAGCAATGCTCCTAACTAATCAGTTTTTTTTTTTTTTCTGACAGTCTTCCACAGGGAAGGCAGCTATGCTGGAAGGGCCTTGTATCGAGCCCGTGGTGGACGTGCCCCCTAAAAGTGATGGGTCCCCCAGACCAGGACCATCCCTCTTCACACTGCAGTCCGGGTCCCGCGCCGCACAAGCTGACTCCTGCGAAGCAAACCATCCATCAGCCTGAAGCTTGCTGGTCCCAGCTGTGTCCCGATCCTCACGAGTACCAGCAGTGGTGACGGTGTTATGGCCGACTGTGAGCCCGGTCACTTGGTTCTGTGAACCCGAACCCAGTTCATCACTCTGAATGGCACTATGTATAGCTGCGTACGGCGTTGTGATTGTAATGGTGTGGTACTCATGTTTGCTGCGGGGCGTCCACCAGGCTGTGGTGGTTCTGCTACATCACGGTGGCGCAGTGGTTTAGCACTGTGGCAGCACAGTTTTACCCTCGGCCGAGGGATCGTGGGGATCATGAGATCGTGGGTTCGATCCCAGCCCCCGACCAACAGTGAGCTGTGTGGAGTTTGCATGTCCTCCCCGTGTTGCGTGGGTTTACTCTGGGATTTCTCCGGTTTCCTCCCGCATACCAAAAACATGTAGGTTTAGGGCGCTCGCGCACGCAGCGACCAGCAGCCGGTGGCTTGTCACCAGACTGCAAACCAAATCTACATATGGGTACA
The DNA here is from genome assembly GCA_020510985.1 of Pholidichthys leucotaenia. Lineage (NCBI taxonomy): Eukaryota > Metazoa > Chordata > Actinopteri > Cichliformes > Pholidichthyidae > Pholidichthys > Pholidichthys leucotaenia. Next base: position 293,263,597 of record CM035848.1, read on the forward strand.
AATAAGTAACAAAAAAAAAAAAAAAAGTCCTGTTGGGTCACGGACTCTTCACCCAGCGCTACAGGGCAGTCCCTGGAGGCAAACGCTGGTCATGGATCCTGAAGGCGTCCGGCATCTCTCCCGTGTCATTTACGGTTGCAGACTCTTCACCCGTCGGCTCAACCGTAGCTCCGGTAGATTGGTGCTGAACAAGGATTCTGAAGCAGTTCAGTTCTTTCTCACGTTCATCTGGTGCTGGTTTAGGTCCGGGTGATGTGTTGCTGTTGTCGGTAACAGGATGCGCGCTGGGCCGCCTTCAGTCACCGGGGTCCCCTTTCTTCACAAACTGCCTCTCCTGCAGCTCCATGGTGACTGTCTGAAGCTCATGCTTGGCAAGGATCTGAGGCGAGTCCGGTCGCTGTCCCCTCTCTAGGCAGTGTTCCTCCTGTGCACATGGGATGCTGTACTCTTGTCTCTTGTCGTTGCCATTCCAGATAGATGCTGGCTCCCTCTTCTGCAGCAGTTCCGAGGCTTACTCTGGGTGAGGAACTGAGGTGAGTTCAGTCACTGTTCTCCCTCCGTGTTGTGTTCATTCTCTACGTCATATTCACCCTCTGCGCCGTGGTCACTTTCTGTGCTGTATTCTCCTTTTTCACTGAGTTCACTCTCCGTGTTGTGCTCTTCTACTAGCTTGTCACGGATTAGCTCCGTGGTGCCCTGCTGTCCCGCGGTGTTTAACTCGGGGCGCTCCCAAAATGGTGTGGGGTTGGTGGGCTCAGCAACTGGGGCAACCGTCTGCACCAGCGAAACTAGCTGCGGGGAACACGGGTGCGGTCCCACCAGTCACGGTGCCACCTGAGCTGTCATCTTTAGCTGAAACACCAATTCCAATGCCTCCGACACCAATAGGTAGTACGCAAACTCCGGCAGCATCTCCTGCAGCTTCTTCACTGTGTCTGCCATGGTCCAGTCGTCTGGGTGCTGCCCAAGCATGGCCCGCATCGCCAAACTCACCGTGAAGCACGTCAACTGCAACCTTGTCAATCTGTCCTCCTCGTGTCCAAACTCGCATGTGCTAGACAAAGACCGAAGGGCGTCCACATACCGTATGAGCGACTCATCCCGTCGCTGTCGGTGCTGGCAGAACACGGACCTCTGGGCCACCACACTCTCCAGAACATCGAAGTGTTTGGTTAGCAAACCGACACACTCATCATAGTTGCCGTAGGGTGAAGCATAGTGGCTTGCTAGCAGTTCAACTGCTTCGCCACTCGAAACTGTTGGTCTTATTGCATTGTAAATACGAGCCTTCCAAGCCCAAACAGTAAATCAGTAAATCTGTCTTCCGTACCTCATTCATCTTGCCCAGGCTAAACGCTGATATGTAGGTGGTGAAAGCATCAAACCAGCACGCCCATGGGACGGATGGCTCACCAGGGTCTTCCAGAAACGGTCTCAGTGGCCTCACGCACACGTCCATGGTTTAACTCTCATCATCAAATGTTATGTCTGAAAACCTGGAGACACTCACAGAAAGTGATGCTGCTTTGAACACGAACTTTACTACACATGGTAATATGATATACCATACAGGTCTACTGAGCACTGAGCTCCTATGTTGCCATCGGTGGAGAGAGAAATAAGATGGCCGGTTCTCTCCCTATATACAGTAGGCTAGCGTGATGATGTCACCAGCCGCCATCATGCCACTCCCTGGTGTTAACCCCTTCGTAACAGGCATTGCATAATTTTATTTCCAATAAAATGTATAAAATAAATATTAAAACTCCACAATATCCCACTTTTGTTAAAGTAACAAGGCATCTTTCAGTAGTGTTGAAGCTGACACCCCATCAAGACCAGAGTCTCCCAAGGCCAAGACTGAGGCCAAGTAGAGACCAAGACCTACGCACACAGGGGTCTTGGTCTGGTCTTTGACTACAACACTAACTTCCAGAATGGAAACAAAGATGCTTCTTCTTAGAGCACTTCACTTGTCTTCTGCTTTACAAACATCTCTATCTCTGTAAAGGTGTGAACTCAAACAACATTAACAGTGTCAAATCACAAGTTTGTACCCCTGTTCCAGAGATGAAACATCCAGCGTTCAGCAGTATGTATAGCTGTTTATGTTCAACTATGCAAAGCCCTGCTCTTGTTTACAGAACAGAGCATATCTTTCAGCTCCTCAAGGCCAAGCTCTGACTGATGTAGTCTACACATCCCCAGCCGGCTGCTCATGCTTACATGATAAAACGTGTTCCTCACAGCTGGTCAAGGACACCAACATTACACTGAATTATCTACACTTTTCTGCTGCACGCATCTCCTAGGAGAATGAATTTCAGTGTATTATTACCATTATGGAGCATGTATCAATTGTATCACTTTCAGAAAGTGGTGTAAGTTGTCACTGAATAAAAGACAAATGAAGATACACTTCATGATGGTTAGTAGCCAGTGGTTATTAGGGCACAAATTCATATCATCTGGGTGTACAGATATGCAACAAAACTTAAATCCTTTATCATTTCCTCTTAATTTTATCATTCATTAATATAGTGTGTGATCTCCTTTTGCTGCCAGCAAAGCCTCAATTCTGAATGGGACTGATGCCACTAAGTTGTCAAATTCATTGTGGTCCCACTCAGCAAGCAGTGCTGCATCAAGCTCAGCATGATTTTTGCTTTTGCAACAACTCAGTGTACACGCTGATCCAGAATATCCCACAGATGTTTTGATGGGGAGTTTTATGCATTGAGGTGACAAAGATTATATATAAAAAAAAAACTAAGTTTTAAAGCGCATAATCATAATGATATATAGGATTTTGATTTCTTCGTATGTTGCATTTTTAATGCCCTTTCAGTCTATTGAATAAACAACCACTGTCATGGGCAGCGAGAGCTCGCCCCTCCCATCCTGTCTCACCTTTGTTAATTCATCACGCCACCTGAGGCAGAAGACGCACCTGCACCCGTTCATCAGCGAGCGTACTTAAGGAGGTCCTCTCCGCGCATTCTACGCTGGCTCGTTTGGGTATACTGCCCACTCAAGACAACCAGGTTTGATCTTAGCTAGTTTAGACACGCTGTTGAATCTCACTTTCTTCTCCTCCTCAGGTTGCTGCCATTGTGCGGGTGTGTTTCCAGGGCTGCGCGTGCTCTCCTGCCACATCTCCACAAATCCCTCGGCTTTCAATTTCCACCTGATCAGGCACCATCAGCTCATCTTCCCACCTTACTGGTTCGTCTATGCCCCACTGGAGTCCTGCCGGTCTTTCCTCGGAACCCCAACTAAGTGGCAATTTGGCTCGCCCATTTCTCCTTACTCCCTTCCTCCTCTGACAGCTCTTGTCTTCTCTCCTCAGGTGATTCCTTTGGCGAGTTGCTGTTTCTGTAGCTGTGCGCCTTTGATATTTAATAAATTGTCTAACGTGCCCCCTTGTGTGGTTCCTTCCTGTGCTGTTGCATCGTGCACGTAAGCTTTCAATTTAGTAATCATGACAGAACAAGCCAGCCAGGACGGTAGCTTAGCTGATGCTGCAGCACGCGAGGTGTCTGCTCTGGAGTGCTTGTTGGCAACCAAGCACCAGCTCGCTGTGCTTATGCAGCAGGTGTCCAACATGATGAAACTGGTCTACAGCGCCTCCGCTGGCCGCTCCCCGTCAGCCTGCTACGCGCACCACGGTGCGCCATACAACCTCTGTTCCCACGCCTTCCCCGTACGCGGGGGAGGTGGGGAAATGTAAAGGTTTCTTGATTCAAGTTCGTATGTACTTGGACCAGGTCAGAGAGGAGTACCCGGGGGACGTGGCCAAAATTCAATTTTTTACCCTGCTGCTTAAGGACCGAGCCCTGGAGTGGGCACGGTCCACATTAGATAACCCCGAGGGGCGTCAGTACATGTTCGACCAATTTGTGCACGCCTTCTCTTGCACGTTTAGCTGAACTGAGAGTCAAGGCAATGTGATGAGCCGCCTGATGACGCTCCACCAGGGCACTCGGTCTGCAGCCGAGTACTCGGAGTTCCGGGTTGTGGCGTTGGATTTGGGGTGGAATGATGTTGCCTTACGCAGCGCATTCCTCCACAGATTGAACGCTCATCTCCGTGATGATTTGGTGGTTCATCCTCTCCCGGAGACTCTCAGTGGTCTCATAGATCAGGCCGTAGAGTTGGACAACTGATACCGTGAGCACGCGAAGGAGCACGAGTCCTCCTCTCACCCGCGCGCCGAGCGTGCACCCGCCGCAGGTACCGACACTGGTGGTGCCAGCTCTTCGCCCAAGCCGATGGAGCTCTCTCGGCATCTCACTGATGACGAGCGTCGGCGAAGGCAAAGGACCAGCGCGTGCACGTACTGTGGTTCTCAGAGCCACAGTCTGGACGATTGCCGCCAGCGGCCAAAGGACACAGCCCGTCAGTGACCGTGGGGGGTCTGGCGGCCTGATTGCTGGGGTTTTTCTGCAACTGTGGGGGTTTCCTCCTACAGTTGAAAGTGCTATGAGATGACTGTTGTTGTGAAATGGCGATATATAAATAAAGTTGAATTGAAATTAACTACCCCCGGTAATTTTTCAATCTTGGCCCTCGTGCAATTGCCGGGCGTCGAGAGGAGGACTGTGGCACTGGTTGATTCGGGGTCAGAGGGTAATTTCGTCTCTGCCCAGTTCGTGCAGCAGGTGGGCATTCCCACGCACAAATTGCCCCACAACCAGAGGATTACTACCATCTCTGGCCCGGAGGTCGCGGTAGTCACCGAATGCATGGCGCCAATCTCCATCCTCCTTTCCGGGAACCACCGAGAGGAACTCACGTTCCTAGTTCCTAATACCTAGTAACAGGTATTAGAAAGAGAGATCATATATCTCCGGTTCTGGTCTCCCTTCATTGGCTTCCCATAGAGTTTAGAATTAAGTTTAAAATCCTTTTTCTCACTTTCAAAGCTCTAAACAATCAGGCCCCTTTTGATTTAAAAGATCTGATATTACCATATTATCCTAACAGAGCACTACACTCCCAAAATGCTGGATTACTTGTAATACCTACAATCTCCAAAAGTACAATGGGAGGCAGAGCCTTCAGTTATCAAGCTCCTCTCCTGTGGAACCAGCTGCCAATCTGGATTCGGGAGTCAGACTCAATCTTAGGGTTAAAACCTTCCTTTTTGATATAGCCTACAATTAGGGAGGGATCATGCGTCTCTGAACCCTCCCTTAGTTATGTTGCTAATAGGTTTAGACAGCCGGGGGACCTCCAATAATGCACTGGGCTTCACTCCTTTCTTCATTCTCAATGAATTTTTTTTTTTTTTTTTTTTTTTGCTGGTCATTAACATCTGTTTGTTCTCTCCCATAGATTGAGTCCCCATTGTGCTGTTTGCTCTCTACATGTCTGTTCTTTTCATCTTCTCTATCCCCTCACCCCCCAGCCAGTTGCAGCAGATGACTGCCCCTCCCTGAGCCTGGTTCTGCTGGAGGTTTCTTCCTGTTAAAAGGGAGTTTTTCCTCTCCACCGTCGCCAAGCGCTTGCTCACAGGGGATCGCCTGATTGCTGGGGTCTTTCTGCAATCATGGGGGTTTCCCCTACAGTTGAAAGTGCTATGAGAAGACTGTTGTTGTGAAATGGTGCTATATAAATAAAGTTGAATTGAATTGAATAGTTCTTCCTGTTTCGACTTCCCCGATGGTTCTTCGCTACCCATGGCTCCGGAGGCACAATCCAATAACAAACTAGGGGCAAAATACCATCTCCTCCTGGAGCCCATTCTGCATGGCAAATTCCATGCATTCAGCGGAATGTTCCCCAGCTCTGTCTGTCTCCCTCTCTCCGATCGAGCCACCGGACCTCAGCCTTGTCCCCCGGGCATGCCACGACTTGGGGGAGGTTTTTAGCAAATCAAGGGCGTTGTCGCTACCGCCTCATCGCTCCTACGATTGCGCTATTGACCTCGTCCCGGGAGCGAAACTGCCATCCAGCCGGCTGTATAGCATTTCTGGCCCGGAGAGGGAGTTGATGGAGAAATATGTTAAGGAGTCATTGAACGCCAGCCTCATTCAGCCATCTTTGGCCCCACTCGGGGCCGGATTCTTCTACATGGGAAAGAAGGATGGCTCGCTGCGCCTATGCATTGACTACCGAGAGCTCAATGCGATCACTGTCAAAGACAAGTATCCTCTGCCTTTCATAAACTCAGCGTTCGAGCTCCTTCAGTGCTCACGGGTTTTCACCAAGCTAGACCTTAGAAATGCGTATCATTTGGTCCGCATTCATGAGGCCGATGAGTGGAAGACGCCATTTAAAACTCACCAGGGGCAGTTTGAATATCTGGTGATGACATTTGGGCTCACCAACGCCCCCGCTGTCTTCCAACGGTTAATCAATGACTTCCTTTGTGATATGCTTTATCAATTCGTATTTGTCTACTTGGATGATATCTTAATTTTCTCCCGTTTGCCAGAGAAACATGAAGCCCATGTCAGGGCCGTTCTGCAATGGCTTCTGGAGAACCAGCTCTACGTAAAGGCTGAGAAGTGTGAGTTCTCCACAACATCAACCACCTTCTTAGGCTTCATAGTGGCTGGAGGGAGACCGATTGCTGACCCGGCCAAGGTGAAGGCAGTGTTGGATTGGCCAACACCCCACTCCAGTAAGGAGTTCCAACGCTTCCTCGGGTTCGCAAACTTCTATCGCAGGTTTATAAGGAATTATAGTGGGGTGGCACTGCCTTTAACACAGCTGACCTCCATTAAGGTCCCCTTTTGCTGGACTGAGGCAGCTGAGCAGTTGTTTGTTAAATTAAAGCGCCTCTTCACTGAAACACCAATCTTGGCACAGGTCAACATGCAGCCCAATTTGTCCTCGAGGTGGACGCATCTGATTCGGGGGTTGGCGCTGTGCTGTCACAGCGCATGCCCCCAATCTGAAGTTCCATCCGTGCGCATATTTCTCTCGTCAGCTCACACTAGCCGAGAGGAATTATGACGTGGGGGACAGAGAGCTGCTTGCCATTAAGTTGGCAGTGAAGGAGTGTAGGCATTGGTTGGAGGGTGCCATTCACCCCATCGTCGTCTGGACCGACCACAAGAACCCCAAGTACTTGCAGTCGACCCGCCAACTTAACGCCAGGCAGGCTTGCTGGTCTTTATTTTTCCAGTGATTTAAGATTACCATCACGTACCGGCCTGGCACCTGGAATATCAAACCAGACGCGCTATCACACCAGTTTGATTCCAGGGAGGTAGCGCCGCCCCCCCCCCCCCCACCAAACCATCATTCTGCCTTCGTGCGTCCTTGGACCCCTTACTTGGGATATCGAGCGGAGGGTCAGTCAGGCCCAGTCCCAAGAGCCTGTGCCAGTAAGGTGTCCCCGGAACCATCTGTACGTCCCGGTCGCCCTCCACGGCGATGTCATCCAGTGAGGTCACACCAGTCACTTCACCTGCCATCCTGGCATTGCCCGAACTGTGGACTTCGTCCGGCAAAGCATTCTGGTGGCCCACGCTGCGGCAGGATGTACAGGAATATGTGAAGGCCTGCCAGACCAGCGTCTAGGGAAAATCGGACTCCTCTCCCCCGTCAGACCTCCTCCACCCCCTCCCCACCCCTGGTCCCACATTGCCATGGATTTTATTACTGGACTCCCCCCCTCCTGAGGCAAAACTGTCATCCTCACCATTGTGGATCACTTCTCCAAGGCTGTTCACCTGGTTGCTCTCCCGAAGCTCCCCTCGGCCCTGGAGACGGCGGTCCTACTGATGGAGCATGTCATCCGGATCCACGGCATTCCTATGGACATTGTGTCTTACCGGGGCCCCCAGTTTATGTCCCAGGTCTGGAGGACCTTCTGCCGGACCCTGGGCATTACAGTGAGTCTCTCATCAGGAAATTACCCTCAAAGTAATGGGCAGGCGGAGCGCGCCAACCCGTCCCTGGAGACCGCCCTGCGGTGTGTAGCAGCCAACAACCTGTCATCGTGGAACACACACCTGACCTGGGTGAGTATTCTTTAAACTCAGCCATCTCTTCTGCGACTGGACTCACCCCATTGGAGGCATCACTGGGGTACACGCCCCCACTGCACTCTATGGCCGAGAGGGAGGTCGCAGTTCTGTCCATGGAGATCCATGCTCGCCGCTGCCAACACGTCTGGAGGTCTACCCGGGCTGCTCTCGCCCGCTCCACGGAACGCACCCAGCCTGCTGCTGACAGGAAGCAGGTCCCTGCCCCCAAATATGTTGTTGGACAGTGGGTCTGGCTAGCAGCGAGCCAGATTCCTCTCAAGGAGAAATCGAGAAAGCTATCCCCCCACTTCCTGGGCCCATTCACCATCTCACGGGTGATCAACAACGTGTTGGTCGAGCTCAAGTTGCCGCCGTCTCTGTAAGTGAACCCCATGTTTCCCTCTCGGTCAGTCCCCTCTGCCCCCCCCACCCCCGAAACTGCCTCCTCCTCCCCGGATCATCGACAGCCACACCGCTTATACTGTTCATCGCATCCTGGATGTCCGCCGTCAAGGCCAGGGCCTTCAGTATCTGGTGGACTGGGAGGGCTACGGCCCGGAGGAACGTTCCTGGGTTCCCACCTTACGGGTCTTGGATAAAGACTTGCTCCAGGCCTACCACCGATCCCATCCGGAAAAGCACTCTGGACCACCAGGAGGCGCTCCTAGAAGGGGGGGCCCTGTCATGGGCAGCGAGAGCGCGCCCCTTCCATCCTGTCTCACCTTTGTTAATTCATCATGCCAACTGAGGCAGAAGACGCACCTGCACCCGCTCATCAGCCAGTGTACTTAAGGAGGTCCTCTCCACTGGCTCGTCTGCGTATACTGCCCACTCAAGACAAGCAGGTTTGATTCTTTGCTAGTTTAGACACGCTGTCTAATCTCGCTTTCCTCTCCTCCTCAGGTTGCTGCCATCGTGTGGGTGTTTTTCCAGAGCTGTGCACACTCTCCTGCCACATCTCCACAAATCCCTCGGCTTTCAACTTCCACTTCCGGTCAGGCACCATCAGCTCATCTCCCCACCTTACTGGTTCGTCTATTCCTTGCTGGAGTCCTGCCGGTCTTTCCTCGGAACCCCAACTAAGTGGCAATTTGGCTCGCCCACTTCCCCTTACTCTGTTCCTCCTCTGACAGCTCTCGTCTTCTCTCTTCAGGTGATTTCTCTGGCGAGTTGCTGTTTCTGTAGCTGTGCGCCTTTGATATTTAATAAATTGTCTAACATGCCCCCTTGTGTGGTTCCTTCCTGTGCTGTTGCATCGTGCACGTAAGCTGTCAATTTAGTAATCATGACAACCACGGCCTAAAGGTGTGTTCAGACCAAAGGGGTTGGCAAACCCTGGTCAATTCATCTGATGGGACTCCTTCGATGGAGCTGTGGATTTTGTCAAGTCCTTCTTAAGGTGCATTGAGACCGAATGCAAAGCAAATTTTTTTGCGCGGCACAAATATATACAAAGTCAGTGGAAAGAGGTGAGCACACACAAATCTCACGCATTTGTGCGTTCATGTCCAAGGGATAGCACTAGCTAGTAATGGCCTTGAGATTCTGCCGTCACCGGAGTAAAAATTAAAAATTAAATTAAAATTAAATCACCCTTATTGTCATTCGACCGTACAACCAATCATGTACAGCAGAACGAGATTGTGTTTTACCTATCTACAGTGCAAATCACACACACCCCAAGTGTAGAATCAGAGGGCCGCTGCCATGCAAGGCGCCGCCACAGATTTCCCTCCTCCATTCCAATATTGCTGAGCACCAAGCTGGATGGCAGGAAGTTCCACTTTTATATGGTCTTTGGCATGACCCGGCTGGGATTTGAACCCCTGCCTCCCGGGTGTGGGGCGGATGCTCTACCAACTGAGCCACCACTCCGGTAAAGTATCAACATTGGAGAGTAAACTAGTTTGAAAATGAGACTGACATTCACCTGGAGACAGATGGACCGGGAGCTCTGCAACTGAATTGGAATGTCAGAGTTTTTCACCCACGGACTCCCACCACAGACGTGCTAACAAGGCTAGCAGGCTAGCAGTGTAAACAACCCATCATCCAGGTGAAATTTTGGAGGCAGGGACAATATTTTTCAGGTGAGACCCCTTCGGATAACGTAAACTTAAGCATGACGGTGTTCTGGGGTTTCCACAGCAGGTTGAACACAGCTGTAGAAATTATAAAGGCAACTTTGCCTGTCTGCAACTCACTCAGACAATGAATCCATGTCTGTTTGCGTGTTTACATGGAACTAAAATGTAATTGTGCTGCACAAAAAATTCACCTGTTCACATTTGGTCTGAATGCACCTTTAGGATGGTATCAGTCTTGCTCTGGAGCCTCAGCATAAAGTAAAGACCCAGTTTTCTGCAAGCATTTTTTTTTTTTAAACACACATTGCATCATGTTTCTCCTCCCACACTAATCCTTTAGACACTCCAGGCTTCATGGGAAAAGGTTGTGCAAACTGCTCACAGCCTGCGTCACATATCCTGCGTATATACACATGAATGTAGACGTATTCACAGCGCTTCACTTCTTCCACATTTTGTTATGTTACAACCTTATTACAAAGGGGATTAAATTCCTTTTTCCCTCAAAATTCTACACACAGCACCCCATAACGACGTGAAAAATTTTTTTTTTAATTTTTGCAATTTTTTTTAAAAATAAAAAACTAAGAAATCACATGTACATAAGTATTGACAGCCTTTGCTCAATGCTTTGTTGATGCACCTTTGGCAGCAATTACAGCCTCAGGTCTTATTGAATATGATGCCACAAGCTTGGCTCACCTGTCTTTGGGCAGTTTCACCCATTCCTCTTTGCAGCACCTCTCAAGCTCCATCAGGTTGGATGGGAAGTGTCGGTGCGCAGCCATTTTCAGATCTCTCCAGAGATTTTCAATTGGATTCAAGTCTGGTCTCTGGCTGGGCCACTCAAGGACATTCACAGAGTTGTCCTGAAGCCACTCCTTTGATATCTTGGCTGTGTGCTTAGGGTCATTGTCCTGCTGAAAGATGAACCGTCGCCCCAGTCCGAGGTCAAGAGTGCTCTGGAGCAGGCTTTCATCCAGGATGTCTTTGTACATAGCTACATTCATCTTTCCCTCTATCCTGACTAGTCTCCCAGTTCCTGCCACTGAAAAACATCCCCACAGCATGATGCTGTTACCAACATTGGCGTGGTTATGAGCGGTTCCTGGTTTCCTCCAAACATGACGCCTGGCATTCACGCCAAAGAGTTCAATCTTTGTCTCATTAGACCAGAGAGTTTTGTTTCTCATGGTCTGAGAGTCCTTCAGGTGCCTTTTGACAAACTCCAGGTGGGCTGCCATGTGCCTTTTACGAAAGAGTGGCTTCCGTCTGGCCAATCTACCATACAGGCCTGATTGTTGGATTGCTGCAGAGATGGCTGTCCTTCTGGAAGGTTCTCCTCTCTTCACAGAGCAACGCTGGAGCTCTGACAGAGTGACCATCGGGTTCTTGGTCACCTCCCTAATTAAGGCCCTTCTCCCCCGATCGCTCAGTTTAGATGGCCGGCCAGCTCTAGGAAGAGCCCCGGTGGGTCCGAAACTTCTTCCATTTACGGATGATGGAGGCCGCTATGCTCATTGGGACCTTCAAAGCAGCAGAAATTTTTCTGTACCCTTCCCCAGATTTGTGCCTTGAGACAATTCTGTCTCGGAGGCCTACAAACAATTCCTTTGACTTCATGCTTGGTTTGTGCTCTGACATGCACTGTCAACTGTGGGACCTTATAGAGACAGGTGTGTGCCTTTCCAAATCATGTCCAATCAACTGAATTTACCACAGGTGGACTCCAACTAAGCTGTAGAAACAGCTCAAGGATGATCAGTGGAAACAGGGTGAACCTGAGATCAGTGTTGAGCTTCATGGCAAAGGCTGTGAATACTTATGTACATGTGATTTCTTGGATTTTTTTTTTTTTTTTAATAAATTCGCAAAAATCTCAAAAACGTTTTTCACATCGTCTTTATGGGGTATTGTGTGTAGAATTTTGAGGAAAAAAATTAATTTAATCCCTTTTGAAATAAGGCTGTAACATCACAAAATGTGGAAAAAGCGAAGCACTGTTTAGACTTCCCGGATGCACCGTATTTTTGCAAATTTGTCACACATAAGGCTGCATGTCCACCAAATGCATTTTTTGTCACCCGATCACCCTGAATGTTTTTTTGTTGTTTTTTTTTTCCCCTCAGCATTTGTACACACCGCTCTGGGAAAAAAAAAAAAAAAAAAAGCCTGTGCCCTGTATCCCAGCAACAGCTCATCACTCTCAGCTCAGCACTTCTGCTTTTCCTATGGTCAGACTTTCCACTGATTTTTTTTAATAGCAGTCTCTAAATAACAATGGACAAGAAACGTATTCTAGCAGCTCTGGATGCAAAATATGATGACACGGAAAGCAGGAGTCTGAATACAGACTAGTACCGCCGTCCTATGTCCCGCCCACGCAGCAGTTCTGATTGGCTCCTTAAGGTCTGACATTGATGAGCTCAGTTGCAGTCTGAAAAGTTGAACTTTTCAGCTTAGAGAGCCGCGACAAAAAACGGCCACCACCGAGAGCATTTCAGCGCTGAGGGCATTCAGTGCTGTAAATGCTGGACTACATAGAGAATGAATGGAAAATAGCTGCCCACAGCGGAAAAAGCACGTTTGGTGGACACGCAGCCTAAATGTTTCAGATCATTAAACAAATTTTACTGTTAGACAAAGATAACCCCAGTAAATACAAGATACAGTTTTTAAATGATGATTTCACTTACCAAGAGAAAAAGTTATCCAAACCTACCTGGCCCTATATGAAAAATTAATTGCCCCCTAAACCTAATAACAGGTTGTGCCTTCCTTGGCAGCAACAACTGCAATCAAGCATTTGCAATAACTGACAATGAGTCTTTTACGTTGCTGTTGAGGAATTGTGGCCCACTCTTCTTTGCAGAATTATTTTAATTCAGCCACATTGGAGGACTTGAGCTTCAGGTCATGAACCGAAGGCTGGACATTCTCCTGCAGGAATTTCTGGTAGGGAGCAGAATTCATGGTTCCATCAATTATGGCAAGTCGTCCAGGTCCTGAAGCAGCAAAGCAGCCCCTGACCATCACAGTACCATCACCATGTTTGACTGTTGGTACAGTGGGGTAAAAAAGTATTTAGTCAGCCACCAATTGTGCAAGTTCTCCCACTTAAAAGATGAGAGGTCTTCAATTTTCATCATAGGTATATCTCAACTATGAGAGACAATATAAAAAAAAAAAAAATCCAGAAAATCACATTGAAAGATTTTTAATGAATTAATTGGTAAATTCCTCGCTAAAATAAGTATTTGGTCAATAACAAAAGTTCATCTCAATACTTTGTTATATACCCTTTGTTGGCAATGACAGAGGTCAAACGTTTTCTGTAAGTTTTCACAAGGTTTTCACACACTGTTGCTGGTATTTTGGCCCATTCCTCCATGCAGATCTCCTCTAGAGCAGTGATGTTTTGGGGCTGTCGCTGGGCAACACAGACTTTCAACTCCCTCCAAAGATTTTCTATGGGGTTTAGATCTGGAGACTGGCTAGGCCACTCCAGGACCTTGAAATGCTTCTTACGAAGCCACTCCTTCGTTGCCCGGGCAGTGTGTTTGGGATCATTGTCATGCTGAAAGACCCAGCCGCGTTTCATCTTCAATGCCCTTGCTGGTGGAAGGAGGTTTTCACTCAAAATCTCACAATACATGGCCCCATTCATTCTTTCCTTTACACGGATCAGTCGTCCTGGTCCCTTTGCAGAAAAACAGCCCCAAAGTATGATGTTTCCACCCCATGCTTCACAGTAGGTATGGTGTTCTTTCTCCTCCAAACACGATAAGTTGAGTTTTTACCAAAAAGTTCTATTTTGGTTTCATCTGACAATATGACATTCTCCCAATCCTCTTCTGGATCATCCAAATGCTCTTTAGCAAACTTCAGACGGGCCTGGACATGTACTGGCTTAAGCAGGAGGACACGTCTGGCTCTGCAGGATTTGAGTCCATGGCGGCATAGTGTGTTTCTAATGTAGCCTTTGTTACTTTGGTCCCAGCTCTCTGCAGGTCATTCACTAGGTCCTCCCGTGTGGTTCTAGGATTTTTGCTCACCGTTCTCGTGATAATTTTGACCCCACAGGGTGAGATCTTGCGTAGCACCCCAGATCGAGGGAGATTTTCAGTGGTCTTGTATGTCTTCCATTTTCTAATAATTGCTCCCACAGTTGATTTCTTCACACCAAGCTGCTTACCTATTGCAGATTCGGTCTTCCCAGCCTGGTGCAGGTCTACAGTTTTGTTTCTGGTGTCCTTTGACAGCTCTTTGGTCTTGGCTATAGTGGAGTTTGGAGTCTGACTGTTTGAGGTTGTGGACAGGTGTCTTTTATACTGATAACGAGTTCAAACAGGTGCCATTAATACAGGTAACAAGTGGAAGACAGAGGAGCTTCTTAAAGAAGAAGTTACAGGTCTGTGAGAGCCAGAAATCTTGCTTGTTTGTAGGTGACCAAATACTTACTTTACCAAGGAATTTACCAATTAATTCATTAAAAATCCTTCAATGTGATTTTCTGGATTTTTTTTTCCTCATTTTGTCTCTCATAGTTGAGGTATACCTATGATGAAAATTGGAGACCTCTCTCATCTTTTAAGAGGGAGAACTTGCACAATTGGTGGCTGACTAAATACTTTTTTGCCCCACTGTATGTTCTTCTGATGAAATGCTTTGTTAGTTTTACACCTGATGTTAACAGGACGCACGCCTTCCAAAAAGTTCAACTTTTGTCTCGTCAGTCCACAAAATATTTTCCCAGAAGTCTTTAGGATCATCAAGATGTTCTTCGGCAAATGTGAGATGAGCCTTTGTGTTCTTTATGGTCAGCAGGATTTTCACCCAGGAACTCTCCCATTTTTGTCCAGTCTTTCTGATTGTTGAATCATGGACCAATGTCCACACTGAGGCAAGTGAGGCCTGCAATTCCTTAGATGTTCTTCTGGGTTTTTGTTTCTCATCTGTTCTTGAATTTCTTTAGATTACAGCAAGATGTGTTGCTTTTTTAAGATCTTTAAGCCTACTTCACTTTGTCAGACAGGTTTTGTTTAAGTGATTTCTTGATTCAACAGGTCTGACAGCTAGGTTTGGACAGCTTTTTTCCCTTAATAAATGAAATCATTTAAAACAGCATTTTGCATTTATTCAGGCTGTCTTTGTCTAATATTAAAATTTGTTTGATGATCTGAAACATTTAAGTGTGACGCATATAAAATATGCAAAAATCTAAAAATCAGAAAAAGGGAAAATACTTTTTACAGCAGTGTACACACACTATTCTAATTGTGACTTCAGCCTCTCCTCAAGCATAATTCTTGTAAATTTATAACTATAACTTTGACTTTACATTCAACTTGCTGCTTTTTAGTGAAAATTTGTAATATTTGCTTATCAATTTGAAAACTGTTTACTCTTAAATGTGCATGCTTTCTCAAATTTGTGATTTTATCCATGTTTTATTTCATACTTTTTCATTTTTAAATTGAAGTTTATATTAAATTAGTTTTCTATAATGCTGTAAAATGTTGTGACTCCTTTTTATGTTCGTAGGAAGTTGTTCAGTTTTTATGGAAGAGAATTTTGTATATCTTATTTATTGTCAAATAAAAATGCATATGTCAAACAATTTAACAAATGGAAAAACATTTTTAAGGCAGGGGCTACAGGTATGGAAATCAGAGGTATTTGTTTCAATTTTAATTAATCCATTTATTATCTCTTTAACCTTACCTTCTGCTAAATCCTAAGGCTAACCTGTTAATTTTAATTCTAAATTCCATCTAATGTCCAGTAAAATAGTGTGGGCATGGCGACAAGAGCAGGAAGCAAACCATTGACCTTCCGATGAAAGGCCGACCAGACTCTACACCTGTGTCAAAGACGCAGCGAGCTTGAGTTGATCTGTAAAGGTTTTGCAATTCTTTGTGAACTCTTCTGTATCCGTAGACACTCTCTACTTTTAATTGATTTGTTTCATTCTAATCATATATTTTTTCATGTTTTAAACAGATTACATTCCATGATTACATGCAGCAGTGCAATATGCTCTATATATACGTATATATATATTTTTTTTTTTATCTATTTCACCGTGTTTAATCACATAATAGCAGAGGCTTAATGCAAGTGTGTGTGCATGGCGTGTACACCCTGACGGATCCATGAGACTCTCATGGATCGTCACCTTATCGTGGCGGGAGGTTTGCATGCCCTAGTGATTCCAGGAGTTATGTTGTCCAGGGCAATTTGCCTCTGGTAGGGTCACCCAAGATAAACTGGTCCTGGGTGAAGGGCCAGACTAAGAACGATCCAAGAGACTCTCATGATGAATGGTAGAACAAGGATTCAGTGTACCCCGCCCAGTATGGGGTTACTGGGGCCCCACCCTGGAGCCAGGCATGGGGGAGGGGCTTGATGGCTAGCGCCTGGTGGCTGGGTTTCCGTCCATGGGATCTGGTCAGGCTCAGCCCGAAGGAGTTACATGGGTCTACCGTCCAGTGGGCTCACCACCTGCAGGAGGGACCTTGGGGGTCCAGTGCTATGTGGATCAGGTGGCGGTCAAAGGCGGAGACCTTGGCGGACTGATCCCAAGCTTCCGAAACTGGCTTTTGGGACGTGGAATGTCATCTCTCTGGTGGGGAAGGAGCCTGAGCTGGTGCATGAGGTTGAGAGATACCGGCTAGATGTAGTTGGCCTCACCTCAACACACAGCTCCGGTTCCGGAACCAGTCTCCTGGAGAGGGGCTGGAGCTTGGCCTACTCTGGAGTTGCCCCGGGGAAGAGGCAACGAGCAGGGGTGGATATTCTTGTATCCCCCCACCTTGCTGCCTCTATATTGGAGCTTTCCCTGGTGGACAAAAGGGTTGTTTCCCTGCACCTTCGGGTTGGGAAATGGGTCCTGACCATTTGTGCCTATGCACCAAATGATGGTTCAGAGTACCCACCCTTTTTGGAGGCTCTGACTGGAGTGCTGGAGAGTGCTCCTCTTGGAGACTCCATTGTCCTACTGGGGCCTTCAATGCGCACGTGTGCAACGACAGTGAAACTTGGAGGGGGGTGATTGGGAGGAATGGCCTGCCTGATCTGAACTTGAGTTGTGTTCGGTTATTGGACTTCTGTGCTAACCACAGTTTTCTTCTTGCTCTGAGAGAGAGCAGTCGCATTTTTCTTCCCTCCTCCCGTCTGCCTTCCTGACCTATTCCCAGCTTTGCAATGTTGCGTTTTTGTCTGTGTTTAGTCGCTCTTCTTCTGCTGAATCTTAATCTAAACGGAAATTATGGATTTGGAAGCGGCTTAAATGTGCTATTGTCACTATTTTTCAACAAGAATCGGGCCAAGGGGGAGCCCAAGAATTGGAACCTGCGAGGAGACTCATGGACATTGGAATTCATGCGTCTGTGGAAACATTATTGGTTATGATCTCAGGACTTCTATTTTTGGCTGTGAAGTTCCCTGATGTATCAGAAATTGAAGGAAGGTGAGAGAGCTGATCAAAGCGGACCCGGCAAGCTCCTTCATCAAATTCGACCAGTTGGGGAGGGCACGAGTAGCGGCAAACGGTGAACTGAATGACAGTGATTCAGCGGAGGAATACATCTGGAGCCCTGTGCTCGCCATGGAATTAAAGTTTAAGCCTGCACATGGAAATTATGAAAGCACAGAATTGCACGGGTGAGGAAAAATCTATTCTCTGAGTGCACTGTGCAGATTTGATTTGACCTCGTCTTTGGTGCCATGTATTTACATTCCTCCTGATGAAGATAAGCGGAAGGAGCGGCCCTGCCTGCTAACCCAAACAATCGACACAGTTGTTATTGTTTCAGCAGATGAACGCTCAAGGACAGTGCACCATGTGACAATTACCATCTGCAAGCAAGAGCGAGAGACTCTAGAATGCTTAGATCACATGACTAACATCTATCCACTGCCAGGAGGCGCCCTCTGCTGTTCACTAGCAATTGACACACCTACACTTGCATTCAACATTGCACTACTGATACAATTACTGATATATATTCACATACACTGACTCTCTCACTACTGCTTTGTCATTGTGTGATCTATTGTCTGCTAATTGTGCATTTGAGAGTTTTTTTCTTGTAATCAAAATTTTGGTCATAAAATGAGCTCTATTTTGATCAACAATGCTTTTTTCACTCTCCTATTGTGTTTTTCCCTATCCTTCCCCCCCCCTCTTCACCCCCCCCTATATGACAGGCGCCTTGTCATGGCTGCCGCGTCATTGGGATGCGCCTTTCGTGCGCGTCCAATGTCAAGTCAAATTCCTCGTATGTTTACTTGTTTACTTGTAAATGTGCTTGGCAATAAATCTGATTCTGATTCACATAACGAACACCATGTTCAAGCATAAGGGTGTCCATATGTGCACCTGGCACCAGGACACCCGAGGTCGCAGGTCGATGATCGATTTTGTTATTGTGTCATCAGACCTGCAACCGTATGTCTTGGACACTCAGGTAAAGTCAGTTGCAGAGCTGTCAACTGATCACCACCTGGTGGTGAGTTGGCTCCGATGACATTGGACATCACTGTTTTCATCACTGTTTCATCACATTGGACATCACTGTTTTCTTCCTGCATTACCGACTGCACTATATGGTTCTCCACAGTATCTGCTGCTCGCTAATATATTTTAACTGCTGACCAGTATACACTTTATTGCATGTATAGTTTATTTATTTTATTTTATCATGTTTAATGTTGCAGCATTGCACCGAGACAAATTCCTAGTTTGTGTACTACATGAACAATGGCAATAAACCTGATTCTGATTCTGATTGGAGGATGCCATTCAGACCTGGTAGACCCAAACGTATAGTGAGGGTGTGCTGGGAATGTCTGGCTGAAGCCCCTGTCCGGGAGGTCTTCAACTCCCACCTTCAGAAGAACTTCGACCATATTCCAAGGGTGTCTGGAGACATGGAGTCTGAATGGGCCTTGTTCTCTACCTCCATTGTTGAAGCAACTGCCAAGAGCTGCGGTCACAAGGTCATCGGTGCATCTCGTGGTGGAAACCCCCGAACCAAGTGGTGGACACCAGTGGTGAGGGGGCCCATAAGCTGAAGAAGGAGTCCTATCAAGCTTGGTTGTCTTATGGGACTCCCAAAGCAGCTGAGGTGTACCGGCAGGCCAAGCGGAGTGCTGATCGGGTGGTTGCTGAAGCAAAAACTCGGATGTGGGAGGAGTTCAGTGAGGCCATGGAACAAGACTGTCAGTCGGCATCAAAAAGATTCTGGCAAACTGGCGGCTCAAGAGGGGGAAGCAGCTCCCTGTCCACACTGTGTATGGTCTGGATGGGGCGCTGTTGACGTTGACTGGGGATATCGTTGGGTGGTGGAAGGAATACTTCGAGGATCTCCTCAATCCCACTGACACGCCTTCCACAGAGGAAGCAGGGCTTGTGGATGAGGGGGACGACTTGCCCATCACAGGGGCTGAGGTCGCCAAAGTGGTTATAAAACTCTGGTGGCCGGGCCCCGGGGATGGACAAGATTCACCCTGAGTACCTCAAGACCCTTGATGCTGTAGGGCTGTTATGGTTGACACACCTCTGCAACATTGCGTGGAGGTCAGGGACAGTGACTTTGGCAAGGCAAACCGGGGTGGTGGTTCCTCTCTTCAAAAAAGGGGACCAGAGGGTGTGCTCCAACTTTAGAGGGATCACACTCTTCAGCCTCCCTGCGAAGGTCTAATTCCAAGGTACTGGAGAGGAGAGTCTGGATGTTGGTCGAACCTCAGATTCAGGAGGAGCAATGTGGTTTTCGTCATGGCTGTGGCACATCGGACCAGCTTTTTACCCTCTCGAGAATCCTCAAGGGTTCGTGGGAGTTTGCCCAACTAGTTTACATGCGTTTTGTGGACTTGGAGAGGGCATTCAACGTGGTCGAATGCCTTGTGGGGGGGTGTTTGAGCATATGGGGTATCAGGCTTGTTATTATGAGCTATCCGGTCTCTATACGACCATTGTGAGAGTTTGGTTCGTATTGCCAACACTCGGTCGGACTCATTCCCAGTGAGAGTTGGACTCCGCCAGGGCTGCCCTTTGTCACCGATCTTGTTCATACTTTTTATGGACAGGATTTCTAGGATTTCTAAGCGTAGCCAGGGAACAGAGGGTGTCATGCTTGGTGACCACAGGATCTCATCTCTGTTGTTTGCAGATGATGTTGTCTTGTTGGCTTCATCTAGCAGTGACCTACAGATCTTACTGGGATGGTTTGCTGCCGAGTGTGAAGCGGCTGGAATGAGAATCAGTACCTCCAAGTCTGAGTCCATGGTCCTCAGCCTGAAAAAGGTGGATTGTCCTCTCAGGGGTAGGGACAAGCTCCTGCCCCAAGTGGAGGAGTTTAAGTATCTCGGGGTCTTATTCACGAGTGAGGGGTGAATGGAGTGAGAAATTGACAGATGGATCGGAGCAGCATCTGCAGTGATGCGGATGTTGTACCGGTCTGTTGTGGTGAAGAGGGAGTTAAGCTCTAAGGCATAGCTGTCGATTTACTGGTCAATCTACGTTCCTACCCTCACCTATGGTCAGGAGCTTTGGGTAATGACAGAAAGAATGAGATTGCGGATATAAGCGGCTGAAATGAGCTCTCTCCGTAGGGTTGCTGGACTCAGATAGGGTGAGGAGCTCAGTCATCTTGGAGAGGCTCAGAGTAGAACCACTGCTCCTCCACATTGAAAGGAGCCAGTTGAGGTGGTTTGGGCATCTGATCAGGATGTCTCCTGAACGCCTCCCACTTGAGGTGTTTTGGGCACGTGCCACTGGGAGGACACCCCGGGGCAGACCCAGGAATCACTGGAGAGACTACGTCTCCCAGCTGGTCTAGAAACGCCTTGGTATCCTCTCTGAAGAGCTGGAGTAGGTGGCTGGGAAGAGGGAAGTCTTGGCTTCTCTGCTTGAACTGCTGCCTCCCCAACCCAGACCTCCGGAAAAGCGGTCCAAGATAGATGGATGGATACTATGAACACAAACTTTTTCTGCATGTTTCTCTTTGTTTAGGCTACAGGAACTGTTGTGGAGTTACTGGAACAAAGCAGACTGTACATAGTTATGCTCTCCTAAAAGGGTTAAAAGAGTGAAATGAGGATACAAAAGTGCTCATTAGCTTGGAAACAAATCAGGATTAATGATGATGACACTCAGCTTGTTACCTGTCTTGCAATCTCTCGAAGACAGGCAACTCCCATCTCAAAATTAGGGAACACCACAGAGCCATATTTTTTAAACTCTGGCTTGGGACGAATCTTCATTGTGACCTCAGTGATCACACCCAGGGTTCCTGAGGAAAATCAAAGACACACTGTGAGTAGGACAAAAACAGGTACAGCCATGGACAAAATTGTTGGTACCCCTCTGTTAATGAAAGAAAAACCCACAATGGTCCCAGAAATAACTTGAATCTGACAAAAGTGGGAATAAATAAAAATTCTATGAAAATTAACCAATGAAAATCAGACAGTGCTTTTGAATTGAGGTTCAACAGAATTACTTTAAAAAACAAATTCATGAAACAGGCCTGGACAAAAATGATGGTACCCCTAGAAAAGATTGAAAATAATGTGACCATAGGGACATGTTCAACCAAGATGTGTCCTCTAATTAACATCACAGGTGTCTACAAACTTGTAATCAGTCAGTCGGCCTATTTAAAGGGTGACAAGTAGTCACTGTGCTGTTTGGTGACATGGTGTTTACCTCACTTAACATGGACCAGAGGAAGCAAAGGAGAGAGTTGTCTCAGGAAATTAGAAAGAAAATTATAGACAAGCATGTTAAAGGTAAAGGCTATAAGACCATCTCCAAGCAGCTTGATGTTCCTGTGACTACAGTTGCACATATTATTCAGAAATTTAAGATCCACGGAACTGTAGCCAACCTCCCTGGACGTGGCCGCAGGAGGAGACGGATAATACGAATGGTAACAAAAGAACCCAGAACAACCTCTAAACAAATTCATGGTGAATTCCAAGGTCAAGGTACATCAGTGTCAGATCACACCATCCATCGTTGTTTGAGCCAAAGTGGACTTCATGGGAGACGACCAAAGAGGACACCACTGTTGAAAACAAATGATAAAAAAGCCAGACTGGAATTTGCCAAACTGCATGTTGACAAGCCACAAAGCTTCTGGGATAATGTCCAATGGGCAGACAAGACAAAACTGCAACTTTTTGGCAAGGCACATCAGCTCTATGTTCACAGACGCAAAAAAATGAAGCATGCCAAGAAAAAAACACTGTCCCTACTGTGAAACATGGAGGAGGTTCTGTTATGTTCTGGGGCTGCTTTGCTGCATCTGGCACAGGGTGTCTTGAATCTGTGCAGGGTACAATGAAATCTCAAGACTATCAAGGTATTCTAGAGAGAAATGTGCTGCCCAGTGTCAGACAGCTTGGTCTCAGTCGCAGGTCATGGGTCTTGCAACAGGATAATGACCCAAAACACACAGCTAAAAACATTTAAGAATGGCTAAGAGCGAAACACTGGACTATTCTAAAGTGGGCTTCTATGAGCCCTGATCTAAATCCTATTGAACATCTGTGGAAGGAGCTGAAATATGCCATCTGGAGAAGGCACCCTTCAAACCTGAGACAACTGGAGCAGTTTGCTCATGAGGAGTGGGCCAAAATACCTGCTGAGAGGTGCAGAAGTCTCAGTGACAGTTACAAAAATCCTTTGATTGCAGCGATTGCCTCAAAAGGTTGTGCAACAAAATATTAATTTAAGGGTACCATCATTTTTGTCCAGGCCTGTTTCATGAGTTTGTTTTGTAAAATAATTCTGTTGAACCACAATTCAAAAGCATTGTCTGATTTTCATTGGTTAATTTTCATAGAATTGTTATTTATTCCCACTTTTGTCAGATTCAAGTTATTTCTGTGACCATTGTGGTTTTTTCCCTTCATTAACAGAGGGGTACCAATAATTTTGTCCACGTGTGTATATACTGGACGTTCCCACAATTTACAAGTCAAAAAATTAAATATCCTGAGAATTTTCATTTACTTTTTATATATTAAATTCCACAAGTAACATATTTTATATTATTTACAAGTAAAGAAATATTTCAATCCTTTGATTTATTTTTGATGATTGGGATTTACAGCTTATTAAAATCAGAAATCTAGTGTCTCAAGCAGTAAGACTATTTCCTAAAATCAATCCAAAATAAGGATTTACAACACAGAAATGTCCAACTTCTGAAACGTGTGTTCATTTATACATTCAGCACATGGTTGGGGCTCCTTTACCATAAATGACTGCATCAGTGCAGTGTGGTATGAGGTGATCAGCTTCTTTCCCTGCTGTGGTGTTATTAAAGCCCAACTGTTCTGATAGCAGCTTTCAGCTCATATGTATTGTTGGGTTGGGTGTTTCTCATCTGTGGAGTTCAGGCCAGGTTGCTGACCAGTCAACCACAGTAATATTATGGTCAGCAAACCATTTGTAGTAGTTTTGGTGCTGTGGGCTGGTGATAAGTCCTAGTAGAAAAGGAAATCTATTCATCCATCCATCTTCTACTACTTATCCAGGGGTCTGGGTCACGGGCACAGCACTCGAAGCAGACTGTCGCCCAGTTCACATAGCACCATGATTCCTCCTGCAGGTGGTGAGCCCACTGGAGGGTGGACCCACATGCCTCATTTGGCTGCATTACTACTACTTCTACTACTACTAGATCGAGTCTCCTCGAGAACAACCAGTGACAACACACCATGATGGTCTGTCCAGCATGATGGATCTTATTTCATCAGATGACTGGAGGCCAGTGTCCTTCCTGAGCTGGTCTACATAGGGTAGCCTCTGGCTACTACGAAGAGCTTGACCATGCTCCCATAGTACAAGACTGTGTGCAGACAGATCGCAGCGCTGCAAGCAATGACCTGCTAATTGCATCCTCCTGGCCCTGATCTTGGCAGACAGCTGTGGCAAGTCCCCATACAACATGTCATTGCGGTCATGCCAGAAGATGCCAAGTACTTTCCATCGCATGCGGGTGTAGCATCCATCCAGCCTTTCCTCTGCCTAAACTGTCAAAGTCCAGGCCTCACAACCGTACAATAGGGTGGACTCCACAGTAGCTACAAACAGGCACCTCTTTAGGGTGTTAGACAAGTTCAACCTCCAGATGTTATCTAACTTATGCAGTGTGCACCACACATCTGCCTTTCTTACTACAATGTCTTCATCAGAGGAGCTAATGTAAGAACCCAGATATTTAAAGTCACCCTTAACTGCCAGTACCTCACCATCTAAAGTTGACAGACCTGCCACAGTTGGGATGTTAACCTTTAAGCTGTGTGATTTCTTTTGCCCCTGGTGACACAGCACGGCGCTGCGCCTGTCAACTGATATGACATGCAGAAACACTGCCCAGCTGTACCGAGGATTTGTACTAATCATGCCAGTTCACAAGGTGGCAGACACACATTGGACGACTCATGGATAACACGTAATACACCAAAGAGGAAGAAATTCTTCTTCGAGATTACAAAACAAAATGGATGGCACCCATCGTTGTGGACATACGCGATCACAGACAGAGGAGCAAATTTCGAGTATTTGGTCCCGAATTTGCTAACTATGATTCTAAAAGGAGATTATTTAGCTTACGAAGGTAGATATTTACATGTTTTTATAACACAGGGAGTGTGAAGCTTGTTGATTTCACCTGCTGGTGTCCAGAGCGCCATGTGACTGTAGAGCAATCGCCGGTTGCATGTTGTCATATAAAATAAATTGCCGCGGAATAACAGCAAAATTAAGGTGGAATAATCAATAACAGTTTCGGGATGTAGGAGAGAAAGCTAAAATGACTGGGAGAGGACAAAACAAAATTATGACCAGAATGCCGCAAAAGTACGCCACCTTGCCAGCAGTAAGTGACAAATGCCTTTGTTTGTTTGTATGCAAATTAGATGCATAAATTTACTCCTACCTGAAACTTTGGATCATATTCTACATCTTTCTAATTGACAGTAAGCCATTATCTCTTACCACTTTCAAGTTATAGCCTTGGAAAGTTGTGACATCTGATCTGAATATTTTCTTGAAAAAAGTCTTTACCACTGTTGACCACTAGGGGTTACAGTATATCGCAGTTTGGCAACATACACAGTTAAGAGGTTAAACTGGACCACCTCCATCTTAGTAGCATTAAGTAACAATACACTAACTGTACGCTGTTCAGCAGCGCCTGTGTCTGGTCTACAGAATCACTAGTTAGTACGATGTCATCCACAAAGTCAAGGTCAGTGTGCATTTCTGGACCAACTCTTCTACTCCGCCTTGAGTGAACAGTAAATCCCAACTCTTCTTAGTGGTTGCGCTGCGGCATACGCATACAGTCGTGAAAAAATTTGGACACCCCTTTAAATATTCAGTTCTTTATTAAGAAATGTTCACATATCTATGTCTAATCTTGTTTTTGTTTTTATTTGCATTTTTTAACATTTTTTTTAGACATTTTAAAGGCGATGGACAGACGAAAATTCAAAATCGATAAATCATATCTCAAATTGTTGTCTGAGACGAGCTAATTGGAACCCCACATGTTTTGGTGTCAACGTATGTCGCATAAGGTGACAATGCGCTCTTGAAGTACGCTGTTGTGGAGAGCTGTCTGACCCAGCCAAGCGATCAGCGGCTAAGATGGCCACCGACTGTGTGACGTCATTTCGGTTTGGCACACAGTAATAAGGGACACTTTTCTGTGAAATGTTTTAAATGTAATTCTGCTTTTTTTTATTTTGAGCAGGACGCTGAGTTGTGTTATTGTCTTTCCTGTAGATAGATATTAGTTTTAAGAAATTTGTCGCCATTCTATTTAAGGAAAATTCAAAAAAAAAAGTGTCCCTTATTACCCCGCCGTCCCTTATAGCCCCGTTTTACGGTACCAGAGGAGCATGCTGTGAGTGTTTTTGAATTTCCCGTCCCTGGGAAAATCAGAACGGCATGGGTGAAATTCGTTCAGAAAACGCAAAAAAAAAAATGGACTTATGTCGGTAAAACACCAAAAATGTGCAGTAGAGATTTCGTTGACAGCGATTTCGAGAATAAGATGCAATTTGTGTCACGACTCGCCGCTCCTCAGCGGCTTCAGCTGCGCGCACACCTGCCCCTCGTCAGCACATCCGCATACATCCATTCACACACACCTGCTTGTTGAATAAAGCTGTTAAATCTATCCTGAGCCTGCGTGCATGTTTCCTGGGCCAGACATTATGTCAATTTGAAATGAAATTTGCAAAAAGATTGCTGATAAAGAAAACGGCTATTCCAACTATATACAGTATGCCTCGATTGAAAGTGTGACTCTGAGAACGGGGTCAGTGACAGTGGCGATCAACTGTCAGAACACGAGAAGTAAACAGGGTAAGTTTTTTTACTTTTAATATTGACTGCAAATGAATTCCAAGCCATGGTTTGCATTGCCTTACCAACTTATCAAATATTAGCATATTAGGGTGTTCATACTCATCAAATATGAAATATTCAGTGCTGTATAGGGAGGTGGTTGTGCCTGTTTGATCAATTTATATTTCTATGTATGTAATCCAATTTGAGACCTCTGGGATAAAATTATGATCTACTTTTTTTGCAGATTTTATCAACTGTCACTCAATGTTGATGTTTCTGACCAAGCAGAGGAAGCTGATGAACAGGACTTTTATGTAAATCCAAATTTATATCATAAAATGGTAGAAAAATTATTGAAATGTATATGACATGCGACTTTGATGAATGCTGAACTATGAGAATTATAACATTGTCATGAACATTAAGAAACTCAATATATGATTTTACAAAACTTTATTTAAATAACATTGTTCACAAATCTAATCTTGGTAGGCAAAATCCCTTGTAGTGATGAGATGGGAAGGTTTCTCTGATGAGGCTCACCGCACAGGCAGGCAACATCACCCTCACTTCTTCCCCCCAAAAATCCCCAACACTATGAATCTGTATCACCTGAAAAATATGGGGTTGGCATTGATTATTCCGTTTGCATTGATTATTGAATGTATTGAATGATTTCTTCATAATTCATCTGGGAAATTGAATCAAATGAATAAATATTGTTTATAAACTCACTTGTGTGGACGATGACGGCCGCTGTGCCGTCATCTGTCTCATCAGCTCCAGCTGCGCACAGACCAGCAGGTGCTAATCAGCGGCTGTTAAAAGTATTGACAAGATGATGATTAACATGTCATCAGGCAGCGAGTGACCAATGGGTAGTTTTAGTTTGAAAATTAAGTGTGTGACCATGCATGTCGCCAAAGAAAAATATTTCTAAGAATCTTTTACCAAGAAAAATCTTCCAGCCGATCGTAAACGTGTTCTGTTCTCCGTCTGTGTTGCGTCTTCCTCCTCTCCCTCTGCCTCTAACAAATAACGCTGACAGGCCACACACCACCCAAAATGTCTTCATTGTCAATGTCATCATTTATATTGATGTCGTCAAACTCTAGAAAATAATCGCTGTCCGAATCACTTTGCTCTCGTTCTGCAATTTTTTTTCATACCGAATTGACGTGAAGGCTGCACGCACCTATCGGGAGATGGCGGTACTGCAGCCTCACTGAGTGAAAGATGAGCTATGACCAAATAATTTCATTTATGGAGGATGGTGACACATATTAAATCAGGGGAATGGGAAGAATGGAATATTTTCATACAATCAGTTGATTGGTTCAATAAAAAAAAGGCACTGTCTGTCACCTTTAAGTGGGAATGAATGTGGGGGATGTCTCAAAAAAAGATGGGGGGTGTTATAATATCTTCCTCACTATTAGTTTAGAATTACATTTTACAGAAAATCTGAAAAAAAGTCTTTAATTCATTTTTAATTGTATTACATGAATCTCCCAGTACTTTTAAAGGTAAAGGCAACTTTACTGTTATTCAATCCATACAGCTAATCATGTACAGTAGAATGAAATTACGTTTCTCTTATCTACATTGTTAATCACATCTAGAATCAGAGGGGTCGCTGCCATGCAAGGCGTCGCCACAAATTTCCCTCTTCCATTCCATTATTGCTGAGCACCAAGCTGGACGGCAGGAAGTTCCGCTTTTATATGGTCTTCGGCATGACCCGGCCGGGATTTGAACCCAGCCTCCCAGGTGTGGGGCGGATGCCCTACCATCTGAGCCACCACTCTGGTAACATTGATATTAAAGGTCTGATGACACGATTTTGACTGCATCCAATTTTGCAACACATAATTTCAATATGACGAAATAGGTGGGTTTGTGCAGTTCTAAGTCAAACAGGCTTTTTTTCACGCGAATATCCGATGTTTTCATGAGCGCGACGTCACCAATTGTGTCAGTGGCTGGACCCCCCCCCCCCAGCCATATTGTGATGTCATCAGAAGAACACAGCACTTGGCTGCCCATTGTACACGCAGGATGGAAGTGGTAGAAAATATTGACGATGGTTCCAGCACATGTAGTCTGGAATTGGTTTGTGCTGTCCAATCTTTATAGTTCTGAAGAATGGGATGACAATGAAGAATCTGGGGGCATCAGACCTTATAGGTTTGAGCCATGCCAAGCGGACATCGTGCCTAGCAAGTCAGACTCAGAGAGAGAGACGGTGGTGAGGCACTCATGGCCGGCGCAGCAGCAGTGACAAACACACGACAGGGCAACACCAGGTGTTATTCTTTTGTTACAGATATTGCAACAAATTATTTGGTCAAATATAATTTATTTAAACTCAATTTTTCAATAAAATCATAGCAGTGTATTTATAATAAAATTGAAACATCTACCCAATACTTTCAATGCTCCCCCCAAGTAAACAAATAAGATACTATTTTTTATTTGTGCCAGTGTGGTCTGTGTGTGATCATGACAACAGAGGAGGAGAGTATTTGCTGTCAACAGCAAGACAAGGTGAAGCAGAAAATTCCAGACGGTGCTATAAAGTGCATCACTGGTCATCACAACTTCCACATGGTGTGTCTGAACGAAGATGTGTTGGAAGTGGCCACCTCACCTATAAACATTATGTGAATGTGGATTATGGGAACAATTGGAAGCGCTCCGGTTGGTCCGGAGGGGGTGAGCAACACAATCAACACAATCAGAGCAACACAATCAGCTGCATAGCAACCCAATAAACCCGCTATACAGCTTACAGACCGATGGTGCTACCACTACCTTGGTGAGAAAGTCCTCGTGCCAATACCTGCCCGTGTCGTTAACAAGATCAGAGAGACCTTTCCACTACAAGATGGACACTATGTCGGTTTTAGTTATACTAACTACCTTTATGTTTTCAGGGTATTGTTTTTCATTCAGTAAATGTTTATCTGACCAAAACTGTTGTCAATTATTCCAAGAAAATGAAATTACTAAATATTTTTAGTGTGATACTTGAAAATCTCATAACTGTTGTCATCATTTGGACGCCGTATGCAATCCTGGGTATTTGAAGAAGAGATAGAGTTTTTCTTTTATTTTGCAAAATTTTTTTTTAGTAAATTAGAACATACTCATGGCCATAACTTATCATTTTAAAGTTCAATTATCTGTAAAACCCCTTTAGAAATTAAAATTATTCTCTGTTACCGATGTCAATATCCTTAAAAATAATGTATTCCCTATTATCTATGTCTCATAAAAAATGCAGTTTTGTTTGTTATCAATGTTTTGTCTTTTATCAACTGGCATGTTATTTTCAACAATAATAAGAAAATCAATAGAAGCAACTGATAGTCCTTATTTTTTCAAGAGTTTGGTCACAAGAAAAAAAACTAGAAAAGCACTCGGAGAGCACAGACCTCTGCCAAGCGCCACAGTTCCCCCCATACAGTGTTTGTGTGTTCGTTTTCAGATTCCTTGACCATGAAAACATATGACTAGCAATTGGATTCACAATGATAGGATTAGTGGTTCAGTAGTTATTCACGAAAATCACATTTTCCGTAATGGTGGTTTTCTTCTGGACGGTGATCCGGATCACCACCAAAATCTAATCATCTGTAGGATACCCCATTTCTGACAATCTGTGAAATTTCATGAAAATCCGTCCATAACTTTTTGAGTTACCTTGCTAACAAACAGACAGAAACAAACAGACAAACCAACGCCGATGAAAACATAACCTCCTTGGCGGAGGTAATAATCATAACTGGTATAATACACATGTACTATAACTATCAAAAATATTACATATTACATAATTATATTAATTATTCTAACAGGAAAAAATCCAAATGAGTGGCAATGAATACAATATAGTCAGTTGCAGCTGAAGCGTGTGATGTTTTCTTTTTCTTCTTTTTTTCTGATGAGAACAAGGGGCCCTTGATCTTGCTGTGTATGCAAGATGATTTAAGTATGCATTTAAAAGTAACGTGAAAGTTACTTTTCCAAGTAACTAGTTACTTTTCCAAATAACTAGTTACTTTTTCAAGTAACTAGTTACTTTAATCATGCAGTAACTCAAAAGTAACTCAGTTACTTTTGAAAAGAAGTAACTAGTAACTAACTAGTTACTACTTTTTAGTAAGGTGCCCAACACTGCCCATGACACATTAAACTTAAACTTCCTTTCTACTGTCAATCGCCTTGTGCAGAGCGTAATCAAGGGCTATCAGAAACAAGTAGGGAGCTAAAGTGTCCCCTTGTAACACGCCAGCTTCAATATTAAATTACTCTGTTTCTCCATCTGGGGAGATCACTTTTGCTTTGGTTGTGGTGTACATACTACTAATTGACTGTACCATTTTTGGGTGCACCGGTCCTTGTTGTAACTTCTTTCATGAGAAAGAAAAGGAAATCAGTTTTTATCCTCCGCCAGTTGAAACCCAAAGGGGTCGAAGATACCATTGGACAACGGTACTGCCGTATTTATTCTCTTCAGTATTTCAATTAAGGCATGTCAAAGACTTTTCGGGAACGTTTCTGGGAACTGTGTCAACATGTGTAAAAGTGGCACAATAGGAATTAGCAATTAGGAATAGCAATTTGAAGGAGTTTGCAAACCTTCTGAGCCCATGATGAAGTGGTGAATGTCAGGCCCGGTGGACATACGGGGTCCCTGAAAACCCTTCTCAATAATTCCTTGTGGGGTAACCATCTTCATGTGGACAACCTATTCATCCAGAACAGAGAAAACCTTTAGAAACAAAACTCATCAGGCTGCAGTACACTCACCAACGTACAAATGTGAAAAATAAATAAGTAAATAAAAATGTTTAAGAGTAAAGTCCACAAAATCTTAAGTAATAATTATCTTTCCAATTTCTTTTAAGCAAGTTTTATGCTCTCATCCCTGCAGGGGACAAAAAAAAAAAAAAAAAAAAAAAAAAAAAAAAAACAGCACAGAGCAGGAAGATGAACTGGAGACCACAAAACTCACCAAGTCTTCAATGTTGCCGTAGATGTTCTTCTTCATGCCTGATGATCTGGTAGCTACCCAGCCTCCAAGGGAGCTGAACTCCAGGGAGTCGGGCTCATGGCCCACACAGAAGCCTCTCTGATCAAGCTACAGTACAAACAGGGTGGAAAATTTGTTTTTGAAGAAAAATAGAGAAAGAACAAAAATGTAAAACCACAAGACAGTTTAAATAACAAGCAAAGAGCAAATTATAGCTGTAGTTATGAAAAAAGCATTTAAAATCACAAATTTTCACTAAAATAAACCAAGCCAAAGGGTATCAGTCTATTATTTAATCATTCTCACAGTCGTCTTCGAACAGAATCAACCAGTTCATGAGTTAGCATCCTTGGCCTTCAATAGAATAACTTTCCCTAATTTTTCTCCCCCAAAATCTGCATAAAATATATTTCAGCCACATCATGAATGTAAAGTAGTGGTGTGTGATATACAGTAACTAACATATTGTGAAAGATTTACAAGACTTTGGTGAGACCTGCTATGATGTATGGTTTGGAGACTGTGGTGCTGACAAAAAGATTGGAGGCAGAGCTGGAGGTGGCAGAGTTGAAGATGCTAAAATTCTCACTGGGAGTGACCAGGAGGGACAAGATTAGAAATGAGTATATCAGAGGGACAGCTCAGGTTGAGTGGTCTGGAGACAAACCAGGCTGAGATGGCTTGGATATGTGCAGAGGAGGGATAGTGGAGGTATTGGACAAAGGATGATGAAGATGGAGCTACCAGGCAGGAGGAAAAGAGGAAGACCACTGAGAAAATTCATGGATGTACAGTAGTGAAGGAGGACATTAAAGTCTCCAAGGACTAGAAGTTTGTCTACTGGAGAAACAACATCCACAACTTCAGTAAGCTCTTGGTAGAAAGCTTCCTTTTCTTCATTGGTATGGGTCATGGTTGGTGCATAGGCATTGACCGAACTCAGAAACCTGTCCTTCGCAAGTGGTAGTCTGAGCTGCATCAGTATCTCAGAGACTCCATGGGGAAGAGTTGGTAATTTGCTTGCTAGACTGTTAGAGACAGCGAGTGCCACACCTGCCTCCCTCCTTCCATCAGTCTTGCCTATCCAGTAGAAAGTGTGGGTGCTTTCCATGATTTGTCCTTGCCCTTCCAGACTGGTCTCTTGTAAGGCTGCAATGTCAATCGTACATCTAGAAAGTTCTTTAGCTATCAGGGCCATTCTCCTCTCAGGTCACGTGTCGCCATCAAGCATAGTTCTCACATTCCATGAGGCCACAGTGAGTCTAAACTTCTTTGTCTTCACACCACTGCAGTGAAGGCCCATTGACCGCGATATGTGAACCAGGTTGAGTTTGGAGCAAGCTTTGTTTACCCCACCTTTTCTAGGGGCTTCCCCTGAGAGAGGTGGGCAGTGCACTCCCTAAAAACAGCTGCCCGCACACTTGCACAGCTGCCCCAGTCCGCTGTTCTTCTGTCAACAAGACTGATTATCTAATGCAAGCTGCCTGGCTGCAGAACTTGTGCTAGCAGCCTCCGGCTCCTCAAGCCTGCCATGTTCACACTTTTTCCATCACCACAGGACTTCCTGTACCACCCCCATCTGCTGCACACACCCTTTACACCAAACATGTCTTGCACACTAGTAAGTACCACTACCACAGTAGTGCTCTCATACATTACTCAGTGGTAGAACAATGCTCTTGACTCTCAACAGGAAATCGGGAGTCATTGCCTTAGACATCAAAAAGGCTTTTGATCGAGAACGGCATTGTGAACCAATCACAAAGCTGACTGCATTCGGCATTCAAGGAGACTGGCTTAACCAAGAGTTGGAAGAGGCCTGGCCCAAGATTGCTGCCACTGCTTTTTCTCTGCTGAAAAGCTCTCTGCAGTCTTCTTAAAATCAAAGAAATCCAACATCATCTACTGGAATTGAACCATTTTTGATGGTAAAGTGATGAACTATTTGAAGTTTATGTTTCATTTGAGAACTTGACCTATTGGGAGCACATGACAAACAACTACACACTAGTTTGTGGAGTGATTAAAATTTGAAAACATGTCATCGACAAAAAAGCTGGCAGAGGAGTTGGAGGAAATTCAGAAGTCACTGAATTTCATGTCCTAAGAATCTGTAAAGTTGTGAAACAAGCTAATCTGGTGAGTTTAATGGAAGACCTGTGTGAGCTGAAGACTGCAGTTAAACAGAGGGATCAGAAGATTGAGCTGCTAGAACAAAGAATTGATGATCTGGAGCAGTATTCTCGTGTCAATGACCTTACTGTCACTGGGATGAATACCAAACACCGCAGTTATGCCAGGACTGTAGCCAGTGACCATCAAGGTGAGGATGCCCCACCTGAGGAACTTCACACACTGTAGGAACAAGTTGTTCAGTTCTTCAGCAATCACAACATTAGTTTACTAAAGAACCATATTTCTGCCCGTTATACTCTTCCACCTTAGGCCAGCAAATCAAAGGCAACAATCATTGTCCAGTTTGCAAACTGAAAGCATAAAGTTAATGTGTTGCAGCAGGGCAAAAAGCTTAAAGGCACTGGAGTGTATGTTAATGAGCACCTGACAAAGAAAAATGCTGAAATGGCAAGGTATGGACGAATACTGAGAAAGAAAAATAAAATTCAAGCAACATGGGTGAGAAATGGAAGATTGTTCATAAAACTAAAACCACCAGAACAAGCCAAGGTGATGGTGATGCAGAGTCAAAGGGATTTGGATCAATTCAAGTGATAATGGACCTGGACTGGACGGAGAACTGCATAGTGAGTAAGAAATGGCCGAGGACACAGTAAATTGTGAGAAAGATATCACTAAACCTTTTAATAGGGTTTGTAAATATGGTCATGTTGTCTTGACATATCTTTAAGATACTGATTTTTTTTTTTTAAATGAGCTTGCAACTTAAATTGCTGTAATTTGTATCTTTTTTTTTCCTTTTTCTTTCTGATATGATGGATGAAAATGTAGTTTCCTTTGCAAGATATACAGATATGTGATTCTTTTGAGAATGAAAATACTTTGAGGTCAATGCTACACAAAAAGTATGAAGAATTAAATTTGAGATATTTACAGTTAAAAAGGGATACATTATTTAATTTTGAGAATGATATTGATCCGGATGTTAATTTCTATAATGATTACAAACCAAAGGCTTAATATTATTGTGGGAGTCAATTCAACAATCTTAATTTGAATTGGTTCTCAATTATACATTTTAATCGTAGAAGTTTTTATACTAATTTTGCTCAAATCAAGGATTATTTACATTCATTAAAACACACATTTCAAATTATTGTTATGCGACTTAGTTAAATGAAAAAGGTTTTGATTTTATTTTAGATGGATATAAGAGCTTTATTGTGAATCAGAACAACAAAAGAGGTGGTGGTGTTGCATTTTATGTACAGGAAGAGTTTCAATGTAGGATAATTGGTCAAACAGTTATTGATGATATCATGGAGAGCCTGACAATTGAAGTTCACTCTACAAAGTTTAGGAGTATATTTTTGAGCTGTACATATAGAGCACCTGGTTCCTGTATGGAGACATTTATGAACACTGTTGTTGATATTTTGGAAAAGGTTTGGATGTATGGATGGATGGATGGACTTTATTGATCCCAAACTGGGAAATTACAGTGTAACAGCAGCATGACAGTAGACAACTAAAATGACAGAAACACACAGCATAAAAGAAAAAGGGATTACCCATGGAAAGTAAAACTACCTAAATAACTTGTATACATTGCAGATGAATAGATGATTACCCATATAGATACATGAATCATACTCACTGTACAATGCAGGACTATCAGGTGCAGAGTGAAATGTGAGGTACCAATTAGACTGCAAGGTGCAGTATGGCAGCATAGTTATGACCAGAATTCAACATCAGAGTGAGTTATTGTACAGTGAAATGGCATGTGGCAGGAAAGATTTCCTGTACCTAACTGTTCAGCAGTGAAGCTGTAGCAGTCTGCTATAGAAAGTGCTCTGCTGTCTGTCCAGTGTGTGGTGGAGGGGGTGATCAGGATTGTCCATGATGGATAACAGCTTGTTCAGTGGCCTCCTCTCCACCACAGTCTCAAAGGTCTCCGGCCTGAGACCAATCACAGAGCCAGCCTTCTTGATAATCTTGTCAAGTCTGTTGGTGTTGCTGGCCCTGATACTGCTACCCCAACAGACAGCAGCAAAGAAGCAACAATGGCCTGGTAGAAAAGCTCCAGCATCTTGTTGCACATGTTGAAGGATCTCAGCTTCCTCAGAAAGTAGAGTCTGCTCATCTCCTTCTTGTACATAGCATCAGTGTTAGATTTCCAGTCCAGTCCATTGCTAATCATGACACCCAGGTATTTGTAGTCCTCCACTACTTCCACATCCTCCCACCTAATCTGCAATGGCTGTGAAGGCGTCCTTTTCTTCGTGAAGTCAATCACCATCTCTCTGGTCTTGCTGACATTCAGCTTCAGGTGATTCTGCTCGGTCCGCTTCACAAATCTGTCTAAAAGTGCCCTGTACTCTCCCTCCTCTCCCTCTCTTATACACCGAACATCAGAATGTCTGCAGGTGACATGACACAGTTATACTGAAAGTCGGTGGTGTATAAGGTGAAGAGAAAAGGAGAAAGCACAATCCCCTGTGGAGCTCCTGTATCACTAACCACGACATTAGACAAGACACTGCCCAGCCGGACAAACTGTGCCCTGCCTGTCAGGTAGTCAGTAATTCCGGAGATCACAGAGCTGTCGACCCCCGTAACCCACAGCTTCTCACCCAGCAGCAGTGGCTGGATGGTATTAAAGGCACTGGAGAAATCAAAGAACGGGATTCTCACAGTGTCTCCTCTGCCATCCAGGTCCAAATGGGCTTTGCAGCAGGTAGATGACAGCATCTTCAATTCCTACTGTAAATGGGGCCGATATGCAAACTGCAGAGGGTTCAGCCACGTCTTCACCTGTGGCTTTTAACATTGATTTGATGAAATGGAATGGCCATAAACTGACATCAGACTTCGGTAATGTAATGTCAAGTTTATGTCTTTGGCCCCTGATTGATAAACCAAGTAGGATAACTACAGAAAGTGCCACACTTACTGATAATACATATTTTTACTCATGCTTATAAAACAAGTGGCCTGCATCTTTCTATTTTTGCAATCCTACATAATTTTAATGGCAAATGTTTAGTAAGTGAACGTAAACATCCTTGTAAATTTGCAAGCTAAAAGACTGCATGTGGGATGAAGTGTATATAGATGATCCTGACAAAGCTTATGATGCATCTTTGTTCAAATTTTTAGAATTATACAATAAGCATTGTCCCATTAGAAAATTTTGCATTAAAAATGGATATAATGAGAAGCCATGAATGACTAAAGGTCTAAAATAGCATGTAAAAAAAAATATACAAGAATGGGGATAAGCACAGCATGGGCAATTATAAACCAGTATCCCTTCTTCGTCAGTTTTCCAAAATTTTAGAGAAATCATTTGAGAAACAATTGGAGTCTTTTACAGGTAGACATAAATTAAGTGATAACCGGTATGGATTTCGAGAAACTCAAACTACCACTTATGCAGTAATGCAGATGGTAGAAGAAATTGCAAGAGCAAAGGCAAAGGGCAAAGGCAAGGGCAAATGAAGAATGTTCTGTAGGTATTTATGCTGATCTTCAGAAAGCCTTTGATACTATTGCTCATGCACTTTTGTTAAGAAAACTTGAGAATTATGGGATACATGGCCCAGCTCATTCATGGATAAAAAGTTATTTACAAAGCAGGCAGCAGTGTGTACAAATTCAAGATGCAGCATCAGGATTTAGGGAAATTACTTGTGGAGTACCACAAGGATCAGTGATTGGTCCAAAATAATTTATACTTTATATTAATGATATTCAGAATGTTACAGATTCTTTAAAATTTGTTATTTTTGCAGATGACACCAATTTATTTTATTCTGGTTAAAACCCCAAAAGAACTTATAGATCATGTTGAAAAGGAGCTGGAAATACTCAAACACTGGTTTGATGCAAATAAACTGTCTATTGATATTAAGAAAACTAAATTTATGATTTTTGGAAAGAACGGAATGACTGTGCTCACCTGCACAGTACATATAGTCTCACCCATCTACATCATCTCTGCTGCTAATTATCTCTGCTGCCATTTATCATGTATAGTCTACTGGTACTATCGTTACAGAGAAATTAGCACCGGGTGCTAATTTGTAATTACACACTGCTCGTTGCACAATGTTCATTTGCACACTGTACACAGGTTCATGCCATCTCAGGTTCACATCATCTCTGATATCAATATACCACTATCACTTTAGTCATCCAGTGAATTTTCAATTTCCATCCATCCATTTTCTACCGCTTTTCCGGAGGTCCGGGTCGCGGAGGCAGCAGTTCAAGCAGAAAAGCCCAGACTTCCCTCTCCCCAGCCACCTGCTCCAGCTCTTCAGAGGGGATACCAAGGTGTTCCCAGACCAGCTGGGAGACAGTCTCTCCACCGAGTCCTGGGTCTGCCCCGGGGTCTCCTCCCAGTGGGATGTGCCTGAAACACCTCAAGTGGGAGGCGTCCAGGAGGCATCCTAATCAGATGCCCAAACCACCTCAACTGACTCCTTTCAATGTGGAGGAGCAGCGGTTCTACTCTGAGCCTCTCCCGGATGACTGAGGTCCTCACCCCATCTCTGAGGGTGAGTCCAGCAATCCTACGGAGAAAGCTCATTTCAGCCGCTTGTATCTGCGATCTTGTTCTTTCGGTCATTACCCAAAGCTCGTGACCATAGGTGAGAGTAGGAACGTAGGTTGACTGGTAAATCAACAGCTTTGCCTTAGAACTCAGCTCCCTCTTCACCACAACAGACCAGTACAACATCCGCATCACTGCAGATGCTGCTCCAATCCATCTGTCGATTTCAATTTCAAAATAAAAATATAGTATTTCTTAACTGTGCACATGATAATAAAGCCTTTGAATCTTGAAGGGGAAGCACAGGAGGCAAATAATGCAGACAGTAATCATAAATAATCACAGAACAAAAATGAACATAAAGCGTGGGCATGATCCTGAGACCATGCCCAGATGATGACATTATCTGATTATTCAAGTGGCCATGTAAACAGAATAATCTGACAAAGGCCATGTAACTGGGGTCATTAACTTAAGTGGTGTATCCTCCAATAATCCATTTATTCAGTGCATGTAAACACTAGAAAACTGATTATTTGCATTATCAGTTTATTGCAAGTAATTGGTTTATTGTGACCATGTAACTGGGGTCATTGTTCAAAATACAAACAAGTTCCAGGACTAAACAGTAGATGGCAGCAACACATTAGCTGATTCCTTAAATGGCATTTCTTTTTATCGTGATTAAGATACTGTTCGTCAGCAGCTTCAATTCAAAACAGAGCAGAAAAGAAAAAAAATCAGGTTGTTCACACTTTGAAGATTCATCATTCAGGTTGTTCATGTCTTGTAAAAGATCAATGGTTAAATAAATGTAAATATTTCATAATGTATTTGTACTTCTTTGTACCAAATCTGGAGTTGACATTAGGTTGTTTTGCTGTTATTTTACTGGTCTGGCCCACTTGACATTAAATCTGGCAGTATGTGGCCCCAGAGCTAAAATGAATTTGACACCCCTGGGGCCTCACATACAAAGACTTGCGTAGATTTCCTACTGAAAGATGACGTACGTTTAAATCAAGAAAATGCCATAAGCAAAAAAAAATCCAGATGTATGAAACCGTCTGTACGCAGAAATCCAAGCACATTTCCTTTGTACATTCCAATCTGCTTGAAATTGAACGCACATGAGGAAATACTGGACTCCTCCCTTGACACGCCCTCATTTGAATATGCAATTAGATGCAAATAGGTGTGCAAATAGATATATACAAGCTTTGCATGTTTGATTCTCCAGTATCCACGATCAAAAATAATGGATTTAATGGAATTTCACGGAATATGAGTTGGAGGTGCTCCTAAATGAGGTAGAGGCACATAAAAACATTTTGTTTGGCACGCTGTCCTCTGGTATTAGTGCCAGATACAGGTAAATGGCGTTCACTTATATAGCGCTTTTTCTCATCTCTGGATGACCAAAGCGCTTTACAGATCCTGCTATCCACCCATTCACGCACACATTCACACACTGATGGCGGCAGAGCTGCCATACACA
The DNA here is from genome assembly GCA_020510985.1 of Pholidichthys leucotaenia. Taxonomy (NCBI): domain Eukaryota; kingdom Metazoa; phylum Chordata; class Actinopteri; order Cichliformes; family Pholidichthyidae; genus Pholidichthys; species Pholidichthys leucotaenia. Next base: position 293,303,277 of record CM035848.1, read on the forward strand.
CACAGGCGCTAGCCTGGCCACCAGGAGCAACTGGGGGTTCAGTGTCTTGCTCAAGGACACTTCAACATGCAGACTGCAGACAGTGGGAATCGAACCCATGACCCTCCGATCAGTAGTCGGTCACACTACACCTGCGCCACAGCCGCCCCAAATTCAATAGCGTGCTCACAGCCCTATAAGATTAGTTTATTGTTTCCTTTATTCAGATAGGGATGAGAAGGAGATATTTATTTAACTTTGATATATTTAGACTGACATCTGCAGTTGTCCTCAGAAGCGTCAGCTCATCACTGATTTACATTGTGTATAGCTCAGTGGTTATAGTTTCAAAGCAGAAAGTTGCAGGTACGGGACCAGCTGCGACCTGTTTTAGGGACCACAATGGAAATAAGTGTGCGCACTTTCTTGTCATCCCATTGTTTTTAAATCTATGTTGTATCTTTTTTATACAGTGTTATTTTAAAAGATGAATCAATCAATTTGTGACCAGCCGGGTGGATCAGTGGGTTGAATCAAAGGAAAAGAGTCACGAAAAAGAAGACAATATGAACTATTTAGTGGGTAGCCAAAGTCACCTGCCAGTTGAAAGCAGATCATATTAGACTCCACAAGTACAGTACATATTTTATGTCCAAAATGCAAATCTCATCCTTTATAGTTACTAGTGCATACCCGTGCATGCCCGTAGACGGGATGCATCAGAACAGAATTCTTGCCAGTTACAGGACAGTTGGTATAGCAACACAGCACTAAGTGGCAATCACCTGTGATGGCTTTTGTATGCAGCAAAACAAAAATCACAAAATATACCCTGCCATCTGAGGCTGTTTGCCCCTGCTTGTTACTTCTTCTGCCTGTCACTGCTCTGTGTTATGTTGCTTACCTGTGTCTATAGGCATGTCTTGTAGGGAGTCATGTGCTCTGTCTATGTACTGTCATATAGACATCATCTGGTGGGTCTTTTTCGTTCAGACCACTCAAGGGTCTCCTCCTGTCTCAGACGGCTGTGTTGTTCAGTCATGCCTGCAGCGTACTGGTGGAACCTGAGGTGTTCCATGTTCACGGCATCCTTTCTGACGTGCAGCAGTTCTCATTCTATTGCTCTTCATCTGGTGGGTCTTCTTCGTTCAGACCACTGGTTGAGGGATAGGTGTGTCGTAATTTCAGTTCATGGGCACGATCCTGAAAAATTGGCTTTCGACCCTGTTCAGGAAGGCCCGTGCATGCCGTAGAAACCAAGAAACCGGAGCACCCGGAGAAAATCAGTGCTTTGCTTGGCATTTTACACATTTGTAATGTAGACTGGCATTCGTCAAGGTTACACATTTGCCGTCATGTAGGCATGGCAAGTCGTCCTATGATGCCTGAGTTCATAGGACACACTATGATGATGAGGCAGAGCTCATAGGTTGTCCTATGATGTCCTAGAAAAGTGCTTTAAAGTCTGTCGTACCCTATGCTGGTGAAGGGTGTCCTCCTGTCTCAGACAGGTGCGATGTACTGCTGGAACCTCAGGTGTTTCATCTTCATGGCCTCTAATGACATGCAGCAGTTGTCGTCATTCTATTGCTCTCCATCTGGTGGGTCTTCTTCTTCTTCTTCTTTGTTGAGACCACTGATTGAGGGATAGGTGCATCGTAATTCCAGTTCATGGGCAGGATCATGAAAATAGATCTGAGCAAAAACAGGCTTTCCGGCATGGACTCACTGTATATGAAATCATGAAGGCAGCCTTGATGTATATGGCATCATAAAGACATGTTGCCTGATGTCTGTCACTGTATACAGTTAGGCTCAGAAATATTTGGACAGTGACACAATCTTCATGATTTGGGCTCTGCATGCCACCACATTGGATTTGAAATGAAACAACTACAACGGAATTGAAGTGCAGACTTTAAGGTTTAATTCAAGGGGTTGAACAAAAATATATGATTAAACATGTAGGAATTGTAGCTATTTTTATACAAACGCTCCTCATTTCAGGGGCTCAAAAGTAATTGGACAAATAAACATAACCCTAAGTAAAATGCTACTTTTCAATATTTTGTTGAGAATCCTTTGCAGGCAATGACTGCCTGAAGTCTGGAACCCATGGACATCACCAAACGCTGGGTTTCCTCCTTTATGATGCTTTGCAAGGCCTTTAATGCAGCTGTCGTCAGTTGTTGCTTGTTTGTGGGTCTTTCTGCCTTAAGTTTTGTCTTGAGCAAGTGAAATGCATGCTCGATTGGGTTGAGATCTGGTGACCGACTCGGCCATTGCAGAATATTCCACTTCGTTGCTTTAAAAAACTCCTGGGTTGCTTTTGCAGTATGTTTTGGATCATTGGTGAAGCGCCGTCCAATCAACTTTGCTGCATTTGGCTGAATCTGAGCAAAAAGTATATCCCTATACACTTCAGAATTCATCCGGCTCCTTCTGTCTTTTGTCACATCATCAATAAACAAGTAACCCAGTGCCATTGGAAGCCATGCATGCCCATGCCATCACACTGCCTCCACCATGTTTTACAGAAGATGTAGTGCTTTAATCATGAGCTGTTCCAATTCTTCTCCAAACTTTCTTCTTCCCATCATTCTGATACAGGTTGATCTTAGTCTCATCTGTCCAAAGAATGCTGTTCCAGAACTGGGCTGGCTTCTTCATGTGTTTTTTGGCAAAGTCAATTCTGGCCTTTCTATTTTTGAGGCTGATTAATGGTTTGCACCTTGTGGTGAATCCTTTGTATTTACTCTCATGAAGTCTTCTCTTTGTGGTAGACTTAGATACTGATACACCTACTTCCTGGAGAATGTTCTTCACTTGAGTGGATGTTGTGAAGGGGTTGTTCTTCACCATGGAAAGGATTCTGTGATCATCCACCACTGTTGTCTTCCGTGGACGTCCAGGCCTTTTTGAGTTCCCAAGCTCACCAGTGCACTTTTTTCTCAGAATGTACCAAACTGTTGATTTGGCCACTCCTAACACTTCTGCTATCTCTCTGATGGATTTCTTCTTTTTTTTCAGCCTCAGGATGGTCTGTTTCACCTCCATTGAGAGCTCCTTTGACCGCATGTTGTGTGTTCACAGCAACAGCTTCCAAATGCCACACCTGGAATCAACTCCAGACCTTTTAACTGCTTAATTGATGACAGGTTAACGAGGGAAGAGCCCATGCAGCATTGTTATTTTTTTTTTTTTTGCAGCCTTCTGAGTCAATTGTCCAATTACTTTTGTTCCCTTGAAAAAGAGGCGGCTACGTATTAAAGAGCTGTAATTCCTAAACCCTTGATCCAATTTGGATGTGAATACTCTCAAATTACAGCTCAGAGTCTGCACTTTAAGCCCACAGTGATTATATAATTGTATCCTGAATATGTTTTCGTAAACAGCTAAAATAAAACTTGCGTCACTGTCCAAATATTTTTGGGCCTAAATGTACATCAAAGACATGAAGGCAGGCTTGATGTATATGACATCATAAAGACACATTTGTCTATGTGTCCTATGATGCCTGAGTTCTAAGACACATGGTCTCTATGACATCATAAAGACACATTTGTCTATGTGTCCTATGATGCCTGAGTTCATAAGACGTCCTATGATGTTAAAGGCAGAGATCATAGGCCGTCCTATGATGTCCTATGAAGCGTGACAGACAGACACACAGATTTCTTGCCTTTATAGAGTGATATACAACTTACATGGCTTACACACACTATTACTGTAAATGAAGTGCACCGGGGAATGGATGACACTTGTATTTCAAACTTTACGCATGTGTTTATTGACATAACTACTGTACACACAGAGGCAATTGGGGGCTTGGTAGAACACTGTCAAACTGTAGTTTGAATAATCACCTCTAAGTGTCACCAATGGACCAATAACAGTAGAAACATACATACACCAGATAGATAGACACTTTATTTCGAACAAAAAAGTATAACAAAAACAAAACAAGTGACAAATGCACCAGAAAATCACATTGTCTGATTTTTAAAGAATTTATTTGCAAATTATGGTGAAAAATAAGTATTTGGTCAATAACAAAAGTTCATCTCGGTACTTTGTTATATACCCTTTGTTGGCAATGACAGAGGTCAAACGTTTTCTGTAAGTCTTCACAAGGTTTTCACACACTGTTGCTGGTATTTTGGCCCATTCCTCCATGCAGATCTCCTCTAGAGCAGGGATGTTTTGGGGCTGTCGCTGGGCAACACGGACTTTCAACTCCCTCCAAAGATTTTCTATGGGGTTGAGATCTGGAGACTGGCTAGGCCACTCCAGGACCTTGAAATGCTTCTTACGAAGCCACTCCTTCGTTGCCCGGGCGGTATGTTTGGGATCATTGTCATGCTGAAAGACCCAGCCACGTTTCATCTTCAATGCCCTTGCTGATGGAAGGAGGTTTTCACTCAAAATCTCACGATACATGGCCCCATTCATTCTTTCCTTTACACGGATCAGTCGTCCTGGTCCCTTTGCAGAAAAACAGCCCCAAAGCATGATGTTTCCACCCCCATGTTTCACAGTAGGTATGGTGTTCTTTCTCCTCCAAACACGACAAGTTGAGTTTTTACCAAAATGTTCTATTTTGGTTTCATCTGACCATATGACATTCTCCCAATCCTCTTCTGGATCATCCAAATGCTCTCTAGCAAACTTCAGATGGGCCTGGACATGTACTGGCTTAAGCAGGGGGACACGTCTGGCACTGCAGGATGTGAGTTCCTGGCGGCGTAGTGTGTTACTGATGGTAGCCTTTGTTACTTTGGTCCCAGCTCTCTGCAGGTCATTCACTAGGTCCCCCTGTGTGGTTCTGGGATTTTTGCTCACCGTTCTCGTGATCATTTTGACCCCACGGGGTGAGATCTTGCGTGGAGCCCCAGATCGAGGGAGATTATCAGTGGTCTTGTATGTCTTCCATTTTCTAATAATTGCTCCCACAGTTGATTTTTTCACACCAAGCTGCTTACCTATTGCAGATTCAGTCTTCCCAGCCTGGTGCAGGTCTACAATTTTGTTTCTGGTGTCCTTTGACAGCTCTTTGGTCTTAGCCATAGTGGAGTTTGGAGTCTGATTGTTTGAGGTTGTGGACAGGTGTCTTTTATACTGATAACGAGTTCAAACAGGTGTCATTAATACAGGTAATGAGTGGAGGACAGAGGAGCCTCTTAAAGAAGAAGTTACAGTTCTGTGAGAGCCAGAAATCTTGCTTGTTTGTAGGTGACCAAATACTTATTTTCCACCATAATTTGCAAATAAATTCTTTAAAAATCAGACAGTGTGATTTTCTGGATTTTTTTTCCCTCATTTTGTCTCTCATAGTTGAGGTATACCTATGATGAAAATTGGAGACCTCGCTCATCTTTTAAGTGGGAGAACTTGCACAATTGGTGGCTGACTAAATACTTTTTTGCCCCACTGTATTTCCAAGGTCATTTCATTCTTGATGCATCTAAAATTTTCCGTGGAAAAGGACGTACGCCATGTTTTTGTGTGCAAGTACCCTTTGTACATGAGGCGCCTGGTGTAGGTTATTGGGAACCCACAATTCTCCCTCAAGGTAGCCGTATCCCTGAAAGTTTGCATTTTTAGACAGAAAATTGGAGTTATTTTTGATCAGGATCTGTCCTTCAATTCACATATTAAATTTGTTTCTAAGACTGCCTTCTATCATTTGCGTAATATTGCCAAGATTAGGAGCATCTTGTCTCAGAGTGATGCTGAGAAGCTGATCCACGCTTTTGTTAGCTCGAGATTAGATTATTGTAATTCTTTATTATCAGGCTGTCCTAAAACATCTTTAAAAAGTCTTCAGCTGATCCAAAATGCTGCAGCAAGAGTTTTAACAGGAACTAGAAAGAGAGATCATATCTCTCTGGTTCTGGCCTCCCTTCATTGGCTTCCCATAGAGTTTAGAATTAAGTTTAAAATCCTTCTTCTTACTTACAAAGCTCTAAACAATCAGGCTCCTTTTTATTTAAAAGATCTGATACTACCGTATTATCCTAACAGAGCACTACGCTCCCAAAATCCAGGATTACTTGTAATACCTAGAATCTCCAAAAGTACAATGGGAGGCAGAGCCTTCAGTTATCAAGCTCCTCTCCTGTGGAATCAGCTGCCAATCTGGATTCGGGAGTCAGACTCGATCTCTGTTTTTAAGAATAGGGCTAAAACCTACCATTTGATATAGCCTACAATTAGGGAGGGATCATGTGTTTCTGAACCCTCCCTTAGTTATGCTGCTAATAGGTTTAGTCAGCCGGGGGACCTCCAGTAATGCACTGGGCCTCACTCCTTTTCTCACTCTCAATGAAATATTTTTTTTGCTGGTCATTAACATTTGTTTGTTCTCTCCCATAGATTGAGTCCCCATCGTGCTGTTTGCTCTCTACATGTCTGTTCTTTTCTTCTTCTCTATCCCCTCACCCCCCAGCCAGTCGCAGCAGATGACTGCCCCTCCCTAAGCCTGGTTCTGCTGAAGGTTTCTTCCTGTTAAAAGGGAGTTTTTCCTCTCCACCGTCGCCAAGTGCTTGCTCACAGGGGATCGCCTGATTGCTGGGGTCTTTCTGCAACTGTGGGGGTCCCCCTACAGTTGATAGTGCTATGAGATGACTGTTGTTGTGAAATGGCGCTATATAAATAAAGTTGAATTGAATAGAAAGTACAAGGATGCTCCTTTCAGGGTGTGGACTAATGGATTGATGAGCCATACATACCAGTCTCTCCAGATCTTGACCGATGATGCCAGCTTCCACACGGGCAGTTAAATTTTTCTCATCAATCCAAAGAATGCGGTTCTGTCACAAAACAGCACAACTATGCATCAAAAACAACTGAGATACATTCTTTAATACTGTTTGGGTTTGCGTGTGTGTCATCAGAAGTGTGCCTACATCTGTCACATTTACCTAAAATCTCTGTCAAACACCAAAGAGAAGCAACATCTAGCTCAACATACTATATTCTATGTATTTTAAGTGCCTCTATTATGCTCAGAGGTGTTAATGAAATGTCTGGTATGCTTTGGCCAGAACACCCCAGGGTTTAATCAGTGAGAACCATTTCACTCACAGTTGAAGAAGCCTTCCTAAAACAGCCTGACATTATGCTATAAAAGCTAATGAGCCCCAGTTCGCTCGATGTGCCCTTTATCATTTCTCTGAGATCTGTGTTTTGACAATGAGGCCATGTTTCAGGCTAATATTAGCGAATTATCGCCATATTTGGGACTGACATAAAACTGATTAAATGTAAAAGTCCAAATAAAGCATTGGATTCCTCCTATGATAGTATTTAATGCTAACAAATTTTGTTGGATGATAAATTTTCCCAGAAATTATCAGAGTAAATGATATTTATGCGTCAGTGCAAAGCAATGTAGGTACATGGTAGTATGTCAATGTGAGTGTGTCGGCCTGTTACCAGATTTTCAGCTCACCTGGTCAAAATCAAGTGGAACTAAATGCTTGTATCAATGTATCGCCATGTTTTCTTAACTTTTAACTTGCCTGAATTTCAAGATAAGATAAGCCTTTATTTGCCACAGCACAGGGATAGCAGCACTCAGAGCAATAGTTAATAAGATAAGAACTGGTTAGCCAAAGCAGTAAATAAATATACATATTGTGGCACTGGGGTTTACTGCCCTTATTGTGAAGTGCGGTGTAGTGGCGGCCACTTCCTATTCCGCCACTGCACCACCCTATAAACAGCAGAGGGCATCCATTACACGCTCGCTTGACTGGTGCCCTCTGCCTGGTGGCTGTTCTGTGTCCATTGTGGTTCGAGCAGTAATAAAGCTGCATTCGCCCATTCACCTGGCCTCATCATTCCAGAAGGTATTTTATCAGACATAACACATATGTACACAGTTATATACACAGTGCAGGAGCATTGCAGCTAGATGGAATAAACAGCATTACAGTTAGTTAAATTACTGGCAAAATATAAATATGGACCCAGACAGTATATTTCACATTTGAATCAACAGTTTTGTTGCCACCCTTGATAATAATTGTCTTAGTTGTGTATTGGAAGGGACAATCTCTATTGTGCAGAGTTGTTATGTTTAATATGGCCTCAATGAGCAGCACCAGTTAGGTTATAAAGTCTGACAGCCATAGGAAGGAACTGCGGAACCTCTCCCTCGAGCACTTAGGGTGGCACAGCCTACCGCTAAATGAGCTCCTCAATGCGTTCAGCGTGTCCCACATTCGGTGGGACTCTGACTCCAGCAGAGATGACAGTTTAGCCACTGTCCTCCTCTCTCCTATCTCCTCCACTGGGTTGAGGCGTCACCCCAGAACAGAGGTAGCTTTTTTGATCAGTCTGTTCAGTCTCTTCCTGTCAGCTGCCGTGATGCTGCTGCCCCAGCAGACCATTCCAAATGTGATGACTGATGCCACCACCAAATCGTAGAATTTCCTCAGGAGTGCCTCTCGCACTCCAAAAGACCTGAGTCTCCTCAGGATGAACAGCCTGCACTGCCCCTTCTTGTAGAGCGCGTTGGTGTTGTGTGACCAGCCCAGTTTATTGTTCAGGTGAACAGCCAGGTACTTGTAAGATGTCACCATCTCAATGTCTGTTCCCTGGATGTTTACCGGTGTTGTGGGTGGTTGTCCTTGCCTGCCGCAGTCCACCACCAGTTACTTGGTTTTCCACACATTGATCTGGAGGCAGTTCCGCAGGCACCAGTCCACAAGGTCCTGGATAAGTCCTCTGTGCTCTGCATCATCCCCATCAGAGATGAAGTCGATGACTGCAGAGTCATCAGAGACCTTCTGTAGATGGCAGTGTGGTGTGTTGTGTGAAAAGTCACGGGGTAGAGAGTGAACAAGAAGGGAGCCAGAACTGTTCCCTGGGGGGCCCCCATACTGCAGATGATGGTGTCAGACACACAGTCCTGGGTTCTCACAAACTGTGGTCGGTTTGAGAGGTTGTCCAGGATCCACAATGACAGGTGGTGGTCCACCTCTCCACACAGCAGCTTGTCCCTCAGGATCAATGGTGGGATGGTGTTGATAGCACTAGACAAATCAAAGAATATGATCCTCACAGTGCTCACAGGCTTCTCCAGGTGGGACAGGGAACGATGTAGGAGGAAGATCTCTGCATCCTCCACCCTGATGTCAAGCTGGTAGGCAAACTGAAATGGGTTCATCTCTGGTTCCGCCAGGGGGTGGAGGTGGGCAAGGAGCAGCCTCTCCAGGGTCTTCATCAGGTGTGATGTGAGGGCCACTGATCTGTAGCTCAATTTATTTCTCAGCACTGCAGCGTTAATGCTATGCATAAGTATATCACTATAATTATCAATAATTGCAATTAACAGTCATTAAAAATTAGGAAAATTATTAAATTACCTTGTTCCAACACTAGGGGCACCACCTCTGATTTACTGAGCAGAGTAAAGGTGCCTTCACACCAAACACGAACGGGCAGCACAAATCCATACAAAGTCAATGGAAAGGGGCGACCACACGCAAAATCGTGTGTTCACGTCTGAAAGATAATGCTAGCTTTGAGATTCTGCCGTCATCTGAGTAAAAGTATCAACACTGGAGCGTAAACTAGTTTGAAAATGAGACTGCCACTCACCTGGGGACAGAAGGACCGGGAGCTCTTCAGCTGAATCAGGATGTTGGAGTTATTTCTCCACGGATGTGCTAACAATGCTAGCAAGCTAGCAACGGAAACACCCATCAAGTTTTTGAGGCAGGGACAACTTTTTCAGGTGAGCCCCCCCATCGGGCATGACGTTGTTTTGGGGACTTCCACAGCAGGTTGAACACTGTTGCGGAAGTTATAAAGGCAACTTCGCCTGTCTGCATCTCACCCAGATGGTGAATTCATGTCTATTCATGTATTTACATTGAGTTATAATGTAATCATGTAGTGTGAAGGCACTTTAACTCTTCAATAACAGCTTAAGAATTTAGTGATTAATAAGCAAAGTTCAACAATCATTTGATCAATCTCTTAACCTGTGTGTGCAGTCCATCCGGAAAGTATTCACAGTGCTTCACTTTTTCCACATTTTGTTATGTTACAACCTTATTCCAAAAAGGATTCATTCATTTTTTTTCCTCAAAATTCTACACATAATATCCCATAATGACAATGTGAATTTTTTTTTGAGAATTTTGCAAACTTATTAAAAATAAAAAACTAAGAAATCACGTGTATATAAGTATTCACAGCCTTGGCCATGAAGCTCAAAACTGAGCTCCGGCTTATGCTGTTTCCACTGATCATCCTTGAGATGTTTCTACAGCTTAATTGGAGTCCACCTGTGGTAAACTCAGTTGATTGGACATTATTTGGAAAGGCGCACACCTGTCTGAACTTTGAACTTCCTGAACTCTGTGCGACCTTCTTCCTTCTGTAACTTCCCCCACTTAATCTTTGGCTCTGCCTTCACCGTTTTCCTCTTCTTGCTATGCAAAGTCATCCTACAGACTACCATCCGATGCTGTTCTCTGCTGTGAGGTTAACATGTCATAACTCTACAGACCGGACACAGACCTGTTCCCAGGCTTTTTTGGTACACTGGCTGTAAACCCTCGAAGGAAAAAAGGGAGAGAAGTTTCTCACTGGGCCTCAGATCTCATGCACCTACAGTGTAGCTAGCTTAGCTAGTTACTGGCCTTCTTCATCCTCTATAGGCGCTTTTCCACTTGGAACCCAAAGGCCCCGTTTGGCCCCGATTGGCCTCCATTGTCCGGTTTCCCACTCGGAACCCAAAGGCCTCACAGTTCCCTTTTTCGGAACAGTTCCAGTTTAACTGACACTTTTTTTGGCACCGTAAAAAGCAGGTCCGAAGGCTCCCGGCCCCGTTTCGTCACGCCACTGCTGGCCATTCATTGGTCTGTGCGTAGCGTCATGAGAGTGGGCGTTACGTGGGCGTTACACTGACTTTCCAGAATCGCTTGCTGGTCGCCATTTGCAATTTTTCGTCAGTGAGCCCGCGAACAAGTGATATAAACCACAACGAGAGAATGGCTTAACAGAAATCAGCAGAAATCCAACACCGCAGTCCAGCAGAATTTCCTGTGCGTTTCGGCTGATGAGAGAATGCAGAGGGAAGCAGACTGAGCTTGCAGTGGTGCGCACAAACAGACACACCAGAAATTACACGGAGACGCACCGGGAATTAGACCCAGCCACCCGAATTGAATTGAATGTGCAGCTGCGACGCACCCAACTTCAGCAGTTGAAGCCGTGATATTGTGATATACAGGACGGTAAGTGATCTGATATTTATGCTTTATGTTATTTTTTCCAACAGTGGAAAGTTCACTTAGGACAGACGAAAACTTAATCATGTTTAAACGATGACCTAGCTTAATGCTATGTCCATCCTTGTATGTTGTTTTTTGTGTTGACAATATCTGATGAAATAGTTAGTTGTAATCCTGGTTAAAAGTTTTTTATTTTATTTTTTTTTTTACATGTTGCACTTTCGTACCGATCCATAAAGGATCATAACAGTAGAAGCGGGGCAAACCGCAGCATTGGAAGTTAACCACAGACGGTGAGTGTTTTTTTCTTGACATTAATGTTTTTACCTTATCCAGCCTGTTTCATGCTAACTATAATTATGTATAACAATAAATAAATAAGTCCCACGCCGTTATCGTGGCTCACGAGTGGATCGTAGCTGTTGCCGCCCTAGCTAGCTCGCATCACGGTTTAAAAAAAAAAAAAAAAAAAAAAAAAATTGGCGTACATGTTGCACTGTCGTGTTAACTATTACAAGTGCTTTTATTTATTTTTTTTAGATTATGCTTCCACACCGACGGAGCCCACCTCCCACGATATGAGCACCCCGGCTTCTCCTGCTACGGATCTAGATCATCCGGCACCAGAACCAAGTCCAGCTCGCTCACAGTTTGGCACATCTCCGTCAACACTTTCACGCACAGGTAAAGCCCATTAGTCAAATAATATAATTATATTATATTGTAATAATGTAATACTCACGGTACAGTTTATTGTTTCATGTAAAGCACATCAAAAAAGTCCAGCAATGCAATTGCATATTTAATCACAGGTATGGAAAAGCTAATGAGCTGTTGTAGCACAAAACTCATTATTTGAAAGTCGGCGTGCTTCATTTTCATGATTCATTTGAGCCTACTGTATAAATGCATTCAGAATTTTTTCCATCCATCCATCTTCTACCGCTTCTCCACGTCACGGAGGCAGCAGTTCAAGCAGAGAAGCCCAGACTTCCCTCTCCCCAGCCACCTGCTCCAGCTCTTCAGAGATGATAGACCAGCTGGGTCTCTCCACCATAGAATTTGGGTCACCTCTAGAATTGTTTGACCACCATAAAAAGCTAGGCATTTGAAACATAAACCCAGCTTTTACTAAATGTATTGTACAAATACACAGTTGTGATACTCATAAAAAAAAAGTAATTTTTTCAAACCCAGCACTTGACTTTCACCAGTGTGTGTCCCTTGTACAGGTACATCTCAAAATAACTGCAATGTCATGGTACAGTGTGTTTTTTGTGACTCACAAAAGACAGTGAAAGTCATATAAGATGGTATCTGTCATAACCTTGACAATCCATATGGGTTTTATGTCAGGAGAGTTTCCTGGCCAAATCAAACACAGTGATGCCTTGTCCATTACACCAGGTTTTGATTGTTTAGGCACTGTGGGGCGATGGTCACTCCAGCTGGAAAATGAAATCCGTTTCTCCATAAATCCTCATACTTTTGAGAACACTCCTCTTTTTTTAATATCTATTTTTAACATAACCATCGATTTTTCAAGAAAAGTAATTTTGGATATTCATGCGCTGTGAGCCAATAAATGAATAAAATGTAACAATACTTCACTGTCTGATTAATGATTCTGTATAATATATGGGTCTCACTTTCTGACATGTGTCCAAAAATATGTAACTTTTGTATTAATTTTTGGGGATGTACTGCTACATGTTTTGAGGTTGATTTTACTGACACCAGCTCACATTTCTGTCTTGTAGGTAAGAGGAAGCGGAGCAACACAAAACAAGACCTTTCAACTATTTTTGCATCGATGCAAGAAGCAGAAAGGGAACAGCACCATGAACAGATGGAGCTTCAGCGGGAACAGCACTGTGAGCAGAGGGAGCTCCAGCGGCAACAGTTGGAACTCAATTCACTGCTTGTGGATGAGGTCCGTCAGTCCAGGGAAGCCGAAGTTGCTGTACGAAGGGAGGAAATTGCGCAGAATGCTGCCCTCAATAACACTCTCATGGCAGTCTTTGAAACCCTCGCACAGCGTGTGTGACCCGTTTTCCCAACCATTATTATGTATATACTGTACATTAATCAATGACCAGTGTTAATAACGTTGAATAAACCCGTGACTGTTGACATCATGTGTTGTCTGTTACTACTAAGTTTTACACTGTCTTAAAACCCTTAAAAAGGTTGGGAAAAATTTGTCATTGCAGTGTGTTATGGAGTCCAATAACTGTCGACATATACATTAAAAGCCAGCCACTACTGACCAAGCTTTATATCCATGTGCAACAACAGGGATACCTAATATTTTAAGTTCTGTATTTGGAAATGTTCATATTGCCAACCCAGGTAATGGTTTTATCTGCACAAAATATTCAACTTAGCCATTGTAAGGACGGGTGAATGTGGGGTGTACAGCAACAACTGTTTTGGTGCGCCTCACCCAATTCTGTACTCAGCATTAACAAGTACACTTTAAAGAAAATGTGGACTTGTAATTTTGTAAGATATTTTTTATTAGATGGCTGTCCCAGTACTTGTAACTGTGATATTAAAGATCCACACGTCCACATTAAATATACGAAAAAATTGCGTCATTGCAATGGCACAAGGTTACATGAGATGAGTAATGCATAATAATACACAGCAGCCTCACCACCAAAATGATATTAAATAGCTCTTGGACTACTAATTGGTCCAGGGAAAATGGCGCAGCCTCAAGGGGAGTGTAGCACCGCCTCCAACTCCCTCAAAACCCCGCCTCCAACTCCCTCCTTCTCCCACCCATACTACAGTGAGCCTTGTGCTGTGGAAAACCACCAGAGCCGGAACAGGACTATTCGGTCCAAGGCCAAACGAGGCCTTTGGGTTCCAAGTGGAAAAGTGCCTTATGTTAGTCCTGCGTAGCCACAGGGTCCGTGTGTTTTTTTTTTTTTGGACTTATTTTGTACCCGTAGGTAGATTTGTTCTGCAGTCCGGTGACAAGCCACCAGCTGCCGGTCGCTGCGTGCGCAAGTGCCCCTTAACTCCCTAACCTGCATGTTTTGACATGTGGGAGGAAACCGGAGAAATCCCAGAGTAAACCCACGCAAACACGGGGAGAACATGCAAACTCCACAGAGATCACTGTTGGCCGGGGGCAGGGATCGAACCCACGATCTCATGATCCCCGCGATCCCCCGGCCGAGAGTAAACTGTGCTGCCGCGGTGTTAACCACTGCGCCACCATGTTTGCATGCCCATTTCAACTTGGCTGATCAAGGGTGTCCTTGGGGTGATTAGGGCTGGGAACGATCCCCAATTTCCAGAATCGATTCAATTCCGATTCTTGAGATTCTGAATCGATTCGATTCGATCCCGATTCGATCCGATCCCAATTTAATCTGGGGAATTACCATTTTAATAGCCATTTTACTTCCCATGAAACAAAAATCTTCGAGACCTAATGCTGCAAATTGTACCAAGAATCTTCTAACTTTGTTAATACATAAATTATCACATATAGAACTGAGCCAAAATCAGTTACAATAATGCACTTTTTATTATTTAACTTATCATTTCATAAAGTGCTCACAGGTGCTTTCTTTAGTGCAAAAGGGTGTATCGTGTCAAGTTCACCACCCAGAGTAAGTAAACAAATTCAATGCATGAACCATACATTCATAATCTCATTGTATTTCAGTCCCTCCAGGATTTTGTCAGCTGTTTTTGTGATTGTTGTGGCCCAAAAAGCCTGGATTTGTGGGAGCTTTTCCAAAAAGTTATGGCACTTTGAGTTTTTTTGCACTCAAAGTTGTGTGAGGAAGTACAAATTTTAAAGCAGCTGCTTTTTCCATAGTTTACAGTGATGCTATTCTACGTAACACCACAAGAAAAGTACAGGATTGCCAAAAATTTCTTGTTAAACAGTGATTTATTTAGAATTAAATGCTCAGTAAAATTGTAAAAAAAAAAAATGACCAGTATTGTGTTCTTGCTGAGAACTTTAAAAAAAGAAATAAAAGAATTTGTCATTACAACAACTAAATTGCATTGAATGCATGTTAGTGTGGAGAAAGTGATGGCAGCACCTCCTTAAATCTTGAAGGTCTTCTTCTGTGCTGAAATCCACATGAAGCAGGAATGCTCCTCCACTGACGACCTCTGACCTTCAGAAGGTCTCAGTGAGGATGAAGCTTCCAGTCTTCACACATCTGAAGGCAGATAAAAAGAATAGATTTCACAGTAAAATTAACATTCATATTTTTAGATCGCCACACCACAGTAGGGTTTAATAATTTAGGGGTTTTTTTTATATTTTAACTACAAATTAACTTTCAATGTTGGAAAAGGGTTTCAGTTCATTTCCTGAGAAGGTTTGTTCATTTCAATTTAGTTCTACTGAGTAAAAATAGCTTGTTGTACTGCAGCCTTTATTAATTTTATTGTGATTTATTCTCTTCACATCGCTTAAGTGGCAGAAGTCCATAATCTCATAAAATATACCTTAATTCTGCATTTATTCACAGCGCTTAACCAACAGTTCTCTCTGTGTCCATAGTTTGTAAAAGAAACCATCATCATGCCGGATAAATTATTAACTGACGACACAAACGTTAAAAGAAACAAATATTATACTTACAGTCTCAGCAGCTCCAAGTCTCTAATTCACGGGTTTCAGTCTCCGCATTTTCCGTTTATCAGTCGTCAACTTTATGTTCCAACACAGCGCTGCATGGAGTAAAAGTCCGTTTATCCCCGCTTTATGAAAAATATTAAGAAGCTGTTGAGGACAGTCTTTACGGTGACTTTTGCTGCTAAATTAAGAGACGCACATTATTATCTCCGCGTCATGTAAACACAAAAGACGTGTGCCCGCGCCGCAGGGAACACAGAAGTTTTATTTATGAAAAATATTCAGAAGCTGTTGAGGACAATCTTTATGGTGACTTTTGTTGCTAAATTAAGAGACGCATGTTATTATCTCCGCTCGTGTAAACACGAAAGAGCACACTCGGCAGGAAACTCTTGCCGGATGAGAACCGTTTTAACACAAACAGAAGAAGAACTAGCATATCCGTTAGCTTGCTAGCTCCGTTAGCGCGTTGGTTGTTTATTGGTCTCGGCTGTTGTTGCTGGCTCACTGACCCGGTTTCGACCCGATTATACTCAGCAGACGTTCACAAACGTAAAAATATTATATTAAAACATATTAATATTAAAAGATCGATCCGCGGATTTTGTGGATCGATATCGGCTCAGTCAAACATGTATCGATCCATATCGATATATTGATCTTTTGAACCCACCCCTAGGGGTGATGTTCACAATCCTCATGTCATCCTTGGTCCAATCGAGCCACCATTTCTTTGGCCATCCTTGTAGCTTCTTCCTTCTTGGGTTGAGGCACGGGACTGTCCTTACCACCAAGTCCTCTTTGGTGCAGAGAACTTGTCCATATTATCGCAGCCATGTCTCTCACATCTTCCCAGTGATTGCTACCACTCCCATGCTTTCACACATCCTTGTTCTTCACATGATCGTACAGGGTCAGGCTAAGGCACCAGTGCAGCATACGTGTCTCCATTCTGTGGGGCATTTGCGCGTGTCTCATTCAAGGCCCAGCATTCACATCCCCTATAGAGTGACAGGGCAGACCATGGTCTTGTCGGTCTTTCGCTTGAGGCACACTGCCATCCAGCTATTACAGAGGACACCAGTCATCTGCCACCACTTGGCTGAGGCAGCGCTGACTTCAGCACAGGCCTTGGGGAGTGTACTGACATAGATGCTGAGCATCGAGCTGAGGTATTTGAAATGCAGGACCATGGTTTTGGGAGCAGTTCTCCTACAATTCTTGTCAAGCCACTACACATCAATGGTCCCTGCTCATTCATTAATCCACAGGAAATAATATATTGTGGTGACACAAAGGAGATGATACTCCACCCAGTACTTCAGGTGTTGGGGGTGCTAGCCAGGGGTGCCAGAGCACAGGGAGTATGTAGTAAAAGATGTGCCTTTCACCCCCACTGTGTATTCACACTTGGTAATAGGTTTGTAAATGTGTTTACCCTGCGTGCCAGAGGTGGGGAGAAAATGTATAAAGCAGATCTCTTTGGCACTCAGAGTTAGTCTGTTCTATGTTGGAGGAGAAAAAAACCTCTGTGTCATCAGCTCATGTCTCGTCTGCTTTCATCCTCCAAAATATCTCATTCTGGCCGATTTTATTAATTTTCTGTCCAGCAAAACCCCAGTCAGATCATGAAGCAGCACTGTTATGTCAGACCTAGAGACATGAAATGGAAAATGGACCGAGCACCACCACGGAAACACTCCCACTGGAGTTTCCCGCCGCTGCATGTGCCATTGCAGTCAGACTCCCGGACTTTTGGCTTCACGACCCGGCTGTATAGTTTATTCATGTGGAAGCCCAGTTCAACCTCCGCGGAGTTGTGGAAGACGACACAAAATACCACCATGTGGTGGCATCGCTGGACGTGCGCGCCACGCAGCACGCCATGAGTCTACTCTGAGCCCCGCCAACCCAAGGAAAATATGGCGCTCTCAAGTGACTGCTGCTGCGCCATTATACCCTTTCAGATGCAGAGAGGGCAGACAAGCTCCTCACCCGCTCGAAGCTAGGAGACAGATCAGCTGTGGACCTGACTGAGCGCATGCTTGCGTTGATGGGCACGGACGACGGATCTTTCCTTTTCGCCCACCTCTTCCTCAGAAACTTATGAACTTCTGCGAGAGCAATTCTCGTTAACTCACTGCTGCTGGCAACCAGGGATTACCGCATGCTGGCAGAGGAGGCAGACAGCATCATCCTGGCAAACAAGGCTTTCAGCGTTCAGGCAGTGAGACTGGGATCTCCGGCGGAGCCCAGCGAGGTCGAAGAGCCAATGGTGGTGGACAGGACGGCCACCTGAAGAAACAGGACCGGGACACTGTTTTTATCACTGCCATTTTGGCAAGGAAACAACATTGTCTGCCGCCGTGCCACTTCAAGAAGCCAGGAAATGGAACAGCCAGCGGTCAGTAGCAGTTGCGACCACTGGCAACAGGGAGAAGCTGCTTTTCATCACAGACACACATTCGGGGAGACATTTTCTGGTAGACTCTGGCTCCCAGAAGACCCTCATTTTGCCAGTCAGTGCAAACAGGCTGGCAGAAGGCTGTGGGCCATCTTTAACGGCCACAAACGGATCCCACATCAGGACGTTTTGAGAAAGGACAGTGACTATATGTTTACCTGGACGCAATTACCAGTGGGACTTTGTGGTAGCTGCATGTTCGGTCCCCATCCTAGGTGCTGATTTTCTGTGTGCTCATGGACTACTTGTTGATGTTGCCAACAGGCATTTAGTGGACACTGTATCTTTTTCCTCCTTGCCCTGCACAGCTCGGGAAGTTGGGCCACCAACACACAAACATTCTAGCTCCAGGGGGTAAGTACCAGTGTTTGCATTCCGAGTTCCCAGCACTCACGGTGTCCACTTTTTCTGCTATGGTAACCAAGCACAGGGTCAAGCATTTTACCACCACAAAAGGTCCGCCTGTGTCCGCCTGGATGCGGCGAAACTGACCATCACGCACAAAGAGTTTGCCAACTTAGAACACTTAGGCACTGTTAGGCGCACCAAGAGCCCTTGGGCATCCCTGCTGCACATGGTGCCCAAATCTGATGGGTCATGGCGGTCGTGCGATGACTTCCGATGTTTAAACACCACAGAACACAATCGTTACCCCATCCCGCACATCCAGGACTTTTCCGTGCACCTGGCCGGGATGCGCATTTTTTCAAAAGTGGATCTGGTCCGCGGTTGCCACCAGGTCCCGGTGCATGCAGAGGATGTCCCCAAAAAGGCAGTAATAACTCCCTTCGGTCTTTCTGAGTTTTTGCACATGCCTTTCGGGTTAAATGGCGCAGCACAAACTTTCCAAAGGATGATGAACGTGGTGCTCCGTGACTTGCCATTTGTTTTCGTCTACTTGGACGACATTTTGGTGGCTAGCGCGTCAGAGGAGGAGCACCTCGCCCATCTCAAGTTTTCCAACGTTTGGAAGTGTACAGGCTGATTGTTAACCCAGCGAAGTGTCAGTTCGGGCTGCCGGTAATCGACGTTTTGGGCCACCGCATCTTGCCAGATGGCACAATCCCACTGCCAGATAAAGTGTGCGCCGTGTCGGATTTTCCGCATCCACAGACAGTGAGGGCACTGCAGGAATTTTTGGGGATGGTCCATTGTTACAACCGCTTCCTCCCCTGCACAGCCCAGCTGCTGCAGCCGCTCTACGGAGTGCTCAAGAAAAAGAAAACCGCAGATAGCATCGAGTGGACCCCCAAGCGGATCCAGGTGTTCACAAATGCCAAAATGACGCTCGCTGAAGCAGCTTTGCTGGCCCACAAAGCCCCGGCAGCACATATAGCGCTCACCACAGACGCGTCTGACGTCGGGGTAGAAGCTGTAGTGGAGCAGTACGTCTCTGGTTCATGACAGCCCTTTGCCTTTGTCAGCCGTACTTTGCGCAACAACGAGCGTAAGTATAGCGCTTTCAAAAGAGAGTTGCTGGCTCTCCACCTCGCTACACGTCATTTTCAGTTCTGGCTCGAGGGTCGCGAGTTTACCGCGTTTGTCGATCATAAGCCACTGACCTACGCAATGTCCAAAGTTTTGGAACTGTGGTCAGCTCAGCAACAACAACACTTGGCCACAATTTCAGAGTTCACGACCGACATCCAACATGTAGCCGGTAAATTGAACATTGTGGCAGACTGCTTGTCACGCGCGTTGGTCTCTCCGGTATACATGGGCATCGATTTTTCCACAATGGCCGCTGACCAAACCGGGGACGCAGACATTTGCGCACTCCAGTCGGCAGCTACTGGATTTAAACTTGAGAGCAGGGTGGTACAAGAAGGGTGCCACCCCCCTTGCTCTGCGACATCTCCATCGGCCACGCCCACCACGTGGTTCCGAGCTCCTGGCGCCACCATGTTTTCGAATCCGTCCACTCCCTTTCACATCCTGGCTTGCGAGCATCAGTTAAACTAGTGGGGTCCAAATTCATTTGGCTTCACTTACGCAGAGATGTGAAAGAATGGGCTGCAGCTTGTGTTGCATGCCAATGAGCTAAGGCGCACAAGCACACCAAAGCCCCCCTTGAGCCTTTTCAAATTCCAGTCAGAAGGTTCGACCATGAACACGTGGACTCAGTGGGTCCCCTTCCACCGTTGCAGGGGTTCACACACCTTTTAGCAATTGTGGACCACACTATGCGTTGGCCAGAGGTGGTTCCGCTGAGTTCCACCATGTCGGCCGAGGTAGCCAGCGCATTTTTATCATCTTGGGTTGCACGGTTCAGATCCCCATTGCAAATCACTTCCGACAGGGGTCCGTAATTTGTTTTGGAACTTTAGTCCACGATGGCTGACAGTCTGGGGGTCAAAATCCACCACACTACCGCATGCAACCCATAGGCTAACAGTTTGTGTGAGCGTTTTCACAGGTCACTTAAAGCAGCGCTCAGAGCCTCACTAGCAGATGCAAATTGGGTCGACTGCCTGCCTTGGGTTCTATTGGGGCTCAAGCTCAAGCTCCCTGGCCCAGGCGCCTTCCTACAGTGGCTCCGCAGGTTAGCGTTCCCTTGACAGAGGACTGTTTTCAGGAAACTAATTTTTTCTCTTCCCCACCGTTTCCTCCTCCAGAGACCAAGCCTTTCTCCTACCTGCCTTAACAGGAAGGTGCTTCGACTGGCCCACATTACAGCCACTACAGGTGCTTGCTCAAGCCCAAAGGTCCGGAGGGTTAGGACCCCTTCTGGGTGTTCGGGAGGTGGGGGGGGGGGTGTTGTGTGGTGACACAAAGGAGATTATACTCCACCCAGTACTTCAGGTCCCCAACACCTGAACACCCAATACCTTGTAGCCAGGGGTGCCAGAGCACCGGGTGTATGCACTAAATAAAGATGTGCCTCTCACCCCCGCTGTGCCAGGCTCACACCTGAGGACGCAGGGGCGTAAATGTGTCAATGTGTATGTTGATGTGTGTTCACACTTGGTAACAGGTATGTAAATGTGTTTACCCTAAGTGCCAGAGGAGTGGAGAAAATGTATAAAGCAGATCTCGTTGCCACTCAGAGTTAGTCTGTTCTGTGTTGGAGGAGAAATAAACCTCTGTTGTCAGCTCATGTCTCGTCTGCTTTCATCCTCCAAAATATCATCTCATTCTGGCTGATTTTATTAATTTTCTGTCCAGTAAAACCCCAGTCAGATCATGAAGCAGCACTGTTATGTCGGTAAAATGGGAGCCAAGGATGAGACTGAATGTTGAACTGAGCACAACTCTATTATAGACTCACTTGTATAATACAAGGCGCTGCCGTCAGGCTGAGAGGAGGTCAAGAGATCGTCCCTCTTCCACACTGCCCTCTTATACTCTGGGTGGTGGCGGAACCACAAAGTTGGAGCCAACACCCATGTCACATAATAATATGCCCTAAGAACAATACATTTCCCTCCCTTCAGAATGGTCCAAAACATACAATCGAGACCCTCCCAAATTTGGAACCCAAATTATGCACCAAGACTAAACAG
The DNA here is from genome assembly GCA_020510985.1 of Pholidichthys leucotaenia. Taxonomy (NCBI): domain Eukaryota; kingdom Metazoa; phylum Chordata; class Actinopteri; order Cichliformes; family Pholidichthyidae; genus Pholidichthys; species Pholidichthys leucotaenia. The sequence continues at coordinate 293,325,093 of CM035848.1, forward strand.
AAATCTACCAAGGCCTAAAACATACACACAAAACAACAAAAGCTGGGGGGGGGGGAGAGACAGGTGGGCTACTGTTCTACCGTCTCTGCTAAAATGTAGTCCATTAAACATAAAATTGCCATGTTCCTAACATAAACAACATAAAACACCAAAACAATCCCCTTAACAAAACTAATATGCCAGGTGATTATTCCCCATTTCCACCTCTTACAACAAACACATCACCCCAAACATCAGTCTGCCCCAGTAGAGGAACCACCTCCCCCCAGAAAACTGTCAGACGGTTCCCGTCCAGAGCACCTTCTTTTCTTCGTGCCCGGGGATGACTCGCGTCAAAGCCCAAACACCTCCTTCTCTTCTTGTGTGCACCGCAGCTTGTTGGGATGCCTCCAGGAGCCATCAGACAGCTGAAGGTAGCCAACCTCCCTAATAGCCACCACCTGCAGCCACCCCTGGTTATCCTGTCATTTGTGTTTGCCTCAAACACCTCTTGACCGGGCCGCCCCTCTGGGTCGGACCACATCAGCGACCCCCAGAGGAGCTTGACTTGGCTTCCAGTGTCCCTGTGTGGCACGTCGTTTTACCGTACCAGCCGGTCCTGCCCTGCTCGCTTTCATTTTCGCCATTGGCGAAGCCGTTGTGACCCCTCGCTCCTCAGTACCTTCCAGCCGAATTCCAGGAAAGAATGGGCCCTCCACTTGGTTCCACCCACCGTCACGGGCGTTCCACCGTGCTGCCCAGTTCCCTCAACTAGGGTTACTTGGGCGCTGGCACCGGGACCCTCCCGCGATGGCCCTGGGTGGAATTGGTCCTGCTCATTGTCCAGATTACTAGGCAAAGGTTCGTCCCACACAGCTCCGTCCATCATTCGCAGAACCGGCCAGTCCCACAGACCACAGCTGACCACTCTTCTCCCACCCGAGACCATGAGAAGGAACTCCACAAGGTTGCACAATCCAACACCAATCTCACCGCTCCCGTGTCAACCAGCAACGGCACTGTCACCCCATCCAGTTCCATCATACAGAAAGAACAACCGTTGTCACCTGGGAATACACTGCAAACAGCTGTGGGAGGTGAAGTGGGGAGATCCTCCATGTATCTCGGATCCCCTCGCTCGAACCTGTAACATGCCCTGGTGAAATGATGCAAGAGTCCACACGTGCAACAGCGTCGTCCTCTTGCCGGGCACCCTCTAGCCTTATAACAGTGCTTGGTGGACCCACAACCCAAACACCTGGGTGATTCCGGGCCAGACCTTATCTTTACAGCATTAGTACATTCTTCATCTTTCGCGCCACTGTTGCTGTCCAAGTTCACTGCTTGTGACGTCGACTGTGGTTCAAAATGGTGATGTGCCGCTCTCTCACCGAGCTCCCATGATCGTTTGTCTGCTGCTTCACACTGCTGAGCTATCTCGTCAGCCATGGCTAATGTCAGTTCGCCGGAGTGCGTGAGGAGCCTTGACTGTGCCGCAGAGCAAAGCGTGTGCTCTGCCAACTGGTCGTGGACCATCTCTTCCTCCATGCTCCAAACTGGCAGTCCTTGGCAGGTCTGCAACACACATTGCACTGACTCACCAGACCGCTGGTGGAGCTGCCGAAACAATCCTCCAGATGATGACGTTCTCAGGGGCATGAAAATTATGCACCATTAGCTCCACCACTTCTTCAAAACCATCACCCTTGCCTAAGGTACTAAGGACACGTTGTCCTTCCATTCCCAAGTTGTGAACCAACAGTGCTCATGCCTGCAACTTCTCCAGTCTTCCAAGGTCCAATGCCACTACATAACTTAGAAAAGTGGTGAACCACCTCTCCCAAGGGACGGGCGGCTCATCGGGAAACTACAGAAATGGCTGAATTGAAGCAACCCCCACGTCCATACTTTTACCCTCATCGCCAAATGTTATGTCGGTAAAACGGGAGCCAAGGATGAGACTGAATGTTGAACTGAACACGACTTTATTATAGACTCACTTGTATAATACAAGGCACTGCCGTCAGGTTGAGAGGAGGTCAAGAGACCATCCCTCTTCCACACAGCCCTCTTATACTCCGGGTGGCGGCGGAACCAGAAAGGTGGAGCCACCACCCGTGTCACACAATAATATGCCCTAAGAACAACACAACAAGCACCACCAGGGACTTTATAAGAAGAAGCCATCTCTATCATCATTCAGTCCATACAGCCAATCATGTACAGTAGAACGAAATTACATTTCTAGATGTTAATCACATCTAGAATCAGAGGGGTCGCTGCCACAAACAACTTCTCCTTCCCCCATTGTATTACGTTGAGCACCAAGCTAGAAGGTGGGAAGTACCATTTTTATGTGGTCTTTGGTATGACCCGGCCGGGACTTGAACCCCCAACCTCCTGGTTGTGGGGCAGATGCTCTATCAACTAGGCCACCACTCTGGCTGTTTGTTGAAATCTTTGGTCACCACCTGGTTCATTAATCCACGGTAGATGATCTATCTTGCACCATTCTGGCTTTTTTTGTTATATTTTGTCCATGACAGCCAAATGGCGTACAAGCATGACAGATACAGAAGCATTCACACATTTTTCTAATTAAGTTGACCTCACACTGGCAGATGCAGACCAACAGAACATTCCACTAGCCTTTAGCTTAGCTGGGAGTGCAGGTCTATTTTTATGGTTATTTTCTATATTTTATATCCAATCCCACTTGACATCCCTGTTCTCCATCAGCTCATTGACCAACACATTGACCATATATATATATATATATATCACTTTTACACATTAATTCATGTTACTATAGTTTATTATGCTCTGACCATGTCGCTCCTTCAACCAGTTGTTAGCAGGTAACCTCTGCTGCAAATGGCAGCCAACTCATTCAGGGTCGTTTCTGTGCTCAGCATACCCCAGAGTCTGATGTGATATGCTACTGACCACTTAAACCACACACACCCCTATCTCTTCAATAAAAATATGCACATGGTGATAAGCACTCCAGTTATAGGCATGATTAACATCATAGATAAGAGCGATGTAGTTTCCACATCCCAAAAGCCAGTTTTGAAAGCCAGGGATCAGACTGCGAAGGTCTCTGCCTTTGCCTGCCACCTGATCCGCATAGCACCGGACCCCCATGGTCCCTCCTGCAGGTGGTGAGCCCACTGGAGGCCGGACCCATGTAACTGCTTCGGGCTGAGCCTGGCCGGGTTACATGGGCAAAAACCCGGCCACCAGGCACTAGCCACTGAGCCCCTCCACTAGACCTGGCTCCAGGCCAGGGCCCCAGTAACCGCATACCGGGCAGGGTACAATGAATCCTTGATTTTTTGTTCATCATGGGAGTCTATTGGATCACTCTTAGTCTGGCCCTTTACCCAGGACCAGTTTGTCTTGGGATACCCTACCAGAGGCAAATTGCCCCTGACAACATAGCCCCTGGGATCACTAGGGCACGCAAACCACCCACCACGATGAGGTGGCAATCAATGAGGGGGATCGCTACCATGAGATCGTGGATACAAGTGGCTGAAATAAGCTTTCTCCGTAGGATTGCTGGACTCACCCTTAGCGATAGGGTGAGGAGCTCGGTCATCTGGGAGAGGCTCAGAGTAGAAGTGCTGCTCTTCCACATCAAAAGGAGCTAGTTGAGGTGGTTTGGGCATCTGATCAGGATGCCTCCTGGACACCTCCCACTTGAGGTATTTTGGAAACGTCCAACAGCGAAGAGACCACGGGGCAGACCCAGGACACACTGGAGAGACTACGTCTTCCAGCTGGCCTGGGAACGTCTTGGTATCCTCTCTGAAGAGCTGGAGCAGGTGGCCGGGGAGAGGGAAGTTTGGGCTTCTCTGCTTGACCTGCTTCCTCCATGACCCTGACCTCCAGAAAAGCGGCAGAAGATGGATGGATAGGATGGAAATGTAGTTTCAGTTTACTGTGTATAGTTTGCTGTGTAGAGACTTTTCTTCTTCTTTTAATGCTTTATTTGGGCTTTTATATTCTCGTATTCAGCAAATTTTACTTTAGTTACCTCAGACTGTGTTCACTACCACAGCCAGTTACCCTCAATATGACACCGGCCACATCAACTACAGAACTCACAAATGATGAAAGAGTGAGGGTGGGGAGAAGTAAGGCCCAATTGCATTGAAAGCAATAAGCACAAAAATGGCCCATTTTTGAGGAAGGCTTCAGTTCCTTCAATTGGGGGTTAGACGCTGCTGCAATATGGAAAATCTTTTGTGCTTTGACCCCAGCATGCTACAGACATTTCATTAACACCTCTGGGAAATGTGTCTACATGTAGAACTAGAGGACACTCAGAAGAGCTCCGCCAAGACCTGATCTCTCAGAATGTTGGTTTGTTTGCTTGTCTGTCTGTCTGATAGCAGGATTACACAAAAACTATAGGACGAATTTGAAATTTTCAGAGGTGGCCTTTGGCCTATAAATGAAACTGTTACATTTTGGAGGTGATCTGGGTCAGAATGTGGATTCTGGATCACTTTTTATCCCACACTGGATGAAGCCCAAAGGGGTCAAAGAGCCCTTTGGGTGAAGACCGAAGGGGGGGTTTATGTTATAGGTCAGTCAGTCAGTCCATCCATCCGTCTGTCCCACTTTTGTGAAATCAACTCCTCCTACAGCGTTGGTCCAATTGTTTTGAAACTTGGTACCATGGTTTGATATACACTGGTGATGGGCATATTGCACTCTCATCGGATGACTGAGGTCAGATTTTCCCTAAATCTTCTAAATACAAGTAACTACTGAAACAAATGATGTATGCTTTTCAAATTGATGCAGTAGTTGTATCTAATATACATCTTGGACCGTTTACACCCTGACCTGACTATGGGTTTGTGGACAAAAGGTCAAAGTTCAAAGATAACATTGCAGTTGCATTATGGTAAATGCTACATTTACGATTACTATAAAATGAGTAAAGCTAGGGCCACCGGTTCACCTTGGGATCCTGACCTCTGACTATAGGTTTGGGGATTAACATACCCTATGTCTTACAAGTAAAGTTCAGGTCACCAAACTTGGTGTACAGGTTCACCCTGTGACCCTAAAGTGTGACCATGGTTTTTGGACTGTATGGTCAAAGGTCAACATCAAAATGGCTTATAAGCTATATCTCAACAGCAAAGAAAGCTACGGTCACCAAACCTGGTATACAGGTTCACCTTGGGATTCTGACCTCTGACTATTGGTTTGGGGTCAGAAGGTCAAAGGTCAAAGGTCAAGGCTAGCATTCCATTTGCACTATTACTATAAAATGAGTAAAGCTAGGGCCACCAAACGTGGTACACAGGTTCACCCTCTGACCCTGAAATGTGACTCTGGTTTTGGTATTGCAAGATCAAAGGTCAACATCAATATGGCTTATAAACTATATCTCAACAACAAAGAAAGCTAGGGTCACCAAACCTAGTACACAGGTTCACTCTGAGACCATGACCTCTGACTACAGATTTGGGGTCAAAAGGTCAAAGGTCAAGGTCGGCACTCCCAATGCTCTCTGACTATATGTTTAAAGCTCTCTAGGGTCACCAAACTTGCTAAACACGTTCACCCCAAGATCCTGACCTACAACTATGGGTTGTATACTTTGTTGTATATATACATATGTATATATGGGCTTATCATAATTTGGTTCTGCCACAGTAATTATATTGAAAACGGAGGTGGGGATGTTGCACTCACCTCAAAGTGTTCTTGTTCAATTTCTTTAACATTGCAAGAAAGGGCCTTAGCAGAGGTATGCACTCTCTTAAGGTTCACACCAAATGCGAATGGGCAAATTTTTCATGCGGCACGATTACATGATAACTCAATGTAAACATGCGAACAGACATGAATTCCCTTTCTGAGAGAAATGCAGACAGACAATGTTGCCTTTTATAACTTCTGCAGCTGTGTTCAACCTGCTGTGGAAATTCCCAAAATGACATCATGCTTAGGTTTGCATTATCCGGCGGAAAGCTCACCTGAAAAAGTTGTCCCTTCCTCCAAAACTTCACAAGATGATGGGTGTTTCCATTGCTAGCTTGCTAGCCTTGTTTAGCATGTTCATGGCAGGAATCCATGGGTAAATAACTCCAAAATCCCAATTCAGCTGAAGAGCTCCCGGTCCTCCTGTCTCCAGGTGAATGAGTCTCATTTTCAAACTAGTTTACTCTGCAATGGTGATGCTTCTACTCCGGTGACAGCAGAATCTCAAAGCTAGCAGCTAGCTAGCCTCAGATGCAAACGTGTGAATGCGCAATTTCGCGTGTACTCGCCTCTTTCCATTGACTTTGTATGTATTTGCACCACCTGTTCGCGTTTGGTCTGAACACACCTTTAGAGTAGTTTCTATTTCTCTGCATACCTCCGTAGGATGTGTAGCCCAAGGGCCACCTCTGGTGAAAATTTTATCAAAATCCATCCAGTAGTTTTTGTGTAATCTGACACAGACATATTCATTACCTTCTTGGTAGAGGTAAAAAGTGCAAAATAAGGTCAGATTTAAATGCAACCTGTGCATTTCATTGAATTTCAGTTGTTTTGGTTACGTACCATCTGTGATGTATCTAAAGAAACGATGGAACGAGTTTCTTCTGGGGGGCACTCGAGGGCACGAGAGACATTAGTTCCTCCTGGTGAAAAACAAATAAAAGAGTATGCTGTGCTACAATCATTACACTACAGGATCTCGAGTAGTAGGCAGTAGTGATGTGTCATAATATAACATTCACGATAATCCCGGCATAAACTTCATCCTGGGCAATACTGGAATATTCTTACATGGCTGTGTAATAATGTTACTCTGCTACACTACTTAAAAGAGGATTGTCCTGTGTGGAAATATTTTGGTTTTCAGATTGTCTGGTTTCAAGCTGCTGCAATGTAAAAATGATGTGCAGCAGTGTGAAAATTCATCCAGAAACTTCTTGGCATATCAACTTTTCACACCCCTCCAGAGCAAAGTTTCCAGGGTAGAGTCATAGCTTTCACTCTGCTTCAGGTCAAATTTATTCAGCCACTTAGAGCGTTAGAAATCCTGAGGGGAGGTCTGAGCAACGTTTAACATGGGCAAGCTGGTGCAGCATACAAACCACCACACCTAGAGGAGGTGCTTTGTTGTGTTGCAGTATTTGACAAATCTAAAAGTGAGTTACTGTTTATGAACTGAAGAAATGGAGTTTATCAAGTCTGATTTCAAACAGCAACTGGCTGAGAAAATTAAGGTACTCAACACACTACAATCCTCACATAAAAATCCACCATCAGTTACTGTAATTATACAGTAGATTATTAGAACACAGCTGAAGCAGAGTGATACATATGAAGTGTCCAAGTTCAAATATCGAGGAATATAGCAACTGCTGGAACCCCAATTATGACAAATAAATTGCTTGGATGGAACAAGCTGTTGTAGCATGTACATCACGTGGAAGAGACTTTGATTTCATAACTCACCTCCATATGGTATCAAACAAACATCGTGTTTGCATGCCAGCTCCACGATTTTCACTACATTGTTGTGACAGTCTGCAAAAACACAGATCATTTCATAAAACAGTGCTTTTCATAAAGAACATGCTTTTCATTTACCATCTGAAATTCCATCTATATATAAGAGGTGCACACACTGTGAGCATGACAAACGATGACATGTTAATCGATGTACATAAATTCCTAACGCTTCAGCAGGGTGGCCTCCAGAGAAGCAGGACATCTTCTGAGTTGCCTCCAGCTTTGTTTTCAGATGCAGTTGGGCTCCATGAAGCTACACTCTCTTGCGTTGGTGTATTGAATGAATACAGCACATTTCACCTATCACAAAAGCCTACATCCATTCACAATCACATGATGAAGACCCCGGAGAGACTGCTCCTTGCTCACATGAATGAATGAATGAATGAATCTTTATTTCGGATAGTACAGGTTAAAAGAAACTGAATAATATAACAAAGGGGGAAAGAAAATCCAACAAGGTCAAATTAGACAATAACTCCTCTGATTATACAGTTCAACATAAGTTATCCGAAATGGGTGATGGCTGAAGCCACAGCTTATATTTCCCACCCATATTCCGTCCAAGAATTCAAAAGGAAAAAAGAAAAACAAGACAAGAGCGATTACAATTCAAAAACAAAGCTAAGACAAAATGTGACAGAAAAAAAACTAAGTTACAACACAGCACAGGCTAAATATGACAATCCTTATGTGATTTTACATGTCATCTTGTATATATGTTTGGAGTATTTCTTCCTTTAGTTTTTGTTTAAATTGTCCAAGCGTTGTACATGATTTTAATTCAGGTCCAAAATCGTTCCATAATCTGACTCCTTGCACTGAAACACAGTGTTGCTTGGTGGTTGTTCTCACTGAAGGTTTTTGAAATATACATGTTCCTCTAAAATGATATCGTTTCTCCCTTATTTGGAACAACTTTTGGATATTTGCGGGCAGTGATAGATTCTTCACTTTAAACATTATTATTGCAGTTTTAAAGTCAACCAGATCTTTCAACTTGAGAGCTTTTAATTTAAGAAAAAGTGGGTTTGTTGGTTCCCTGTAAGCTGCTTTGTTTATTATTCTAATAGCTCTCTTCTGAAGCATAAAGAGTGGATATATGTTTGTTTTATATGTATTTCCCCATACTTCATTACAATGGGTCATGTATGGGAGTATTAATGAATGATACAAGGTATATAGTGTGGGTTGATTCAGCAAATATTTCACTCTGTGTAACATTGCAATTGATTTGGATATTTTACCTTTAATATAATTAATATGTGACTTCCAACACAGTTTATTATCAATTATTACTCCAAGAAATTTAGTTTCAGATACCCTTTCAATCTCTACACCATTTACACTGAGTTTAGATACTGAGTTGTTGTGATGGTTGTTAAAGACTATAAATTTTGTCTTACTTAAATTGAGCGTTAATTTGTTTGAATCAAACCACAGTTTAAGCTTTCCTAATTCCTTTCCGAGTGTATCCAGAAGTTGTTCCAAATTGCTTCCACTGCATAATAGATTAGTGTCATCGGCAAACAATATTAAGTCCATTTTTTCTGAAACTTTACATATATCATTTATATACATATTGAATAATAATGGCCCCAAAACTGAACCCTGTGGGACTCCACAAGTAACCTTCAGTAACTGAGTTGTTGATACCAACACATACATATTGATATCTATTCTTTAAGTAACTACTTAACCAGGACAGTGCTACCCCCCTAATACCACTATTTTGTAGTTTCTTTAATAATAAATTATGATCCACTGTATCAAATGCTTTTTTAAGATCCAGGAATACCCCAACTGAATACTCTATTTTCAATGGCAGTTGATGTGGGGAGCCTTGAATAACGAAACTGAATTGCATTTAATTCAAGTTTATTTCAAGCAACCATTCCCACAGTCTGCTCTCATTCTTGAGCAGCGAACAAAGAGGAGGAAACACACCAAAGTCCTCGCCTTTAAACATTCTCACATGAAGAAATCTCCCTCGCAGGGGAGGTCACACATCTCCATCATAATCCCTTTATTCACATTCATAATCCCTTTATTTACATTACTCCCCCCTCTCTCCTCTCGAGCCTCCGAGGTCAGGGAGTCTACTGTCCACACCTATTGTCTTCTCTCGCTGTCCACCGCAGGTGTCCTAGACTGCGTCTCGTGTCCTAGACTCTGCGTCTCCTTCATCGTGAGGTTAAATCACATATGTGCTGTCAGCATATCTCTCATATGTCCAACATGTACATGCACAACTACACAGCCATATAACCCCCCCCCCCAAACAATGAAGAACAGACTATTCCCTAAAATTCAATAACATGTTACTGACTACTGTATAATCAACATCAACATTCAGTCTGTGCGCCGCCTGGGCTTCAACCGTCTGCCGAATCTGCTGTGAGTTGGCCCCGCTTTGCCTGCGGCGCCTTTCTGCTCCGGCTCTGTTGACTGAGGGAGAGAGTGATTATTTGCCCCCTGCGGGGGCCTGCCTCGTCAAGGTGCCCTTGCGACCGGTACAGACCCGTCCTTCATGACAAAAGCAGGTTTTAGTCTGTCAATACTGACTGTCTCTTTTCTGTCTCCAAAATCTAGCACAAATTGCTTATCACCTGCCTCCAGCACTCGAAATGGCCCTTCGTAAGGTGGTTTGAGTGTTGCTTTTAGGGCTTCGCGCCTGACAAAAACGAACTCAGCATTTTTCAAAGCTTTGGGAACGAAAACTCGTGGAAAAGCGTGATGAACCGGGCCCGGAAGCGTGTCTGCTCCTGTGCCAACTAATGGTCCCAGAGCCGGGAGAGGTGGGGGTTCCGGGTGCTCTGGTAAAAACTCGCCTGGCAGCCTAAGAGGTTGTGCGAACACCAGCTCCGCTGGAGAGGCGTCTAAGTCCTCTTTGGGCGCAGAACGCAACCCTAATAAAACCCATGGTAGTTTATTTACCCAATCTGCATCCGTGAGCGACGCTCTGAGTGCTGCCTTCAAAGACCTATGAAAACGCTCGCATAAACCATTAGCCTGAGGGTGGTAAGCCGTAGTGCGGTGAATTTTGGCTCCCAAGCCGTTGGCCATCGCTGACGACAGCTCAGAGACTAATTGAGGCCCTCTATCGGACGTAATGTCCGACGGAACCCCGAAGCGCGCCACCCAAGCCGTTAAAAAAACGCGAGCCACCTCCGCGGCCGTGGTCGTCGCCAGCGGGACCACTTCCGGCCAACGTGTGGTTCGGTCCACCATTGTCAAAAGATGCGTGAACCCCTGTGATGCCGGTAGGGGGCCCACGAGGTCGACGTGCACGTGGTCGAACCTTCTGGCTGGAATGCGAAACGGTTCTAACGGGGCTCTTGTGTGCTTGTGAATTTTGGCCCGTTGACAGGACATGCAGGTTTTTGCCCTCTCCGAGAGTCGAAGCTGCTAGCGACCCCCGGTCTTGCCGTTTCCCGAACTCTTGAAGTTGCAGGGCGGCACGCACCTGCGTGCCCTATCAGCGAACCTCCGATGGTAAAAGCAGAGATCCTCTCCTCCGCTGTGTCGGGGCCGCGCCTCTGCCACCGGAACATTGGTTCCACCTCGTCGCGGCCGTGCTGTCGCCGTCGTCGGCCAGCCTGGGTCTGCCACCTCTGGCTCCCCGCTGTCTTGGGTCGCTGCTGTGGTTGTCTGCCCGCCGCAGGCGTCCAGAATCCCGTCTGCTTCCTGGGCCAGCTCCCGGAACTCCTCCGGGGTGTGACACTTCTTGCCGGCCAGCGTGCTTCTCGCATGCGTCGGGAGGTTGGAGAGGAAGATGAACTGGAAGAGGAAATCATCGTTGTCCGACCCTCTCAGCTGTATCATATCCTCCATCAGGGCGCTCGGCCTGTGTCCTCCTTGGTCCAGCAAAGACAGGATCCTCCTCGCCCTCACTTCGGCCGAGGGGGTGAAAAACTTAACGAGAGTGGATTTCAGCTTGTCGTACCTGCCGGTAGCGGGTGGCTGCTCCACCAAGCTCTGCACGCATCGAGATGTGTGGTTATCCAGTTTAGCGATGACATGGTGGAACTTAGTGTCATCCACCGTTACTCCTGCGAGCGCGAACTGCGACTCCGCTTGCAGGAACCACGACTGTGGGTTATCCTGCCAGAAATCAGGCAGCTTGACGGCCACTGCGCTCACCAGAACCGAACTCTGTGAGTCCGGGACCCTGAGACCTTCTCCGGTCATTCTCAACGTCGTCGGTCACCAATTGTGGGGAGCCTTGAATAACGAAACTGAATTGCATTTAATTCAAGTTTATTTCAAGCAACCATTCCCACAGTCTGCTCTCATTCTTGAGCAGCGAACAAAGAGGAGGAAACACACCAAAGTCCTCGCCTTTAAACATTCTCACATGAAGAAATCTCCCTTGCAGGGGAGGTCACATCTCCATCATAGTCCCTTTATTCACATTCATAATCCCTTTATTTACATTACTCCCCCCTCTCTCCTCTCGAGCCTCCGAGGTCAGGGAGTCTACTGTCCACACCTATTGTCTTCTCTCGCTGTCCACCGCAGTTGTCCTAGACTGCGTCTCGTGTCCTAGACTCTGCGTCTCCTTCATCGTGAGGTTAAATCACATATGTGCTGTCAGCATATCTCTCATATGTCCAACATGTACATGCACAACTACACAGCCATAGTTGATATTTTTTCTATAAATTCCATTAGAGCAAATGCAGTTGTCCTCTTGTGTCTGAACCCATATTGCTGCTCACACAATAAATTATTCTTCAGTATGAAGTTGTCAATTCTCTCATAGAATATTTTTTCAAGTATCTTGGAAAATTGCGGCAATAGTGAAATTGGTCTATAGTTTGAGAATTCCCCTCTGTCTCCCGTCACACACGTTCACATGAAGAAGACCCTGGAGAGACTGCTCCTTGCTCACATGATGAAGACCCTGGAGAGACTGCTCCTTGCTCACCTCCGTCCCCTGGTGGGACCAGCGATGGATCCACTCCAGTTCACCTACCAGCACGGCATTGGGGTGGAGGATGCAGTGATCTTCCTCCTTCACCGTTCTCTGTCCCACCTGGAGAAGCCCGAGAATGCGGTGAGGATCATGTTCTTTGACTTCTTCAATGCTTTCAACACCATTCAACCGATGATCCTGAAGGACAAGCTGCTGTGCGCAGGGGTGGACCAGCACCTGTCATCATGGATCCTGGACTACCTCACTAACCGGCCACAGTTTGTGAGAACCTGGGACTGTGTGTCCGACATGATCATCGGTAGCATGGGGGCCCCCCAGGGAACGGTTTTGGCTCCCTTCCTGTTTACCCTTTATACTGCGGACTTCTCACACAACACAACACACTGCCATCTACAGAAGTTCTCTGACGACTCTGCAATCATCGGCCTCATCTCCAATGGAGATGAAGCTGAGTACAGAGGACTTATCCAGGACTTTGTGGACTGGTGCCATAGGAACTGCCTCCAGATCAACATGAGGAAAACTAAGGAGCTGGTGGTGGACTGCCGCAGGCAAGGACAACCCCTCACAGCACCAGTAAACATACAGGGAACAGACATCGAGATGGTGACATCCTACAAGTACCTGGGTGTTCATCTGAACAATAAACTAGACTGGTCACACAATACCGACGCACTCTACAAGAAGGGACAGTGCAGGCTGTTCCTACTGAGGAGACTCAGGTCTTTTGGTGTACAAGGGGCGCTGCTGAAGACATTCTACGACACGGTGGTGGCATCAGCCATCACTTTTGGAGTGGTCTGCTGGGGCAGTGGCATTACAGCAGCCAATAGGAAGAGACTGAACAAACTGATCAAGAAAGCTAGCTCTGTCCTGGGGAAGCGCCCTGACCCAGTGGAGGAGATAGGAGAGAGAAGGATGGTGGCTAAACTGTCATCTCTGCTGGAGTCCGAGTCCCACCCTATGCAGGACATACTGAATGCACTGAGGAGCTCATTTAGCAGCAGACTACATCATCCTAGGTGGCAAACGAGAGGTTTCGCAGGTCCTTCCTACCTACGGCAGTCAGACTGTATAACCTAAGCAGGGCTGCTCGCAGAGATAGCAAAAAACGTGACGACCTAATAGTATTGAATGCAAAAGACGCAGTAGACTTACACAATGGTCCCCTCCAGTATATACAACTAGGACAGTATCGGTCGCTACGGAGGGTGACAATATGTATGGGTACATATTCATACTATGTAGGATAACTAAGTAGACGGTTATACTGTTTATTCCATCTTGCTACAATGCTCCGCACTTTGTATATATATATATTTATGTGTACGTATGTATATCCACTGCTCTTATTTATATCTTCCGTATCTTCTTAATTATTGCTCTGAGTGTTGCTATCCCTGTGCTGTTGCAATCCTGGAATTTCCCCATTGTGGGAAAGGCTTATTTCATCTTAATCAGCTAGTGAGTGGGGAAGGTAATGCACACCAAGCGCATCCATGGGCTTGGCTAGAAAGAGATTTAAGCACAAAAATGCTTGTTTTTGTGCATTTAGTCAACCATTTAAACACAGAGCACTGACTAACAGATGATGACTCAAGAAATGCTACAACTACTCCATATACAGTATATAGTTTGACTCAAAGGAACCACTGAGGAAGACAAATAACTAACTAACCTGCACTTACTGTATATAGCGCTTTTCTAGTCACAAAGACCACTCAAAGCGCTTTCACTAGTACTAACCCTCTATTCTAAGGGCCTATAGGAAACATATCTAGGGACAATTTAGAACAACCAATTAACCTAACATGCATGTCTTTGGATTGTGGGAGGAAACCGGAGCCCCCAGAGTAAACCCACGCAGCACAGGGAGTAAGCAGTCAAGATAATTATTACATACAAAGCAAATGATTCTGTTGGAAAATTGAAGAAATTGGTGCCAGTGTGGATGATTAATCCTATGTGCTTCCCATCTGGAAGGCTGCTATTCAAATTCCAACCATCAGTCAAAACTCATTTGCTTGATTACAAACAGTGCCAACCATAAGATAAAAAATGATCTCACGGGACTTCCGGTTATGGCTGCCACGTAGGACGGACGTGTCTCGCTCTGCTCTGCTCCTGGAGAAAAAAAATCGGCAAATAACTCTCTCATTTGGGACAGAACGTATCCCAGCATTTGGGCGAGGATATGTCGGCGAAGCCTAAGGCTGGAAAACCAGGAAAAGGAAAAAGCGAGCCGCCGAAACAGTCCAAATTAACGGACTTTCATGTCTGTGACGCAGCAAACAAAACTCCATATATGGCGGAGGAGGCTGGCGGCGGTGCGATGTTTGCGGGGAATGGCGCAGATGCGCTGATGGCTGCTATGAGTTCAATGAGAGCTGACTTTTCCTCTAGATTTGATGGGATTATGACAGCGTTGGAAGGAATAAGAAAGGAATTGGGTGACTGTGTAGAACGAACGGCGCAGATGGAGCTCCGTCTCGCTAGTGCTGAAGATGACGTCACCCGTCTTCAATTAAAGGTGCGCACTTTGGAAAAAAAAAAAAAAAATCTCTGGAAGATAATATTTTGGATTTGGAATCTCGGTCGAGACAGAATAATTTGAGGCTGGTGGGTCTTCCAGAGGAATCAGAAGGTCGGGACGTATGTTCCTTTCTGGAAAAGTGGATTCCGGAGGTGCTGGGCAGCGAGGAGTTGCAATCAGCAGTGGTTCTGGAAAAAGCACATCGTATTGGCCCACGGAGAGATAAGGGACCGCCGAGGACCTTAATTATGAAGTTTCTTAGCAACAGAGACAGGATGAAGATCTTCAACGCTGCACGTGCTAAAGGAGAGATTAAACACCAGGACCAGCAGGTGCGGTTCTACCCAGATTTGGCCACAGGAATCCAGCAATTGAGGAAGCAGTTTGATCCCGTACGTAAGGAGCTGCGCAACCTTGGGATTCGTCATGGTGTAATCTATCCTGCGAGACTGCTGACCACGTATGAGGGCAGAACCCACATTTTCAAGACCCCAGAGGAGGCGCAGGAGTTCATCAAGAAGATCAAAGAAGAAGAAGAGACTGGTGGGAGCTAAGCATGAACAAAATATAAGGTAGAATAATTAAGCATTTGCACAGGCATCTGACTGACTTGAAGTAAATAGTAAGTTTACAAAATATAGATTGTATTATATATTAAAAAAACAAAACAAAAACAAAACAAAAAACAAAAAAACTATGATGTACAAAGTTGTTAAAAATTTTGGAGTTAAGTTGGAAAACTACAGAGGAGAGTTAATGTTACGTCATTAAAAGCAGTAGAGTTAGGGTGATTGGGAGGATGAAGAAGGAGTGGCTTAGGCTGTTCCCCGTGGGTGTGGAACGGTCGATGGCTATATCGGGAGACAGAATTTTTCTTTTGATTTTGGGGGGTTTGCCACAAGTGTGGGAAGGGGAAATTTGTTTGTGTGTAGTTTGTAGGATGAATGTTCAACCACTCATGTTTTTGCTTCTCTGTATGAGCATGTTTACACTGCAAGGTAATCCTAAACTCTCTATTGATCATGGACCAAAGTGTTAATCTTAATTTAACTTCATGGAATTGCAGAGGTCTACAAAATTTAAAAAAACTTAAACAAGTTATGAATAAAATAAAGGACATGGGTTCAAGAATTGTGTTTTTACAAGAAACTCATCTGATAGAGGAGGATGTTAAAAGAATTAGGAGTAGATGGCAGGGAAGTGTATTCACCTCTTCATTTTCATCCCGAGCCAGGGGAGTTATGACTCTCATACATAAATCAGTTCCTTTTCAAGTGAAAAATGTAATTGGAGACAAATTTGGAAGATATGTAATCATTCAAGGTTCTTTGCTATTAGAAAATATAAATCTTGTGAACTTATATGGTCCCAATATAGATGATCAGAAGTTCTTTGCTAATTTATTTCTCATCTTATCATCACTTACAGGGCAACATATAATAGCAGGGGATTTTAATTGTACATTGAATCCAGGTGTGGATAGATCAACAAGACTGGATTGTACGCACATTGGATGTAGGATGACTATTAATCATTTTATGAAAGAATTGAGATTGTTAGATATATGGAGAGAAATGAAACCACAAGTTAAAGCCTATTCTTGTTATTCCAGTACCTACAAGACATTCTCACGTATTGATTATTTTTTGATTTCCACAGAATTAAGGTCCAAGATTCAAAACTGCTTTTATGATAACATCGTGATTTCTGATCATGCACCCTGTTGTCTAATATATGTAGATAAAAAATTGACAAAGGAATCAGGTAGATGGCAATTTCAGCATAAATGGCTTCAGGATGAGGAATTTGTCAAGTATATAGAAAAACAGATAGACGAGTTCTTTGACATCAATACTACACAAACATCAGCATGTGTAAAGTGGGAGGCTTTCAAAGCTTTTATTAGGGGACATATTATTAGTTATAGGTTGGGGACAGGCTCCTGCCCCAAGTGGAGGAGTTTAAGTATCTTGGAGTCTTGTTCACGAGTGAGGGGAAAATGGAGCGAGAGATCGACAGACGGATTGGAGCAGCATCTGCAGTGATGCGGACGTTGTACCGGTCTGTTGTGGTGAAGAGGGAGCTTAGTTCTAAGGCAAAGCTGTCGATTTACCAGTCAATCTACGTTCCTACTCTCACCTATGGTCACGAGCTTTGGGTAATGACCGAAAGAACGAGATCGCGGATACAAGCGGCTGAAATGAGCTTTCTCCGTAGGATTGCTGGACTCACCCTCAGAGATAGGGTGAGGAGCTCAGTCATCCGGGAGAGGCTCAGAGTAGAACCGCTGCTCCTCCACATTGAAAGGAGTCAGTTGAGGTGGTATGGGCATCTG
Organism: Pholidichthys leucotaenia; assembly: GCA_020510985.1. Taxonomy (NCBI): domain Eukaryota; kingdom Metazoa; phylum Chordata; class Actinopteri; order Cichliformes; family Pholidichthyidae; genus Pholidichthys; species Pholidichthys leucotaenia. The sequence continues at coordinate 293,342,415 of CM035848.1, forward strand.
ATTAGGATGCCTCCTGGACGCCTCCCACTTGAGGTGTTTCAGGCACGTCCCACTGGGAGGAGACCCCGGGGCAGACCCAGGACTCGGTGGAGAGACTATGTCTCCCAGCTGGTCTGGGAACGCCTTGGTATCCCCTCTGAAGAGCTGGAGCAGGTGGCTGGGGAGAGGGAAGTGTGGGCTTCTCTGCTTGAACTGCTGCCTCCGCAACCCGGACCTCCGGAAAAGCGGTAGAAGATGGATGGATGGATTATTAGTTATACAGGATCAAAATCTAAGAAGACTCGAGAGGAGAGAGCTAAATTGGAACATAAAATAAAAAGTCTTCAGGAAAAAGTGTATGCAGGAAGTGACCCAAGGTTGGAGAAGGAATTACTGATTTTGAGAGCTGAGTACGACAAAAAATCAGCGAATAGAGCTGCCTCGAGTCTTCTAAGATTGAAACAATCTTTTTATGAACAAGGTGAAAAATCAGGAAAATTATTAGCATGGCAGATTAAACAATTGGAAATTAAAACACCAATTACCAGTATTATAAGTAACGGACAGGTAGTTATAGATCCTTTAGAAATTAATAGAGCCTTTAGAGATTACTATGAAAAATTATATGATACCAAAAATGAATCTGATTTAACAAAACTAAATGGGTTTTTGAACGAACTATCTATACCGTGTATTCCAAATGAAAACAGGGAGATATTGGAGTCTAAAATTAGTCAAGAAGAAGTTGGGCTAGCCATTGATAATATGAAATCAGGAAAAAGTGCAGGACCAGATGGTCTTCCAGTTGACCTTTATAAAAAATTTAAGAATAAATTAATAAAACCTTTTTTGGAAATGGTTTTAGAAGCATTTCAAAATAATAATTTACCATCATACATAAATAATGCCTTAATTATACTGCTGCCAAAACCAGGTAAGCCCTCTAATAAATGTGAAAATATGAGACCAATAAGCCTATTAAACGCCGACCTTAAGATAATCTGTAAAATTTTAGCAAGACGAATACAAGAAATTTTACCAAATATTATTAATCGAGATCAGAATGGCTTTATAAAGGGTAGACAAGGCTTCCATAATGTAAGAAGACTATTTAATATTATTTATTTTAATAAAGAAGCACCGGATACAGCTCTCCTATCATTGGACGCCGAAAAGGCCTTTGATAGAGTTGAATGGCCCTTTCTTTTTGAAGTCCTACAAAGGTTTGGACTTGGAAATAATTTCATAAAATGGGTTCAAATAATATACAATAATGCTACAGCAGAAATCCTAACAAATAACAATATTTCAAAACCAATAAAAATCAATAGAGGATGTCGACAAGGCTGTCCACTTTCACCTTTACTGTTTACTATGGCAATTGAACCTTTAGCGATAGCGATACGTTTACATTCACAAATATATGGAATTAAAGTTGGACCAACAGAACATAAAATCTCCCTGTACGCCGATGATATAATTTTGTTTATGTCGAATCTAAAAAAATCAATTCCAACCTTGTTGAATTTAATAAAGAATTTTGGGGAAATATCAGGATATAAAATAAATAAAACTAAATCTTCAATATTAATGCTAAATGAGACCCAGAGAAATTACCCAGCCCCTGAGGTAAATCAATTCAATGTTGTAAATCAGTTTAAATATTTAGGAATCCAAATTATGCCTAAGCTAGAATCAGTCGCCAGTGTCAACTATGAAGCCTTAATGTCAGATATCAATGAGTTAACTCAGAGATGGATGTCACTACCAATGTCGATGATCGGGAGAATCAATATACTTAAGTAATATTTTACCTAAAATACTTTATTTATTTCAATACATTCCCTTATCACCACCTTTAGATCTATTCTCAAGAATAAAAAAAAAGTTAGTGGAATTTATATGGAACAACAGGAGGGCTAGATTACGTCTGTCTTTATTATATTTACCATTTGATCGTGGAGGTCTGAAATGTCCAAATTTTATGTTGTATTATTGGTCGGCACAACTGAGGTCTATGACATATTATTTTTCATCAAATGATCTCCCTCACTGGACTGAAATGGAATCATACAATTTACCTTTACCTCTTCCCATATTCATATACTCAGATTCGGCAAAAAAATTACAAAAACAAGTTAAAAATCCATTTGTAAAGCATATGATCAAAATATGGTGTGAAGCTAAAAACTATTTAAAAGAACCACAGTTATTGTCACAATTTAGTCCAATATGGGGTAATCAATATTTTAAACCAGGGAGAGCGGACGCTGTATTTAAAGTATGGAATTTAAAAGGGATACAAAAGATTCAGGATTTATATTTGCCATGTGCAGACAACATAATGTCTTTTGAAGAGCTGAGGATCAAATTTAATCTCAATAGAACACATTTTTTTAAATATCTTCAACTTAGAAACTTTATTCGATCAAATCAAAATAAAGCTCTCACTCAACCTATTTATTCATCCTTGGAAAAAATGATGATGAAAGATTGAAATAATACCCTTTCTTTTACTGAGTTTTATAACTCATTGACACTATCTTCAAGTGAAAATTCACTGAAAAGATTAAACTACTGGAAAGAAGATCTGCAAATTGAAATTTCAGAGGAACAATGGGAATTGGCTTGTACAGAAGCTCAAACCAAATCAATAAATGCACGCCTTAAATTGATACATTTCAAATGGTTAATGCGGATGTATGTTACACCGGAGGAGTTAAATAGATATAACAAAAATATACCAGATACATGCACAAAATGCATGGAAAGTAAAGGATCCCTATTTCATTGTTTATGGGAATGTAGATTAATAAGAATGTTTTGGGAGGAGGTGAGGGTAACAATTGAAAAAATAATCTCAAAACAAATCATATTGAATCCTAAACTGTTTTTGTTGGGTCTGTACCCAGAAAAGCATAATTTCAATAAAAGTGAAAGAACATTCATAGACCTCAGTTTGCTTAATGCCAAAAAATGTATTGCACTATTATGGAAAAAGACTCATAGACCAGATGTGACTCAGTGGTTAAGACAGATGTTAACAAACCTTCCATTAGAAAGAATAACATATATACTGAAATCAAAGGAAATTGTGTTTGAGAATATATGGAGACCTTTTATTGATTATGTAAAAAATTTAAACATAACTCTTGAAGAAGAAGGTGAATGATGTGTGTGGACCTTGTAAATTCCAAACTGGTGAACATAATATGTATACTAATGTATTGGATTGTCTAGACTAAACAGAGGAGCATTGTTGAAGACTTGATTTTGTTGGTGGTTGTTGGTGTTTTTAGGGTATTTTTTTTTTTTTGTAGTACTTTAGTGTTAGTGTTTGATTGTTTGTATCATGTTCGTTAAAAAAAAAAAAAAGGTTCAATAAAGATATTGTGGAAAAAAAAAAAATGATCTCACAATCATAATTCATGGGCGTACAGGCCGGGCCTAGACCGGGGAGTATTGGGGGTCACCTGTCCTCCCCTTGGAGCTTCTTATTAGGCTTTCACATATACAGACATGGACAAATAAGCAACTTTCGTATCACGGCTCGCGCAAAGCATCATGGGATTGTGGCCACCAAACAAACTACTAAAATGGGGGAGGTTAATCTAAACGTGGATGAAACATGCTCTATCAATACATCTAATTTATGGAAAGTTCCTGATCTACGAGCATATTGTATGCATAGGGGTCTTCCCAGTTGTACCCACAAATGCAAGGATAAACTAGTTGCTCTTGCATTCACGGCCACGTTGCAGAAATTGCCAATAGTGTTGTCAATGGCTGAGGAATCCGAGCAGATTCAACATGACTATGCCAGCTTGTTGACATTTGAAGTGAAGGGTGAAATGCTGACAGTTCCCGACCCCTTGGGACTTGAGGAAGGCTGGGAGACTGAAATCGATGCCGTGTCACAATGGCCCTCCTGTATGTATGCTGACATAGCAGATTTTTTGTTGCCAAAGGACCCCTGCTTGCGAGACTCCGAAATGACTACAAAGAAGGTAAGCGAGTGGTTTGACAGCTCAACTTTGGTTTTGTCATTTTGAGTAAATTTCACTACAAGGCATAGCCTGCTTACTTAGATCTATAGGTCGATCTGAAATCCAAGATGGATCTTGAACTGTTGGCGCTTGTGTGGTGAAAAGACTGCAAATCATTTTCATGTGTTTTGGTCATGCCCAGTTATCCACCAATATTGGACCAATGTACAGACAATATTGGGGAAAATATTCAAAATTACAGTTCCCTTTTCTTTTGTAACTTTGTATTTGGGTTTACTACCGGACTCACTGGAAAGACGAGGAGAAAAATACTTATTCAATGTTTTAATATTGGCAAGCAAAAAAGCTCTAACTAAAAAATGGATGTTGAAGGACTGTCCTACACCTGAAGATTGGACTAACGTGATCCAAGACATTTACTCGATGGAAAAGTTGACATTCGCACTGAGACAGGACATGGATGGGTTCATGAACTTTTGGCAACCCTGGACCGCATATGTGTCTTCCATTAGATCTAATCTTTGACAAATACCATTTCAATAATGGTTCCTCTCTTTGTTCCAAAGCTACTCAGATGCTCTTTTATCTTTATTTACTTACTTTTTCTTTTTGTTTGTTTTTTACTGGTTTGTTTGTTTTTTTTATTTGTTTTTTGTTTGTTTTTTTTTCTCTTTTCACTTTTTCTTTCACTTTAAAAAAAAAAAAAAATAAGGGGTGTTGTAAGAATTAATCTTCCAATGTTGTCAGATATCAGGAAATAAGGGAACATGTGATGAAAATGTAAACACTGCATTGCTGTAACGACCTGTATACCCTTTACAAAAACTTAAATAAAAAAAAAAAAAAAAAAAATGGATGGTCTTGGATCTGAAATCCAAGATGGCGCCCACAGCGGTCGACATGGTGCTTCGCTGCGCTCTTTGTTTGTTTTTGTTTGTCAATTGTGTGTCTGCTTGCACTTATACCCGTGAAGAACTTTTAAATATCAGGACTTTGACCCCCACGGACCTCCTCCCAGTTTTTCTAGCCCCTGCCGCCGATCTGGTTTATTGTTTGGCTCGGAAAGTGAGACGGCGGAAGAGAGGAAGACGAGCGGGCGCTCTCGTACGACTTCGCAGGAGAGGCTCGCGAACGGCGCTGCCTGGCATATTTCTGTCCAATACCAACTCTCTCTCTAACAAGGTGGATGAACTGAGACTGCTGATGCGTTTTAAGGACCTCGCCTCCTCAGCTGTCCTCTGCTTTACTGAGACCTGGCTCCGGGAAAATATACCGGACAGCGCGCTGCGCCTCGACGGCTTCCAGCTCTTCCGTGCTGATCGTGACACAGAGCTTTCCGGCAAGACCACAGGAGGCGGTGTCTGCTTCTACATCAACTGTAGCTGGTGCTCTGATGTAACGGAAATTTCCAAACACTGTTCTCCTGCCTTGGAATTTCTTGTTATCAACTGCAAGCCTTTTTATTCCCCACGGGAGTTTGCTTCTTTTATACTGATCGCTGTGTACGCCCCTCCCGACGCGGACACGCGCGAAGCTCAGCGCGTGCTCGCGGATCACATTCAACACACAGAGCGGAGTTTTCCAGACTCGCTGATTATTGTGGCTGGCGACTTTAATCAGTGCAATCTGAGCCACGATCTCCCCCGCTACAAACAGTTTATTAAATGCCCCACCAGAGGATTAAACACACTGGATCACTGTTACACCACAGTGAAAGACGCATATCGCGCTGTCCCTCGAGCTGCGCTGGGATTATCTGATCACGTGATGGTTCACCTCATTCCCACATACAGACAGAGATTGAAGCTCACTAAACCTGTTGTGAGCACTACGAAGATACGGACCAGTGATGCTGAGGAGAAGCTGGAAACGTGCATGGAAATATCTGACTGGGGCATGCTTAAAGGAGCCACGCATGATCTGGATGAGTACACGGACACTGTGAACTCATATATCCACTTTTGTGAAGAGAACATTCTTCCATCACGCACCAGGGTGAGTTACTCTAATGACAAACCCTGGTTCACAGCTAAGCTCAGACAGATCAGGAAGGAGAAGGAAGCAGCGCTGAAAAGTGGAGACAGGGACTGCTACAGGGAGGTTAAATACCGGTTTAACAGAGAGCTGAAGAGGGCTAAATCTGTGTACTCAGAGAGACTCCAGCAGCAGTTCACTGCTAATGATTCGGCTTCCGTGTGGAGAGGACTGAGGCAGATCACCAACTATCGGCCTCAGGCTCCTAAAGGTCAGGATGACAAAGCCCTTTGTCAGAGACTGTCCCAACACTATGCCCGTTTTGACACCTCGTCATCTGTGTCCAACTCCCCCCCTCCCTCCAGCTCCACAGCCTCCACATTCCCTACTTCATTTAAGGCACCCCCCCCCTCCTCCCCCCCTCCCCTTATCATCAGTGAGCAGGATGTGCTCAAACAGTTCTCCAGACTGAACCCGCGCAAGGCCCCCGGCCCAGACGGCGTGTCTCCCTCCACCCTGAGACTCTGTGCGAAACAGCTGGCTCCTGTATTCACAGACATTTTTAACACCTCCCTTAAGTTATGCCACGTGCCGTCCTGCCTCAAATCCTCCACCATCATCCCTGTCCCCAAGAAGCCACGGATCACTGGACTTAATGACTACAGACCTGTAGCGCTCACCTCTGTAGTCATGAAGTCCTTTGAGCGCCTGGTCCTGTCCCACCTCAAGTCCATCACCACCCCTCTCCTGGACCCGCTGCAGTTTGCCTACCGAGCCAACAGGTCTGTAGACGATGCAGTCAACCTGGCCCTCCACTCCATCCTGCAGCACCTGGACTCCCCGGGAACCTACGCCAGGATCCTGTTTGTGGACTTCAGCTCCGCATTCAACACCATCCGCCCCGCTCTGCTCCGGGACAAGCTGTCCCTGCTCAACGTGCCTGACTCCCTCTGCAGGTGGATCATCGACTTCCTGACGGACCGGAGGCAGCATGTGCGGCTGGGAAAGACTGTCTCAGACTATACTAGCATCAGCACCGGATCACCCCAGGGCTGTGTACTTTCCCCCCTACTCTTCTCCCTTTACACCAACTCCTGCACCTCCAGCCACCAGTCTGTCAAGTTGATCAAGTTTGCGGACGACACCACCCTCATCGGGCTCATCTCCAACGGCGACGAGTCCGCCTACAGGAGAGAGGTGGCCCAGCTGGCGTCCTGGTGCAGCAATAACAACCTGCAGCTGAACGCTCTGAAGACAGTGGAGATGATTGTAGACTTCAGGAAAGTCACTACTCCTCTGCCCCCCCTCACCCTCTCAGGCTCTCCCATCACCACTGCTGATTCCTTCCGCTTCCTAGGCACTACCATCACCAGGGACCTCAAATGGGAGCTGACCATCAGCTCACTCATCAAAAAAGCCCAGCAGAGGATGTTCTTCCTGCGGCAGCTGAGGAAGCTCAAGCTACCCACCAAGATGTTAGTGCAGTTCTACACAGCCATCATCGAGTCCATCCTCACCACCTCCATAACCGTGTGGTACGCAGGAGCCACTGCCAGGGACAGACTAAGGCTGCAGCGCGTCGTGCGCACTGCTGAGAAGGTGATCGGCTGCAAGCTCCCATCTCTCCAGGATCTGTACATCTCCAGGACCCGGAGGCGTGCTGGCCGGATCATAGCCGATCCCTCACACCCTGGTCATGTACTGTTTGCCCCCCTCCCCTCTGGTAGAAGACTTCGGTCCATCCAGACTAAAACCTCCCGTCACATAAACAGCTTCTTCCCCTCTGCCATTAGACTGCTGAACACTAAGTGACTCTCGTGCACCATGTACAGCAGCTCAACCAGACTCATGTCAATCATCACTGTTTTCTTCCTGCATTACCGACTGCACTATATAGTTCTCCACAGTATCTGCTGCTGGCTAATATATATTTTAACTGTTGACCAGTATCACTTAATCTTATCCTACACTTTATTACATGTATAGTTTATTTCTCTTATCTTATCATGTTTAATGTTGCAGCATTGTACCGAGACAAATTCCTAGTTTGTGTACTACATGAACAATGGCAATAAACCTGATTCTGATTCTGATACTACTATACAGTTGGGCAAAAAAGTATTTAGTCAGCCACCAATTGTGCACGTTCTCCCACTTAAAAGATGAGAGGTCTCCAATTTTCATCATAGGTATACCTCAACTATGAGAGACAAAATGAGAAAAAAAAATCCAGAAAATCACATTGAAGGATTTTTAAAGAATTTATTTGCAAATTATGGTGGAAAATAAGTATTTGGTCACCTACAAACAAGCAAGATTTCTGGCTCTCACAGACCTGTAACTTCTTCTTTACGAGGCTCCTCTGTCCTCCACTCATTACCTGTATTAATGGCACCCGTTTGAACTCATTATCAGTATAAAAGACACCTGTCCACAACCTCAAACAGTCAGACTCCAAACTCCACTATGGCCAAGACCAAAGAGCTGTCAAAGGACACCAGAAACAAAATTGTAGACCTGCACCAGGCTGGGAAGACTGAATCTGCAATAGGTAAGCAGCTTGGTGTGAAGAAATCAACTGTAGGAGCAATTATTAGAAAATGGAAGACATACAAGACCACTGATAATCTCCCTCGATCTGGGGCTCCACGCAAGATCTCACCCCGTGGGGTCAAAATGATCACGAGAACGGTGAGCAAAAATCCCAGAACCACACGGGGGGACCTAGTGAATGACCTGCAGAGAGCTGGGACCAAAGTAACAAAGGCTACCATCAGTAACACACTACGCCGCCAGGGACTCAAATCCTGCAGTGTCAAACGTATCCCCCTGCTTAAGCCAGTACATGTCCAGGCCCGTCTGAAGTTTGCTAGAGAGCATTTGGATGATCCAGAAGAGGACTGGGAGAATGTCATATGGTCAGATGAAACCAAAATAGAACTTTTTGGTAAAAACTCAACTTGTCGTGTTTGGAGGAGAAAGAACACCATACCTACTGTGAAGCATGGGGGTGGAAACATCATGCTTTGGGGCTGTTTTTCTGCAAAGGGACCAGGACGACTGATCCGTGTAAAGGAAAGAATGAATGGGGCCATGTATCGTGAGATTTTGAGTGAAAACCTCCTCCCATCAGCAAGGGCATTGAAGATGAAACGTGGCTGGGTCTTTCAGCATGACAATGATCCCAAACACACCGCCCGGGCAACGAAGGAGTGGCTTCATAAGAAGCATTTCAAGGTCCTGGAGTGGCCTAGCCAGTCTCCAGATCTCAACCCCATAGAAAATCTTTGGAGGGAGTTGAAAGTCCGTGTTGCCCAGCGACAGCCCCAAAACATCACTGCTCTAGAGGAGATCTGCATGGAGGAATGGGACAAAATACCAGCAACAGTGTGTGAAAACCTTGTGAAGACTTACAGAAAACGTTTGACCTCTGTCATTGCCAACAAAGGGTATATAACAAAGTATTGTAATGAACTTTTGTTATTGACCAAATACTTATTTTTCACCATAATTTGCAAATAAATTCTTTAAAAATCAGACAATGTGATTTTCTGGATTTTTTTTCCCCTCATTTTGTCTCTCATAGTTGAGGTATACCTATGATGAAAATTGGAGACCTCTCATCTTAAGTGGGAGAACATGCACAATTGGTGGCTGACTAAATACTTTTTTACCCCACTGTAGTTTAAGTATCACACGTTTTCAATGATTTGCAATTTTATTTTATACCAGCCTACTTATCAATGGCCTGAATTACATGTGTGTGTAGATCAAGCTTCATTACCAATATACAAAGAACTATATCCTAGATCCAGGCCTGCCTGTCCGTACCTACTACTTCAGGGTTTAGACTCGTGCTGGTCTAAATAGGACATATTATTTTATACATTTTATAAAATAATATAATTGCCATTACCCATTACCAGACTTGTGTCAGTTAAGGCCTATTTTAAATGTATAACGCATAACGGAGATTTAAAGCTTAAAGCAGACATTAAGTGGCAGTTGTTCAGGTGTGATAGTACTGTTTCTATACAAAAGCAAGCTGGCTAGCGTAATGTTTGGTAGTCGTGACCTTTGAACCGGATGTTGGGTCACATAGTCCGCACATGGCGCACTCCTAATGCAAAAGTCGCTTATTTGTGGGAAACCTACTAAAGAAGAAAATCCCATAGTAGTCACTGACATAACTCGAAACTGACAAAAGTAATAATAAATTTAAAAAAAAAAATTCTGACAATTAATGAAAATCAGACATTGCTTTTGAATTTTGGTTCAATAGAATCCTTTTAAAAAACAAACTAATGAAACTGGCCTGGACAAAAATGATGATACCCTTAACTTCATATACTATTTCACAACCTTTTGATGCAATCACTGCAATCGAGTGATTTTTGCACCTGTCCACAGGCATTTTGTCCCATTCCTCATGAGCAAACTGCTGCAGTTGTCTCAGGTTTGAAGGGTGCCGTCTCCAGACTGCATGTTTCAGTTCCTTTCACAGATGTTCAGTAGGATCATAAAAGGCCGCTTCATAATCGCCCATTGTTCTTTTCTTAGCCATTCTTGAGTGCTTTTAGCAACGTGTTGTGGGTCATTATCCTGTTGGAGGACCCATGACCTGTGACTGAAACCAAGCTTTTGGACACTGGGCAACACATTTCACTACAGAATGCCTTGGCAGATTTCATTGTACCCTGTAAAGATTCAAAACACTCTGTGCCAGAAGCAGCAAAGCAGCCCCAGAACATAACTGAGCCCCCTCCATGTTTCACAGTAGGTAGTGTTCTTGTCTTAGTATGCTACGTTTTTCCTTCTGTAAACACAGAGCTGATTTGACTGGCCCAAAAGAAGTTTTGTCTCATCAGTCCTACCCTATGTTAAGCTTACTGAGCCAACAATTAAATGGCACAGTATGATGACAAAAATGATCAAAATGTGAAACAAGAACTTTATAGAGAAAAAATGATCTACCAATACACCATTTCCAATACACTACTCACAAAAAGTTGGAGATATTTGGCTTTCGGGTGAAATTTCAGGAAGCACCTAAAAAGCACTATAACCTTTACAGGTGAACTTAACCTTTTAACTGACAAGATTTTATGGACAGATCATGTCCCTAGTGGCACAGCACAGCACCTGTCAAGTGATGTTATATGACATGCCAAACACTCCCAAGTTGTACTAAGAATTCCACCTCAGAAGGTGGCAGACGCATATAACTTTCTGCTCTTGCCTTGGAGGAATTATGGCTGACAGAAGTATCCATATTTACACGAGAGGAAGAAATTTTTCTTCTTCTTCTTTTAGATTAAACAATTGGGCCTTACCGATTGCTGTGGATGGTCGCAGACGGAGAAGCCATTTGCTCCCAAATTTGCCAACTATGATTCAAAAAAGAGATTCTTTAGCTTATGAAGGTAAATGTTTACATTTTGTTATAACAGAGGGTGCGCAAAGTGGTTGATTTCACCTGCTGTTGACCACAGCACCACATGACCAGGGGAAACAATCGCTCCTGTTCCCTATCATTTTATAACAAAATTGGCAGCGGAATAAAAGCGAAATTGAGGTGGAATAATCCTAACAGTTTCTGGATGTGGTAGAGAAAGCAAAAATGCCTGACAGAAGAGGAAATACTAACAAGGATGCTGCAAAAAGGGCGAAGCAAGCCACCTGGCCAGCGGTGAGTCTGACGAATTTCTTTGTTTGCTGAAATTCTACTAGTGTTCTGCTTCATATACTTTGAAGAGAAGATAACAAAAACACCCAAAACAAAACCAGTGACAAGAAAACAACACCATTCTTTGTGTAAATATGTCCAAAATCCACTTTTGACCAAGAGTTATGTAATTCAATACGGCTGTCGTCACACTATGCAAATTAGATGCATAAATTTACACCTATCTCAAACATTGGATCATATTCTACATCTTTCTAATTGACAGTAAGCCATTATCTCTTACCACTTTGAAGTCATAGCCTTGGAAATCTCTGACATCTGATCTAAATATTTTCTTGAAAAAAAATCTTGACCACTAGGGGGTTATGGCGCAATTTGGCACTTGTGACAGTTGAAAGGTTTTAATTTGACCTTCTCTAACCTTTTGAATGCACATTGCAACTGTTCAGTGTTTCAGTACTTTATGCAAAAAGAAAAAGTCTAATCAGAAATTTTTAACTCCTTGGTTCAACACAGAAACTCGTAGCTTAAAACAGAAGACTCGTCAATTAGAAAGAAAATGGCACTCTACTAATTTAGATGAAATCTATTTAGCTTGGAGAAATCATCTTTTAATTTATAAAAAATCTCTTAGAAAAGCTAGAACGAGTTATTACTCTGCATTAATAGAAGAGAACAAGAATAATCCCAGGTTTCTTTTCAGTACTGTAGCCAGGTTGACAAAGAGTCAGGACTCTGTCAATCCTAGCATCCCCTTAGAGCTTACTAGTCAGGACTTTATGAACTTTTTCAATAATAAAATTTCATCCATCAGAGATAAAATCAATCAGATTCTTCCCACAGTTAACTTAAATACTGTAACTACTACAACGCCTTCTATTGATGTCTGTCTTGATGAGTTTACTCCAATCGACCTTTGTGAGTTAGACAAAATAGTTTCCTCATCCAAACCTTCAACTTGTCTTTTAGACCCTATTCCTACCAGGTTATTTAAAGAAGTCTTCCCACTTATTGGTAGCTTTATTCTTCATATAATCAATTCTTCATTAACTTTAGGCCATGTACCGCAGGCTTTTAAAACGGCTGTAATTAAACCCTTACTCAAAAAGCCAACGCTAGATCCAGGAGCTTTAGCTAACTATAGACCAATCTCTAATCTCCCTTTCATTTCAAAAATCTTAGAAAGAGTTGTTGCTATGCAATTATTTGACCACCTGCAGGGAAATGGTTTATTTGAGGAGTTTCAATCTGGGTTTAGAATCCATCATAGTACTGAAACAGCCTTAGCGAAGGTCACTAACGACCTCCTCATTGCATCTGATAATGGACTAGTTTCTGTACTTGTCCTTTTAGATCTTAGTGCAGCTTTTGATACTATTGATCATAATATTCTACTTGATAGATTAGAACACTATGTTGGACTTAATGGAACTTCGTTGCAGTGGTTTAGATCTTATTTATCTGATAGGTTCCAGTTTGTTCATGTAAATGATGAGTTTTCTCTCAGCTCAAAGCTTAGTCATGGAGTTCCACAGGGATCTGTGCTTGGCCCTACTCTTTTTAGTTTATATATGCTTCCGTTAGGCAACATTATTAGAAAGCACTGTATACATTTTCACTGTTATGCAGATGACACACAATTATACCTGTCAATGAAGCCAGATGATACTAATCAATTAGCCAAGTTAGAAGCCTGTCTTAAGGAAATCAAAGTTTGGATGACTTGTAATTTCCTGCTATTAAATTCAGATAAGACTGAAGTCATTCTTGTTGGTCCAAAAAACCTTAGAAATTCCTTTCCAAATCAAACTTTCAGTTTGGATGCAGTTACTCTTTCTCTTAATAGCTCTGTGAGGAACCTTGGAGTTATTTTTGATCAGGATTTGTCCTTCAATTCACATATTAAATTTGTTTCTAAGACTGCCTTCTATCATTTGCGTAATATTGCCAAGATTAGGAGCATCTTGTCTCAGAGTGATGCTGAGAAGCTGATCCACGCTTTTGTTAGCTCGAGATTAGATTATTGTAATTCTTTATTATCAGGTTGTCCTAAAACATCTTTAAAAAGTCTTCAGCTGATCCAAAATGCTGCAGCAAGAGTTTTAACAGGTACTAGAAAGAGAGATCATATCTCTCCGGTTCTGGCCTCCCTTCATTGGCTTCCCATAGAGTTTAGAATTAAGTTTAAAATCCTTCTTCTTACTTACAAAGCTCTAAACAATCAGGCTCCTTTTTATTTAAAAGATCTGATACTACCGTATCATCCTAACAGAGCACTACGCTCCCAAAATGCAGGTTTACTTGTAATACCTAGAATCTCCAAAAGTACAATGGGAGGCAGAGCCTTTAGTTATCAAGCTCCTCTCCTGTGGAATCAGCTGCCAATCTGGATTCGGGAGTCAGACTCGATCTCTGTTTTTAAGAATAGGGCTAAAACCTACCTTTTTGATATAGCCTACAATTAGGGAGGGATCATGCGTTTTCTGAACCCTCCCTTAGTTATGCTGCTAATAGGTTTAGTCAGCCAGGGGACCTCCAGTAATGCACTGGGCCTCACTCCTTTCCTCACTCTCTATGAAATATTTTTTTTTTTGCTGGTCATTAACATTTGTTTGTTCTCTCCCATAGATTGAGTCCCCATCGTGCTGTTTGCTCTCTACACGTCTGTTCTTTTCTTCTTCTCTATCCCCTCACCCCCCAGCCAGTCGCAGCAGATGACTGCCCCTCCCTGAGCCTGGTTCTGCTGGAGGTTTCTTCCTGTTAAAAGGGAGTTTTTCCTCTCCACCGTCGCCAAGTGCTTGCTCACAGGGGATCGCCTGATTGCTGGGGTCTTTCTGCAACTGTGGGGGTCCTCCCTACAGTTGATAGTGCTATGAGATGACTGTTGTTGTGAAATGGCGCTATATAAATAAAGTTGAATTGAATTGAATTGAATTGAATAACTTGCTGTTCTCCAACAAGGTGCGTAACAGCAAAACTCACAACACGTGTTTGATCCATGAATCAACCAATAAATTTTCTGGTTCAATTAGAATTGCTATTTAAACAGTCCTCTTCTACATGCTGTTCACATTTTGACATCATGAGACTAAAGCGACACCTAACAATTGATGAACAGTACCTCACCATTGTGAGGCTTCAAACAGGATGTTCTCTGAGGGAAGTGGCCACTGAGCTTAGTGTCACAGAGCATCATCAGCAGGTTGCAACAGAGATACAAAGAGACTGGAAGAGTCACAGAAAGGCATAGAAGAGGACATCCTTTGGCCACATCCCACGCTGATGACTGCTTCATTGTAAACAGTGCCCTGTGGAACTGGATGATAAATGCTACTCAACTCCAGGCACATTTAAGGGGAGGTGAGAGACACCCAAGTGTCATGTCAGACCATTCAAACCGTTTACATCAGGGGGGTCTGCGTGTTAGACTACCTGCATGTGTACCTGACCACACCAAAAGGCACAGGTGTGGGCCAGGGAGCATTTATGCTAGACAAGGGACGAGTGGGCCTCGGTGCTGTTCTCTGATGAAAGTCGATTGACGTTGAGCAGAAATGATGGCTGCCAATGATGTTGGAGACATCAAGGAGAGCGCTATGCATCCACCTTTGGTGGTGGTGATGTTAGTCTGGGCAGGTGTGTCTAGTCAATCCAGAACTGCCCTACACCTTGTGAATGGTACAGTGACAAGCCAATACTACCTGAAAAACATCATTAATCCAGTCATTGTGCCCCTGCATGAACAACACAGGCCTAATTTCATCTTCATGGACGACATGTGGAGTGTGTGAATAAAGAAGCAGATTCATGGACAGACGGTTTATTACACACTTCACATCTCACAAGCACAGAACAGACTGAATCATTTCAGCAAGCTCTCCTCTTTTACCCAACTCACTCTTCACACAGTTCATGGCATTTCTCATCACACAGCATGACATTTACATTACACTGCATTCAACCCGCTATGTCCCTGACTCCTTCCTGCTATATCCCCAGGAACCCCCTGGGCATTGTTCTCCCATGCTTATTCACTGTCTCTGTCTGAGATGCTACATAACCTGACTCCCCACACCGCCCGCGCCCCCCCCCCCCAGCATCTTAGATTGAACATCAGTCCACACGCTCTTTTGGCTTCAGTCTCCTCCCATATCTGCTGTAACTAGGGTTTACCGCCTCCATGGCGCTGCTGTGCCGGTGGGGGGGCTGCTGGGAGTGTGTCTGACTGTGGGTGTGCCATGGCGAGGGGGGGGGGGGGGACTTTGGTCTGTCCGTGTGGCTGCCCTGGTGAATCATTTCCCTGGGGAGCTCTCCGTGGGGGTCTTCCACGCCGAGGGGCCCTAGCCAACAGCACTTGCTCGTCCGCCGCTACAAAGGCGGGTTTGAGTCTGTCTATGCCAATTTTCTCCCGCCGACCCCCCAAGTCTAGCAAAAAATGCTTATCCCCTGTTTCCGACACTCTGAACGGTCCATCATAGGGTGGGCACAATGGAGGGCGGTGGGCGTCGTGTCTGACGAACACGAACTCCGCGTTCAACGTTTTAGGCACGAAAGCACGCGGAAAACAGTGGTGGGCCGGGCCCGGCAGCGTGCCTGTGTTTGTGCTACGTTGCAAAAGCTGAGATGGACAGCTGTCCGGTGCGGGATTATCTGGCAGAAATTCCCCGGGCAGCCATAGGGGCTGCACAAAAACAAGCTCTGCTGGGGAAGCTTCCAAATCCTCTTGGCACGGAGGGCAACCCCAATAAAACCCACAGCAACCTGTCTACCCAATTTGCATCCGTCAGTGAAGCCCTGAGTGCTGCTTTCAGTGATCTATGAAAACGCTTGCATAACCCATTGGCCTGTGGGTTGTACGCGGTTGTGCGATGAATTGCAACACCCAGGCTGCGGGTCTTTGCGGACCAGAGGTGGGAAACAAATTGAGGGCCCCTGTCAGATGTAATGTCCGACAGGACTCCAAAACGCGCAACCCATGCTGTTAAAAAAGCGCGTGCCACGTCCGCGGACGTGGTTGCCACCAGCAGGACTGCTTCTGGTCAGCACGTGGTGCGGTCCATCACTGTCAGGAGGTGCGTGCACCCCTGTGATGGCGGGAGGGAGCCCACGAGGTCCACGTGAACATGGTCGAACCTCAGCCGGTACCCGAAATGGCTCCAAGGGAGCCTTCGTGTGTCTGTGTACCTTGGCTCGTTGGCACGCTACACAGGCTGCAGCCCACTCTTTTACTTGTTTGCGTAGGCTCGGCCACACGAACTTCTCTCCCACCATTTTGACTGACGTGCGCACTCCTGGGTGCGCCAGAGTGTGAACCGACTCAAACACGCGGCGGCGCCACGCAACACGCGTGGAGACATCGCAGATTAGGGGGGACATGCTGTCTTGCAGCACCCTGCTCTCCAGCCTTAACCCTGTTGGTCCAGACTGGAGCGCGCGCACGTCTGCATCGCTAATCTGCTCCACGGCCATGGCTGCGTAATCTATCCCAACGTAGACCGGGGCCACCACGGTGCGCGAGAGGCAGTCCGCCACCACATTCAGTTTACCCGACACATGCTGAATATCGGTAGTAAACTCTGAGATCGCGGCCAGCTGTCTCTGCTGCCAGCCCGACCACGGTCCTGAAACCTTGGCCATCGCAAACGTTAGTGGCTTGTGGTCCACAAACGAGGTAAAGCTGTGCCCTTCCAGCCAGAACTGGAAGTGGCGTATGGCCAGGTGGAGAGCCAGCAACGCCCTGTCGAACACGCTGTATGTACGTTCACTGTTGCGCAAAGTTCTGCTGAAAAAGGTGAGCGGCTGCCAAGCCCCGGTGACGCGCTGCTCCACGACAGCCTCTATGGCCACGTCTGAAGCGTCGGTGGTGAGCGCTATCCGGGCCACTGGGTCCGGATGCACCAGCAGTGCGGCGTTTGCCAGGGCTGCTTTAACCTCCGAGAACGCCCGCTCTTGCTCCGGGGTCCATTCGACCCCATTTGCGGGTTTCTGTCTCTTGAGCGCAGCGTACAATGGTTGCATGAGCTGCACCGTGCGGGGAAGGAAACTGTTATAAAAGTTCACCATCCCCAAAAATTCTTGCAGCGCCCTGACCGTCTGAGGCCGGGGAAAATCCGCCACGGCGCGCACTTTGTCGGGCAACGGGATCGCTCCTTCCGGTGAGACGCGGTGCCCCCCCCCCCCAAAAAAAATCAGTCTCCGTCACGTCGAACTGACATTTCGCCGGGTTGATTAACCCGTGCTCCTCCAACCTCCAGAAAACCGTCCTGAGGTGGGTTACGTGTTCATCTTCAGATGCACTGGCTACCAGGATATCGTCCAGATAGACGAACACGAACGGGAGATCGCGCAGCACTGCATCCATCAGCAGCATGACATTTACATTACGCTGCATTCAACCCCCTATGTCCCAGACTCCTTCCTGCTATATCCCCAGGAACGCCCTGGGCATTGTTCTCCCATGTTTATTCACCGTCTCTGTCTGAGATGCTACATAACCTGACTCCCCACAGACAATGCTCCAGCTCATCGAGGTTGCGTCGTTAGGGAACGGCTGCTGGAGGCTGGTGTACCTCAAATGGAGTAGCCTGCGCTTTCTCCAGACCTGAATCCTATAGAAAACCTATGGGATCAGCGGCATTGCCGTGTAGAGACTTGTAACTCTGCACCCCACAACCTCAGTGACCTGAGGGCCACCCTTCAAGAAGAGTGGAATGCATGCCTCAGCAGAGAATAAGTTGACTTGTGAGCAGCATGAGACATCGTTGTCAAGCTGTAATTGATGCTCAAGGGCACATGACAAGTTATTGAGACGTTGACATTTTTTGTTGTGGTATACCCACCACTGTTGTTAGTTTTTGTTTAAATTGTTTGAAATGAGGAAATCACCATTGCATGCTTCTAATTAAATGCCCTACTTTCATGATAAAATATCACTGTAGCGTGACCTTTTTACATTTTGATAAATTTTACCCAAAAGCCAAACATCCCTAACTTTTTGTGAGTAGTGTATGTACAATAAGTTAAAGTGCTAAAATCAATTTATTGATGAGAATGCGGGTTAATATAATGGAACAGGAGCTGGACCTGCAGGGGGACCAGAATGCAGAAGTATGTCACTCTACAATGTGTAAGAGGTCCATTACAATCTGATCAGGATGTCTCTTGGACGCCTCCTACATGCTGGAGAGACTACAGCCCAGTTTCCACCAGGAAACAGGAACAAATTGAGGTGGCCAGGAACTTCTTCAGGGTGGTTCCTGTATTTGGCCCTCTCACCATCATGTCTCCATTGCAGGGGTAAGAGCTGTCAGCGTGGCAAAGTCAAGTTTAAGATACAGTGAAATCCTACAGAAACGATGATGCACAGAATGAATGTCAAGAGGCACGTATGGGACCAACTTGCCATTGTTTAATAATTGAGGAGAGAACTGGAGCTGTGTGAGCAGCATCAGCATGGCACGCCTATCCCCAGCAGGCCAACCTACATGTCCACTGTCCTTACCTGTCCACTGTGTTCCTGCTACCTCAATGCGCATGTGGCCGCATGTGATATACAGTTGATCTGGTGGCTGTTCCGCTCCACAATCATGGCAGTATGAACTTTTACATTTTTTGATATTATAGGCATGCGAGCACAATGGTTCAGGCTCAGGTTCCTTTATTTGTACCCGTAGGTAGATTTGTTTTGCAGTCTGGTGACATCCATATATACAAGCCACAAATTACATTCAACACAGACACAAACACAGGCACACATGAAGCAGACTATAAACATGATAAAAATACTCAAGGCTCCATCAATCAGGGTATAAAAAGAAAGAGATGGGAGAAAAACCAGAGGTAAGAGAGAAGGGTCATATTAAAAGTTAAAAACTAGTCAAAGAGGTTAAAAACTCAAAGGTCTAAAACCCAATAAAATATTTAGAACCCAAGTGACATCCTACAAAAATAAGTAAATATAAAATGGAGTTAATAAATAGGTACCTAAAATATGTGCAATATATTTTTACAGCTTGTTCAACTCTTTGACAGCAGCAGAGACAAAGCTGTTTTTGTAGCGCTGGGTTTTACTTTTTGGGACAGCAAACCTCCGTCTTGAGGGAAGAAGCTGAAAGTTGCAGTGCAAAGGGTGGGAGTCATCATTTAAAATGGAGGCAGCCATCCTCTGTACCTGTCTGGTGTACAGGGATGTCAGGCTCAGCTGTGACTCACCAAGCAAACGACTGGACCATCTAACTACCTGATCCAAGGATTTCCTCTGTTTCAGTTTTATCTGACCAAACCATGACACTAAAGAAAAGGATAAAACCGATTCAATAAAAGCCCAATAAAACATTGTCATTATGGTTCGGTCAACTTGGAAGCGTGCAAGTTTTCTCAAGCAATGCAAATGTTGCTGACCCTTTTTGCACACCCTTTCACAGTTCTCTTCCAACTTTAAATTACTATCAATAATCGTCCCAAGATATTTGTAGGATACACATTCGACACATTCGGTGGTCTGGCCTTTTAGTACGGTGACTTTGTGCCTGGGATTTTTCCTCCTAAAGTCAATAATCATGTCTTTAGTTTTTGTCGTATTCAGCTGCAGGTAGGAATCCTCACACCAGTGAACAAAATCATCAACTACTGGGCCGTGGCCACTCTCACCATCCTGGAGAAGACTGACAATAACTGAATCATCAGCATACTTTATAATGTGTCTGTTGTCATGTCTGCTCCGACACATGTTTGTGTACAGGATGAAGAGTAGTGGTGACAACACACACCCCTGAGGAGAGCCAGTAGAAGAGCACTTTAGGTCCGACAATGTACCATTGACCCTTACTCTCTGCGTCCTGTTGGTTAAGAAATCCAGAATCCAACCCACCAGATTATTGCTCAAATCAAATTGCTGCAGTAGCCTTTCAACTAAGATATGAGGTTGGATTGTATTGAAGGCAGAGGAAAAGTCCACAAATAAAAGTCTGGCGTATGTCCCATTAAAATCCAGATGTTTAAAAAGCATATTAAACAGAGTGACAGTGGCATCCGGCTCGAAGGAGGGGATACGTTTCGGGCTGCACGGTGGCGCAGTGGTTAGCACTGCGGCAGCACAGTTTACCCTCGGCCGGGGGATTGCGGGGATCGTGAGTTCGTGGGTTCGATCCCAGCCCCTGACCAACAGTGATCTGTGTGGAGTTTGCATGTTCTCCCTGTGTTGCGTGGGTTTACTCCGGGATTTCTCCGGTTTCCTCCCACATGCCAAAAACATGCAGGTTAGGGATACGGGGCGCTCGCGCACGCAGCGACCAGCAGCTGGTGGCTTGTCACCAGACTGCGAAACAAATCTACCTACGGGTACAAATAAGTAACAAAAAAAAAAATAATCCTCCACTCCTCTGTGAGGCCTATAGGCAAACTGCAGAGGATCCAATGCATGCTCAGTCTGCTTTAGGACCTCACATCTGACCAGTTTTTCAAAAATTTTCATTAAAATTGAAGTCAAAGCAACTGGTCTAAAGTCGTTTACCGTTTTAGGACAGCTGGATTTTAGAATGGGAACAACCACGGCTTCTTTCCAGATCTTAGGCACATGTTGTGTCTGTAAGGACTTATTGAAAATGTAATGAAATATAGGACTCAGTTCATGTGCACAGGACTTTACCAAGCGCCCACATATATTATCAGGGCCCTGACTTTTGTTCACTTTTACAGCGCAGAACTCCCTTTTAACATCCTGCACCTCAATATTAAAGTGCTGATTGTCTTTGAGTTTCTGTTTCAAATCTTGGGTTTCAGTGCTAAAATCAAAGGAGTCAAAACGACCATAAAAACAATTAAGAGCATTAGCCAGCTTTGTGTCTGAATTAAAACCATCTAAAAACACACGATTACTGCGCTCTGTGCTCTGAAGGCCTGCAATAGTTTTCAATAGTTTTGGGATGAGCACCAGCAGGGGCTCACGGTCTGCGGTTGGCTGGGCTGTATTGCCTCACATCCGGGCAGAGGGCAGTGGTAGCAGAGAATGCATGCGCTGCACCGCAACATGTTCTCCATGTACAGTGGTGTGAAAAAGTGTTTGCCCCCTTCCTGAGTTCTCATTTTTTTGTATGTCACACTTAAATGTTTCAGATCATCAAACAAATTTAAATATAAGACAAAGATAATACAAGTAAACACAAAATGCAGTTTTTAAATGAAGGTGTTTATTATTAAGGGTAAAAAAAAAAAAAAATCCTACATGGCCCTGTGTGACAAAGTGATTGCCCCCCCCCCCCCGTTAAACCACAGTTAATTTATGTTTTATCACATCTTTGGAAAGCCGAGTTCAATTTCTCTAGCCACACCCAGGCCTGATTACTGCCACACCTGTTCTCAATCAAGAAATCACTTAAATAGGACCTGCCTGACAAAGTGAAGTAGCCCAAAAGATCCTCAAAAGCTAGACATCATGCTGCGATCCAAAGAAATTCAGGAACAAATGAGAAAAAGTAATTGAGATCTATCAGTCTGGAAAAGGTTATAAAGTCATTTCTAAAACATTGGGACTCTAGTGAACCACAGTGAGAGCCATTATCTACAAATGGCGAAAACATGGAACAGTTGTGAACCTTCCCAGGATTGGCCGGCCGACCAAAACTGCCAAGAGTGCAGCGACGACTCATCCAAGAGGTCACAAAAGACTCCACAACAACATCCAAAGAACTGCAGGCCTCACTTGCCTCAGTTAAGGTCAGTGTTCATGACTCCACCATAAGAAAGAGACTGGGCAAAAATGGCCTGCATGGCAGACTTCCAAGATGAAAATCACTGCTGAGCAAAAACAACATAAAGGCTCATCTCAATTTTGCCAGAAAACATCTTGATGATCCCCAAGACTTTTGGGAAAATACTCTGTGGACTGACGAGACAAAAGTTGAACTTTTTGGAAGGTGCGTGTCCCATTACATCCAGTGTAAAAGTAACAGCATTTCAGAAAAGGAACATCTTACCAACAGTAAAATATGGTGGTGGTAGTGTGATGGTCTGGGGCTGTTTTGTTGCTTCAGGACCTGGAAGACTTCCTGTAGTAAATGGAACCATGAATTCTGCTATCTACCAAAAAATCCTGAAGGAGAATGTCCGGCCTTCTGTTCATGACCTCAAGCAGAAGAGCACTTGGGTTCTGCAGCAGGACAATGATCCAAAACACACCAAGTCCACTTCTGAATGGTTTAAGAAAAACAAAATGAAGACTTTGGAGTGGCCTAGTCAAAGTCCTGACCTGAATCCGGTTGAGATGCTGTGGCATGACTTTAAAAGGCCGTTCATGCTTGAAAACGCTCCAATGTGGCTGAATTACAACAATTCTGCAAAGATGAGTGGGCCAAAATTCCCCCACAACACTGTAAAAGACTCATTGCCAGTTATCGCAAATGCTTAATTGCAGTTGTTGCTGCTGAGGGTGGCCCAACCAGTTATTAGGTTTAGGGGGCAATCACTTTTTCATACAGGGCCATATCGGTTTGGATTTTTTTTCCCCTTAATAATAAAAACCTTCATTTAAAAACTGCATTTTGTGTTTACTTGTGTTATCTTTGTCTAATATTTAAATTTGTTTGATGATCTGAAACATTTAAGTGTGACAAACATACAAAAAAAATGAGAAATCAGGAAGGGGGCAAACACTTTTTCACACCACTGTATGCCAAATAGTCATTTAGACACGCTGCAATCATGGCAGCATTAATATTATTTTTTTTTTTAAACATTAGTTCTTCACTACTATCTTTTTCTGGTCAAATTTGCTGGTTTTTCATTTTGTGTTTTATAAAATATTCAGCTGAATCAGTAATCAAAAAGCAAAGTGACTTGTGTTAAAGATGATATAAATAATAAGACACGCCATTTAACTTTTGTCAGTTTTAAGATATTTCAGGGATTGTTGTGTTTTTTGGGAGTTTTGTGGAAGGGTACCGGTGTGGGAACCCAGCACAATGCAGACTGTTAATATTCACGCTCAGCAGGGAACGCATACGAGAGCCCTAGGGGGACAACCAGAACAATGACTACTGTTATTCATCCCCGGAGTAAGGAGAGGAGTCTGGCGCCAGTTAATCACGCGATTGATATGTATTGTCTGATATGTATATCAATATGTAAATGTGCCATGCATTATCTCTTGTCTGTATAAAAGTGCTGACTTTACATGCCTCACTAGCGCACACACAGCTCACAGCGATGCAGTGTGTCTCATGAGGATGGAGGAATAAAACTCTTAAACTTTCAGCTCACCATGTCTCGCCTGAACTTATTTTGTTCCTCCACACTGGTGACCCTTGACAAAGAATGGAACACGAGGCGAACACCCCGGAGATGACCCGGACGGGAAGCCTCAGAACGCGTCACGGTGTGTCCCTCGCCTGAGCTTTTACCTCCACACTGGAATCGCGCTGTGGATCCCAGAGGACCAGAGATCGCCTACATCCTTCACACCCACACGGGAGCGCGCACCTTGTCCTCTCTCCATGATGGCGACCTCCAGGGCCGAGAGCGCAGCGCTGGGACTAAGATGCATGACGAGGATCACTGACACGAGCAATGCACAGAAACAGCTTGAACAGGGAAGACCATCAGTGTCGACTGCATTGATTTCCATCAAGCTCCCTGACCCTGACTCAACTCTCGACAACGGACCTTCTGCGCAACTTTCAGCTATGTGGTCACTGCGCCAAGCGCATGCCACACACGGGACAAAACCGGCTCCACAGACTGATACATTTGTCCTCCACCACTGCACATGCCCGAGAAAAATGGCCGATCGCCACCCTCGGAACCTTCAGGGCTGCTCGAGCACCTGGAGCAGACGTGCAGCCCCCACACAGGACTTTGAGTTTTTCAGCCACGGCGCACAGGGGGAATTTAACCGATTGCTGTCCCCGATGACTTTCGGGCTGTTTCCCACACCTAAAGCCAAACTGCTGAGCCCCTGACACAGCTTCAGTTTATCACAGCCACTACGCATCCTCGGGGAATTTGGCCGCTCGCCTTCCCCACACCCTCGCTGGACCAAAACATGAGAGAAGTCAGAGATAATTTTTTTTTTCCCCACAGCCGCTGTGGATCTCCGCCACGTTTAACAGGAAAGTCCCTCACCATCGCGGATCCACACGCAATTTTTGCGCGGCCCAGGCACCTTTGACGTCCCGGGCTGGCACTTGCTTACTCCCACCCCCTCAACCTCCTCCTGCTCAGAGCTTTTCCCGCACCTCACTCCCAAAGCCGGCCAATCGCCGTCTGGTTCCATTATGCACGACTGCACACTGGCCCGTGTGCCCACGATCCACGGCCGTTCAACGTGCTGGAACTCAGAGCGTAGCACACTGCCCTTTCCACCCCTCCCCCGTCCCCCTCACGGGCTGACATGCCCTCCGACAGTTCTACCGGAGATGGAGCCAAATGGGGGGGGGGGGGGGGTCACAACCCCTTTTGACTGTTCTGGGGGGGAACAGTGTGGGCACCCAGCACAATGCAGACTGATAATATTCACGCTCAGCAGGGATTGCATACGAACAGAGAACCCTAGGGGGACAAGCAGAACAATGACTATTGTTATTCATCCCCGGAGTAAAGAGAGGAGTCTGGCGCCAGTTAATCACAGGATTGATACTGTCTGATATGTATATCAACATATAAATGTGCCGTGCATTCTCTCTTGTCTGTATAAAAGAGCTGACTTTACATGCCTCACTAGCGCACACACAGCTCACAGCGCTGCAGTGTGTCTCATGATGATGGAGGAATAAAACTCTTAAACCTTTAGCTCGCAGTGTCTCGCCTAAACTTATTTTGTTCCTCCACACCAACAAATTTCTCGACGTCTGTATAACTTTTGCCATTTGGGCTTGTTTAGTTGTACTTTGGCCATGCTAGAGGACTAGGCAGGGCTGCTAATGTTGGCTGGTTTGAGCGGCCACAGCTGGGATTTCCGACCAACTTTAAGGTTAACATGCCTGGTGCAAACTGAGGAGAATGCTATCCATCAGCTTAGCTGTGACTCAACATCCATTTTGTCTGCTTTCTATATATTCTATGCATTTCCCAGCTGGATCATCTACCAACCCATTATATTTCATTTATAGATATCATCAGTTTTTTTGTTTTTTTTAATCTCTGGCCTGGCACCTTCCTGATGAGCAGCGATTAGCATCAGTTACCAAAGTAAGCCATTCACTCAGTCTGGGTTGTTTCTGTGTCTTTTACACCCAAAGGACTGGTCAGCCACCCACACCACACATCCCTGTTTCTGAGAATGCTTTATTTTGACTTTTACTCTCTCACATTCAGCCAATGAGTTGGTGTTTAGTTCGATTGACGACCAACCCAAAAGCTAATGTTAGCCTCAAACATGGCACCACCATCAAAACACAAATCTCAGAGAAATGACATAAGAAGCATTTAAAGCAATCTACCATAAAAAAGCCTGTGTTAAGGAAAGGTTCCTCCGTATGTGTAAAATGATGCTGTTGTGGTGCACATATGTAGTTTCACGGGCTCACATGTATATGACTGTTCATATGCTCTCATGTATATTCCTGTGTGCTTATTTTGGCTTCACGTCTGAAGAGGAACAAAAGGTCTGGACCTCCTAGGGATAAGAGGAGGATGAAAGAGTTGGCCTTTTGATATACAAAGAGATGGACATGAATGATTTCCTGACCACCCAGGTTTGGGTGGAAGCGAGAGGAACTGCAGGGGGGATGCATTGTGTTTGGGATTTAAAGACAATGGGATTTTGTACTTTGATGTCAGGGGTATAAGACTGGCAGATGTTGGGATTTTTTCCTTCTTCTGCTTTTGAATGTTGGAGAGTGTGTTGTGAATAAAATGGAACCTGAGAAATAACTCTGCCTCATCCTTTCCACACAATTTCCACACTGGTGACCTTAAGACGTATTATGGCCGGAGACGATTCTCCTGCACCGGACTCATCAGGAGCCAGCCAAGCTAATGCAGCTACCACAGTCCAGCTTCCGGACTTCTGGCAGAACAGTCCGCGCTCCTGGTTTAACGCAGTCGAGGCACAGTTCCATCTTTGGAAGGTTTCGGCAGACGCCACGAAGTTCTACCATGTAGTTGCAAAGCTGGACAACCACACAGCCCAGCGGGTAGAGAGCCTGATCAACCACCTGCCAGACGACGACAAGTACGGCACTTTGAAGGCTGCTCTCATCCGTTTTTTCACCCCCTCGCTGGGAGAGCGAGCAGAGAAGCTCCTGGCGTTGACCGAGTGTGAGGTCGACAGACCTGCAGACCTGATGGCGAAGATGCTGAGTTTGAGAGACGCTGAAGATGATGGCTTTATTTTCGCCCACCTTTTCCTCAGGACACTACCGCCAGCGATGAGAGTTAACCCTGGCCAGTTCACAGCTGCTAGCCCACCAAGACTACCACGAGCTGGGCCAGGAGGCGCAACGACTCGTCGACGCCCATAGACAACACACGGCCACGACCGCAGCAGCGGAGCTGGGCGCAACATCCGGAGATGGCGGGGGGCCAGAGGCTGCAGCACCAGACTCACCGACGACGGCAGCGACGGGGGCCAGGAGGCGCGGAGCGGATGACGTCCTTTGCATTTACCATCGCCGTTTCGCTGAGAGGGCACGCAAGTGCATTCCACCGTGCCAATTCAAGCGCTCGGGAAACGCCAAGACCAGGAGTCGGTAGCAGCTGCGGCTCTCGGTGAGGAGAACAAGCTGCTCTACTTGAGGGACGCGTGATCGGGGAGGTACTTCCTCGTGGACACAGGCTCCCAGCTGAGTTTCATCACACCTTCCTACGCTGACCGGCTGGCGCCTTCCAGTGGCCCTGTGGTGTCAGCAGCGAACGGCTCGGCAATTAAGACCTTCGGGGAGAAGACCCTGTCTCTGTCGTTACACGGCCGCACATTTGAGTGGACTTTCATCATAGCGGCAGTCAATTTCAACATGTTAGGTGCTGATTTTTTGTGCTCACATGGTTTGTTGGTCGATCTTGCTAACAGGTGCCTGGTTAATGCACTCTTTTTCTTCTATTCCCTGCACAGTGCGAGTGGTCCCGCCAACAGCACAAGCCAACGTCACAGCTGCAGGTGGTAAGTTCCACACACTCCTCACTCAGTTTCCAGCACTCACGGTGCCAACGTTTTCGGCGACCGTGGCTAAACACGGGGTGGAGCATTTTATTACTACCACCGGACCGCCCGTTTTTGCAAAAGCTCGGTGCTTGGATTCAGCTAAACTGGCCATAGCGCGTGAGGAGTTCGCCAACCTGGAAAAATTGGGCATCATCCAACGTTCAAAAAGCCCTTGGGCTTCACCGCTTCACATGGTCCCTAAAACTGATGGCTCGTGGCGGCCGTGCAGTGATTTTCGCAGGCTGAACAATGCTACAGCACACGACCGCTAACCAATCCCACATATCCAGGATTTTTAATTCATTTGGCGGGGACGTGCATTTTTTCTAAGATAGACCTGGTACGCAGTTATCAGGTCCCAGTCCGCGCTGAGGACGTACCCAAAACAGCGGTAATAACTCCTTTCGGGCTTTTTGAGTTTTTGCGCATGCCGTTTGGGTTTAAAGGTGCAGCGCAGACTTTCCAACGCATGGTGGACACGGTGTTGCGCGATCTCCCTTTTGTGTTCGTCTACCTGGACGACATTTTGGTAGCCAGTGCGTCCGAAGACCACCTCACGGCAGTTTTCCAGAGGTTGGCGGAGCATGGGCTAATAATCAACCCAGCGAAGTGTCAGTTTGGGGTGGCGCAGATTGATTTTTTGGGGCATCGCGTCTCTCCCGAAGGAGCAGTTCCTCTGCCTGACAAGGTGCGCGCGGTGGCAAATTTTCACCAGCCACAAACGGTCAAAGCGTTACAGGAGTTTTTGGGAATGGTGAATTTTTATAACCGTTTCCTCCCCCGCGTGGCGCAGCTCATGCAACCTTTGTACGCTGCGCTTAAAAAACAAAAACCCGCAAATAAAATCGAATGGTCTCCCGAGCAGGAGCGCGCATTCTCTGAAGTCAAAACAGCCTTGGCAAACGCCGCGTTGTTAGCGCATCCAGTCCCAACGGCCCGCATGGCGCTCACTACTGATGCGTCAGATGTGGCCATAGGAGCGGTTGTTGAACAGTATGTGGCTGGAGCCTGGCAGCCGCTCGCGTTTTTCAGCAAGACTTTGCATGATAGTGAGCGAAAATACAGCGCATTCGACAGGGAGTTGTTAGCTCTCCATTTGGCTATTCGTCACTTCCAGTTTTGGCTGGAGGGACGCCGTTTCACCGCGTTCGTTGACCACAAGCCGCTGACTTTTGCGATGGCCAAGATTTTGGAACCTTGGTCGGACCGGCAGCAGAGACAGCTGGCCGCAATTTCGGAGTTCACTACCGATATCCAGCATGTAGCGGGTAAACTTAACGTAGTGGCAGACTGCCTCTCGCGTGCCGTGGCTGCTCCAGCCCACGTAGAGGTAGATTTCGCAGCTGTTGCCACGGACCAGGGTAGCGGCGCAGAAGTGCGTGCGGCCCCAGTCCGCGTAGGGATAGATTACGTAGCCATGGCCGCGGAGCAGGGCGGCGACGCGGACGTGCGCGCGCTCCAGTCTGGACCAACAGGGTTAAGGCTGGAGGACAGGGTGCTGCAAGACGGTATGCCCCCCCCCTAATCTGCGATGTTTCCACCGGGTGACCCCGTCCAGTGGTTCCGGCCTCATGGCGCCGCCGCGTTTTTGACTCCATCCATTCACTGGCGCACCCGGGGGTGCGCGCTTCGGTCAAAATGGTAGGGGAGAAATTTGTATGGCCGGGCCTGCGCAAGCAGGTTAGAGAGTGGGCGGCAGCCTGCATGGCCTGTCAGCGGGCCAAAGTGCATAGACACACGAGAGCTCCTTTGGAGCCGTTTCATATTCCAGCTAAAAGGTTTGATCATGTCCATGTGGACCTCGTAGGCCCCCTACCGCCCTCGCAAGGGTGCACACATCTTCTGACAATGGTTGACCGCACCACGTGCTGGCCAGAAGTGGTTCCCCTGTCATCAACCACAGCCGAGGAGGTGGCGCGTGTTTTTTTAACTGCATGGGTAGCGCGTTTTGGAGTTCCGTCGGATATTACGTCTGACAGAGGCCCACAATTTGTTTCCGAACTTTGGTCAGCGATGGCCCGCAGCCTGGGGGCAACGATCCACCGCACGACCGTGTATCACCCGCAGGCTAACGGGTTATGCAAACGTTTTCACAGGTCGCTGAAGGCGGCTCTCAGAGCGTCGCTTACGGATGCAAATTGGGTTGACAAACTACCATGGGTTCTATTGGGGTTGTGTTCTGCACCTAAAGAGGATTTGATGCCTCTCCAGCGGAGCTAGTGTTCGCACAGCCACTTCGGCTGCCCGGAGAATTTCTCCCTGACAACCCAGCGCCAGAGTTCTCCTCGGCTCAGCGGTTGCAGAATAACATGGGCCCGAGTGTCCTACCAGGCCCCGTTCACCACAGTTTTCCGCGTGTTTTTGTGCCTAAAGCTTTAAAAAATGCGGAGTTTGTTTTTGTCAGACATGATGCCCACCGCACAGCTCTGCGACCGCCTTACAATGGACCATTTAGAGTGCTAGAAACAGGTGATAAGCATTTTTTGCTAGATTTGGGGGGCAGAAAGGAGATAATTGGCATAGACAGACTCAAATCTGCTTTTGTGATGGCTGACGAAACTGTGCAGTTGGCGAGGGCCCCGCGACGGGGTAGACCCCCTAGGGAGCATTCCCCAGTACACCCACAGAGATTGACTAACAGTTTTAATCCCCCAGACAGCAGCTCCACAGCAGGAGGACACCGTGGAAGAGGTTAAGCCCGCCTGCAGCAGATACGGCAGACGGTTGAGACCAAGACAGCATGTGGACTGATGTGTGACGATTTTATTATGACATGCAATCTGTGTTAGTTTGTTCCATCTTAGACGTTTGGGGGGGGGGGGTTATATGTGGTGCACATATGTAGTTTCACGGGCTTACATGTATATGACTGTTCATATGCTCTCATGTACAGTGGGATAAAAAAGTATTTAGTCAGCCACCAATTGTGCAAGTTCTGACATTTAAAAGATGAGAGGTCTCCAATTTTCATCATAGGTATACCTCAACTATGAGAGACAAAATGAGGAAAAAAAAATCCAGAAAATCACATTGAAGGATTTTTAAAGAATTTATTTGCAAATTATAATGGAAAATAAGTATCTGGTCAATAACAAAAGTTCATCTCAGTACTTTGTTATATACCCTTTGTTGGCAATGACAGAGGTCAAACGTTTTCTGTAAGTCTTCACAAGGTTTTCACACACTGTTGCTGGTATTTTGGCCCATTCCTCCATGCAGATCTCCTCTAGAGAAGTGATGTTTTGGGGCTGTCGCTGGGCAACACGGACTTTCAACTCCCTCCAAAGATTTTCTATGGGGTTGAGATCTGGAGACTGGCTAGGCCACTCCAGGACCTTGAAATGCTTCTTATGAAGCCACTCCTTCGTTGCCCGGGCGGTGTGTTTGGGATCATTGTCATGCTGAAAGACCCAGTCATGTTTCATCTTCAATGCCCTTGCTGATGGAAGGAGGTTTTCACTCAAAATCTCACGATACATGGCCCCATTCATTCTTTCCTTTTCATGGATCAGTCGTCCTGGTCCCTTTGCAGAAAAACCACCCCAAAGTATGATGTTTCCACCCCCATGCTTCACAGTAGGTATGGTGTTCTTTCTCCTCCAAACACGACAAGTTGAGATTTTACCAAAAAGTTCTATTTTGGTTTCATCTGACCATATGACATTCTCCCAGTCCTCTTCTGGATCATCCAAATGCTCTCTAGCAAACTTCAGATGGGCCTGGACATGTACTGGCTTAAGCAGGGGGACACGTCTGGCACTGCAGGATTTGAGTCCCTGGCGGCGTAGTGTGTTACTGATGTAGCCTTTGTTACTTTGGTCCCAGCTCTCTGCAAGTCCTTCACTGGGTCCCCCCGTGTGGTTCTGGGATTTTTGCTCACTGTTCTCGTGATCATTTTGACCCCACGGGGTGAGATCTTGCGTGGAGCCCCAGATCGAGGGAGATTATCAGTGGTCTTGTATGTCTTCCATTTTCTAATAATTGCTCCTACAGTTGATTTCTTCTCATCAAGCTGCTTACCTATTGCAGATTCAGTCTTCCCAGCCTGGTGCAGGTCTACAGTTTTGTTTCTGGTGTCCTTTGACAGCTCTTTGGTCTTGGCCATAGTGGAGTTTGGAGTCTGACTGAGGTTGTGGACAGGTGTCTTTTATACTGATAACGAGTTCAAACAGGTGCCATTAATACAGGTAACGAGTGGAGGACAGAGGAGCCTCTTAAAGAAGAAGTTACAGGTCTGTGAGAGCCAGAAATCTTGCTTTTTTGTAGGTGACCAAATACATATTTTCCACCATAATTTGCAAATAAATTCTTTAAAAATCCTTCAATGTGATTTTCTGGATTTTTTTTTTCCTCATTTTGTCTCTCATAGTTGAGGTATACCTATGATGAAAATTGAAGACCTCTCTCATCCTGTAAGTGGGAGAACTTGCACAATTGGTGGCTGACTAAATACTTTTTTGCCCCACTGTATATTCCTGTGTGCTTATTTTGGCTTCACGTCTGAAGAGGAACAAAAGGTCTGGACCTCCTAGGGATAAGAGGAGGATGAGAGAGTTGGCCTTTTGATATGCAAAGAGATGGACATGAATGATTTCCTGACCACCCAGGTTTGGGTGGAAGCGAGAGGAACTGCAAGGGGGGATGCATTGTGTTTGGGATTTAAAGACAATGGGATTTTGTACTTTGATGTCAGGGGTATAAGACTGGCAGATGTTGGGGTTTTTTCCTTCTTCTGCTTTTGAATGTTGGAGAATGTGTTGTGAATAAAATGGAACCTGAGAAATAACTCTGCCTCATCCTTTCCACACAATCTCCACACTGTAATAATTAAACCCTGAGGTGTTTTGACCAACATGTGTCACAGATATCTTGATAAACCTCTGAAAACCATCAACATGTGGAAAAAAAACTCTAATACTCCAACCCCTGATGCATTAACCCTGTAAATCACCTGACTGATCACCAGTGCTGTGTGGGAGGAGAAAACCTCACTGATGCAGTAACAGAAGACAGACTGGCAGTAACGCAGATACTGAACTCACCTGGCCATACAACAATGTCTGGAACCCGGCCGATTTTGCCCTCTCTCAGAGCAAAGATCTCATGTAGACAATGGCCTGGAAGAAAGCATGGGAATCATCATCATCATGTACAGAAATCTGAAGGACTAACATAAGATGCCAGTTAAACACAAAAATGCCACCAATGTTTTTGTCCTCTTACCGTGGGCTCGAAACACTCTGTCTTCTGCATCGTAGGAAAAAGGAATACCTGTGGACTTCAACTCAACCAAGAAGGCCTCGTATAGAATGGGAGACTGCACAGCACTGCTATTCAGAGCGGGCTGAAAAACCACACCAGTGTTACTCTGACAGCTGTGAATAAACCCTGATTTATACTTCTGCACTACCCTACGTAGAGAGCACAGCATAGACTACAGTAATATTTGACAATCTTTGTAATAGGGTGAGGACGGGTCCTACAAATGTTCAGATGAACTTAATCTCTGATTTGGTGCATTGTTAATTGAACTCACTTTAAAAGTGTACAGCAGAGAAGGAGCACAGAAGAAACAGAAAATGCATGTCGGAAAAGACGAAGGTAACCAATGCTGTGGTCTGCATTCTACAAGGGGTACTTACATTTCTGGGGAGTCAGTCAGGTTATGATGCAGGGTACATGTGTACACACACACACACACAAAGTGGTTTTTAAAATGGTTCCTCACAGAGCTCTGTGGTTCTTTAGAGCAGTGTTTTCCAATTGGTGGTCCTTGGACCCCATGGGGTCCTTGAGAGAATGTTCAGGGGTTCTCCAGGAATTGTCTAATTTCACTTCTTAATTGGTCCAAAAAATTGCAAACAACTTGCTATTGTTACGCAATAGAGCCTGCAGCAGCTCCCTCATATCAGCGGCTGGCGGCATGATGTCATGATCTGAGCACAGAGGTTTCCGCCTTGCTCAGCCTCATGGTCTTCTTCTATACTTGTATATTTGCTGTATTTTGAGTTCTTAGGTTCCTGTCATTTTGCCCAATGTTGGTTTTCATATATCTTGTATTGTTTCTTAATTCTACTCATTCTCCTGTTTATGTTCATTGTTGTCTTGCTACTTATTTATTTGGTATTTGTTTGTATTTATCCCTTAGTCTTTATTTGTTGTCATTTTAGTCCTCGCTTTATATTTGTACTATGTGTTCCCTCTCTCTCTCTCTCTCTCTCTCTCTCCAGGGCTGCAGCTGTCAGGGGCACTTCCAGGTTTTGCTCTGTCGTGCTCCTGTCAAGCTGTCAGTCCCTTCTCCTCCCCTCTCATTACTCTCAGCTGAATTCCCAGTTTGTAATCACTGTCACCTCCTGCGTGCTCATGTGATTCACACCTGGCATCATTTGTTATGATTGATTTCCTGCCTTATTTAAGGGGAGCCTTTTCATTCACCCCTTGTGAGAGTCTCATCATTGTTACTACCTACCCCGTTAGAACCTGTTCCTGTTCTAACGCCATCCTGTTCTCTTCCCATTTTTGCCTCATCGTAAGTTTATGTTCGTGCAATGTTTGAATTTGTGTTTTCTTAATAAATACCACAAACTGTAGTCCAGTGCTTGGGTCTCCCTCTCTACCCCACAGGGGCAATTCATGACACATGAATGCAATCCTTCCTCTTCTTCTTCTCCCCCCCATCCCCTTCTCCCTCCTCTCAACGGAGGTTAAATCCAAGTTTGGGATTGTTGTGACTACCGGAGGCAGCAGTTTCAAGACCCTCAGAGTGACTACTGCTGAGCAGAAGTGAACCTCCCATCCGGACAGTGTTGTCCAGAATGTCCAAAATGTCAGCGCCTCCCCCAGAAACCACATCCCTATGTCGGCCACCCCCAGCACCAAACGAGTGGTGGATATGGAGGCCCGCCAGTGTTGAGCTGAAAAAAAGCACACCTGCTGTGAAAACAACCCCCTTCACATGAGTGTGCATCTCACGAGCGACATCTCCAGTAAGTGTCTCTCATTTCACAGTGAGTATGAACAAATTATGAGACTAAATTGTGATTACATTTGCCATACTAGACTACAATATGTTATTTTATAACAGTTGAGATTTCTGGGGTTTCGCTGTATTTTTTGATATAAAAAGGGTTCTGCGGCTCAAAAAAATGTTGAAAAGCAAGGCATTAGAGAGTCAACAGTTCCAGAAGAACCTCTTTATTTTGCCAAGGATTCCTTCAAAAAAACAAGTTGTTAATTTCAACTGAAGTCATGTGAAGCAGAATACTGGGCATTTTTGGAAAAGGTTCTTTATCAAACTCAAAATCGTTCTTCTATGGCATCACTCCAAGGAACTGTTTGGTTTCCAGTGAACACCTTTATTTTTCCGTCTATACAGCAAAACCTATGGTCACAAATAAGCCATCTTTATCGTCATTCAATCCATACAGCCAACCATGTACAGTAGAATGAAATTATGTTCCTCTTATCTACAATGTTAATTACAAACATATAGAATCAGAGGGGTCGCTGCCATGCAAGGCACCACCACAAATTTCCCTCCTCCGTTCCATTATTGCTGAGCACCAAGCTGGACGGCAGGAAGTTCCGCTTTTTTATATGGTCTTCGGCATGACCCGGCTGGAATTTGAACCACTGCCTCCCGGGTGTGGTGCGGATGCTCTACCAACTGAGCCACCACTCCAGTACTACCCTTACAAACAGCTGCAAACACTGTATGAATGATTTTTGGACCATTCCTTATGGACTTCTTAAGGCAGCCGTAGGAGAATCCAGTGTCTGTAGACCATTCGTAAGTTCATGGCCAGGTCGATGGTCTTGTCCAAAATTTCTACAAATACCCCATGAAAACCCCTCATCATAGGGCGGCCATATAAATGCCATAGGAAAAACGTAAGAACTAAGCAAGATGTTGGCCGAAAATATGCCTCAAGAACACCTAAAGTTGTTCTTGAGGTCCCCTTACAGCGTCGTAGGAATCCCCATTTGTACAGAGATTCGTACAGCGTGCGTCAGGTGGTAGTGAGGCACTCATAAGGCAGAAGTATGTCATTTGTGGGACATTTGTGTCAACAAAATGTGCCAAAAGCTGTAAGATCTTCCAAACAATGACTTGAGAGCGCTGTGAGTTGCACAAAAATTTTTGTAAGATGGCAGTAAGTATGCTGTAGGAAGATCCCAATGCACCTTTACAAAGAACTAAGAACTCTAGGGCCATTGTATGACAGAAAAGTACCTAATTTCTCAAGAACGCCTCAAGTTGTTCTTGCGAACTGAACGGCAGCCGTGAGAAACTATGCCCCCCTCCATGGATTCTTATGAACCCATCGCTCATAAGAATCTTTGTGACCGTAGCTTAAGACGTTGTTTTGACATGAACGCATAAATCATGTTTAAGTGCTTGCAGGTTTAATGAAGAAACAACCAATAAAAAGGAATAACACTCACTGCAGGGGAGATTTTATGGAGAATATCTGCACCAAATGTGCTTTCCATCCAACCTTTGAGACCAGGGATGATTGCACCGCTCAGGCTGTACCTGTAAATTAGAGACAACCATTTAAAAAAGAGCAACTGAGGAAACACTGAAATGTTTGAACAGGCAAATTCACTTGGAGAACCTGACATGTAATTAGCATGTAAGTAACATGTAAGTAACTCTAAATATTCCACAATTGTTATTCACGCCGGCATTAATGACATCCGTCTCCGGCAGTCGGAAGTCACGAAACTTAATATAGAATCAGTGTGTGACTTTGCAAAAACGATGTCTGCCACTGTAGTATTCTCTGGGCCCCTCCCCAATCTGACCAGTGATGACATGTTTAGTCGCTCGTCATCCTTGAACCGCTGGCTGTCTGTGTGGTGTCCTAAAAATGACGTGGGCTACATTGACAATTGGAGCTCTTTTTGGGGAAAACCTGGTCTTATGAGACGAGACAGCATTCATCCCACTTTGGATGGTGCTTCTCATTTATCTAACAATCTGGCATCTTTTTTATCCAAATTTCCAAAACCCTGACTACTCAGAGTTGGGACCAGGAAGCAGAGTCGCAGTCTTACACGCCTCTCTGCAGCTCCTCTTCATCCGCCACCCCTCAGCTTAGCCCCTGACTTCCCCATCAGAGAATCGTTGTCTGCTCCCTCCAAAGTAAATAAAAATATAATGTATAAGCATCCCAAAGTGATAAAGCAAAATATTGGTAAAACTCAAATTAAACATAAATCCTCTAAATTGAATGATTTGGCCTCTGTTCCTCCTCATAATTTAAAAATTAAATGTGGTTTATTAAATATTAGGTCTCTAACTCCCAAGTCTCTGTTAGTCCATGATCTGTTAATTGATCATCAGATTGATTTAATTTCCCTTACAGAGACTTGGTTAGGACAAGAGGATTATGTTGGTTTAAATGAATCAACTCCCTCTGGTTATTTAAACTGTCAAAATCCCAGAAGTTCTGGTCGTGGAGGAGGAGTAGCAACAATTTACCATTCCAAATTACTAGTTAATGTAAAGCAAAAAACATGTTATAATTCCTTTGAGGGCCTGGTCCTCAGTGTTGGGCACTTTAGCAATTTCAGGTTAAACCCAATTTTATTTGCCATAGTTTATCGTCCCCCATCAACCTATTCAGAATTTTTATCCGAATTTGCTGATTTCTTAGCTGATTTAGTGCTGAAATCTGATAGAATAGTTATAGTAGGGGACTTTAATATACATGTGGATGTAGATAGTGACTGCCTTAATGTGGCATTTAATTCAATATTAGACTCGATTGGGTTTTCTCAGAAAGTAGGAAATTCTACTCATTACCTCCACCATACATTGGACCTTGTTCTGACATATGGCATAGAAATAGAAAATCTTGTAGTGTCTCCTCATAACCCTGTACTGTCAGACCATTGTCTGTTAACCTTTGATTTTACTATTTCTGACTATTTGGCTCCTAAAGAAAAATATTATCACAGTAGATGCCTCTCAGATGATGCTGTTTCCAAATTTATGCAGATTGTTTCCTCTATGCCATGTGTCAACACAACGGAAATAAGCTATAGACAGCTTGCTCCTTCTGTAATTGATAACATGGTGGATAGTGTTTCAGCTTCTCTGCATCAGGCTCTAGACTTGGTGGCCCCTTAAAAAAGAAAAAGTCTAATCAGAGATTTTTAACTCCTTGGTTCAACACAGAAACTCGTAGCTTAAAACAGAAGACTCGTCAATTAGAAAGAAAATGGCGCTCTACTAATTTAGATGAAATCTATTTAGCTTGGAGAAATCATCTTTTAATTTATAAAAAATCTCTTAGAAAAGCTAGAACGAGTTATTACTCTGCATTAATAGAAGAGAACAAGAATAATCCCAGGTTTCTTTTCAGTACTGTAGCCAGGTTGACAAAGAGTCAGGACTCTGTCAATCCTAGCATCCCCTTAGAGCTTACTAGTCAGGACTTTATGAACTTTTTCAATAATAAAATTTCATCCATCAGAGATAAAATCAATCAGATTCTTCCCACAGTTAACTTAAATACTGTAACTACTACAACTCCTTCTATTGATGTCTGTCTTGATGAGTTTACTCCAATCGACCTTTGTGAGTTAGACAAAATAGTTTCCTCATCCAAACCTTCAACTTGTCTTTTAGACCCTATTCCTACCAGGTTATTTAAAGAAGTCTTCCCACTTATTG
The DNA here is from genome assembly GCA_020510985.1 of Pholidichthys leucotaenia. Taxonomy (NCBI): domain Eukaryota; kingdom Metazoa; phylum Chordata; class Actinopteri; order Cichliformes; family Pholidichthyidae; genus Pholidichthys; species Pholidichthys leucotaenia. Next base: position 293,380,880 of record CM035848.1, read on the forward strand.
GGAGCTTTATTCTTCATATAATCAATTCTTCATTGACTTTAGGCCATGTACCGCAGGCTTTTAAAACGGCTGTAATTAAACCCTTACTCAAAAAGCCAACGCTAGATCCAGGAGCTTTAGCTAACTATAGACCAATCTCTAATCTCCCTTTCATTTCAAAAATCTTAGAAAGAGTTGTTGCTACGCAATTATTTGACCACCTGCAGGGAAATGGTTTACTTGAAGAGTTTCAATCTGGGTTTAGAATCCATCATAGTACTGAAACAGCCTTAGCGAAGGTCACTAACGACCTCCTCATTGCATCTGATAATGGACTAGTTTCTGTACTTGTCCTTTTAGATCTTAGTGCAGCTTTTGATACTATTGATCATAATATTCTACTTGATAGATTAGAACACTATGTTGGACTTAATGGAACTTCGTTGCAGTGGTTTAGATCTTATTTATCTGATAGGTTCCAGTTTGTTCATGTAAATGATGAGTTTTCTTTCAGCTCAAAGCTTAGTCATGGAGTTCCACAGGGATCTGTGCTAGGTCCTACTCTTTTTAGTTTATATATGCTTCCGTTAGGCAACATTATTAGAAAGCACTGTATACATTTTCATTGTTATGCAGATGACACACAATTATACCTGTCAATGAAGCCAGATGATACTAATCAATTAGCCAAGTTAGAAGCCTGTCTTAAGGAAATCAAAGCTTGGATGACTTGTAATTTCCTGCTATTAAATTCAGATAAGACTGAAGTCATTCTTGTTGGTCCAAAAAACCTTAGAAATTCCTTTCCAAATCAAACTTTCAGTTTGGATGCAGTTACTCTTTCTCTTAATAGCTCTGTGAGGAACCTTGGAGTTATTTTTGATCAGGATTTGTCCTTCAATTCACATATTAAAATTGTTTCTAAGACTGCCTTCAATCATTTGCGTAATATTGCCAAGATTAGGAGCATCTTGTCTCAGAGTGATGCTGAGAAGCTGATCCACGCTTTTGTTAGCTCGAGATTAGATTATTGTAATTCTTTATTATCAGGCTGCCCTAAAACATCTTTAAAAAGTCTTCAGCTGATCCAAAATGCTGCAGCAAGAGTTTTAACAGGTACTAGAAAGAGAGATCATATCTCTCCGGTTCTGGCCTCCCTTCATTGGCTTCCCATAGAGTTTAGAATTAAGTTTAAAATCCTTCTTCTTACTTACAAAGCTCTAAACAATCAGGCTCCTTTTTATTTAAAAGATCTGATACTACCGTATCATCCTAACAGAGCACTACGCTCCCAAAATGCAGGATTACTTGTAATACCTAGAATCTCCAAAAGTACAATGGGAGGCAGAGCCTTCAGTTATCAAGCTCCTCTCCTGTGGAATCAGCTGCCAATCTGGATTCGGGAGTCAGACTCGATCTCTGTTTTTAAGAATAGGGCTAAAACCTACCTTTTTGATCTAGCCTACAATTAGGGAGGGATCATGTGTTTCTGAACCCTCCCTTAGTTATGCTGCTAATAGGTTTAGTCAGCCGGGGGACCTCCAGTAATGCACTGGGCCTCACTCCTTTCCTCACTCTCTATGAAATATTTTTTTTTTGCTGGTCATTAACATTTGTTTGTTCTCTCCCATAGATTGAGTCCCCATCGTGCTGTTTGCTCTCTACATGTCTGTTCTTTTCTTCTTCTCTATCCCCTCACCCCCCAGCCAGTCGCAGCAGATGACTGCCCCTCCCTGAGCCTGGTTCTGCTGGAGGTTTCTTCCTGTTAAAAGGGAGTTTTTCCTCTCCACCGTCGCCAAGTGCTTGCTCACAGGGGATCGCCTGATTGCTGGGGTCTTTCTGCAACTGTGGGGGTCCCCCCTACAGTTGATAGTGCTATGAGATGACTGTTGTTGTGAAATGGCGCTATATAAATAAAGTTGAATTGAATTGAACGTACAATAAGATCACAGTGAGGTTTAGCAGCAGCAGTGCTAACCTTATACAGCTGTCACAGAATGGCCCCGCCTACCAGGGGAAACTGGCATCCCTTTGTGTGAGGCACCATGAAATCATGTATGATGACAAACTTTCTGTCACACGGAGAACCCAGACCTGGCTGCTGGACAACCCACTTGCTGCATTTGTTTTTATGAGTTTACACAGAAGGAAGTTGGGCAACTCAGCTTAAAAGTAGTATTTCACTGGGCTGCGGCAGCTGGTGACTAGATGGAGAATGGCATTCGTAAAGGAGTTTCCAAAATCTCTCCAAATGTTCACGGGGGTTTGCAATTTTGTCTCGCGAGTCACAGAGCCTGGCTCTAGTGTCGCAGTAATTTTCAACATCTTAAGAAAATGTCTACAACAAATTTTCTACCCAAATAGAATTGTTGTGGGTGTCCTGAACCCATCTGGAACCCGTTTCAATTCAGCTTTTGTCAGTCAGAAAGCTGCAAAAAAACAGAGTTGTTGGAGACCTATGAAACTAAACTGTGACTGGAGACAAAAAGGACAAGACCTGCGTGCGAAACTGGCACAAATGGTCAGGTTATTTTCTAGCACCCACTGACACTGGGGGTGACACCATGGCACATAAGGGCAAGAAAAGGCCAAGCTAAGGATTGGAGGGCTGCTGCCTCTGTCCTACGGGCCACCACAGAGGAACCAGAGTCAGTCTCAGGGCTGCTGTGTCTGATGTGGAGGACTCGGGGGCCGCATCCTCATCCAACAGTCTCTGCAGTTCTTCTCTATGGTCAGTCTCGCCTGATGTCTCATGATTAAATCACTGCAGGAATGGAGAGATATCTGCAACTGTCATGGATAACTGTCATGCAAGTGTTGCACAGGATTTGCGCAGCATTTGTGGGACAGTCGTAAGTGCAAAAACTGCACAATTTTGTCCTGTGAGTGTTGCACGGATGTTGAACAACACAAACATGGCATGGATGTAAATTTTGGGCCAAAATTCACTGGGAGTTCATGTGGCATTTGTGCAATTTTCATGTGATATACACACACATGTACCAATTCAGTGTGGTTCCAAGAGAAAATTGTTGCTAATCTACATGTTGGTCACAACTAGTCACAAGCTGTCACAGCCCAGTGAGATACGATCTTAACTCTTTACTCAACCCAGACTGCTGTCGTGAAAGTAGAGCCACATCTCTGATTTGCAGAGGTGGGCAGTAACTAGTTACATGTGCTCAAGTAACTTTTTCACCAAGTTATATCTACTTTGCTTGATAGATTTACTGCAAGATACTTTTTATTCTTACTTGAGTACATTTTTGAAGAAAAATATTTTGGTACTCTGAGTTATGATGAATTTTTACAGTTTTAAAAAGTGGTTGGAAATGTGCTCATCTTTACTGTAATACACAGAAATGATCAGAAATGCATCTTTACTCATTTTAATTATTGTAGAGAATATAATAATTTTATTTAGACTTTTGCCTCTTTGAAATCAAAACTCAATCATTGTTCTCTCTTGGTTCTGTAAATTTATGAGTAAAAGTTTCAAGTGTGTGAGAAAAGTTACAATTTTACTATTAACAGTTTACCACAAATTTAAGAGAAAAACCTACAATAGTCATAAACAGGCCATTGTTTTCACCGGAACATTTCCCGGTACCTGGCCTGAATCAGTGACCCCAAACATCAGTAATGATCCTCAGACTGAGATCTGTTCTTTATTCTCACCAGCTATCAGGCATGATGATCGGGATGTGGTTATTGAGGATCGGAGGGACTTTTTTTTTTCGTAAGAGTGAGACAGGAGGTCTGATGCAGCATCAGCCTTTACTGACAAAAGTTCCCTGCAGACATGGCTGTGTGAGTGAACTGGCAGCATACATGAGGCAATACAAAAGAATTACAGAGCCTTCAAAGAAGCTTTTAAATGACCCACCTCCCTCTCCGTTTTTATTTAGGTTTAAGCAATATTACATGAAATGGAGTACGGTATTAATGAATATAGTAATGCGGGTGTGATAGGTCAAATGTCCCCCACTCAGGATACTGTAACGACCTTGAGAGTAATATTGCTTTAATACAAGAGTTCCGCAAGCACAACTGTCATTTAATAAGTGGTTTAGCTTTTTCTCTGCTTATTTTGTGCAGCAGAGAAAAAAAATAGTCCCTTCTTAATGTAGCCAGTAACTGTTGCTAAACATCTCAATCAGCATGAAGACGTCTATTATCATTTCACACACATGTAAACAAATTAAATATTGTCAAGTGCAAAAGTAAGAAGTGTTTGTAAAACATATACCCCTCATGGATCGTCAACTTATCGTGGTGAGGGGTTTGCATGCCCCAATGATCCCAGGAGCTATGTTGTCCGGGGCAATTTGCCTCTGATAGGGTCACCGAAGGCAAACTGGTCCTGGGTGAAGGGCCAGACTATGAACGATCCAACAGACTCATGATAAATTCGATATCAAGGATTCAGTGTACCCCGCCTGAGATGGGGTTACCGGGGCCCCACCCTGGAGCCAGGCTTGGGGGAGGGGCTTGATGGCTAGCGTCTGATGGCCGGGTTTCCACCCATGGGACCCGGCCGGGCTGAGCCCGAAGGAGTTACATGGGTCCGCCCTCCAGTGGGCTCACCACCTGCAGGAGGGATCATGGGGGTCCGGTGCTATGGGGATTAGGTGGCGGTCAAAGGCGGAGACCTTGGCGGACTGATCCCAAGCTTTCTAAACTGGCTTTTGGACCGTGGAATGTCACCTCTCTGGTGGGGAAGGAGCCTGAACTGGTGTACGAGGTTGAGAGATACGGGCTAGATATAGTCGGCCTCACCTCAACACACAGCTCCAGTTCCGGAACCAGTCTCCTGGAGAGGGGCTGGAGCTTGGCCTTTTCTGGAGTTGGCCCGGGCGAGAGGCGACGAGCAGGGGTGGGTATTCTTGTATCCCCCCACCTTGCTGCCTCTATATTGGAGTTTTCTCCAGTGGATGAAAGGGTTGCTTCTCTGCGCCTTCAGGTTGGGAAACGGGTCCTGACCATCATTTGTGCCTATGCACCAAATGATGTTTCAGAGTACCCACCCTTTTTGGAGTCTGTGACTGGGGTGCTGGAGGGTGCTCCTCGTGGAGACTCCATTGTCCTAGTGGGGGACTTCAATGTGCACGTGGGCAACGAAAGTGAAACCTGGAGGGGGGTGATTGGGAGAAACGGCCTGCCCGATCTGAACCCGAGTGGTGTTCAGTTATTGGACTTCTGTGCTAACCACAGTTTGTCCATAACAAACACCATGTTCAAGCATAAGGGTGTCCATATGTGCACCTGGCACCAGGACACCCTAGGTCGCAGGTCGATGATCGATTTTGTTATCGTGTCATCAGACCTGCAACCATATGTCTTGGACACTCAGGTAAAGAGAGGTGCAGAGCTGTCAACTGATCACCACCTGGTGGTGAGCTGGATCCGATGGCAGGGGAGGAAGCCATTCAGAGCTGGTAGACCCAAACGTATAGTGAGGGTGTGCTGGGAACATCTGGCTGAGGCTCCTGTCCGGGAGGTCTTCAACTCCCACCTCCGGAAGAACGTCAACCACATTCCGAGGGAGTCTGGAGACATGGAGTCTAAATGGGCCATGTTCTCCACCTCTGTTGTTGAAGCAGCGGCCCAGAGCTGCGGCCGCAAGGTGAACGGTGCATCTCGTGGTGGCAACCCCCGAACCAAGTGGTGGACACCAGTGGTGAGGGGGGCCATTAAGCTGAAGAAGGAGTCCTATCAAGTTTGGTTGGCTTGTGGGACTCCCGAAGCAGCTGAGGTGTACCGGCAGGCCAAGCGAAGTGCAGCTCGGGTGGTTGCTGAAGCAAAAACCCGGGTATGGGAGGAGTTCAGTGAGGCCATGGAACAAGACTTTCGGTCGGCCTCGAAGAGATTCTGGTAAACTGTCCGGTGGCTCAGGAGGGGAAAGTAGCTCCCTGTCCACACTGTGTATGGTGCGGATGGGGCACTGTTGACTTGGACTGGGGATATTGTCAGGTGGTGGAAGGAATACTTCGAGGATCTCCTCAATCCCACTGATACGCCTCCCACAGAGGAAGCAGGGCTTGGGGACGAGGGGGATGAATCGCCTATCACAGGGGCTGAGGTTGCCAAGGTGGTTAAAAATCTCCTTGGTGGTCGGGCCCCGGGGGTGGACGAGATTTGCCCTGAGTACCTCAAGGCCCTGGATGTTGTAGGGCTGTCATGGTTGACACGCCTCTGCAACATTGCGTGGAGGTCGGGGGCAGTGCCTTTGGCATGGCAAACTGGGGTGGTGGTTCCTCTCCTCAAAAAGGGGACCGGAGGGTGTGCTCGAACTTTAGAGGGATCACACTCCTCAGCCTCCCTGGGAAGGTCTATGCCAAGGTACTGGAGAGGAGAGTCCGGCCGTTGGTCGAACCTCGGATTCAGGAGGAGCAATGTGGTTTTTGTCCTGGCCGTGGCACATCGGACCAGCTCTTTACTCTCTCGAGAATTCTCGAGGGTTCGTGGGAGTTTGCCCAACCAGTTTACATGTCTTTTGTGGACTTGAAGGCATTTGACCGCATCCCTCATGGTTTTTTGTGGGGGGTGCTTCGGGAGTATGGGGTATCGGGCTTGTTACAAGCTATTCGGTCTCTGTACGACCGTTGTGAGAGTTTGGTTCGTATTGCCAACACTCGGTCGGAGTCATTCCCAGTGCGAGTTGGACTCCGCCGGGGCTGCCCTTTGTCACTGATCCTGTTCATAATTTTTATGGACAGGATTTCTAGGTGCAGCCAGGGAATGGAGGGTGTCATGCTTGGTGACCACAGGATCTCATCTCTGTTGTTTGCAGATGATGTTGTCCTGTTGGCTTCATCCAGCAATGACCTACAGCTCTTGCTGGGACGGTTTGCCGCTGAGTGTGAAGCGGCTGGGATGAGAATCAGCACCTCCAAGTCCGAGTCCATGGTCCTCAGCAGGAAAAACGTGGATTGTCCTCTCTGGGTTGGGGACAGGCTCCTGCCCCAAGTGGAGGAGTTTAAGTATCTTGGGGTCTTATTCATGAGTGAGGGGAAAATGGAGTGAGAGATCGACAGATGGATTGGAGCAGCATCTGCAGTGATGCGGACGTCGTACCGGTCTGTTGCGGTAAAGAGGGAGCTGAGTTCTAAGGCAAAGCTGTCAATTTATCAGTCAATCTACGTTCCTACTCTCACCTATGGTCACGAGCTTTGGGTAATGACCGAAAGAACAAGATTGTGGATACAAGCGGCTGAAATAAGCTTTCTCCGTAGGATTGCTGGACTCACCCTCAGAGATGGGGTGAGGAGCTCAGTCATCCGGGAGAGGCTCAGAGTAGAGCCGCTGCTCCTCCACATTGAAAGGAGTCAGTTGAGGTGGTATGGGTATCTGATTTGGATGCCTCCCACTTGAGGTGTTTCAGGCACGTCCCACTGGGAGGAGACCCCGGGGCAGACCCAAGACTCGGTGGAGAGACTGTCTCCCAGGTGGTCTGGGAACGCCTTGGTATCCTCTCTGAAGAGCTGGAGCAGGTGGCTGGGGAGAGGGAAGTCTGGGTTTCTCTGCTTGAACTGCTGCCTCCGCGACCCGGACCTCTGGAAAAGCGGTAGAAGATGGAAAACATATACCTATTGAGTCAGTACTGCAGAAGACCCCAGATTAAAACGTAGCCAATGCCGGTAGCTAGCCGGTGGCTAGTAGTTAGCATGCTAGCAATTTAGCACACTTCACTGGCTTTTCTTGGCATTTTCAGATGAAACAAAGTCCATCACCACAAAGGTATTGTTGTCTGTTAATTGAGACAATAAATCCAATTCTAGCACTCCATCCATCCATCCATCTTCTACCGCTTTTCCGGAGGTCCGGGTTGCGAAGGCAGCAGTGTCCCATCCGCACCATACACAGTGTGGACAGGGAGCTGCTTCCCCCTCCTGAGCCGCCGGACAGTTTGCCAGAATCTCTTCGAGGCCGACCAAAAGTCTTGTTCCATGGCCTCACCGAACTCCTCCCATACCCCGGTTTTTGCTTCAGCAACCACCTGAGCTGCACTCCGCTTGGCCTGCCGGTACACCTCAGCTGCTTCGGGAGTCCCACAAGCCAACCAAACTTGATAGGACTCCTTCAGCTTAATGGCCCCCCTCACCACTGGTGTCCACCACTTGGTTCGGGGGTTGCCACCACGAGATGCACTGCCCACCTTGTGGCCGCAGCTCTGGGCTGCCGCTTCAACAACAGAGGTGGAGAACATGGCCCATTTAGACTCCATGTCTCCAGACTCCCTCGGAATGTGGTTGAAGTTCTTCCGGAGGTGGGAGTTGAAGACCTCCCGGACAGGGGCCTCAGCCAGATGTTCCCAGCACACCGTCACTATACGTTTGGGTCTACCAGGTCTGAATGGCTTCCTCCCCTGCCATCGGATCCAACTCACCACCAGGTAGTGATCAATTGACAGCTCTGCACCTCTCTTTACCCGGGTGTCCAAGACATACGGTCGCAGATCTGATGACACGATAACAAAATCGATCATCGACCTGCGACCTAGGGTGTTCTGGTGCCAGGTGCACATATGGACACCCTTATGCTTGAACATGGTGTTCGTTATGGACAAACCGTGGTTAGCACAGAAGTCCAATAACTGAACACCACTCGGGTTCAGATCGGGCAGGCCGTTCCTCCCAATCACCCCCCTCCAGGTTTCACTGTCGTTGATTAAATTAAGGTATTCAACACAGTACTGCAATTGTCCCTGAGTTAGTCGACAGTAAAATAGTACACCTTTGAAGCAGAGTGATATGTCCTAAACTGAGGATCAATAATGAGACTGGAGGTATAATGGAACACGACTTCCATATTGACTCGCTATACAGTACAGACACTCCCGTCAGGCAGAGGTGAGGTCAAAGAGGCCGTCCCTCTTCCACACAGCCCTCTGCTACTCCGGGTGGCTACGGAACCGGAAACGTGAAGCCACCACCCGTGTCGCACAATAACAAGTCCTAAGAGCAACACAACCCCCCCCCCCCCCCCACACACACACACACACACTTCAAAATGGTCCAAAACATACACACAATTAAGACCCACCCCAATTTGGAACCCAAAACACACACCAACTCAAACAGAAATAATTAAGCTCTAACCATGCACACAAAACAACTAAAGCTAAGGGGGGGAACAGGTGGACTACCATTCCACCCCCACACGGCCAGAGAGATTATTCTGCCATCTCTGCTACAATATAGTCCATTAAATAAAAACTGCCGTGTTCCTACAATAAGATGTAAAACAATCCCGTAATAGAACATACATATATAAACAAATTATCTCCCAGACCATCATCATAGCAGTCTGTCGTGGGCGACAATGACTGTTTCATTTAGGTCTAATCAGATTCCTCCACACAGCTCTGTCCTTAGCCTTCTGCTGCCAGGAACTCCTGTCTATGTCCAACTTCTTCAAGTTTCTTTTTACAGTGTCTTTAAATCTGAGCCTTGGTCTACCCTGATTGCGTTTGCCCTTGCATAACTGAGTAGAGTAACTGCCGAGGGAGACGCTAGTGGTCCATCCTCTCAACATGTCCGAGCCATCTCAGGTTCATCTGTATTAGCATGTCCTCCATTGATGGTAGACCAGCTCGTTTCAACACTTCTATGTTGGTTATCTTGTTTTTCCATGAGATGTTCATTATGGCTCGAAGGTGTCTCACGTACGCGTGGAGTTTCTTCACCTGCACTCTGTAGACAGTCCAAGTTTCAGCACCGTACAATAGAGTAGCCAGTACTGTCGCTCTGTACACTTTGCATATCACATAGATTGACACATGTCGATTGTTCCACAGTCTCTCCCTCAAGTTTCCAAACACAGCACTCGCTCTTCCCATTCTGAGAGATAGTTCATCCTCCAGCCTAGCATTCTCTGAAACAGTACTCCCTAGGTACTTGAAAGTCTTGCACTTGACTAGTGGCTCTGTACCAATGCTGATCTCTTCTGGTAGTGATGTTGATAATTGGAACTTCGGTGGTTGATAAAGGCACTCTGTCTTAATGATGTTGATTTGGAGGCTGAATTGGCTAGCTGCTCTTGCAAATTTCTCCACTAAAGATTGCATATCTTCCACGTTGTGTGCAACTAGAGCACTGTCGTCGGCAAAGAGCATTTCTCTTACTACCTTTATCGATGTCTTACTCTTGGCTTTAAACTGTGCCACATTCAACAAGTCTGCTTCTTTCCTTGTTTGAATGTATACTCCTTCTGAAGTGTCTTTGAAGGTCACCTCAAGCATGGCTGCCAGATATAGCGAGAAAAGTGTAGGTGCCAGTACACACCCTTGTTTCACCCCGTTGCTTATTGAAAAGTCTTTAGATACTGAACCACTCATTGCCACGTTTGCTTGCATACCCGTATGGAGTGCCTCGATCAGGCTGACAAACTTCTCTGTACAACCATATTTCTAGAGTACCTGCTAAAGTCCTTGTCGCGAAACAGTATCAAAGGCTTTACTGAAGTCTATGAAGACTACATAAAGTGGCATGTTCTGTTCGATACACTTTTCTTGAACCTGTTTCAAGCAGAAAATCATGTCCATTGTGCTTCTTCCACTTCAAAAGCCACACTGGGTTTCCGGTAGTACATTCTGCGAGATGTGTTCACTGAGTCTGGTAAGTAGTACACGTGAGAGAATCTTACCAACAGTGGCTCTACCCCCCATTGGTAAATCAGATCACTGCATGGTCATGTTATCACCCAAGTATGTCCCCCTTGTGCAAAGGCAGCATGCTTATACACGGACTGTGAGGAGGTGGACACAGGAGGCTGCTGATGCACTAGTAGTAGTAGATTAGTTTATTTGACAGGGACAGTGCAATAAACATAGACAATTAATCAAAGACAATCAATCTGATGTGTTGCACATAGAGTGTATAGCTATTAGCTAATTTGCAACTCTTGTCCCTATAGGACTGCTTCGAGACGACGGACTGGAGCATACTCTGTGAACCACATGGGGTGGACATAGACAATATGACCGACTGCATCACAGAATACATTAGATTTTGTGAAGACATGACCATGCCAGCTCAGACTGTATGCTGTTTCTCCAACACCAGACCATGGGTCACCAGTGACCTGAAAGCACTTCTGAACAAAAAGCAGAGAGCTTTAAGGGCTGGAGACAAGGAGAAGCTGAGGGGAGTGCAGCATGAGCTGAGAGAGATGCTGAGGAGGTGCAAGGATAATTATAGGGGGAAGTTGGAAGAGAAACTCAGGCAAAACAACACTAAAGATGTGTGGGAGGGAATGAAACAAATAACTGGGTACAAGGGGAGAGTCTAGCAGCCATCTGGGAGCCAGGAGAAAGCTGAGGAACTGAATCTGTTTTTTTTTTTTGTTTTGTTTTGTTTTAATAGGTTCAACTCACAGCCTGACACCCAGGCAACACAACCAGACCCCCACGCACCCCTCCCCACCCACGCTCCAGTGCAGAACCTCTCTCCATCTCCCTCCTCCTCAGGGGGCACCAGGACCCTCCCTCACTTCACGGTGACTACAGACCAGGTGGAGAAACAGCTGGAGAGACTCCATCAGCGGAAGGCTACGGGCCCTGACGGCATCTCTGCAAAGACGCTGAGGACCTGTGCCAACCAACTAGCTCCGGTACTGAAACACCTGTACAACCTGAGCCTGAGTCTGGAGAGAGTACCGGTGCTGTGGAAGACATCCTGCCTGGTTCCTGTCCCCAAGAAGTCATCTCCATCGGATTTGAATGACTACCGACCAGTTGCCCTCACACCTCATGTGATGAGGTCCTGGAGAGACTGGTCTTAGCCCACCTGAGGCCGCAGGTGAAGATGCGGCTGGACCCTCTGCAGTTTGCATATCAGCCCCATTTAGGAGTTGAAGATGCTGTCATCTACCTGCTGCAACGAGCCCATCTGCACCTGGATGGTGGAGGAGATACTGTAAGAATCACTTTTTTTGATTTCTCCAGTGCCTTTAACACCATCCAGCCACTGCTGCTGGGTGAGAAGCTGCGGGTGATGGGGGTTGACAGCTCTGTGATCTCCTGGATTACTGACTACCTGACAGGCAGACCACAGTTTGTCAGGCTGGGCAGTGTCTTGTCTGGAGTGGTGGCTAGTGATACGGGAGCGCCACAGGGGACTGTGCTCTCTCCTTTTCTTTTTACTTTATACACCACTGACTTTCAGTACAACACTGAGTCGTGCCACCTGCAAAAATTCTCTGATGACTCAGCTGTTGTGAAGTGTATAAGAGGAGGAGAGGAGGGGGAGTACAGGGCACTGATAGACAGATTTGTGGAGTGGACGGAGCAGAATCACCTGAGGTTGAATGTCAGCAAGACCAGAGAGATGGTGATTGACTTCAGGAAGAGGAAGGCTCCTTCTCAGCCACTGCAGATTAGGGGGGGAGGATGTGGGAGTGGTTGAGGACTACAAATATCTGGGTGTCAGGATCAGCAGCAGGTTGGACTGGAGATCCAACACCGATGCTGCGCACAAGAAGGGGATGAGCAGACTCCTTCCTGAGAAAGCTGAGATCCTTCAACATGTGCAGCAGGATGCTGGAGCTTTTCTACCAGACTGTTGTCGCCAGCGCCATCTTCTTTGCTGCGGTCTGTTGGGGTAGCAGTATTGGGGCCAGAGATACCAACAGACTTGACAAAATTATCAAGAGGGCTGGTTCTGTAATTGGTCTCAGACCGGAGACCTTTGAGACAGTGATGGAGAGGAGAACACTAAATAAACTGTTATCCATCATGGACAATGCTGATCACCCCCTCCACCACACACTAGATAGACAGCGAAGCACTTTCTCCAGTAGACTACTACAGCTTCGTTGTCAAACAGCCAGGTACAGGAAATCTTTCCTGCCACATGCAATTTCACTGTACAATAACTCACGATGATGTTGTATTCTGGCATAGCTATGCTGCCACACTGCATCTTAGACTAACTGGTACATCACTTTTCACTCCGCTCCTGATAGTCCTCCTTTGTGCAATAGGATGATTCATGTGTTTATACGGGTCATCATATATTAAGCTATGATGTATATAGGTTTTATAGTCGTGTTAGTTTTTTACTTTCCATGGGTAATCCCTTTGTCATGTGTGTGTTTCTGTTTGGTTGTCAACTGTCATGCTGCTGTTACACTGTAATTTCCCAGTTTGGGATCAGTAAAGTACATCTATCTAGTCGAGATATACCTCGGTAATTTCCACAATCCTTCCTGTCCCCTTTCTTGAACAAAGGCACAATACTTGCATCCTTCCAGTCTTGAGGTACTTTCTGGGCATCCCATATCTCCTGGATGAGCTTGTGCAGGCAGTTGGTCAGCTGAACACCACCAAATTTCCACACTTCTACTGGAATTCCAGCCCTTCCTGGAGCTTTACCATCCTCTGTTGTCCTGGTAACTGCCATTAGTTCATCAAAATTTGGTGGTTCATCCAGACTTGATATAGCTGGTCGCTGCACTCGAGCTTCTTCAGCCTCTTCGGTGAGATCTCCAGGGTTGTTTAGTAGTTGGTCAAAGTGGTCTGCAAATCTGTCCAGGATCTTGTCTTTCTCCTGCAAAACCGTTTCACCATCTATAGCCTTTAGTTGGATCAATCCTCTTGGTTTAGGGCTGTAGATTTCTCTCAAACCTGTGAAGAATGTTTTCATGTCCTTCCTGTCTGCTGCAGTTTGAAGTTTCTCTGCTTTTTCATCCCACCAGTTGGACTTCATCTCTCTGGTGTACTTCTGTAGCTCACTCTGAGCCTTTGAGTATTTCTTCTTCTTCGGCCTTGTGTTACACTGTAGGTTTTCCTGCCTAGCTGTATTCCTCACTTCTAGCAGTTTCTTCAGGTGCTCATCATGTTCATCAAACCAATCTTGATGTTTCCTCTCAGGGTGGCCTAATACATCACTCGCAGTCTGATACATTGTATCCTTCAGTGTTGCCCATTTCTCTTCCATGTCATTTTCTGAGTTGTTGCTGTCCCAGTCTTTCAAGTTTTCATCCATTTCCTGTGTAAGTTCTTCGTGCTTCTTTTGGCCTTTCAGTGCACTAGTGTTTAGCTTCCGTGATGGCTTCGCACCTGTCCTGCAGTGCTGTTTTCGTCTGCAAATCCTTAATCTAGATCTCAGCATAACATGATCAGTACCACAGTCCGTGCCTCTCATTGCTTTGGTGTCCAATACATCCCTTCTGTCTCTCTGCCTGACTACGATGTAGTCTAATAAGTGTCAGTGCTTGGATCTTGGGTGCATCCATGTCTTCTTGTGTGTGTCCTTGTGCTTAAATAGAGTGTTGGTTATCACAAGGTTGTACTCTGAACATAGTGCAAGTAGAAGTTCTCCATTAGCATTGCACTTGCCTACTCCATGACTGCCTAGCACTCCTTTCCATTTCTCAGTGTCCAAACCAACTCTGGCATTAAAATCTCCAACGAGAATCAGCCTGTCATCAGTTGGTACATGCCCGATAGTCTCACGTAAATCACTGTAGAACTCTTCCTTCACCTCCTCTGTGTTGGTCATTGTTGGGGCATATACACTGATGAGTGGCATACATCTTCTGCTGTAGTGGGAGTCTCAGTCATTATCCTGTCGTTGATTGGCACTGGTTCCTCATCAAGCATTGCTGCCATCTCCTTTCTAAGTGCAAAGCCCACTCCTGCTTCTCTCCTTTCTTGAGTTGATCTCCCACTCCAAAAGAAGATGTACCCATGGTCTTCCAAGCTGTCATATCCAGGCAATCTTGTTTCACTAAGTGCAGCTATGTCTACATTGTACCTGTTCATTTCCAGGGCCACAAACGCGGTCTGTCTTTCTGGGTGCTGTGATGTTGTTCTGTCCAACAGAGTGCGTACATTCCATTCTGCTACACACAAGGTTGCTGTTTTCCTCTTCTTTTGTCTTCCTGCTCCTAGCTTACTTTTCGCTGCCTGTCGGAGTGTGAACAGATCAGCGCAGACCTTGTAAGCCCGGGCGGCATCCGAGCCGGTATGAGTTGCTTTCTGATTGCAAGCAGTTTCATGAAATGGTCAAAGTATTTGAGTACTGCTAGCTTTTGCTGGACTAGCAGCACATTCTTGGCAGATAAAGGTAATATCAGTGGCAAGGACAAGCCAAGACAAACTGACTCCAGTATCTGTTGCAGTGACTGACCAGATGATAGGTTTGTTTATCTCTGCTCTTTGTGTAGTGCATGTCACAATGCACGGACAGGCACAGTCCACCACAGACCTTGTGACAGATGTGTTTATCTGCCAGGACGTCCAGTCTCACCCTGTGTAACTGGGAGTGGTCCACCACAGACCTGTGACAGATATTGTTTTTAGTTCTGCCAGGATGCCCCGTTTCACCCTCCACGCCCTCGGAAGGGCAGGGATGCTGGTTGAGTTGCCGACGGCCCGACCCATGAGACAGGTAGTCCTGGTTTTCATGGTTATCCGGTAGCAAGCAAGCCAATGCCTGACGTGTTGAAGGTCCGTCCATCTCAGCCGAGGACGGATAACAGTCAACAAACCCTTATATTTAAAAGATCTGATATTACCTTACCATCCTAATAGAGCACTACACTCCCAAAATGTGCCTGTTCTGATAAAGCCAAGTTCGACTGTGCACCTGGCCTCGTCATTACAAGGTATTTCCAGACATAACACAGCTGTTCAACATCATGCAATAAACACATTGCCTGCCCCCCCCCCCCCCCCGCCAACTACCAGCCAGTCCCAGTGGAAAAATCACCCCCCGGAAACCCGTCAGGCGGGTCCTATCCAGAGCATCTTCTTTTCTTCGCGCCCGGAGATGACCCACGTCGAAGCCCAGATACCTCCTTCTCATTATTGGTGTGCTGCAGCTCGTTGGGATCTCTGTTTTTAAGAATAGGGTTAAAACCTTCCTTTTTGATATAGCCTACAATTAGGGAGGGATCATGTGTCTCTAAACCTATTAGCAGCATAACTAAGGGAGGATTCTGACAGCCAGAGGACCTCCAATAATGCACTGGGCTTCACTCCTTTCTTCACTCTCAATGAAATATTTACTTTTTGCTAGTCATTAAGATCTGTTTGTTCTCTCCCATAGATTGAGTCCCCATCTTGCTGTTTGCTCTCTACATGTCTGTTCTTTTCATCTTCTCTATCCCCTCACCCCCCAGCCAGTCACAGCAGATGACTTCCCCTCCCTGAGCCTGGTTCTGCTGCAGGTTTCTTCCTATTAAAAGGGAGTTTTTCCTCTCCACCGTCACCATGCGCTTGCTCACAGGGGATCGCTTGATTACTGGGGTTTTTCTGCAACTGTGGGGGTTTTCCCTATAGTTGAAAGTGCTATGAGATGACTGTTGTTGTGAAATGGTGCTATATAAATAAAGTTGAATTGAATTGGGATGTCTCCATGAGCCATCAGACAGCTGAAGGTAGCAGTCCTCCTGAACAGCCACCACCTGCAGCCGCCCCTGGTCCTCCTGTCATTTGCGCTTGCCACGAACCCCTCTCGACCGGGCCTCCTTCCTGGGTTGGACTACATCAGCGACCCCCAGAGAAGCCCGACTCGGCTTCCAGTGTTCTTGAGTGGCACATCGTTTCACCGTGCCAGCCGGTCCTGTCCCACTTGCTTTCATTTTCGACGCCGGCAAAGCCGTTGTGACCCCTTGCTTCTCGGTACCTCCCAACCGAACTCCAGAAGCAGAATGGGCCATCCACTTGGCTCCACCCACCGTCCCAGGCGTCCCACCGTGACGCCCAGTTCCCTCAGCTAGGGTAACTTGGACTCTGGCACCGGAACCCTCCCGTGATGGCCCTGGGTAGGGTTGGTCCTGCTCATCTTCCAGAATACTAGGCCAAGGTTCGTTCCATACAGCATCGTCCTCCACTTGTGGTACCAGACGGTCCCACAAACCACGGCCCGACCACTCCTCTCCAACACCACTGGTGATAGTGAAGCCAAGTCCATAAAAAAAAGGTCACAGCCCATAATATTCTTGCCACTGGTGGTCACCACAAACTTCAGGTTGGACACTTCTGCCAACTTGTACTGGGCTGTCAGTTCCACCGACCCCACCGTGGCCAAGCTCTTTCCACCATACCCACACAGCGGCGTTGAATGACCTTTTATCCGATAGTATGGGAGGAAACTCCTCATGGTAGGCCAATTCAACACAGACCTCACCGCACCCATGTCAATCAGCAGCGGCACCTCCACACTGTCTAATTTTACCATACAGTATGTACGTACGACCATCAGTGCTTGGGGAAACGATGTGGATGACCGTGGGAGTTGTGCGGGGGGGGGGGGATCCGCTTTGCACCGTCACCCCCCTCGCTCGAACTTCTTACAGGTCCTTGCAAAATGATGCAAAAATCTGCACTTGCCGCAGCATTTTCCTCTTGCTGGACACTCTCTCACCTTGTAACGGTGCCTGGTGACCCACAACCCAAACACCTGGGTGATCCCGGGGTGGACCTTATCTTCACAGCGGTAGCGTACTCCTCTTTATCTTCCACGCTATCATCGCTGTCCGGGTCCACAGTCTGCACCGTTGACTGTGAGTCAGATTGGCGGAGTGTCGTTCTCTCACCGAGGTCATGCGATAGCTCAGCAGTATGAAGCAGCAGACAAACTATCTCAACAGCCCTTGCTAATGTCAGTTGGCCGGAGTGTGTAAGGAACCTCGACCATGCCGCCCAGCAAAGCATGTGCTCCACCAACTGGTCTCTTCCTCCAATGCTCCAAACTGGCAGTCCCCGGCCAGCTGAGACAGATCCGCAACATACCGTTGCACAGACTTGCCAGTCCGCTGGCAGCGCTGCCGAAACTGAATCCTCCAGATGATGACATTTTCAGGGGTATGAAAATAATGCACCATTAGCTCAACCACGTCCTCAAAACTATCACTGTCACCCAAGGTACTAAGGATGCATTGTCCCTCCATACCTAAATTGTGAACCAACACTGCTTGTGCCCATAATTTCTCCAGTTCACCGAGGTTCAATGACACCAGATAAGTTTGGAATGCGGCGAACCACCTTGCCCAGGGGACCAGCGGCTCACCGGGAACCTCCAAAAACAGTTGAATGTCAGCAATTCCTGTATTCATGCTTTTATCCTCATCGCCAAATGTTATGTCCTAAACTGAGGACCAATAATGAGGCTGGAGGTACAATGGAACATGACTTTATTACCGACTCACTGTACAGTACAGACACTCCCGTCAGGCAGAGGTCAAAGAGGCCGTCCCTCTTCCGCACAGCCCTCTTATACTCCAGGTGGCAGCGGAACCGGAAAGATGGAGCCACCACCCGTGTCACACAATAATAAGTCCTAAGAACACCACAACATGATACATATCCAGTGAAATGTTTGAGTGCAATTATGGATTTTAGTAACTCCTGGAATCCCTACTGTCCAATCAAATTGCTTGGTCGGAATCAACTGTTGTATAATGTCAGATACACTCTGACCCAGTGAAAAAAACACTACTAGACTAGACTAAATTTTGAATGTAAAAAAAGCTAAACCCTCTCCCACCCCACAGCATAAAAAAGCGAGAATGGGGGAAAAAATAAAAAAAAAAAAAGAGGTAATTTGGTGAATGAGCATTTGTGGTTATACTGTTGTAGTAGCTTACTATTATTTTGAAATTTTGAATATTTTATTCTTTATCATGTATTTTTATTTTATTTTAATATATACTGTATATATATTCCAGCTTATCAGTTTTCTGTGAAGCACTTTGAGTGACATGAATTAGTAGGAATGGTGCGCTACACAGTTTGATTTATTGATACTATATTGTAATAGTTCTAACTGCATAAACTTTAGTCATATTACCTCCGACATTCAATAAGATAAAATTGTGGAAATGTGAAAATGACGAGGCAGAGTTTATCTCACGAGTCAGGTTTATTCACATCTTCCAACATCAGCAAAGCAGAAAAAGAGGAAAAACACAGACATTCGTCCTTTATATATCTAGGCACTTTCAAAGCTCACAGTCACATTGCATTTAATCACAAGTAACAATGCATCTTCTCTTAAATCTTATAACATCCTCCTGATAGTCTCTGGCAGACCAGGAAATCCCCCAAGGCCGTCTCTTGCATACCAAAGACTAAATTTTCACATCCTCCCGTTATCTCCAAGGAGACCCAGTTCTTTGTTCTCTCTGAGATGTGAAGCTTAAAGTGATACACATGTGGTCCCACAAAATAAGCTTTTATTAGTCGCACAATAGAGAAATTCAAGGATTGCAGCAGCAAAGGAATAGCAACACTCAGAGCAATAGTAAATAAGATAAGATAAGAACTGGTTAGCCAAAGCAGTGAATGAATATACATAAGTACACAGTTATATACACAGTGCAGGAGCATTGCAGCTAAATGGTATAAACAGCATTACGGTTTGTTAAATTACTCTGCAGAATAAGAATATGTACACAGACAGTATAGTGCGCATTTGAATTAACAGTGTTGTTGCCACCCTCAGTAATGATTGTTATTGTCCTAATTGTGTATTGGAGAGGGTGATGTCTATTGTGCAAAGTTGTTATGTTTAGTACATTTAATACGACCTCTACGAGCAGCCCTGGATAGGTTATAAAGTCTGACAGCTGTAGGTAGGAAGGACCTGCGGAACCTCTCCGTTGTGCGCCTACGATGGCACAGCCTACCACTAAATAAGCTCCTCAGCGTGTTCAACGTGTCCCGCACGGGGTGGGACTCGGACTCCAGCAGAGATGACAGATGTCCAACTCCCCCCTCCCCCCAGCGCCACTGCCTCCATGGTCCCCACTTCAAAGGCGGCCCCCCCTCCTCCCCCCCTGCCCTTGTCATCAGTGAGCAGGACGTGCACAGACAGTTCTCCAGACTGAACCCGCACAAGGCCCCCGGTCCGGACGGCGTGTCTCCCTCCACCCTGAGACACTGTGCGGAGGAGCTGACTCCTGTCTTCACAGACATTTTTAACACCTCCCTGAAGTCATGCCACGTGCCGGCCTGCCTCAAAACCTCTACCATCGTCCCTGTCCCCAAGAAGCCACGGATCACTGGACTTAACGACTACAGACCTGTAGTGCTCACCTCTGTAGTCATGAAGTCCTTTGAGCGCCTGGTCCTGCCCCACCTCAAGACCATCACCACTCCCCTCCTGGACCCGCTGCAGTTTGCCTACAGAGCCAACAGGTCTGTGGACGACGCAGTCAACCTGGCCCTCCACTCCATCCTGCAGCACCTGGACTCCCCGGGAACCTACGTCAGGATCCTGTTTGTGGACTTCAGCTCTGCATTCAATACCATCCGCCCCACTCTGCTCCAGGACAAGCTGTCCCTGCTCAACGTGCCTGACTCCCTCTGCAGGTGGATCACTGACTTCCTGACGGACCGGAGGCAGCATGTGCGGCTGGGAAAGACTGTCTCAGACTCTGTTAGCATCAGCACCGGATCACCCCAGGGCTGTGTACTTTCCCCCCTGCTCTTCTCCCTGTACACCAACTCCTGCACCTCCAGCCACCAGTCTGTCAAGCTGATCAAGTTTGCGGACGACACCACCCTCATCGGGCTCATCTCCAACGGCGACGAGTCCGTCTACAGGAGAGAGGTGGCCCAGCTGGCATCCTGGTGCAGCCACAACAACCTGCAGCTGAACGCTCTGAAGACAGTGGAGATGATCGTGGACTTCAGAAAAGTCACAGCCCCTCTGCCCCCCCTTACCCTCACAGACTCTCCCATCACCACTGCGGATTCCTTCCGCTTCCTGGGCACCACCATCACCCGGGACCTCAAGTGGGAGCCGACCATCAGCTCCCTCATCAAAAAGGCCCAGCAGAGGATGTTCTTCCTGCGGCAGCTGAGGAAGCTCAAGCTACCCACCAAGATGTTGGTGCAGTTCTACACGGCCATCATCGAGTCCATCCTCACCACCTCCATCACCGTGTGGTACGCAGGAGCCACCGCCAGGGACAGACTAAGACTGCAGTGCGTTGTGCGCGCTGCTGAGAAGGTGATCAGCTGCAAGCTCCCATCCCCCCAGGACCTGTACATCTCCAGGACCCGGAGGCGTGCAGGTCGGATCATAGCCGACCCTTCACACCCTGGACACGCACTGTTTGCCCCCCTCCCCTCAGGCAGAAGACTTCGGTCCATTCAGACAAACCTCCCGCTACATGAACAGCTTCTTCCCCTCTGCCATCAGACTGCTGAACACTAAGTGACTTATTAGACTCTCGTGCACTACGTACAGCAGCTCAACCGGACTCATGATAATTATCACTGTTTTCTTTTGCACTACCGACCGCACTATGTGGAACTCCCCAATATCGGCTGCTTGTTAATACATTTAAAAATTGCATAGATTAGTATTGCTCATATTCTACATTTTATTGCATGCATATGCATATATGACAAGGTGACTGCACTATGTGGAACTCCACAATATCGGCTGCTTGTTAATATATTTTAAAATTGCATAGATTAGTATTACTCACTCATATTCTACATTTTATTGCATGCATAGTTTATTTTTATCTTTAGTGCTACTCCATGTTTAATGTTGCAGCATTGCACCGAGACAAATTCCTAGTTTGTGTACTACATGAACAATGGCAATAAATCTCATTCTGATTCTGAGCTGAACCACCATCCTCCTCTCTCCTATCACCTCCACTGGGTCGAAGCATCGCACCACAACAGAGCTAGCTTTTTTGATCAGCCTGTTCAGTCTCTTCCTGTCAGCTGCCCTGATGCCACTGCCCCAGCAGACCCCACCGAATGTGATGGCTGATGCCACCACCGAATCATAGAAGGTCTTCAGGAGTGCCCCTTGCACTCCAAAAGACCCGAGTCTCCTCAGAAGGAAGAGCCTGCACTGCCCCTTCTTGTAGCACACGTTGGTGTTGTGTGACCAATCTACTTTACTGTTCAGGTGAACACCCAGGTACTTGAAGGATGTCATCTCAATGTCTGTTCCCTGGATGTTTACCGATGTTGTTGTGGGGTTGTCTTCGCCTGCAGCAGTCCACACCATTTCCTTGATTTTCCTTGCATTGATCTGGAGGCAGTTCTGCAGGCACCAGTCCACGAAGTCCTGGATAAGTCCTCTGTACTCTGCATCATCCCCATCAGGGATGAGGTCGATGACTGCAGAGTCATCAGAGAACTGTAGATGGCAGTGTGGTGTGTTGTGTGAAAAGTCAGCAGTATAGAGGGTGAACAGGAAGGGACCAGAACTGTTCCCTGGAGACCCCCGTACTGCAGATGATGGTATCAGACATACAGTCCTGGGTTCTCACAAACTGTGGTCGGTTTGTGAGGTAGTCCAGGATCCACAATGACAGGTGCAGGTCCACCCCTGCGTACAGCAGCTTGTCCCTCAGGCTCACTGGCTGGATGGTGTTGAAAGCACTGGACAAATCAAAGAACATGATCCTCACTGTGCTCCCAGGCTGCTCCAGGTGGCACAGGGAATGATGTAAGAGGAAGATCACTGCATCCTCCAGCCTGATGCCATGCTGGTAGGCAAACTGAAGTGGATCCATCACTGGTCCCATCGGGGGGCGGAGGCGGGTGAGGAGCAGCCTCTCCAGGGTCTTCATTAGGTGTGACGTCAGGGCCACTGATCTGTAGCTGTTCAGGTCCTTGGGATGCAGGGTTTTCAGTACGGATACTACACAGGATGTTTTCCTCAGGTGTGGCACCCTCCCAAGCTTCAGGCTCAGACTTAAGATGTGTTCCACGATCCCGTACAGCTGGTCTGTGCAGGACTTGAGGAGCCTCGAGCTGATGCCCTCCGGACCTGCAGCCTTCCTCGCCTTGAGGGGTGGCTATGGTGCAGTGTTGCTGACTACTGATCGGAGGGTCAGGGGTTCGATTCCTACTCTGTCTGCAGTCTGCATGTGGAAGAGCTGCCATGCACAGGCAAAGCAGCCATGCACAGGCACTGGCCTGACCGTGCATGGCTGCTCTGCCGCCATCAGTGTGTGAAGGGGTGGATAGCAGGATCTGTAAAGCACTTTGGTCATCTAGAGATGAGAAAAAGCGCTATATAAGTGAATGTCATTTACAATTTGATCTTCAGCTCAGCTCTCACCTGGGTCGTAGCCCCCCTGCCTCAACCTGACGCTCACTGTGTGCTAGGAGGAGGGGATGTTGGGTCTGTGGGGGGAAAAAACAGCAAGGGATGTACGAGGGGGGAGGACGGTGGACAGTGGGACTAGATGAAGAAGTGATGCTTTCCCAACAGTTCAGTTGTTGGAGGAATAATCTACACTATTTTCAGAAATATAGGCAACATTTTTTGATGCAGAAACATTTTTACTCTTATTTACTTGTGACCCTTTTCTTAAAAACTTATTATAAATGTACTTATTTACTGATAAATTTTGAACTTTATACGACAAATCAGTGACCATTTTCATGCAAGTTTGCAACTTTCTACCTAAAGATTAGCAAGTTTTCTGTTTTTCACGAAAATTGTATTTGCTCTTTAAAATATCAGAAGTGCACACAATGTATATCAATAGCAACACAGTAACTTAACTACAGTGGTGTGAAAAAGTGTTTGTCCCTTCCTGATTTCTCATTTTTTTGTATGTTTGTCACACTTAAATGTTACAGATCATCGAACAAATTTAAATATTAGACAGAGATAACACAAGTAAACACAAAATGCAGTTTTTAAATGAAGGTGTTTATTATTATGGGGAAAAAAAATCCAAACCTACATGGCCCTGTGTGAAAAAGTGATTGCCCCCTAAACCTAGTAACTGTTTGGGCCACCCTTAGCAGCAACAACTGCAGTCAAGCGTTTGCGATAACTGTCTGAGTCTTTTACAGCGCTGTGGAGGAATTTTGGCCCACTCATCTTTGCAGAATTGTTGTAATTCAGCCACACTGGAGGGTTTTCCAGCATGAGCCGCCTTTTTAAGGTCATGCCACAGCATCTCAATCGCATTTAGGTCAGGACTTTGACTAGACCACTCCAAAGTCTTCATTTTGTTTTTCTTAAGCCATTCAGAGGTGGACTTGCTGGTGTGTTTTGGATCATTGCCGTGCTGCAGAACACAAGTGCCCTTCAGCTTGAGGTCACGAACAGATGGCCGGACATTCTCCTTCAGGATTTTTTGGTAGACGGCAGAATTCATGGTTCCATTTACCACAGCAAGTCGTCCAGGTCCTGAAGTAGCAAAACAGCCCCAGACCATCACACTACCACCACCATATTTTACTGTTGGTATGATGTTCCTTTTCTGAAATAGTGTGTTACTTTTACACCAGATGTAATGGGACACACACCTTCCAAAAAGTTCAACTTTTGTCTCGTCAGTCCACAGAGTATTTTCCCAAAAGTCTTGGGGATCATCAAGATGTTTTCTGGCAAAACTGAGATGAGCCTTTATGTTGTTTTTGCTCAGCAGTGGCTTTCATCTTGGAAGTCTGCCATGCAGGCCATTTTTGCCCAGTCTCTTTCTTATGGTGGAGTCATGAACACTGACCTTAACTGAGGCAAGTGGGACCTTCAGTTCTTTTGATGTTGTTGTGGGGTCTTTTGTGACCTCTAGGATTAGTTGTCGCTGTGCTCTTGGGGTAATTTTGGTCGGCCGGCCACTTCTGGGAAGGTTCACTACTGTTCCATGTTTTCACCATTTGTGGATAATGGCTCTCACTGTGGTTCACTGCAGTCCCAAAGCTTTAGAAATGGCTTTATAACCTTTTCCAGACTGAGAGCTCAGTTACTTTGTTTCTCATTTCTTCCTGAATTTCTTTGGATCGCAGCATGTCGTCTAGCTTTTGAGGATGTTTTGGCTTACTTCACTTTGTCAGGCAGGTCCTATTTAAGTAATTTCTTGATTGAGAACAGGTGTGGCAGTAATCAGGCCTGGGTGTGGCTACAGAAATTGAACTCAGCTTTCCAAAGATGTGATCAACCACAGTTAATTTATGTTTTAACGGGGGGGCGGGATCACTTTTTCACACAGGGCCATGTAGGTTTGGATTTTTTCCCCCCGTAATAATAAACACCTTCATTTAAAAACTGCATTTTGTGTTTAATTGTGTTATTTTTGTCAAATATCTAAATTTGATGATTTGTAGCATTTACAGACGTGGACAAAATTGTTGATACCCCTCTGTTAATGAATGAAAAACCCACAATGGTCACAGAAATAACTTCAATATGACAAAAGTGGTAATAAATAATTCTATGAAAATTAACCAATGAAAATCAGACAATGCTTTTGAATTGTGGTTCAACAGAATTATTTTGAAAAACATGATGGTACCCCTAGAAAAGATTGAAAATAATGTGACCATAGGGACATGTTCAACCAAGATGTGTCCTCTAACATCACAGGTGTCTACAAACTTGTAATCAGTCAGTCAGCCTATTTAAAGAGTGACAAGTAGTCACTGTGCTGTTTGGTGACATGGTGTGTACCACACTAAACATGGACCAGATGAAGCAAAGGAGAGAGTTGTCTCAGGAGATTAGAAAGAAAATTATAGACAAGCATGTTAAAGGTAAAGGCTATAAGACCATCTCCAAGCA
Organism: Pholidichthys leucotaenia; assembly: GCA_020510985.1. NCBI lineage: Eukaryota > Metazoa > Chordata > Actinopteri > Cichliformes > Pholidichthyidae > Pholidichthys > Pholidichthys leucotaenia. The sequence continues at coordinate 293,406,367 of CM035848.1, forward strand.
GCTTGATGTTCCTGTGACTACAGCTGCACATATTATTCAGAAATTTAAGATCCACAGGACTGTAGCCAAACTCCCTGGACGTGGCCGCAGGAGGAGACGAATAATACGAATGGTAACAAAAGAGCCCAGAACAACCTCTAAACACATTCAAGGTGAACTCTAAGGTCAAGGTACATCAGTGTCAGATCGCACCATCCGTCATTGTTTGAGCCAAAGTGGACTTCATGGAAGACGAACAGGGAGGACACCACTGTTGAAAACAAATCATAAAAAAGCCAGACTGCAATTTGCCAAACTGCATGTTGACAAACCACAAAGCTTCTCGGAGAATGTACTATGGACAGATGAGACAAAACTGGAACTTTTTGCCAAGGCACATCAGCTCTATGTTCACAGACACAAAAATGAAGCACATCAAGAAAAGAACACCGTCTCTACTGTGAAACATGGAGGAGGTTCTGTTATGTTCTGGGGCTGCTTTGCTGCATCTGGCACAGGGTGTCTTGAATCTGTGCAGGGTACAATGAAATCTCAATACTATCAAGGTATTCTAGAGAGAAATGTGCTGCCCAGTGTCAGACAGCTTGGTCTCAGTCGCAGGCCATTGGTCTTGCAACAGGATAATGACCTAAAACACACAGCTAAAAACACCCAAGAATGGCTAAGAGCGAAACATTGGACTATTCTAAAGTGGCCTTCTATGAGCCCTGATCTAAATCCTATTGAACACCTGTGGAAGGAGCTGAAACATGCCATCTGGAGAAGGCACCCTTCAAACCTGAGACAACTGGAGCAGTTTGCTCATGAGGAGTGGGCCAAAATACCTGCTGAGAGGTGCAGAAGTCTCATTGACAGTTACAGAAATCATTTGATTGCAGTGATTTCCTCAAAAGGTTGTGCAACAAAATATTAAGTTTAGGGTACCATCATTTTTGTCCAGGCCTGTTTCATGAGGTTTTTTTTTTTTTTTAATTATTCTGTTGAACCACAATTCAAAAGCATTGTCTGATTTTCATTGGTTAATTTTCACAGAATTTTTATTTATTCCCACTTTTGTCAGATTCAAGTTATTTATGTGACCATTGTGGGTTTTTCTTTCATTAACAGAGGGGTACCAACAATTTTGTCCACGTCTGTAAGTGTGACAAACATACAAAAAAAATGAGAAATCAGGAAGGGGCAAACACTTTTTCACACCACTGTATGAAAATAATTTGATCGTCATAAAAATAAAACTCATTACAAAGCTGGGGAAACCAAATTTTTTGGTCATGACTGCAGTAATTTTGGGATGCTGGGACTGTTACATTATAATTTTGAATATCTAAAAAAAAAAAAATCTTGCTCCATGTTTGCCTTTTTTCAAATTTGAGCTCCTGCCCCTCAAATGGTCTCTGCACGGCCCTGCTGCACGAGGCTACTGTGAGATACCTTCACACTTTTGCCCGGTCTTCAAGCATAACTCAAAAGCCATCAGCTCCACGTGCCTGCACATCATTTGGTATTATGGATCTGAGCGGGGATTTTAGGAGGAGGAGGCGCGGGCACCTCCAAGCGACGGCTCAAGTTTCTTGACGCCACGCTACCAGAGTGCACGCGAGGCGTGCTACATAGACAATGAATGGGAAGCGTGAAAACACACGCCTGGGTGGACACATACCTTAAGAGCAATAGTGCTTTCACGTCATTCTCCAAAACACCAGAAAAAGTCACTAGATTTGTCGCTAGTCGCTTTTGACAAAAAAGTCACCAAGAGGATTTGAAGTCACCAGATTTAGTGCGAAAGTCGCCAAGTTGGCAACACTGGTTTGCACGTGTGCATAAAAATGAAACGTATAAATGTATGAAAAGTGCTATATAAATAAAGCCTGATATAATATACTTCATCTCATATTTTTATGATGCATATATCCTTGCCATATTGATATTTCCTGAACTAGAATAGAAAAAGGATTTTCAAACATGATTGAAAAATTTGACCCACATTCAGATGAAACAGGTGAAATCAAAAGCATCTCAGAGTACAACCAGATGTACTTGAGCAAAAGTACAGGCTTTCTTAAAAAATGCACTTGAGTAAGAATAAAAAAAAAATATCTTGGAATAAAACTGCTCATAAAAGTACAATTTTGTAAAAGCTGCTTGAATGCATGTACAGTGGTGTGAAAAAGTGTTTGCCCCCTTCCCGATTTCTCATTTTTTAATAATAAAATGATAAACACCATTTAAAAACTGCATTTTGTGTTTACTTGTGTTATCTTTGTCTAATATTTAAATTTGTTTGATCTGAAACATTTAAGTGTGACAAACATACAATAAAATGAGAAATCAGGAAGGGGCAAACACTTTCTCACACCACTTGATTAAATGGAACAGTTCCGACCACCTCTGCTCTAAAATGAAGTCAGAGAAAATGAATGCTGGAGATGAAAGCAGCTAAAACAGGATTTAAGGCAGCAAGTATAAACAGGTTCTGACCGACTCTGTTGAATCTCCAACACACGAGATCAGAAGTGTCACAGAGCAGTGATATGATGCTGTACCTTCTCCCGGTGAATTTGACTTGATCCTTCTCGTTGAGGAAGAACCGTGAATCACTGTATCCCCAGCCATTCCATTTCATAATCTCCTGTCTATGGAAAGACAAAAAAAAAAAAACAGAACAGTTTAGATTTAGATATATGGAGTGGTCTGCTGGGGCAGCGGCATCACGGCAGCCGACAGGAAAAGACTGAACAGACTGATCAAAAAAGCCAGCTGTGTTCTGGGGCGACGCCTCAACCCAGTGGAGTAGATAGGGAAGAGGAGGATGGTGGCTAAGCTGTCATCTCTGCTGGAATCTGAGTCCCACCCTATGCAGGACACACTGTACGCACCGAGGAGCTCATTTAGCAGTAGGCTGTGCCATCCTAGGTGCACAATGGAGAGGTTCCACAGGTCCTTCCTGCCTACGGCTGTCAGACTTTGTAATCTAACTGGTGCTGCTCATAGAGGCCATATTAAATGTCAACTCTGCACAATAGAGATTGTCCCCTCCAATACACAACTAAGACAATTACAATTATTATCAACGGTGGCAACACCACTGTTCATTCAAATGTGAAATATACTGTGTGGGTCCATATTTATTTTTTTTTTTTGCTGTGTAATTTAACTAACTGTAATGCTGTTGATACCATCTAGCTGCACTGTGTATATAACTGTGTGCATATGTATATTTATTTACTGCTTTGGTTAAATTCTTATCTTAGTATCTTATTTACTCTGAGTGCTGCAATCCTGGAATTTGTCCATTGTGTGTCTAATAAAGGCTTAGCTTATCTTGTTCCTGTTTACGCTGGCTTTTCATGCATTCTAACAATCTGATACTTCGTGTTAATTAACACCCAAAAGTATAAAATATCACTGGACAAAGTGTTATATTCTCAAAATTTCAGTCAGTCACATGGTTGGCTGTGGTGAACACATATTTCAAGAAGAGAGAGGAACATCAGGCGGCTGACAAGAGTGGAGGAAGGTGCACACAAGTGGACTACATCCATCCATCCATCCATTTTCTACCACTTATTTGGAGGTCCGGATCGCAGAGACAACAACTCAAGCAGAGAAGCCCAGACTTCCCTCTCCCCAGCCACCTGGTCCACTTCTTCAGAGAAGATACCAAGACGTTCCCAGGCCAGCTGGAAGACATCGTCTCTCCAGCGTGTCCTGGGTCTTCTCCCAGTGGGATGTGCCCAAAACACCTCAAATGGGAGGCGTCCACGAGGCATCCTGATCAGATGCCCAAACCACCTCAGTTGGCTCCTTTCGATGTGGAGGATCAGTGGTTCTACTCTGAGCCTCTCCCGGGTGACTGAGCTCCTCACCCTATCTCTAAGTCCAGCAATCCCACATAGAAATTCATGATCTCATTCTTTCAGTCATTACCCAAAGCTCATGACCATAGGTGAGGGTAGGAGTGTTGATAGACTGTTAAATTGACAGCTCTGCTTTAGAGCTAAGCTCCCTCTTCACCATGACAGACCGGTACAACGTCCACATCACTATAGATGGTGCTCTGATCCGTCTGTCAATCTCTCACTCCATTCTCTCCTCACTCATGAATGAGACCCCGAAATACTGAAACTCCTCCACTTGGGGCAGGAGCTTGTCCCCAACCCGGAGAAGACGATCCACCCTTTTCCAGCTGAAGACCATGGACTCGGACTTGGAGATGCTGATTCTCATCCCAGCCACTTCACACTCAGTAGCAAACCGTCCCAGCAAGACCTGTTGGTCATTGCTCAATGAAGCCAACAGGACATCATCTGCAAACAGCTGAGATGAGATCCTGTGGTCACCGAACATGACACCCTCCGTTCCTTGGCTCTGTCTAGAAATCCTGTCCATAAAAATTATGAACAGGATCGGTGACAAAGGGCAGCCCTGGCAGAGTCCAACTCTCACAGCAAACAAGTTCAACTAGGTGTTGGCAATATGAGGCAAACTCTTGCCATGGTCGTATAGGGACTGGATAGCTCGTAACAACAAGCCCGACACCCCATACTCCCACAGCAACCCCCCCACACACACAATAGACCATGAGGGACAGGGTCGAATGCCTTCTCCAAGTCGACAAAACACATGTAAACTGGTTGAGCAAACTCCCACAAAGGATCCTCAAGCGGGTAAAGAGTTACAGTATCTCACAAAAGTGAGTACACCCCTCACATTTTTGTAAATATGTTATTATATCTTCATGGGACAACACTGAAGATATGACTCTTTGATACAATGTAAAGTAGACAGTGTACAGCTTGTATAACAGTGTAAATTTGCTGTCCTCTCAAAATAACTCCCAGCCATTAATGTCTAAACTACTGGCAACAAAAGTGAGTGCACCCCTAAGTGAAAATGTCCAAATTGTGCCCAATTAGCCATTTTCCCTCCCCGGTGTCGTGTGACTCAGTGTTACAAGGTCTCAGGTGTAAATGGGGAGCAGGTGTGTTAAATTTGGTGTTATCGCTCTCACACTCTCTCATACTGGTCACTGGAAGTTCAACATGGCACCTCAGGGCAAAGCACTCTGAGGATCTGAAAAAAAGTGTTCTACATAAAGATGGCCTAAGCTACGAGAAGATTGCCAACACCCTGAAACTGAGCTGCAACACGGTGACCAAGACCATACAGTGGTTTAACAGGACAGGTTCCACTCAGAACAGGTCTCACCATTGTCAACCAAAGAAGTTAAGTGCACATGCTCAGCGTCATATCCAGAGGTTGTCTTTTGAAAATAAAGTTATGAGTGCTGCCAGCATTTTTACAGAGGTTGAAGGGGTGGGGGTGGGTCAGCCAGTCAATGCTCAGACCATACGCCGCACACTGCATCAAATTGGTCTGCATGGCTGTTGTCCCAGAAGGAAGCCCCTTTTAAAGATGATGCACAAGAAAGCCCGCAAACAGTTTGCTGAAGACAAGCAGAAAAAGAACATGGATTACTGCAACCGTGTCCTGTGGTCTGATGAGACCAAGATAAACTTATTTGATTCAGATGGTGTCAAGCGTGTGTGGTGGCAACCAGGTGAGGAGTACAAAGACATATGTGTATTGCCTACAGTCAGTCATGGTGGTGGGAGTGTCATGGTTTGGGGCTGCATGAGTGCTGCTGGCACTAGGAAGATACAGTTCATTGAGGGAACCATGAATGCTAACATGTACTGTGACATACTGAAGCAGAGCATGGTCCCCTCCCTTCGGAAACTGGGCTGCAGGGAAGTATTCTAACATGATAACCACCCCAAACACACCTCCAAGACGATTACTGCCTTGCTAAAGAAACTGAGGGTAAAGGTGATGGACTGGCCAAGCATGTCTCCAGACCTAAACCCTATTGAGCATCTGTTGGGCATCCTCAAACGGAAGGTGGAGGTGCACAAGGTCTCTAACATCCACCAGCTCCATGATGATCATGGAGGAGTGGAAGAGCATTCCAGTGGCAACCTGTGAAGTTCTAGCGAACTCCATGCTCAAAATAGTTAAGGCAGTGCTGGAAAATAATGATGGCCACACAAAATATTGACACTTTGGGCACAATTTGGACATTTTTACTTAGGGGTGTACTCACTTTTGTTGCCAGCGGTCTAGACATTAATGGCTGTGTGTTGAGTTATTTTGAGGGGACAGCACATTTATACCGTTATACAAGCTGTACACTGACTACTTTACATCGTATCAAAGTGCCATATCTTCAGTGTTGTCCCATGAAAAGATATAATAAAATATTTACAAAAATGTGAGGGGTGTACTCACTTTTGTGAGATACTGTAGTCCGACGTGCCATGGCCAGGAGGAAAACCACACTGCTTCTCCTAAATCTGAGGTTCGACCAGCAGTCGGACTCTCCTCTCCAGTACCCTGGCATAGACCTTCCCGGGGAGGCTGAGAAGTGTGATCCCCCTAAAGTTGGAAAACACCCTCCGGTCCTCCTTTTTAAAAAGAGGAACCAAGGAACCACCTCCTCAGTTTGCCATGCCAAAGGCCCCGTCCCCGACCTCCATGTCATGTTGCAGAGGTGGGTCAACCATGATAGCCCTACAACATCCAGGGCCTTGGGGTACTCAGGGCGAATCTTGTCAACCCCCTGGGCCCGGCCCCCAGTTTTTTAACCCCTTCAGCAACCTCAGCTCCTGTGATTGGTGAGTCATCGCCCTTGTTCTCAAGCTCTGCTTCCTCTGTGGAAGGTGTGTTAGTGGGATTGAGGAGATCCTCAAAGTATTCCTTCCACTATTCGATGAGGTCCTTTTTCTCCTACGATCATAATCAACGATCATCGGCCGGGATTATGGCTCCCAGGAAAACTCAGCAGACTGAGGAGGTGGACGAAATAAAAAAAGCACTGGATTTCTTGGCGGAAGAGATTTCTGCTGTTAAGATGTAGCAAAGAACCATCCTGGACCTGGTAGAGGAGATGAAAGCGCTGCGGAGCCAGAACGCTGAGAAGGAAAAGAGGCTGGCGTATCTGGAGAGCAGAATGTCGGAACTGGAGCAGAACACTCGGGTGAACGACGTGATCATCACGGGGATCCACATTAAACCCCGATCATACGCAAGAGCGGTGGCCGCGGACAGCAGTGGAAGTGAGCTAGAAGAGGAATCCACAGAGCAACAAGTGGCGGCCTTCATGCAGTCGAAAGGAATACATCCGGACTGCAACACCATTGAGTCCTGCCACCCTCTGCCCAGGAAAAACGGCGACAAACCGGCTGTGATCATGAGGTTTGTGAACAGAAAACACAAGACTGCGCTGCTGAAACAAGGTAGGAAATTGAAAGGAACGAACATTTACATAAACGAGCACCTCACAAAGGAAAACGCAGAAATAGCCAGAAAAGCAAGATAAGATAAGCCTTTATTAGTCCCACAACGGGGAAATTCCAGGATTGCAACAGCACAGGGATAGCAACACTCATGAATACATGAAAAAGCTTCAAAACACCTGGACATCAAACTGTAAAATATTCATCAAATTAAACGGATCACCTGAAGAAGCCAAGGTCATTAACATCCATAATATTATGGAACTGGACAAATATCAATGAATATTATGAACTGGAGTCACAGCAACTGTAGGACACGGAAGGATTATACTCATCTGCTACAAGACATTAAACAACATGAATCAAAAGATCAACAAACAGGAACAACAGGAACTGAAAGTTTTTGAATATACAGATCACAACCCACAGGACGTAGAATATAACATAGACCCTGATAATTTATTTAGCTCCATCAATAATGACTGTAATTACTACACAGATGATCAGTTTAACACAATGGTCACATCTGATTTCAATATTTCTATGATCCACTTCAACAGCAGAAGTCTCTATGCCAACTTTAATAACATTAAAGATTATTTACATCAGTTTAAAGAGCCATTCAATATTGTGGCAATATCAGAGACATGGCTCAGTGAAGAGAAAGGAGTGGATTTTACCATGGATGGCTATGAATTAAATTATATAAACAGAAAAGTGAAAAAAGGAGGAGGAGTTGCAATTTATGTTGACAAGAGCTTGAAATACAAGGTTGTTGAAAATCTGTCAGTAACTGTGGATGATTTATTTGAATGTATTACAATAGAAATCTGTCTGGACAATGTGAAGAATGTAGTAGTGAGCTGTGTATATAGAACACCTGGATCAAACATTGACTTATTTAAGGACTGGATGGAAAAAATGTAAGATGCACCAACAACCTTGCAGCCACCACTCTGGGCAGCTGCTTCAACAATGGAGGTGGAGAACATAGCCCATTCAGACTCCATGTCTCCAGACTCCCTCTGAATGTGGCTGAAGTTCTTCTGGAGGTGGGAGTTGAAGACCTCTCGGACAGGGGCCTCAGCTAGATGTTCCCAGCACACCCTCACTATACATTTAGTTCTACCGGGTCTGAATGGTATGCACCCCTGCCATTAAATCCAACTCGTCACCAGGTGGTGATCACTTGACAGCTCTGCACCTCTCTTTATCCGAGTGTCCAAGACATATGGTCACAGGTCTGATGACACAATAACAAAATTGATCATTGACCTGTGACCTAGGATATCCTAATGCCAGGTGCACACATGGACACCCTTATGCTTCAACGTGGTGTTCGTTACGGATAAACTGTGGTTGGCACAGAAGTCCAATAACTGAACACCACTCAGGTTCCAATCGGGCAGGCTGTTCCTCCCAACCACACCCCTTCAGGTTTCATTGTCATTGCCCACATACACATTGTAGTCCCCCAGTAGGACAATGGAGTCTCAAGGAGGAGCACCCTCCAGCACCCCAGTTAGAGACTCCAAAAAAGGTGGGTACTCTGAACCATCATTTGGTGCATAGGCACAGATGGTGGTCAGGACTCATTTCCCAACCCGAAGGCAAAGAGAAACTACCCTTTTGTCCACCGGGGTGATCTCCATTGTCGAGGCAGCAAGGTAGGGGGGGGATACATGAATACCCACCCCTGCTCGTCACCTGTCGCCTGGCGCAACTCCAGAGTAGGCCAAGCTCCAGCCCCTCTCCAGGAGACTGGTTCCAGAACTTGAGCTGTGCATTGTGGTGAGCCTAATTATATCTAGCTAGTATCTCTCAACCTCATGCACCAGCTCAGGCTCCTTTTCCACGAGAGAGGTGATGTTCCTCGTCCCAAAAGCCAGTTTCGAAAGCCGGGGATCAGACCGCCAAATTTTCTGCCTTTGGCCGCCACCTAAATCGCATTGCACCAGACACCCACGGTCCCTCCTGCAAGTGGTGAGCCCATTGGAGGGCGGACCCATGTAACTCCTTCAGGCTGAGCCCGGTCGGGTCCCATGGGCAGAAACCCGGCCACCAGACGCTAGCCATCAAGCTCCTCCCCCAAGCTTGGCTCCAGGGCGGGACTCCAGTAACCCCATACCGGGCAAAGTACAGTGAATCCTTGATTGTTTATTCATCATGGAAGTCTATTGGATCACTCTTAGTTTGGCCCTTCACCCAGGACCAATTCATCTTGGGAGACCCTACCAGAGGAAAACTGCCTCGGACAGCATAACTCCTGGGACCACTAGGGTACACAAAATTTAGCTAGACAGCATTGGATGATCATCTGTAGGATGACTTTGGAAAGCAAGAAGAGGAAGAGAGTTAAGGCAGAGCCAAAGATTAAGTGGGAGAAGTTACAGAAGGAAGAAGGTCACACAGAGATCAGGAAAAAGTTGATGTCTTTTTGCAAGATAATTCAATAAGCATTCTCAATATTACAGGCAAAGTGAAATATTTCAAACTGTTCCGATTTAATATTGACGATAATATTGATGACGTCCAGTGCATCATACAAGCCAGGACCACCACTGGCCGATGGGGTTAGACTTAGGACAATAATAATGGATTGCATTTATACAGCGCCTTTCATGATACCCAAAGTGCTGTACAGTGAGTCCATTATTCATTCGCTCTACAGACAGACACTGGTAATGGTAAGCTACTACAGTAGCAACCGCTGCCCTGGGGCACACTGACGAAACATTGTTGCTAATCCTCGCCAACAGCCTCTCCAACCACTACCGAACATTTATACACATTCATGCCCAGTGTCATGGACACTGGAGGCAAGGTGGGTAAAGTGTCTTGCACAGGGACACAACAGCAGGATGGCTGGGGAGGGCAGGATTCGAACTGCCAACCCTCCAGTTACTGTACAACCCGCTCTACCTCCTGAGCCGCTGCCTTCCCAAAAACTGATGTGTCCTCAATTTTACTTGGTCAGATTTTTTCATGTTGAGTAAGTCTGGTGTAGTGTTGTCTTGAATAGCATGTTGGTCAGCATAGTGAAGTTTCTATTTTATTTATATAAAACAGTAAGTCATTAAATAGATGATCTGCTTCTTTCCATTCTGTAGATGAATGCTGTGATTGAAATCAGAAAACTGTCATTTTACATTTATAGCATCTTAGTCATAGCAAGCTTCGTCATTTTTGTTATCTTGACACTTTGGCTAATGACTCTTTCCAATCATATTTTTTTCTCTGATGTACAAACATGTACCAGTAACTAACAGAAGTAAATGAAAATTATGAGTAATGAAAGCAGTGATTTTTAACCACTGTTCCGCAGCAGCAGGGTTCTGCAAGGATGGAAACGCACCAACGATCGGCCATCTATCAAGTTTTAAGGTGCCAGTGAACCTAGTCAGCTTGTTGTGTCCAAAACCATCAGCACAAAACTAACCTCACCAGCATGTTTTGACTGAGCTAATGTGTTGAATCACTGGAGATGTATTAGCAAAAGAAATCACTCTGTTTGCCCCTTGAATGTTGGGGATGAGTGAGTGAATGTGAAGAATATTCGTGCCTCTTTGCTGATGATTGTCTTCCACTGTGTCCAAATTCAGTTTCTTTATTAAGCCGACAAACCTGACAAAAGGGGATGTAGCAGAATGCCGTTCATCAGGTTTTGTCAGAAGTGTCAGGTGTGGTGTGATATTGTCCAGTTTCACTTAGTTGGTCAAAAAGAGATTATTTAGTTGCTGCAAATAATTTCATTGCTGTGTCTGTAGTTCATAGGAATGAACACTGGTGTACAGACGGATTGACGGTGCATTGAACTTCAGACTGACGTCAGATGCTGTCAGATGCTGATCAGTGCTCTCAGACAATTTGAAATTTGCTGTTGGAAACGCTACAGTTAATAAGCTGTTCATCTGTTTTATTATTTTTAACCTCTGCATCATCTTTCTTGATGATTCTTACCCACTTATAACTTTACTGGACCGAGAATTCTCGCCAGTTGATCTTTTTTTGGTCAGCAAACCGGGTTAGGCTAACCTGTCTGTTTTGGTTAGCTACTCCTGGCCTGGAAAGCCATGACTCCCTCTCCAACCTGTGACAGCTGTGTTTCCCTCTCTAAGAAGGTTTCAGAGTTGGAACTGAGAATCTCTAACCTCTATAAGATTCAGGAGGCTGAAAATCATCTGGACACAATCATTTTTGGACGGACATCAGGGCCAGCGACAGACTCGCAATTAGCAGAGACGGCTACCTACCTGGGTGAAATTAACATATCGCCATCCACCACCGCCCCTGCTCCAGTCACCTCAGCTGTCCGGGACTGCAGCACTAAACACTGGCTTCAGCTCAGAGCTAAACCTAAAGCCCCGGGTGGTTCTTCTCAGCCTCAATGCGCGCCCTTGACCATGGTCGGGTCCAACAGCAAGCGTTGTCGATCGACCAGGCACAGCCGCGCCTCCTCCCTTCCCCTCTCGCTGGAAAACAGATTCAACATCCTTTCCCTAGAAGATTTCCCCCACCTGGACACTGATCTTCCTCCCATGGCCACCCCTCCTCCTTTAGCAGCAGCCCAAACCCGCAAGCCCCGTATTAAAACTACCCTAGGTGTGCTGAACTTTACACCAGCTCCAAAAAGAAGAGAGCGCAACCCCCTGCATCACCCTCGCACCGACATCTCACCGCCACAGCAGCAACAACAATGGCAAAACTATTCACCATTACAGAAGCCACAGACAAAGTCCCCCCAGATGATGCTGATAACTGGTGATTCCATAATGAGGAACGTCAGAAGTAGGTACTGTGTTACAAATTTTTTTTCCAGAGGCTAAAGTATCAGATATTGAGGTTCTTACCTGTGATCTATTAAATGAATACCCCCACGCTAAAACTGTTATTGTACATGTTGGATGCAACAACATCCCAGATGAAGCATCAGACATCTTAAAGAGATTTCAGGAGCCTTCTGTCCACTGTTAAGAACTGTGGCAGATGTGTGTTTATCTCTGGACCACTTGCTCCTTTTAGAAGAGGTTGCAATTATTTCAGCAGAACTCTTAGCCTTAATACCTGGGTGTGTTCAACATGTCCTACTTTTAACATTAGTTTTATAGACAATTTTATCCTGTTCTGGAATCGCTCATCATTTACGAGGCCAGACGGCATCCATCCAAATAGACTCGGTGCATGTGTTTTAAGGGACAATCTGTTTTATTCCATTCAGCATTTTTTAGTACAGTGACTGAAAAGTGGCATGTCACCTCACCCCAAAGTGCCTGGATCTGCCAATCAGCTTTTTATTTGCTTTCCACTTCTCATATTACTCCTATTAATCCATATAATTCTCTCTGTTTAGATCAGTCTTTAATTCACAACCCCATAGAGAATGTGTCTGTCCCCCGATACCCAAAACATTATAACCCAAGTCAAAGACAACATAACTTGATAAAGATTAAAACTATTAATTTACCACAGAAAAATAAAATAATTAAAAGCAGACTGCTGAATATAAGATCTTTCCGATAAAGCGACCTTAATTAATGATATGATTATGCATCACAACATACTCTGTCTCACAGAAACATGGCTACGCCCCAATGACTTTGTTAGTATCAATGAGGCCATCCCCCCCCCCCCCCCCCCCAGCTATGGTAATATTCATATTCCTAGAAACACTGGCTGAGGTGGTGGTGTCGGGGTAATATATGAATCCACATTACCAATGAACCCTCTGTGGTGATCTGGGCTGGGCCAGACCGGGCAACACTTTGTTTTCTGTATTTATCATTTGTCTTCATTATCATCATCATTGCGGTTTTACTCCCATCTGTTTCATTATTATTTTCCACCACCAGTTACATTTGTATGTTGTATGGTTTTCCCTGTTCGTCATTTGTTTCTGAAGTACGCTTTTATTTTGACAGTGTTTGTTTACTTCCTTTCTAGCACAGCTCATCCTTATGTTACTCATTGTTCATGACTGTTGCTCATTAGTCTCATTATGTTCATTTCTATTTATTAGGTTTCACTCCCTCATCCCATTGTTGAGTCCTCGTAACTATCGGTTGTGAGTATCTCTGTTCACACATACTCTCACTGTTATTTGCTGTTTGGGTTTCGTCCCCCAGCATTCCTGTTCCAGCTGTTATGTATTACTTCATGTCCAGCTTTCATGCTGCAGTTTATCTTTATTAAATTATGCTTCAACTTTGCCCTGCGAGTGAGTCTGTTCATCTGCCCCAGAGGGGTGTTTATGACAATAGGACCCAACCAAAAGAAGACTCAGCGGGTGAAGAGAAGCAGGACAAGGAAGAGGCAGAAGGGAGGAGAGTGGCTGGCTGTCAGACTGTGGAGCTTTCGTTTCGTCGGGCTGCAGTTTTCTGGAGGCTGGCCCAAATCTGCACTCTCTTCCCTGGCTGCAGGGGCTCTCACTCCCTGCCATACCATCATCACCAGCCTCCTTCTCGTCATCTGCCAGGCTGAGGACTACAGGGTTGGAGGAGGAATTCACTCAAGATTCCAGAGACTGCACCGATGGTTTCAGCGTCCCCTGCCTCCATTTGTCATCGTGCCTCTTCGCCAGTCCCGGCACCTCAGAAACCTGAGCCGAAGATCCAGCGTCCCCTGGCTTCCACGACACCCCTCCACTCCAACATCAGCACCTTGCCGCTGTGTGACTTTCTTTGGACAGACTGTCACCGCAGCCCCGGGAACATTCGTCTGGGTCACCAGCGGCAGATTTTTTCAGAAGCTTCAATGACGGCGGAGCGGCGGGCAAGGCAAGTGCTTTGTTTCTCATTGCTTTTAACATCTAATAATGAGAGTTGTTGCCTTGTCCCCAGGGAGGGGACTCGGCAGCCGTTTCTATTGCTGCTGAGCTCTCATGTTGGTACCCCTCTGTTAATGAAAGAAAAGCCCACAATGGTCACAGAAATAACTTGAATCTGACAAAAGTGGGAATAAATAAAAATTCTATGAAAATTAACCAATGAAAATCAAACAATGCTTCTGAATTGTGGTTCAACAGAATTACTTGAAAAAACAAACTCATGAAACAGGCCTGGACAAAAACGATGGTACCCCTAGAAAAGATTGAAAATAATGTGACCATAGGGACATGTTCAACCAAGATGTGTCCTCTAATTAACATTACAGGTGTCTACAAACTTGTAATCAGTCAGTCGGCCTTTTTAAAGGGTGACAAGTAGTCACTGTGCTGTTTGGTGACATGGTGTGTAACACACTAAACATGGACCAGATGAAGCAAAGGAGAGAGTTGTCTCAGGAGATTAGAAAGAAAATTATAGACAAGCATGTTAAAGGAAAAGGCTATAAGACCATCTCCAAGCAGCTTGATGTTCCTGTGACTACAGTTGCACATATTATTCAGAAATTTAAGATCCACGGGACTGTAGCCAACCTCCCTGGACGTGGCCGCAGGAGGAGACGGATAATACGAATGGTAACAAAAGAGCCCAAAACAACCTCTAAACACATTCATGGTGAACTCCAAGGTCACAGTACATCAGTGTCAGATCACACCATCCATCATTGTTTGAGCCAAAGTGGACTTCATGGGAGACAACCAAGGAGGACACCACTGTTGAAAACAAATCATAAAAAAGCCAGACTGCATTTTGCCAAACTGCATGTTGACAAGCCACAAAGCTTCTGGGAGAATGTCCTATGGACAGACGAGACAAAACTGCAACTTTTTGGCAAGACACATCAGCTCTATGTTCACAGACGCAAAAATGAAGCATACCAAGAAAAGAACACTGTCCCCACTGTGAAACATGGAGGAGGTTCTGTTATGTTCTGGGGCTGCTTTGCTGCATCTGGCACAGGGTGTCTTGAATCTGTGCAGGGTACAATGAAATCTCAATACTATCAAGGTATTCTAGAGAGAAATGTGCTGCCCAGTGTCAGACAGCTTGGTCTCAGTCGCAGGTTATGGGTCTTGCAACAGGATAATGACCTAAAACACACAGCTAAAAACACCCAAGAATGGCTAAGAGCAAAACATTGGACTATTCTAAAGTGGCCTTCTATGAGCCCTGATCTAAATCCTATTGAACATTTGTGGAAGGAGCTGAAACATGCCATCTGGAGAAGGCACCCTTCAAACCTGAGACAACTGGAGCAGTTTGCTCATGAGGAGTGGGCCAAAATACCTGCTGAGAGGTGCAGAAGTCTCATTGACAGTTACAAAAATCCTTTGATTGCAGCGATTGCCTCAAAAGGTTGTGCAACAAAATATTAATTTAAGGGTACCATCATTTTTGTCCAGGCCTGTTTCATGAGTTTGTTTTGTAAAATAATTCTGTTGAACCACAATTCAAAAGCATTGTCTGATTTTCATTTGTTAATTTCCATAGAATTTTTATTTATTCCCACTTTTGTCAGATTCAAGTTATTTCTGTGACCATTGTGGGTTTTTCTTTCATTAACAGAGGGGTACCAACAATTTTGTCCACATGTGCATATTGTTCTCTGCTGACTGTTGTGGCATGGTGCTTTTTTCTACCTGTACCTCCATGTCCAATCCTTCTCCATGTCCGAGGCGGCTGCATTGGAGAAGGATTCCTGGGCATCTGGGCCGGATGCGTTTCAGCCGTCTCATCCTGAGGTCAGCGCTTTCCTGACGCTCCTTCTAGAGGTCAGCACACTCCAACCATCAGCACTCAAGGTCATCACACCCTAGTCATCGATTCCAGAGGTCGGTGCTCTCCAGCCGTTTCATTCGGGGGGTCGGCACGCTTCAATAATCTGTTTTTTGTTTTTTTTTTGTTTTTTTTTTGAGCAGAAGGTTTTTAAATGTTTCCCCTGGGGGATTGTTGTGTCTGCCATTATCTTCTGAGATCGAAGTTTCCATGTTATTTTCTGAATTTTAGGGTTCTTTATGTGCTCTTCAGGCTCAAGTTTTCATGTTGTTTTTTCCTGAGTTTGAAGCACGTGTTATTTTCAGAGTAAGGAGCTCCTGTTATTTTCAGTTCTAAGGGCTCTTATGTAATATTATTCTCTGTATTTTATGGTTTTCTTTTATCTGCTCCTCAGGCTAAAGTTTTCGTATTGTTTTTTCCCCTGAGTTTGGAGCACATGTATTATTTTCAGTTCTAGGGTTCTTATGTTTTGTGCAAAACGGTTTTATGTTATTTCTTGAGTGCGAGGAGGGGGGTATTTTCTCCTGTTTGGCAGCCATGATTCTGTGGTAAGCTGGCTGACGCCCCGTGTTCACCCTTCCTATGGCCAGTGGACTTTGGAGGGCTGCCAGGTCCATCTTGTGCTCCGGGTTGGGGACCCTTTGTTGGGGGTGAGGTCCCTGATTCGTTTGGCTCTCTAGTTCACTGGTCCTGGGACTGGGGGAGACCTCCTGAACCGTTTTGGTTTTGTATTTTGCTTGGTAGGGGGGCTGTTTTGGCCCTCCTGGCCTATTCCCCCACCACCCACCCTGTGAGAATTTTGGGTTTTCTTTTTTCTCTTTTTTGATGTTACCCTTCTGGGATCTGACCCTTAAAGGGCGGGTACTGTGGTGATCTGAGCTGGGCCAGACCGGGCCACACTTTGTTTTCTGTATTTATTTGTCTTCATTATAATCATCATTGGGGTTTTACTCCCATCTGTTTCATTATCATTTTCCACCACCAGTTACATTTGTATGTTGTATGGTTTTCCCTGTTCATCATTTGTTTCTGAAGTACCCTTTTATTTTGACGGTGTTTGTTTACTTCCTTTCTAGCACATCTCATCCTTATGTTACTCATTGTTCATGGCTGTTGCTCATTAGTCTCATTATGTTCATTTCCATTTATTGGGTTTCACTCCCTCATCCCATTGTTGGGTCCTCGTCGTAACTGTTGGTTGTGAGTATCCGTTTGTGTTCACACACACTCTCACCGTTATTTGCTGTTTGGGTTTCGTCCCCCAGCATTCCTGTTTCTGCCGTTTGGGTTTTGTCCCCCAGTGTTTCTGTTCCAGCTGTTATTGCTGTTTGGGTTTTGTCCCCCAGCGTTTGCCAGCCAGTTTCCCTAAATTTTGCATAGCAATGAATATCAAATTCTGTCTTCACTGAGTGGCAGTAGAAAATCTGAAACGTCCCACTGGCAGAACATCAGTGTTTAAGAGGTTAAAAGACATCACAGTTCGTCGATGTAGCTCTGTGAAGCTGGCTGCCCCTTACCCCTTATTTGTGTTTTTTTTTTCCCCCCTTCTTTTTCTCTGTTTTGAATATGTAATGCTGTTTCATGATGCTATTGATCTCGATGATGGTTTAGTATTGGGATGTTGTTTTTGGTGTTTTGGGTTCTCTTTGCCACATTATTTTTGATGCTTGGGAAGACACTTTGTATTTGGTTCTTGACAGGCACTGTGGAAATCCCTGAAATTGGATTTGTACTGTGAATTGTGATGGTATTTAAAAATAAAAAGAGTTCCACCCATCCATTCATCTTCTACCGCTTTTCCAGAGGTCCAGGTCATGGAGGCAGCAGTTCAAGCAGAGAAGCCCAGACTTCCCTCTCACCAGCTACCTGCTCCAGCTCTTCAGAGAGGAGACCAAGGCGTTCCCAGACCAGCTCGGAGACACAGTCTCTCCAGCGAGTCCTGGGTCTGCCCCGGGGTGTCCTCCCAGAGGGACGTGCCCGAAACACCTCAAGTGGGAGGTGTCCAGGAGGCATCCTGATGTGGAAGAGCAGCGGTTCTACTCTGAGCCTCTTCCGGATGACTTGAGCTCCTCACCCTGTCTCTGAGGGTAGTTAATCCCTTCACACCTGAAGGTGTATATAGGCGGCGCCTATCTCCGTTTCTCTGACCCTAGGCCACACAGCTACTGTAAGTAGTGAAAGCTACAGCGGGGGGTCAGTCCTCTGGTAGCTCTGTGTGTAACTTTACTTTCCCCATTCCATTATGCGGAGCACCACGCTAGAAGGCAGAAAGCACCATTTTTATATGGTCTTTGGTATGACCCGGCCGGGATTTGAACCCCTGCCTCCCGGGTGTGGGGCGGATGCTCTACCAACTGAGCCACCACTCCGATTGTCTCTGAGGGTGACTCCAGCAATTCTACGAAGAAAGCTCATTTCAGCCGCTTGTATCCATGATCTCATTCTTTCAGTCATTACCCAAAGCTCATGACCATAGGTGAGGGTTGGAACGTAGACTGACTGGTAAATTGACAGCTTTGCCTTAGAGCTTAGCTCCCTCTTCACCACAACAGACCGGTACAAAGTCTGCATCACTGCAGATGCTGCTCTGATTCGTCAATCTCTCGCTCCATTTTCCCCTCACTCATGAATAAGACCCCCGAGATACTTAAACTCCTCCACTTGGGGCAGGAGCTTGTCCCCAACCTTGAGAAGACAATCCACCTTTTTCCGGATGACGACCATGGACTCAGACTTGGAGGTACTGATTCTCATCCAAGCCACTTCACATTCAGCAGCAAACCGTCAAAGTAAGACCTGTAGGTCATTGCTGGATGAAGCCAGCAGGACAACATCACCTGCAAACAGATGAGATCCTGTGGTCACCAAGCATGACACCCTCCGTTCCCTGGCTGTGCCTAGAAATCCTGTCCATAAAAATTATCAACAAGATCGGTGACAAAAGGCAGCCCTGGCGGAATCCAACTCTCACTGGGAATGAGTCCAACCAAGTGTTGGCAAAACAAAACAAACTCTCACAACGGTCGTACAGAGATTAAATAGCTCATAACAACAAGCTGATACCCCATACTCCTGAAGCCCTCCCCCACAAAAAAAAACAAAAAAAAAACAAGGGACACAGTTGAATGCCTTCTCCAAGTCCACAAAATGCATGTAAACTCCCACAAACCCTCGAGGATTCTCAAGAGGGTAAAGAGCTGGTCCGATGTGCCAAGGCCAGGACGAAAACCACATTGCTCCTCCTGAATCCGAGGTTTGACCAACGGCTGGACTCTTCTCTCCAGTACCTTGGTATAGACCTTCCTAGGGAGGCTGAGGAGTGTGATCCCTCTAAAGTTGGAAAACACCCTCCGGTCCCCTTTTTTGAAGAGAGAAACCACCACCCCGGTTTGCCATGTCAAAGGCACTGCCCCCGACCTCCACGCAATGTTGCAGAGGTGTGTCAACCATGACAGCCCGAGAACACCCAGGACCTTGAGGTACTCAGGGAGAATCTTGTTCACCCCTGGGGCCCGGCCACCAAAGAAATTTTTAACCACCTTGGCAACCTCAGCCCCTGTGATTGTTGAGTCGTCCCCCTCGTCCACAAGCCCTGCTTCCTCTGTGGAAGATGTGTCAGTGGGATTGAGGAGATCTTTGAAGAATTCCTTCCACTGCCCAACGATATCCCCAGTCGAAGTCAGCAGTGCCCCATCCGCACCATACACAGTGTGGACAGGGAGCTGCTCCCCCTCCTGAGCTGCCGGACAGTTTGCCAGAATCTCTACGAGGCCAACTGAAAGTCTTGTTACATAGCCTCACTGAACTCCTACCATATCCAAGTTTTTGCTTCAGCAACCACCCGAGCTGCACTCCGCTTGGCCTGCCGGTACACCTCAGCTGCTTTGCGAGTCCCACAAGCCAACCAAGCTTGATAGGATTCCTTCTTCAGCTTCATGGCTCCCCTCACCACTGGTGTCCACCACTTCATTCGGGGGTTGCCACCACGAGATGCACCGACCACCTTGCGGCCGCAGCTCTGAGCAACCACTTCAACAATGGAGGTGGAGAACATGGCCCATTCAGACTCCATGTCTCCAGACTCCCTCGGAATGTGGTTGAAGTTCTTTCGGAGGTGGGAGTTGAAGACCTCCCGGACAGGAGCCTCAGCCAGACGTTCCCAGTACACCCTCACTATACGTTTGGGTCTACCAGGTCTGAATGGCTTGCTCTCATGCCATCAGATCCAACTCACCACCAGGTGGTGATCAGTTGACAGCTCTGCACCTCTCTTTACCCAAGTGTCTAAAACGTATGGTCGCAGGTATGATTAAATGATAAAAATCGATCATTGCCCTGTGACCTAGGGTGTCCTGGTGCCAGGTGCACATATTGACACCCTTATGCTTGAACATGGTGTTTGTTATGGACAAACTGTGGTTAGCACAGAAGTCCAATAACTGAACACCACTCGGGTTCAGATCGGGCAGGCCGTTTCTCCCAATCACCCTCCTCCAGGTTTCACTCTCATTACCCACGTGCGCAGTGAAGTCCCCCAGTATGACAATGGAGTCTCCAAGAGGAGCACTCTCCAGCACTCCAGAGACTCCAAAAAGGGTGGGTACTCTGAAACATCATTTGGTGCATAGGCACAAATGATGGTCAGGACCTGTTTCCCAACCCAAAGGCGCAGGAAAACAACCCTTTCATCCACCGGAGAAAACGCCAATATAGAGGCAGCAAGGTGGAATGATACAAGAATACCCACCAGCCCCTGCTCGTCGTCTCTCGCCCAGGGTGACTCCAGCGTAGGCCAAGTCCAGCTCCTCTCCAGGAGACTGGTTCCAGAACCGGAACTGTGTGTTGAGGTGAGGCTGAGTATATCAAGCCGATATTTCTCAACCTCATGCACCAGCTCAGGCAACTACCCCAGAGAGGTGACATTCCACGTCCCAAAAGCAGTCTAGGAAGCTTGGGATCAGACTGCCAAGGTCTCCGCCTTCGACCGCCACCTGATCCACATAGCACCGGACACTCATAGTCCCTCCTGCAGGTGGTGAGCCCACTGGAGGGTGGGCCCATGGAACTCCTTTGGGCTCAGCCTGGCCGGGTCCCATGGGCGGAAACCCGGCCTTCAGATGCTGGCCATCAAACCCTTCCCCCAGGTGTGGCTCCAGGGTGGGGCCTCAATAACCCCATACCGGGCGGGGTACACTGAATCCTTGTTCTAGCATTCATCATGAGAGTCTGTTGGATCGTTCTTAGTCTGGCCCTTCACCCAGGACCAGTTTGTCTTGGGTGACCCTACCAGAGGCAAATTGCCCCGGACAGCATAGCTCCTGGGATCACTAGAGCACGCAACCCCCCCCACCACGATAAGGTGACGATCCATGAGGGGAATAAAAGGAGTAAAAAAAAAAAAAAAAAAAAAAGTCTGGAAAACAAAAAAAAAAAAAAAAAAAAAAAAATACTGCTTCCATCGCTGTCAAAAAATGCCAGAAAAAAAATTCAACTGTGGTTGTCAGGGTTGCTGGGCAACGAGGTAGAGCATGGTCACGCAAACAAACATCATCCAAAGAGTAGACCATAAACTTTTTTTTTTTTTTAAACCATCTATGGACTAAACTCTTTTTTAGATTCTTTTACATTCGTCCTTCAAAATGTGTGGCCACCGTCGGCCCGTCTACAAGACTGCAACACCTGAATGTGTGTATGATCAGCCCAGTGCTGCTCAGCCATATTTGCACGGTCAGCTACGGACAGCCATTTTGTGGAGTGACATAACGTGGGGGCGTAACTTGCTGAGGGAGCGTAAAGTTGAAGGGGTGTTGACGGAGTCTGAGCTGCAGACATACCTGTATCAAACCTCTTGCTGCTCCATTTTTTCTTTATTCCGACTGTTTCATCCGGCTACTAGCATAGCAAGCTGGTTCTCCTGCAGTGGCAGCGTCAATGTGTAATTGCGTATCATGAAACGCCAATACATGTCACCTGACGGGACCCCCCCCCCCCCCCAAAAAAAAAAAAAAAATTTAAAAAATTGATTCGTTTTTGTGAACTGGTTCTGAATCACGTAAAATGAAAATCTAGATTCTTATGTGAATCCATTTTTCCCCCCCAACACCCCTACTGTCTAGATACATTCGCCCCTGCCATAACCTTACAGTTTCCTCTTTCAGATTTCTCCTTCTGCATAAGATGTAGTCCACCTGTGTGCACCTTCCTCCACTCTTGTAAGTCACCCTATGTTCCTCTCTCTTGAAGTACAGTCATGTGAAAAAATTAGGACACCCTGTATAAGCCTGTTTTTTTTAAACATATTTGGACATATGGCTATTTAATAACAATGTTAAAAATGCTGGGAGACTCATGTAATACAACTAAAAAATAAATTAAAGATTTTTTTCAAATTTTCTGTAAAATGTAATTCTAAACAAATAGTGAGGAATAAATTAGGACACCCCCACATATTTTAGGACACCCCCACATTCATTCCCACTTACAATGACTAAAATAAATGTTAAAAAATGCTAATAAAAAGAAAAACAAGGTTAGACATAGATACGTGAACATTTCTTAATCAAGAACTGAATATTTAATGGAGTGTCCTAATTTTTTCACGACTGTATGCGTTCACCACAGCCATTTCCATCCTTTTAGCAAAATCCACAACCATCTGTCCTTCCACATTTCTCTCCTTAAGACCATACCTACCCAGCACCTCCTCATCACCTCTGTTCCCTTCACCTACATGCCCATTAAAGTCCACTCCAATCACCATTCTCTCCCCCCTGAGAACACTCTCTACTACTTCATCCAACTTACTCCAGAATTTCTCCCTCTCTTCTACCTGACATCCAACTTGTGGGGCATACGCACTGACAACATTCAACATCACACCTTTGACTTCTAGCTTCAAACTCATGATCCTGTCTGACTCCCTCTTTACCTAATGAACACTCTTCACATACTCTTCCTTCAAGATTACGCCTACTTCATTTCTCTTCCCATCTACACCATGGTAGAAGAGTTTAAATTCACCTCCAATGCTCCTAGCCTTGCTTCCCTTCCAACTGGTTTCTTGAACACACAGTATATCGACCTTTCTCTCCATCATATCAGCCAACTCTCTGCCTTTACCGGTCATAGTCCCTACATTTAATGTCCCTACTCTCACCTCCACACTTCTACCTTTCCTTTTCTCTCTCTCCATCCTAATATGTCTTCCCCCTCTCCTCATCTTTGACCAACAGTAGCCCAATTTCCACCGGCACCCTGTCGGTTAACAACACCGGTGGTGGTCATTGTTAATCCAGGCCTCGACTAATCCAGTAAGTCTCATTCATCATGATCCACGTTTGATTTGGCAAAGGTTTTACGTCGGAGGCCCTTCCTGACACAACCCTCCCCATTTACCCGGGCTTGGGACCAGCACTAGGAGTACACTGGCTTATTCACCCCCGGTGGCTGGGCACATGTGGCTACCTTAGCCACATGTGCCCTCTAATATATTCCACATCATATGAGGAATCAGTGAACAGTAATAAATAACAGATTTCCTCAACCAGAAGAGAAAACTGTTTCAGAACAGATGAGTGGAAAAATGTGGCTTACCAAACTTTTGAAATCAAAAACTCAGAGTACACAATGTACTTGACTAAAAGAACAGGCTCTTCTTCAAAAATCTAAAACAAGACGGAAATGTATCCTGCAAAAAACAATTTTGTGAAGAAGTTACTTAAGGACATGTAGCTATGTAAAGCTCCTGGCACACACCGTTACATATGAGAAACAAACTAATGCGTTATCATGCTCTGACAGCATTATGGTCCCTGACCGGGACATGATGCTCTTCATAAGGCCACAAGCACAAGCCTCTGACCGTTTCTGATAGAAAAAGACTCCGCCATTATCTGAGACACACCCAGACATCATCAAGCCGCTGGTGCTTCCCCAGAAGACGCCACCTGCCCACAGGCTGAAGGTCAGACCACCACTGGCCCTGAGCAGTCACATCAACAAAATAAAGGCTGCTGAGGTTTTCCTGTCTGCTTTGACTGTCTTCACCACTAAAATACATGGACTGTTCGTGAAAACATCTGAGGGACCACCTCATTTTTAAATATTTTCAAAGGAAATGGTAAAAAGGTGAAATCATTTATTGAACCCTGTAACTATAGATGGAAAAACAGTCAGTTATTGCATTTCTAATTGCTTTAAAGTCAGTGGTCTGACATGAACTCCCTAGGTTTTTCTGTCATTCCTTTAGTCTCCAGGCTTCTAGAAAGACATTCCAGAGATCATCTTTGGATTTTTGTTGACTGCTGTTCCATTTTATGTCAAGATGATCCCACATTTTTTTTTTTGGGGGGGGGGGGGGATCATCGCCCACTGATTTGGATTCATCACTCCTTCTGACCTGTGTCCAGTGAATTTTCTGTCCAGTTCTTGTCTAATCTGTCAGATGTCAGCTTTTTCTTTTAAAAGACATTCACAAACCCCGGAAAACTGTTGCTCAAAACCACATTAACGTTTAACAAGAAGGTCTGGCTCCTTGGAAAAAAAAAAAATAAAGAAATTTTCCACCTGGTAATTCTTCAGAGAACCCACATAACTGGTGTGAGTAATCTGTAGTTGAACGTGTTAATGCACACATTACTGGCATTTATTCAATAGCTACTTCCTCCTCTTTGTCAGTTAAAAACATGTCTAGTATTCACCCTCTCTATTTGCTGAGGCAGAACAAGTTCATAAATACCAGCAATGGCTGGACTAATCCTGTTTTCAGATTTTACACCTTTGTTTTTAAAAAAAAAAGAATCACCTGTCATAATATTAACCTCTCATAGCTAAGATGTACAGCGGTAAAATAAGTATTGAACACATCAACATTTTTCTCAAACATATTTCTGATGGAGCCATTGACCTGAGATTTTCACCAGATATCAATAACAACCCAAGTAATCCAAACAAACAAATCAAGGAAACTGTGTTCACAAAACAAGTTATATTTAAAGTGGAATGACACAGGGAATAAGTATTGAACATGTGAAGAAAAAGAAGTGCAAAAAGGCATAGACAGCCAAGAAACCAGCTGAAATCCATTAGAATTTAGGAAGCCATCCCCCATCAGTGCAACTTAATTTCAGCTGGTTAAGTCCTGACTGATAGCCTTTAAAAAGGTCTATGAATATCAGATTGTGACACCACAAAGAACTCATGATGGGGAGAAGCAGGGAGCCCTCTCTAGACCTTTGCAACCTTATTGTTGCAAAACATAATGATGGCACTGGTTAAAAGTGCATTTCGAAACTGCTGAATATTCCAGTGAGCACTGTTGGAGCCATCATTTGGAAGTGGAAAGAACATCCTGCTCTCTGCAGTCTGCATGTCAAAGTGTCCTTGAGAAAGACACTGAACCCCCAGTTGCTCCTGGAGGGTCAGGCCAGGGCCTTAATTATTTTGCAGTTTCTTTTTTTGTCACAAAAAAAAAGATAGAAGATGTTTGTTTTTTACCTAAACATGTTTCGACTGACACCCACAGTCATCTTCAGAAGTGTCAGCTGATCACTGTGAGGTGTTATCACCTGTTTTCCTTTGGCAGAGCCTTGCATGGCAGCTCTGTTGCCATCAGTGTGTGAATGTGTGTGTAAATGGGTGGATAAAAAGATCTGTGAAGCGCTTTGGCCATCCAGAGATGAGTAAAATGTGCTATATAAGTGAACGCCATTTATCATAAACCAACCACGACCAGGAGCTCCTCGCAAGATTTCTGACAGTGGAGTCAAAAGAATTATCAGAAGAGTTATCCAAGAGCTGAAAAGCACTTGTGGAGAGCTGCAGAAAGACCTGAAGTTAGCAGGTACTGTTGTTTCAAAGAAAACAATAAGTAATGCACTCAACCAACATGGGGTCTATGCCTGCTCACCTCGCAAGACTCCATTGCTGAAGAAAAAGCATGTTGAAGCTCGTTTAAAGTTTGTCATACAACATTTAGGCAAGCCAGTAAAACACCAGGATAATACAGTCTGGTCAGATGAGACCAAAATTGAACTTTTTGGATGCCACAACACACAGCATGTTTGGAGAAGAAATGGCACTGCACATCAGCCCAAAAACACCATACCAGTAGTGAAGTTTGGAGATGGGAGCATCACGTGGGGGTGTTTTTCAGCACATGGTACAGACAGGCTTCATGTAACTGAAGGGAAGATGAATGGACAAATGTAGAGAGACATCTTTGATAAGAACCTGTTGCTACCTGCCAAGATGCTGAAGATGAAACGAGTGTGGATTTTTCAGCAAGACAATGATCCCAAACACAGCCAAGGAAACTCAACTGGCTTCAGAGAAGGAACTAAAGCAGCTAGAATGGCCCAGTCAATTACCTGACCTGAATCCAGTTGAACTGAAAATCTATAGAATGAACTGAAGATCAGAGTTCATAGAAGATACCCATGGAACCTTCAACATTTGAAGACAGTCTGTGTGGAAGAATGGACTAAAATCACTCCTGAGCAATGCCTGCACCTAGTTTCTCCATACAGGTGTCTGAAAGCGGTTATTACCAACAGAGGCTTTTCTGCTAAATATTGAATGAATTTAACCAAGTGTGTTCAATACTTATTCACTGTGTCATTCCACTTTATTAAATATAACTTGTTTTGTGAACACAGTTGCCTTGATTTCTTTATATATATGGATTACTTGGGTTGTTACTGATATCTGGTGAAAATCTCAGGTCAATGGCTCCATCAGAAATATGTTTAATGAGAAAAATGTTGACGTGCTCAATACTTATTTTCCCCACTGTATAATATTAACTTTCATTCATTCATCTTCTTCCGCTTAATCCTTTTTGGGTCGTGGGGGTGGGGGGGGGGGGGGTGGGGGGGCTGGAGCCTATCCCAGCATCTTTTTGGGCGAGAGGCAGGGTACACCCTGGACAGATGGCCAGTCCATCGCAGGGCCAACACAGAGAGACAGACAACCATTCACTCTCACAGTCATACCCAAGGACAATTTAGAATCCCCAGTTTTGATGCTAATTAACCTAGCGCATGTTTTTGGCATGTGGGAGGAAACCGAAGAAATCCCGGAGTAAACCCACGCAGACACGGGGAGAACATGCAAACTCCACACAGATCACTGTTGGAGTTTGCATGTTCTCCCCGTGTAACTTCTTATAGAAAATGGAAACTGCAACATTCACAAGACAGAGTAAACAGATTTTCTGAAAACTGAAAAAAAAAAATGGAGGAACTGTGGCCTGTGAGGTTTATTCTCTAATGAGTAATATCATGAAAGCAACACATGCAGTCCTCATAAAATAAAACCATCATATCTCCCGGCTATAGCTATGATGAAATGTCAATTCAACATTAATCACCTCACATTTCACTTTAAGAAAATCCACCCACTCTAAACTAGTCTTTCATCCATAGCAGTGGTGGATATGGGCAGATGTTTTGTATCATTGTGTGTGTGTGTGGGGGGTGGGGGAAGTCAGGTTTTTACATAGAACGAAATTTTAACCAGCATTAAGAAGTGGAAAAAAGAGCCGATCCCTGATGTAATCCCACCCCTGCCATGAACCCATCTGTCACTCCTACTGCAAACTTCCCCACTGTCTCACCGTCCTCATACATGTCCTGCACCAACCTCACATACTTCTCTGCCACTCCTGACTTTCCCATACAGTACCACACTTCCTCTCTTGGCACACCATCATCAGATTTCTCTAGATCCTCAAAGACATGGTGCAACTCCTTCTGACCTCTATACTTCTCCATCAGCACTCTTACAGCAAACAGTGCATCTGTAGTACTCTTTCTTGGCATGGAGCCGTACTGCTGCTCACTCATTGACACCTCTCCTCTTAACATGGCTTCAACAACTCTTTCCCATATCTTCATAGAGTGGCTGATCAACTTTATGCCTATGCAATTACTACAGCTCTGAGCATGACCTTTGTTCTTGAAAATTGGTACCAAAACACTTCTTCTCCACTCCTCAGGCATCCTGTCACTCTCCAAGATTGTGTTAAACAATCTGGTTAAAAAGTCCACTGCCACCTCTCCTAAACACCTCCATAGGTATGTCATCTGGACCAACCGCCTTTCCATGCTTCATCCTCTTCAAAGCTGCCCTCACTTCTGCTTTGCTAATCCTCCGGACTTCCTTGTTCACCATCTTTCCTTCATCCATCGTCCTCTCTCATTTCCTTTATTCATCAGCTCTTCAAAGTACTCCTTCCACCTTCTCAACACACATCATTTGTTAGTACATTACCATTTCTGTCCTTAATCAACCTAATCTACTGCAAATCCTTTCCAGCTCCATCTCTCTGTCTAGCCGCTCGATACAAGTCCTTTTCTCCTTCCTTAGTGTCCAGCATCTCATACAACTCACTATATGCCTTTCCCTTTGCCACCTCTCTCTCTGCCATGCACCTAGATTCCAAATACTCCCGTCTACTTTCATCATCTCCCTGACTATCCCACTTTTTCTTTGCTAACCTCTTCTTTTGAATACTTTCCTGTACCTCCTCATTCCACCACCAAGTCTCCTTGTCTTCCTTCCTCTGTCCACTGGATACACCACATACCTTTCTACCAGTTTCCCTCAATACTTCTGCTGTACTTTCCCAGTCATCTGGTAATTCTTCCCTGCCACCCAGAGCCTGTATCAAATGCTTCCTGAACTCTGTGTGACCTTCCTTCTGTAACTTCCTCCACTTAATCTTTGGCTCCGTCTTCACTCTCTTCCTCTTCTTGCTTTACAAAATCATCCTACAGACTACCATCTGATGCTGTCTAGTAAGGCTCTGAATCTTTAGAAGTCACATGATTCAATTCTGATTTTTGTGGTCACACTTCAGAATCGATTTTCAATTCACACTTGGCGCTCAGTTCAGTACAAAAACCCACTAATCTCAGGAAAAAAGTGCACTGCAAAAAATGCTGAGGTCAGCTTGAAAGCAGAGTACAGTGTGTTGATGTTTGGGGGGGGGGTGTTATATTTTTAAAAAATTACATCAAATGATTGGCAATAAAATACCGTTAAATGAAAAAAGTAGGCATAGGTTAGTAACTACTTTTTTATTTCTTGAAACTTGTGAGTTTCAAAAATGAAATTGTACACAAGTGAAATAAATTTTGAAAATGTTCCTTTTCAGCACATCACAGTTCCTAACAGCTTTTCCACAGTGTGTAGGTTTGGTCGCCCTCCTGCATTCTAGGAATACAGGCTATTTATTAAATAACAAAAGTAAATTCTATCACAAATACTTTGAACATCAATTTAAATAGTAGTGCTGCCTGACTGTATGCAGTCAGTGTACAGTTACCTACACAGTAACTTAATGCAATGAGCAAATTCAATAAAAATTGAATGCAACTGATGCATAAGTAGTAACATTAATTTTAAACCTACACAAATATAAACTTAAGTACCTAAATTCTTCGTCGGCGGCGGCGGCCTCCGTCGGTCTATGATGACCATGGAAGAGAATCCTAAACGTCTACTCTGCTGGAACAGCACCGCCTGTGGCTGAACAGGCCAATGCGCACCGGTGTTCTACCTTCCAGCATTGGGCGTTGGTAGGATTCAAGCCTGGGCCGGAAGATATGGAGGACAAGATGTTACCCATGCAGCATGTCCCCCCTCTCCACGTCACTGATGAATCCAAAGGAACAGCAGGGCTGCTATAGTTTGGCACCAGCGCCGTCGCAGGAGCTGCCAGAACGATGTTGAGCACAACAGAGAACTGCCTTAGGGGCTCCGACTCCGGATTTTTCCTCAGGGTTGACTCCCGAAGCCTTTCCCGTGACCGGGTGTGCCGCAAGGCAGTGGAGGTTTGAAATCAGGGTTTACCTTCCCCTAGATGGGCCACCTTCCCAGGTTGACGAGCCACCATCTACCCGAAGCATCTGGTTTTAAGGCGCCAGAGATCCGCCCTCGCCCCTTCTCCTATTAGTAAAAGCAGTTCCGCCGGGCTTAGAGACTAAACCACATGGGCAGTCTAGGAGTTGGACTTAGTTGTCAGAGGCTTTTCGAGATGCACGCCGTAAGGAGCATTTTATGAGCACTGGGAGCTTAACCCCAGTACCGCTCCTGGCTATGACAACCTTGGAACCTAAATTCTTCAGAGACTTAAAAAAAAATAAAGTTATAAAACAAAATAAAGTGCTGTTACCAGTTTTTATGAATTCTTTTCTGTTCAGAATCTTCTGGGAGTTTGTTAAAGTGGTGCAGTGTGTGTTGTTCAGCAGGAGGACTTATGAACCGTTTCCACTTTCAACTCTGGCTGATTATCTGGTCATGGTCCTTTGCCTGGTGAAGCTTCTTCAGTAAAAGGTAAAGGAAATGCAATCATTTAAAACAAAAATAAACTTCCATCCAGTGTTAATTTCGTCAACTAAAACAATATCTATTTTTTTAACCATTAAAGCTAGAAATTAAACTAAAATGACCATTTATGCCCCCCTCCCCCGCGACTCGAAAAGGATTAAGCGGAAGAAGATGGATGGACTATTTATGCATTTTACTTTTGACACCTAATTTGAGTCCAGATTTATTGTGATTTTATTTTATAGTGTGACGTTTGCGGGATTCACACAAAGAAAGAGGAGCAAGATGGTTGTGATGAACAGGCTTTATTTACACACCACCGACCCCCAACCTACTTCTGAGCACAGAGAGGAGGGGAGGTCATTCTCACAGACCTCCGTTTCAATCATGGTTACACACACATGATACATCTTGCCCTAATCCTGCTAAACACTGCTGGGTCATTATAATGCAGTTATAATGACACAGCAGTATAACTCAGTAATAACACATTTAATACACACACACAGTAATTTTTTCAACTGGCAAAGCATGCTGGGAAATCCCTGCCCCCCTTAACATGGCCCCGACGTTACACTGCCCTCCCCTGGACTGGTTTCTGTCCCCAGAAAATTCAAAGTCCACTTTCAGAAATCCAACGCGAGTCAGCCCGGTGCCGGGGCGGCATGCACGGGCCATCCAGTGTCCATCTGAGTCTCGGTCGGAGTATCTGGTTGGGGTAGGGTTCCAGTTTGGCCACCAGCGGGCGGATGGACACATCTGACACCCTCTGAAGGACCACGCACAGTCCCTTCCCTGGCAGCGGGAGTCCCAAGCCTGCTCTGGCCGACTCCCACCGCTGCCAGGTCTCCCAGGCGGCCGCTGGCCCGCGTCCATGCGTCCAGCCCTTGCCGCGCCTGGAAAATGGCCGGATCTTCGTCCTGCTCGCTCCGCTGCTGCGCCGAGGGCCTCCGTGACGTCACCGAAAGGGGAAACATCTGCAGTGGCGGTAGGACACGCACAGTTCCTCCTCTGGCAGCGGGAGTCACAACTCCCACCGCTGCCAGGACCTCCCAGGCGGCCGCTGGCCCGCGTCCAGGCATCTAGCCCCTGCCGAGCCCAGGAAAAGACCGGATCTGTCCTGCTCGCTCCACTGCTGCTGCGCTCCAAAGGCCTCTGTGACGTCACCGCCGGGGGGAGCATCTGCAGGTGGCGGCTTTTTCTCCGTCCATGCCACCTCGCTCTAATTTAACGTCGGCGAGGGGCCAGTTTGTCGTGCGCTGTGTGTGGGGCAGTACCATGCGATGTACCCTGGCTCTGCGCAGCGGAAGCCCCCCTTCCTCGCGTCGCCGCCGCTGTCTCCTTCGCGCTGCCGTGGTCTGCCGCAGCTCCTCCTCCCACTCGCTCTCAGCACGGTGGTTTCCTCCGATGACCAGTCGTTCAGCACAGCAGCCAACTCGACCTGGGCCAGGTGGTCATCCAACAGGTTCTCGCCGTTGTAGCGGGGAATCTTGGCCTGCTGCTGGACGGATGGGACGGTTATCTCCCGGTCGATCACCGCTCCTAATTGCTCTGGAATCGCCAGCCCGTCCTGCCCTGAAAAGGGCGGGAAACAGGGCTGGTTTGCTTTGCTCAGCCCGTTCTGCCTTGAAAAAGGCAGAGCAGCCCCATCGAGTCCGCTGCTCCGTCCATCGCTGCGATCCACTCCAGGGGCCGACGTCTCAGCTCTACGCTCCGTTCCCAGCCGAGCGATGAACCGCTCTGGCCGTTGGACCTCCGCCTGGATCCTCATCTTGCTCCATCCCCACTCCTGACACCAGTGTGACGTTTGCGGGATTCACACAAAGAAAGAGGAGCAAGATGGTTGTGATGAACAGGCTTTATTTACACACCACCGACCCCCAACCTACTTCTGAGCACAGAGAGGAGGGGAGGTCATTCTCACAGACCTCCGTTTCAATCATGGTTACACACACATGATACATCTTGCCCTAATCCTGCTAAACACTGCTGGGTCATTATAATGCAGTTATAATGACACAGCAGTATAACTCAGTAATAACACATTTAATACACACACACACAGTAATGTTTTCAACTGGCAAAGCATGCTGGGAAATCCCTGCCCCCCTTAACATGGCCCCGACGTTACACTAGTTTTATTTTAGTCTGTTCAATATCAATAGTTTTTGTCTACTTTTAGTCAATAAGATTTGGTTTTTATTCAATGAAAACAGCACTGCTTCCATCGCTGTCACAAAATGTTAGAAAAAAAAAACAATTGTGGCTGACAGGGTTGCTAGGCAACGGGGTACAGCATGGTTACGCAAACAATCGTCATCCAAAAGACTAGACCATAAACTTTTTTTTTTTTTTTACCGTCTATGGACTAAACTCTCATTTTTAGGTTCTTTTACATTCATCCTTCTTAAATGTGTGGCCACTGTCAGCCCGTCTACAAGGCTACAACACCTGAATCTGTGTCTGATCAGCCATGTTGGCACGGTCAGCTACAGACAGCCATTTTGTGCAGTGACGTAACGTGGGGGTGTAACTTGCTGAGGGAGCGTAACTAGTTGAAGGGGTGTACTTGATGGAGTCTGCGAGCTTCAGAACGACCTATCTGGAATTTCTTGCTGCTCCATTTTTTTCTTTATTTCGACCGTTTCATCCAGCTGCTAGCTTGGTAAGCTAGTGTGCGTGGTTCTCCTGCACCGGCAGCGTCAGTGTGTAACTGTGTATAATGAAACGGCAATACGTGTCACCTGACAGGACCCCGGCACCACCGAAAATTTTTAAAAAAATTTTTTTAAAAATTAAAAATAATCCACCTTATTCCTGGGGGTGCCGCTGTAGGAACAATTATGGGCGGAGCTTTCAGTTTTGGCTGCAGTGGCATTAAATCAGTAAGAGTGGAGTAGCAGGGGCATTTAAAATAGCGTTTTAAAAGTTTTTCAACTTCATTTTAATGTATATTCCACATATGTGTTTTGCACTCAATTGGCAGCTAACTTCAGCACTTGTAGTTTTTGTATTTTTAATGTTTTGGCGTAGTTCTGGTACTTGTTGCTGGTGTTCGTGGTTGTGCCATAGACTGTATAAATGGAGGCTTCTTTGTGGCTCTGACTAGATTCTACATCTGCTCTGAAGTAAATCTGATAACGTCCAACATATTTTAACAAAATTCAGCTGACTTTATTGTGGTGGAGACACGGATGTGACCCGTGCTGGCAAAATGAGTCGGAATGCGCATCGTGCTAACAAACAGAGCTATTATCTACGAGGCCACTTTTTAAGGTCATCTTCCCATCTCTTGATAGTCGTGGGAAGTGGTATGATTAGATTACTGTTTTTTTTTTTTTTATTTAAGTTTTTGTAAAGGGTATACAGGTCATTACAGCATTGCATTGTTTACATTTTCATCACATGTTCCCTTATTTTTTGCTATTTGACAACATTGGTAGGATAGTTATTACAACAACCCCCCCCTTTTTTTTTTAAGTGAAAGAAAAAGTGAAGTTAAGGAGAATTAAATAAACAAAAACAGAACAGCAAAAAACAAACAAACAGAAAATTAAGTAATTAAAAGTAAAAGAGCATCTGAGTAGCGTTGGAACAAAGAGCGGGACCATTATTGAAATGGTATTTGTCAAAGATTAGATCTAATGGAAGACACATATGCGATCCAGGGTTGCCAAAAGTTCATGAACCCATCCATGTCCTGTCTCAGTGCAAATGTCAACTTTTCCATCGAGTAAATGTCTTGAATCACGTTAATCCAATCTTCAGGTGTAGGACAGTCCTTCAGCATCCATTTTTTAGTTAGGGCTTTTTTACTTGCCAATATTAAAACACTGAATAAGTATTTATCTCCTCGTCTTTCCAGTGAGTCCGGTAATAAACCCAAACACAAAGTTACAAAAGAAAAGGGAACTGTTATTTTGAATATTTTCCCCAATATTGTCTGTACGTTGGACCAATATTGGTGGATAACTGGGCATGACCAAAACACATGAAAATGATTTGCAGTCTTTTCACCACACAAGCGCCAACAGTTCAATCCCTTATGGGTAAATTTGTTTTGTGCAGGTGTTCTGAAAAATCTTACCAAGTTTTTCCATCCAAATTCTCTCCACTGCAGGAATGAGGTACTTTTCCATTGCTGTTTATTTAGCTTTTCCCATATTTCCAATTGTAAAGTGAAATTCCCCTCTTTTTCCCATCTCTCTTTTATATACGATGTGTTGTCTCCTTTTAAGTCTTGAAGACCTTGGTATATTTTAGAAATGTATCTGATCCCTGGGATCCCTTTATATGCCATTAAGAAGACCTTCAGAACACCTGACTGGGCCCTTTCCAAATCCTCCTTTTTAAGTATATTGTTTATGTGGTGTCTAAGCTGAAAGAACCTGTATAGATCTTGATTTATTAGACCTTGTTTTTTCAAATCTTCAAAACTTCTTAAAGTTTGCCCCTTAAAAAAATCGTAATATTTTATCAGCCCTTTCTCTTTCCACTCTTTAAATCTAGTGTCTGTTTTATTGGGGGTAAAGTCTTGATCATAGGCAATCCATTGCAGAAGTCGATAGGGCTCTTTAGCTTGATTCTCTCTGACTATCTTAAACCAAATTTTTAGCGGGGTCTCTATCCACGGGTTAGTGTTATTCAGGAGTTTAGTTAAGGCATTGTTCCCTATTATCGCCTGTAGGGGGATGTCACTTGTTATTTGGCATTCCACCTCCTTCCATTGTGCAGTGTAGACTGGGTTACATATCTCTACTAAAGTTTTAATTTGTGCAGCTATAAAATAGTCCCTGATATTTGGCAGTGCGAGCCCACCTTTGTCTTTGTTTAGCTGTAGGGTTCTATATCTGATTCTAGGTCTCTTACCCTGCCATATGAATCTTGAGATCCTTCTGTCCAGTTCCTGCCATGTTTTTTTGGGAGGTTCTACCGGTATTGTTTGGAAAAGGTATAGAAGACGTGGAAGTATATTCATTTTGATTGCTTCAATTCTTTGTGCGGTACCTAAGAATGGTATCATATTCCATCTTGCTAGGTCAGATTTTATTTTTGTGACCAGTGGATCATAGTTTAGTGTTATAATTTTGTCGAGTTGTTTCGGGATATTGACCCCCAGATATTTCATAGAATCCAACTCCCAGTTAGTTTTGAGTTCATTTAGTGAAAAATGATTTGGGTCATAGTTGAATGTTAAAACTTGGGTTTTATGCATGTTTAATTTGTACCCTGATAAATCTCCATAGTCTGAAAAAACTGAGATTAGTTCTGGTAGAGAAGTGTCTGGCTGCCCTAGGTATATTAAAATGTCATCAGCAAAGAGTGCTATTTTATGTTCCTTCTGACCAAGTGTAATACCTTGAATTTCTTGATTTTGTCTTATCCATTGGCTCAGAGGTTCTATGAAGATTGCAAAGAGCAGTGGAGACAGGGGGCAGCCTTGACGACATCCTCTTTCCAGCTCAAAAGATGATGATAAATTACCGTTAATCCTTATTTTAGCTGTTGGTTTTTTATATAATGCCTGTATAGTTCTAATGAAGTTGTTGTGAAAATTGAAACTGGATAAGATTTTATAGAGGAAAGACCAGTCAACCGAATCGAATGCTTTTTCAGCATCTAATCCCAATATGACTGCATTTAAGTTATATTTTTTTATATGATGAATTATGTGTAAAGTGCGTCGAATGTTGTCTTGTGTCTGTCTTTGTCTTATAAAACCTGTTTGGTCTAAGTGAATTAAGTCTGTCAGTATGTTTTCTAACCTTTTGGCAAGGATAGTGGTAAAAAGCTTATAGTCCTGATTTAATACACTGATTGGTCTGTAGTTGGAGCATTCTAGTTTATCCTTTTCAGGTTTAGGTATGACTGCAATGACCCCTTCTCTCCAGGAGGGGGGGGATTTCCCCTGTGTGGAGGGCATAGTTAAATGTTTTCAGGAGGAGAGGAGATAGTTGCTGTTTAAAGGTTTTGTACCATTCTGCTGTATAGCCATCTGCTCCTGGGGATTTGTTAGCTTTAAGTTTCATAATTGCTTTTTCCAATTCTTTAGGTTGTATTTCTGACAGTAGGGTTTTATTTTGTGATTCCGTAAGTTGGGGAAGGTTTAATGTGTTTAGGAATGTCTCGGATGCGTTTATGTTTTTTGTGGGAGTATAAGTTCTTGCAGTAATTCTCGAAGCTTTTAAGAATATCCTGAATTCTGAATTTTATTTCCTTTGATACTGGGTCTCTGATTTTGTAGATTGCTCTTTCCGTTTGTTGTTTCCTCAATTTATAGGCTAGTAATTTTGCCGATTTACTGCCTGCTTCATGGTGTTTTTGTTTCAGAAATTTAAGTTTCTTCTGGATTTCTATT
Source organism: Pholidichthys leucotaenia (assembly GCA_020510985.1). Classification (NCBI taxonomy): domain Eukaryota; kingdom Metazoa; phylum Chordata; class Actinopteri; order Cichliformes; family Pholidichthyidae; genus Pholidichthys; species Pholidichthys leucotaenia. The sequence goes on from CM035848.1 coordinate 293,443,008, forward strand.
GTGTAGATCTCATTTATTTGATTTTTAATTTCTTTGATCTTGAGCGAGCCATTAGAATGAGTGTTATCTTTGTGTTCTTTTTCTAGGTTCTTGAGCTCTGACTCTAGTGTGGTTAGTTTTTCTTGTCTCAGTTTCTTTTGGGTTGCCAGTTTTGCAATAATTTTTCCCCTTATTACAGCTTTGCACGCATCCCACAGTATTAAAGGGGATACTTCTCCATTATCGTTTTCTTCCATGTATCTGAGAATATCTGATTCCAATTCATCTTTCAGTGGCCCTTTGAGGACACTTGAATTCAACCTCCAGGAAAATGTATTATTTGTGTATTTTTGGATGTTTAAATCCATATAGATCGGACTGTGGTCGGAGAGATCCATCAGTCCTATTTTACATGTTTTTACTCTTCCAATGTCTCTACTAAACATAAAAAAGTAATCAATCCTTGAGTAAGATGAATGTGGCGTTGAATAAAAAGTATAATCTTTTACATTGGGGTTGAATTCCCTCCATACGTCACAGATTCCCATTTCTTTTAGTAGCATCCGAGTATTCCTATTTTGGGTGTTATTTTGATGTGAAGAATTACCTGTTGCATCCCAGTATGGATTCAGTCTTAGATTGAAGTCTCCACCACATATCACTAAACCTTGGGCTTTAGTTATCATTAGGTCGAATACATTTTTATAAAATTTCCATTTAGCCCCTGGTGGTGCATATATATTCAGCAGGGTGATATCTTCTCCCTCTAGCCGCCCAGTTACCCAACTGTACCTCCCTTCTTTATCTTTGTGTTCTGATTTTTTTTCAAATGTAATTTTGGTTGATATCAATGTCGCTACTCCCCTCCTCCTCCCTGATTTATATGAAGATGAAGAGATCATTTTAAACCCTTGTCTACTGAGTTTAGTGTGTTCCATGTCTGTTAGGTGGGTTTCTTGTAAAAATACTATTTCTGCTTTGTCTTTTTTCATTTTGCGTAGAATCTTGGATCTTTTAACTGGATTCAGGATCCCTTTCACATTATATGAGGCTATTTTGGTTACACCCTGTTTCTCCATTGTATTTTCTTATTTAGTATAACAGTGTGGTGGCCCTCTTTTTTGCTACTCAGAAAATGAAAGATCATTAAGAACATAAAAAACGTTAAGTACATAATGAACGAAACTTTAAAACAAAAAACTGTCAAAAAAACTTCCTGAGCTGGGGTCTCTTTAAAGACCCTGTAAGAGTCCTGATGGAGTATGGGCTCTGAGGGAAATTCCTCAAACTCTGTTACGTGCTGAGGGCCCTCTCTTACCCCTGTAAGTTGTCCCATGTTTAACGTGAATTTCAGATCCCAATCCGAATTTGTAATGATTTTTTTTTTTTTTTTTTTTTTTTAATGCCTATACTCTATGAGCTTGTGTGCACCCTCCCACCCCCATCACAGCAAACATTCACTCTAATACAGTATTTGTTAGTGTGGGGAGAACATATGGGTCATTGTTACATTTCTATTTTAACATGATTTCCCCCCCCCCCCTTTAAATTAAGAAGACATTTGTTTCTAATGCTAGAACTGCTCCATGAAAGGTTTTACCACATGCTGATTCTGCATCTTCTTTAATGTTTGTTACCTTGTAGGAGGGGGGATGGAAGTGCAGAGTGACTGTAGAGAGAAAGAAAAAAAAAAAAAAAAAAAAAAAAAAAAAAAAAAACAAACCAAAAAGGTCGCTATTCCGACTTCCGGTTATGGCTGCCACGTAGGACGGACGTGTCTCGCTCTGCTCTGCTCCTGGAAAAAAAAAAAATCGGCAAATAACTCTCTCATTTGGGACAGAACGTATCCCAGCATTTGGGCGAGGATATGTCGGCGAAGCCTAAGGCTGGAAAACCAGGAAAAGGAAAAAGCGAGCCGCCGAAACAGTCCAAATTAACGGACTTTCAGGTCTGTGACGCAGCAAACAAAACTCCATATATGGCGGAGGAGGCTGGCAACGGTGCGATATCTGCGGGGAATGGCGCAGATGCGCTGATGGCTGCCATGAGTTCAATGAGAGCGGACTTTTCCTCTAGATTTGATGGGATTATGACAGCGTTGGAAGGAATAAGAAAGGAATTGGGTGACTGTGTAGAACGAACGGCGCAGATGGAGCTCCGTCTCGCTAGTGCTGAAGATGACGTCACCCGTCTTCAATTAAAGGTGCGCACTTTGGAAAAAAAAAAATAAATCTCTGGAAGATAATATTTTGGATTTGGAATCTCGGTCGAGACAGAATAATTTGAGGCTGGTGGGTCTTCCAGAGGAATCAGAAGGTCGGGACGTATGCTCCTTTCTGGAAAAGTGGATTCCGGAGGTGCTGGGCAGCGAGGAGTTGCAATCAGCAGTGATTCTGGAAAAAGCACATCGTATTGGCCCACGGAGAGATAAGGGACCGCCGAGGACCTTAATTATGAAGTTTCTTAGCAACAGAGACAGGATGAAGATCTTCAACGCTGCACGAGCTAAAAAAGGAGAGATTAAACACCAGGACCAGCAGGTGCGGTTCTACCCAGATTTGGCCACAGGAATCCAGCAATTGAGGAAGCAGTTTGATCCCATACGTAAGGAGCTGCGCAACCTTGGGATTCGTCATGGTGTAATCTATCCTGCGAGACTGCTGACCACGTATGAGGGCAGAACCCACATCTTCAAGACCCCAGAGGAGGCGCAGGAGTTCATCAAGAAGATCAAAGAAGAAGAAGAGACTGGTGGGAGCTAAGCATGAACAAAATATAAGGTAGAATAATTAAGCATTTGCACAGGCAGCTGACTGACTTGAAGTAAATAGTAAGTTTACAAAATATAGATTGTATTATATATTAAAAAAACAAAACAAACAAAAAAAAAACTATGATGTACAAAGTTGTTAAAAATTTTGGAGTTAAGTTGGAAAACTACAGAGGAGAGTTAATGTTACGTCATTAAAAGCAGTAGAGTTAGGGTGATTGGGAGGATGAAGAAGGAGTGGCTTAGGCTGTTCCCCGTGGGTGTGGAACGGTCGATGGCTATATCGGGAGACAGAATTTTTCGGGGTTTGCCACAAGTGTGGGAAGGGGAAATTTGTTTGTGTGTAGTTTGTAGGATGAATGTTCAACCACTCATGTTTTTGCTTCTCTGTATGAGCATGTTTACACTGCAAGGTAATCCCAAACTCTCTATTGATCATGGACCAAAGTGTTAATCTTAATTTAACTTCATGGAATTGCAGAGGTCTACAAAATTTAAAAAAACTTAAACAAGTTATGAATAAAATAAAGGACATGGGTTCAAGAATTGTGTTTTTACAAGAAACTCATCTGATAGAGGAGGATGTTAAAAGAATTAGGAGTAGATGGCAGGGAAGTGTATTCACCTCTTCATTTTCATCCCGAGCCAGGGGAGTTATGACTCTCATACATAAATCAGTTCCTTTTCAAGTGAAAAATGTAATTGGAGACAAATTTGGAAGATATGTAATCATTCAAGGTTCTTTGCTATTAGAAAATATAAATCTTGTGAACTTATATGGTCCCAATATAGATGATCAGAAGTTCTTTGCTAATTTATTTCTCATCTTATCATCACTTACAGGGCAACATATAATAGCAGGGGATTTTAATTGTACATTGAATCCAGGTGTGGATAGATCAACAGGACTGGATTGTACGCACATTGGATGTAGGATGACTATTAATCATTTTATGAAAGAATTGAGATTGTTAGATATATGGAGAGAAATGAAACCACAAGTTAAAGCCTATTCTTGTTATTCCAGTACCTACAAGACATTCTCACGTATTGATTATTTTTTGATTTCCACAGAATTAAGGTCCAAGATTCAAAACTGCTTTTATGATAACATCGTGATCTCTGATCATGCACCCTGTTGTCTAATATATGTAGATAAAAAATTGACAAAGGAATCAGGTAGATGGCAATTTCAGCATAAATGGCTTCAGGATGAGGAATTTGTCAAGTATATAGAAAAACAGATAGACGAGTTCTTTGACATCAATACTACACAAACATCAGCATGTGTAAAGTGGGAGGCTTTCAAAGCTTTTATTAGGGGACATATTATTAGTTATACAGGATCAAAATCTAAGAAGACTCGAGAGGAGAGAGCTAAATTGGAACATAAAATAAAAAGTCTTCAGGAAAAAGTGTATGCAGGAAGTGACCCAAGGTTGGAGAATGAATTACTGATTTTGAGAGCTGAATACGACAAAAAATCAGCGAATAGAGCTGCCTCGAGTCTTCTAAGATTGAAACAATCTTTTTATGAACAAGGTGAAAAATCAGGAAAATTATTAGCATGGCAGATTAAACAATTGGAAATTAAAACACCAATTACCAGTATTATAAGTAACGGACAGGTAGTTATAGATCCTTTAGAAATTAATAGAGCCTTTAGAGATTACTATGAAAAATTATATGATACCAAAAATGAACCTGATTTAACAAAACTAAATGGGTTTTTGAACGAACTATCTATACCGTGTATTCCAAATGAAAACAGGGAGATATTGGAGTCTAAAATTAGTCAAGAAGAAGTTGGGCTAGCCATTGATAATATGAAATCAGGAAAAAGTGCAGGACCAGATGGTCTTCCAGTTGACCTTTATAAAAAATTTAATAAAACCTTTTTTGGAAATGGTTTTAGAAGCATTTCAAAATAATAATTTACCATCATACATAAATAATGCCTTAATTATACTGCTGCCAAAACCAGGTAAGCCCTCTAATAAATGTGAAAATATGAGACCAATAAGCCTATTAAACGCCGACCTTAAGATAATCTGTAAAATTTTAGCAAGACGAATACAAGAAATTTTACCAAATATTATTAATCGAGATCAGAATGGCTTTATAAAGGGTAGACAAGGCTTCCATAATGTAAGAAGACTATTTAATATTATTTATTTTAATAAAGAAGCACCGGATACAGCTCTCCTATCATTGGACGCCGAAAAGGCCTTTGATAGAGTTGAATGGCCCTTTCTTTTTGAAGTCCTACAAAGGTTTGGACTTGGAAATAATTTCATAAAATGGGTTCAAATAATATACAATAATGCTACAGCAGAAATCCTAACAAATAACAATATTTCAAAACCAATAAAAATCAATAGAGGATGTCGACAAGGCTGTCCACTTTCACCTTTACTGTTTACTATGGCAATTGAACCTTTAGCGATAGCGATACGTTTACATTCACAAATATATGGAATTAAAGTTGGACCAACAGAACATAAAATCTCCCTGTACGCCGATGATATAATTTTGTTTATGTCGAATCTAAAAAAATCAATTCCAACCTTGTTGAATTTAATAAAGAATTTTGGGGAAATATCAGGATATAAAATAAATAAAACTAAATCTTCAATATTAATGCTAAATGAGACCCAGAGAAATTACCCAGCCCCTGAGGTAAATCAATTCAATGTTGTAAATCAGTTTAAATATTTAGGAATCCAAATTATGCCTAAGCTAGAATCAGTCACCAGTGTCAACTATGAAGCCTTAATGTCAGATATCAATGAGTTAACTCAGAGATGGATGTCACTACCAATGTCGATGATCGGGAGAATCAATATACTTAAAAGTAATATTTTACCTAAAATACTTTATTTATTTCAATACATTCCCTTATCACCACCTTTAGATCTATTCTCAAGAATAAAAAAAAAGTTAGTGGAATTTATATGGAACAACAGGAGGGCTAGATTACGTTTGTCTTTATTATATTTACCATTTGATCGTGGAGGTCTGAAATGTCCAAATTTTATGTTGTATTATTGGTCGGCACAACTGAGGTCTATGACATATTATTTTTCATCAAATGATCTCCCTCACTGGACTGAAATGGAATCATACAATTTACCTTTACCTCTTCCCATATTCATATACTCAGATTCGGCAAAAAAATTACAAAAACAAGTTAAAAATCCATTTGTAAAGCATATGATCAAAATATGGTGTGAAGCTAAAAACTATTTAAAAGAACCACAGTTATTGTCACAATTTAGTCCAATATGGGGTAATCAATATTTTAAACCAGGGAGAGCGGACGCTGTATTTAAAGTATGGAATTTAAAAGGGATACAAAAGATTCAGGATTTATATTTGCCATGTGCAGACAACATAATGTCTTTTGAAGAGCTGAGGATCAAATTTAATCTCAATAGAACACATTTTTTTAAATATCTTCAACTTAGAAACTTTATTCGATCAAATCAAAATAAAGCTCTCACTCGACCTATTTATTCATCCTTGGAAAAAATGATGATGAAAGATAGTAAAAGAAAGGGTATTATTTCAGAGTTTTATAACTCATTGACACTATCTTCAAGTGAAAATTCACTGAAAAGATTAAACTACTGGAAAGAAGATCTGCAAATTGAAATTTCAGAGGAACAATGGGAATTGGCTTGTACAGAAGCTCAAACCAAATCAATAAATGTACGTCTTAAATTGATACATTTCAAATGGTTAATGCGGATGTATGTTACACCGGAGGAGTTAAATAGATATAACAAAAATATACCAGATACATGCACAAAATGCATGGAAAGTAAAGGAACCCTATTTCATTGTTTATGGGAATGTAGATTAATAAGAATGTTTTGGGAAGAGGTGAGGGTAACAATTGAAAAAATAATCTCAAAACAAATCATATTGAATCCTAAACTGTTTTTGTTGGGTCTGTACCCAGAAAAGCATAATTTTAATAAAAGTGAAAGAACATTCATAGACCTCAGTTTGCTTAATGCCAAAAAATGTATTGCACTATTATGGAAAAAGACTCATAGACCAGATGTGACTCAGTGGTTAAGACAGATGTTAACAAACCTTCCATTAGAAAGAATAACATATATACTGAAATCAAAGGAAATTGTGTTTGAGAATATATGGAGACCTTTTATTGATTATGTAAAAAATTTAAACATAACTCTTGAAGAAGAAGGTGAATGATGTGTGTGGACCTTGTAAATTCCAAACTGGTGAACATAATATGTATACTTATGTAATGGATTGTCTAGACTAAACAGAGGAGCATTGTTGAAGACTTGATTTTGTTGGTGGTTGTTGGTGTTTTTAGTGCATTTTTTTTTTTTGTAGTACTTTAGTGTTAGTGTTTGATTGTTTGTATCATGTTTGTTAAAAAAAAAAAAAAAAAAAAAAAAAGGTTCAATAAAGATATTGTGGGAAAAAAAAAAAAAAGTCGCTATTCCTTTCTGGTACTGGAAAGCTTATCTTTGTAGCTCTGGGGCTGGGTGTTCCCGCTGCTGGCCCGTGGATTTTGAAGGTCTCTGAGTGGACCACGTTTGAGCTCTGATTTTCACGCTCAGATCCGCTGCGGGTTTAAACACCGTGACCGGGAGTCCTCTTCTTGCCATGTCAGATGTTGCTTCTTCCGCTGAATTGTAGAGACATGACTCTTCCCCGTAAAAGACCCTTAGCTTCGCCGGAAATGGCGTCTGAAAGCGTAGATTCTTTTCCCGTAAAACCTTTTTGGCGTCGTTATATTCCTGTCGCTTTTTAAGAACTTCAGGGGCGTAATCGTGTTCCACGAAGACTTTTCTTTCTTGATGCATAAATCCTTTCTTCTGCCAAGCCCGTCTTACAACTTCTTGTTTTATTTTGAAGTCGGAGAATCTTACCAACACTGAACGTGGGGGCGCTTCCGGGGCTGGCTTTGCGGCTAATGTGCGATGTGCCTTTTCTATCTTCAAATCGGTGGATTGTGGAATATCCAACTTCTCTCTCAATAAGGATTCCACGCATTCTGCCACTGTGTTGAAACCATCTTCAGCTCCTTCTTTCAGACCGTGAATTCTGATGTTGTCCCGTCTGTCTTCCTTCTTGGTCGGCTAGCTTAGCCTCCAGCCTTGATTGTTTTCTGTGTAAATCCAGCACAGAATCTTCAAGCACTTTTATTCTGTCTTCAGCTTCCAAGATTCGGTTTTCGGCCTGGTCCAATCTGCTGTTCGCCTTTTTTAGATCCTCTCTGAATTCAAGAAATTCGGCCCGAAATCGTCGTAATTCGTCAAATAGCGATTTCAAGCTAATCCTTTTGTTAGCTAGGCCCAGGCACTCGTCTTCTGAACGGAGGTCTTCTGGTTCCGATTCTGCGGCTGCTGTGCGTCCTGATCTGGGGAATGTCAGTTTCCTCTGCTTTTGGTTAGGCATGGTGTTATTGTCTTTTGAATTTTAATCTTCCAAAAATCCGTTAGGTCTGATTTTGAGGAGGTTTTCCTTGGATTGAGTCTGGGAGTTTCACCGTTAGGTTGCTATCACCGTGGCGTCCAGACCGGAAGTCTAGATTACTGTTTTTGAGGTGCAAAAGGCCATGTTCCCGCATTTCTGATGCCAAAGTCATTGGTTTTTAACAAGAAAAAGTGTCCCGTTTCAGTGACAACCATATGTTCTAAACTAGTACCGGAAGTTGCTACCATAATTCATGCTAGGCATCATGGGGCCTAGGAATAAGGTGGATAATAATAATAAATCAATTCTTAATTTTTGTGAATTGGTTCTGGATCGTGTAAAACGAGAATCTAGATTCTTATGTGAATTGATTTTTTCCAGCACCCCTACTGTCTAGCTACATTCTCCCCTACCTCTTTCAGATTTCTCTGCATAAGATGTAGTCCACCTGTGTGCACCTTTCTCCACTCTTGTAAGTCATCCTATGTTCCTCTTAAGTCTGTTCACCACAGCCATTTCCATCCTTTTAGCAAAATCCACAACCATCTGTCCTTCCACATTTCTCTCCTCAAGACCATACCTACCCAGGATCTCCTCATCACCTCTGTTCCCTTCACTTGCATGCCCATTAAAGTCCGCTCCAATCACCACTCTCTCCCCCTGGGAACACTCTCTACCACTTCATCCAACTTTCTCCAGAATTCCTCTCTCTCTTCTACCTGACAACCATTTTGTGGGGCATACGCACTGACAACATTCAACATCACACCTTTGACTTCTAGCTTCAAACTCATGATCCTGTCTGACTCCCTCTTTACCTCCTGAACACTCTTCACATACTCTTCCTTCAAGATTACTCCTACTCCATTTCTCTCCCTATCGACACCATGGTAGAACAGTTTAAATCCACCTCCAATATCCGAAATTGCGCAGAATGGGCTGCACAGTGGCGCAGTGGTTTAGCACTGTGGCAGCACAGTTTTACCCTCGGCCGGGGGACCGCGGGGATCATGAGATCGTGGGTTCGATCCCAGCCCCCGACCAACAGTGAGCTGTGTGGAGTTTGCATGTTCTCCCCGTGTTGCGCAGGTTTACTCCGGGATTTCTCTGGTTTCCTCCCGCATACCAAAAACATGTAGGTTTAGGGCACTCGCGCACGCAGCGACCGGCAGCCGGTGGCTTGTCACCAGACTGCAAACCAAATCTACCTACGGGTACAAATAAGTAAAAAAAAAAAAAAAAGTCATAAATTTACAACAGTAAATTCACACATTAAAAGAAAAAAAAACAAATTTTCTGAAATATTTATGTGTTTTGAGTTTTTTCCTCTAATAACTGTCTAATTTTCTCACCAATTAGTAAGTTTTTTTCCATATAGCCTAGCATTTTTCTTGGAAAGTTATCTTTTTTTATATATAAATTTGCAACTTTTTCCAGGCAAATGTATTACTTTTGTGTAAAATTTAGTACTTCTGTCCTGTAAATTTTTAATACATTTTGTGATAAATTTGTCACCTTTTCACCTACACAAACTTACAACAATATACTCATAAATTTGCAACTTTTTTTGATTAAAATTTGTAGGATTTTTCTTGAATTTCCGTGATTTTTCTTGTACATTTGCTCCCTCTCAGATTTTGTTGTGTGTAAACTATCTTTGTAGTCTCTGGGGATGGAGGGTGGCAGGTTAACGCAGGAAATGCTATTGGGTCATTTTCCTAAGAGCAATGGCCTTTTTCATTTTGAGTGCAGGTTCAATATTTTATTTATTGACAGAAAAGCCTTTTTCAGATTTTTGCAAAGATTAATTTATTTTGAACAGATTTATTTTTCCAGTGGAAGCTGTCCATTTTTTGTCCTGTAAATACATAATTGTCACGTTCTCCCAGATGCTTTTACACAGCACACGGAGGAGTAGAAGGAGGACGGATTTACACGCAGGGTTACACCACAAACACATTTATTAAGGAAAGAAGACATACAAAAACGGTAACAGGGTACACTAAACGGCTACAGGATGGGACGTGCAGCGGGCAGACCACAGTGTACAGTGGCACAACACAAACGCTTGACAACACAATAGTCCAGCAACGCTTGACTGGCAAAGAGCTGCTAAAGTACAAGCATTGCTGGCAACGATAGATTGGGTGCACCTGGGTGAAGCGCAGGAAAGGCAATTACCGGAGTGGAACCAGCTGGCTGTCATGAGAGAGGAGGTGTGGTTGGCCCGGCAAGTGTCAGACAGCGCCCACACGAGTGTCAGCCAAATGAGGCTGCCTCACAGCTGCTGGCCAGAACGCAGTGGCTACAGGTAAGGAAATAAGGAAAAATAGAAACAAGAAACTCAAAAGATAACAATACATAAATACACAGAAAACCTGAGCCACAGAGAATGGTCAGAACCGAGCCTGAAGAGCGAACTGGCTTGGTTCATGACACAATTACCTCCGCCAAGGAGGTTATGTTTTCATTGGCGTTGGTTTGTCTGTCTGTTTGTTAGCAAGATAACTTAAAAAGTTATGGATGGATTTTCATGAAATTTTCACAGATTGTCAGAAATGGGGTATCCTACAGATGATTACATTTTGGTGGTGATCCAGAAAACCGCCATTATACGAAATGCAATTTTCTTGAATAACTACTGAACCACTAATCCTATCCATGTGAACCCAATTGCTTGCTACTCATATGTTTTCATGGTCAAGGAATCTGAAAACGTACACACAATAAATGTAGGATTAATATTTATGATGTAAAACACTGTATGGCGGGAATTGTGGCGCTTGGCGGAGGTCTGCGCTCTCCGAGTGCTTTTCTAGTTAATGCTGAAGACCGTGGTCTGTGTGAGTTGATAATTTTGTAAAAATCTAGGGGGTATTAAATATCTCCATGAGTGTAGAGGTATTAAAACTGATATACCAAGTACATACAGTAAAATTTGCACTTCTGTATGTAACTTTCATTTTTTTCAGTATTTAGGAGCCAGCATGTCCATGTGGGCCCCACCACAGGTTAAATCTGGGCTGTTTTGGGGTTCCATGTGGGTTTGTCTGTGGGTTCCGTGTTGGCCCCATCTGCGTTTGCCCACATGGACTTTACCTGTGGTGCAGGTGATCTGCAGGTTTCAGCAAGACTAATGCCATAGGCAAAATTAAACCAAAAAGTCACAAATTTGAGGGGAAAAAAAAAAGAAATTTTATAAGGAAAAAAGTTGACAAATTTACTAGAAAAAAAGTCACAAATTTGTCAGAAAAAAGTGAAAATTTAGGAGAAAAAAAGTTGCAAATTTCCCCCCCAAAAAATGAAAAATGTCTTGAAGAGTTACAAACATGAGAAAAATTTAGAAAATTTACAAGAAAAAAGTGACCAATTTATGATGAAAAAATTTGAAAAACTTGCAAATTTACAAAAAGTAGCAAATGTTTGAGTAAATAAAATTTACAAGGAAAAAAAAGACCCAAATTTATGAGGCAAACCTGTAAGTCTACAGTAAAAAAAAAAAAAGGTTCCAAATGAGAAAAAATGTTGCAAATTGATAGGAAACAAATTTACAAGGAAAAAAGTAAATTGATGATTAAATCAATTGAAAACAGGTAAACAGATAAAGTGCATGTGGGCAAACAGCATGGTAAACCCACATGGACCCAGCAGACAGCCCAGTACCTGTGGTGGGGCCCACATGGACGTGCCGGTGGGTCAGTGAGGGAAAACTTCCGCCGCGGGTGGAAGGACGACTTCAGGGACGAGCAGCCACGTCACCACCCCGTTACACCGGCAAAGCTTCTCCCAGTATTTTGGAGTAAAACTGACAAGTCTATTCAGTAACCAGCGCCTCCTCCTGCCCCCCATACCTCCTCCTGGGCACCGTCCCCTCCTCCTCCGGCGCCGGGATGGTGGAGTCGGTCCCCGGAGGTTTGCGCAGGTGTGCCGCGGTCATCCTCAGCCTTCGCTGCGCCGCCTGTCGCCTGTCGGAGCGGCTGCTGGAGGCCATGATGCTGCCGCAGCTGCTGTGGCTGCAGGAGGCTGCAGGAGCAGAACGTGACGGATAAAGGTGGAGTCGGACGTGCGACTCCTCCCTTCACACAGTTTACTCAGTCCCTGTGAAGTCGTTTTAAATTTTGTGTGTAGGGTTGTATACGAGCACAAATGCAAATACTTTATTATCCATAAACGTAGAAATTTGTCTTGGGTTTCACCCTAAAATATACATGGGGACACGACATTTTAAAAATAAACCCATTCAATATCAGCCGATGGCTGGACAGACGCTCCACCGGAGCTGATCAGCGCACCTGCGTGACTGGACGCACCTGCTGCTTCCTTGTTCGCCAGGTTCAGGTTACTTTTGTACCCGTAAGTAGATTTGTTTTGCAGTCAGGTGACATCCGTATTTACAAACCACAATCACATTCAACATGAACAGAAACACAGGCACACATGAAGCTGACTATGAACATGATAAAAGTACTCAAGGCTCCATCAACCAGGACATAGGACAAAGAGATAAGAGAGAAGGGTCATATTAAAAAGTTAGACTAGTCAAAGAGGTTAAAAACTCAAAAGTCTAAAACCCAATAAAAGATTTAGAACCCAAATAAAAAACCTACAAAAATAAGTAAATATAAAATGAAATTAATAAATAGGTAACTAAATTATCTGCAATATATTGTTACAACTTATTCAACTCTTTAACAGCAGCAGGAACAAAGCTGTTTTTGTAGCGCTGGGTTTTACTTTTTGGGACAACAAACCTCCATCTGGAGGGAAGAAGCTGAAAGTGGCAGGGCAAAGGGTGGAAGTCATGATTTAAAATGGAGGTAGCAATCCTCTGTACTTGTCTGGTGTACAGGGATGTCGGGCTCAGCTGTGACTCACCAAGCAAACGACTGGACCATCTAACTACCTGATCCAAGGATTTCCTCTGTTTCAGTTTTATCTGACCAAACCATGACACTAAAGAAAAGGATAAAACAGATTCAGTAAAAGCCCAATAAAACATTGTCATTATGGTTCGGTCAATTTGGAAGCGTGCAAGTTTCCTTAAACAATGCAAATGTTGCTGACCCTTTTTGCACACACTTTCACAGTTCTCTTCAAAGTTTAAATTACTATCAATCATCATCCCAAGATATTTGTAGGATTGTACACATTCAGTGGCTTGCTTGCTACCAGATAACCATAAAAACCGGTACTACCTGTCTCATGGGTCGGGCCGTTGGCGACTCAACCGGCATCCCCGCCCTTCCGAGGGCGTGGAGGGTGAAACAGGGCATCCTGCAGAACTAAAAACAATATCTGTCACAGGTCTGTGGTGGACCACTCCCAGTTACACAGGGTGAGACTGGACATCCTGGCAGATAAACACATCTGTCACAAGGTCTTTGGTGGACTGTGCCAGTCGGTGCATTGTGACATGCACTACACAAAGAGCAGAGATAAACAAACCTATCATCTGGTCAGTCACTGCAACAGATACTGGAGTCAGTTTGTCTTGGCTTGTCCTTGCCACTGATATTACTTTTATCTGCCAAGAATGTGCTGCTAGTCCAGCAAAAGCTAGCAGTACTCAAATACTTTGCAAGCAGTTTCATGAAATGGTCAATCAGAAAGCAACTCATACCGGCTCGGACGCCGCCCGGGCTTACAAGGTCCGCGCTGATCTGTTCACACTCCGACAGGCAGCGAAAAGTAAGCTAGGAGCAGGAAAACAGCAACCTTGTGTGTAGCAGAATGGAATGTACGCACTCTGTTGGACAGAACAACATCACAGCACCCAGAAAGACAGACTGCACTTGTGGCCCTGGAAATGAACAGGTACAATGTAGACATAGCTGCACTTAGTGAAACAAGATTGCCTGGATATGACAGCTTGGAAGACCATGGGTACATCTTCTTTTGGAGTGGGAGATCAACTCAAGAAAGGAGAGAAGCAGGAGTGGGTTTTGCAGTTAGAAAGGAGATAGTAGCAATGCTTGATGAGGAACCGGTGCCAATCAATAACAGGATAATGACTATGAGACTCCCACTACAGCGGAAGATGTATGCCACACTCATCAGTGTATATGCCCCAACAATGACCAACACAGAGGAGGTGAAGAAAGAGCTCTACAGTGATTTACGTGAGACTATCAGGCGTGTACCGACTGATGAACCGGAACCCGGTTCTGGTTCCGGTTCCGCCGGACTGGTGGCGCCACACGAGTCGGCTGCCCATTGCAACAGCCTTTTTTTTTATCTTCCTTCTTCTTTCTACACCTTTCACTCTGTATATATATATCACGGACGCACGGATTGCCCCGGGGGTCTCCCGGGTCGGCGGACGGAGCCACTGTTTGCAGCAGGAGACGTTACAGCGGGGAGGAGCTAGTGCTAGCTAGCACTTGGCCGCCACCCGGTGCTAATGGGAAACTCGACATACCGGGAGCTGTAGCGAAAACGATGCGGGTGCCGGGCTGGAGTTTAAGCGGCGTGCAAGAAATATAATACAGAATAATAAAGAGCGATGGCAAGAACCAAGCAGACCGCCCGTAAAATCTACTGGAGGAAGAAGCCCCCCAGGAGACAGCTAGCCACCAGGGCTGCTCGGAGAGGCGCTCCGGCCACCGGCAGAGTGAAGAGGCCTTGCCGTCACAGGCCCGTGGCTCTGAGAGAGATCCGTCGCTACCAGAAATCCACGGAGCTGCTCATCCGTGAGCTGCCCGTCCGGCGCCTGGTGAGGGAGATCGCTCAGGACTTCAAGACCGTCCTGCGCTTCCTGAGCTTCGCCGTCATGGCTCTGCAGGAGACCAGCGAGGCCCACCTGGTGGGTCTCTTCTTCGCCAAGAGGGTCACCATCATGCCCAAAGACTTCCAGCTGGCCCGCCGCATCCGCGGAGAGAGAGAGCTTAGACTTTCTGCTGCACATTCACCAACCAGCCATAATGCTCCGCACTGTGTGTCTATATATATACATTTATAGTAATATGTACATATGTTTACTAGATGTTCTTGTTTTTTCTTGCCTTCTGATTGTTGCTCTGAGTGTTGCTATCCCTGTGCTGTTGCAATCCTGGAATTTCCCCATTGTGGGACTAATAAAGGCTTATCTTATCTTATCTTATGACAGGCTGATACTCGTTGGAGATTTTAATGCCAGAGTTGGTTCGGACACCGAGAAATGGAAAGGAATGCTAGGCAGTCATGGAGTAGGCAAGTGCAATGCTAATGGAGAACTTCTACTTGCACTATGTTCAGAGTACAACCTTGTGATAACCAACACTCTATTTAAGCACAAGGACACACACAAGACATGGATGCACCCAAGATCCAAGCACTGGCACTTATTAGACTACATCATAGTCAGGCAGAGAGACAGAAGGGATGTATTGGACACCAGAGCAATGAGAGGCGCGGACTGTGGCACTGATCATGTTATGCTGAGATCTAGATTAAGGATTTGCAGATGAAAACAGCACTGCAAGACGGGTGCGAAGCCACCACGGAAGCTAAACACTAGTGCACTGAAAGGCCAAAAGAAGCAGGAAGAACTTACACAGGAAATGGATGAAAACTTGAAAGACTGGGACAGCAATAACTCAGAGAATGACATAGAAGAGAAATGGGCAACACTGAAGGATACGGTGTATCAGACTGTGAGTGATGTATTAGGCCACCCTGAGAGGAAACCTCAAGATTGGTTTGATGAGCATGATGAGCACCTGAAGAAACTACTAGATGCGAGGAATACAGCTAGGCAGGAAAACCTCGTGTAACACAAGGTCGAAGAAGAAGAAATACTCAAAGGCTCAGAGTGAGCTACAGAAGTACACCAGAGAGATGAAGTCCAACTGGTGGGATGAAAAAGCGGAGAAACTTCAAACTGCAGCAGACAGGAAGGACATGAAAACATTCTTCACAGGTTTGAGAGAAATCTACGGCCCTAAACCAAGAGGATTGATCCAACTAAAGGCTATGGATGGTGAAATGGTTTAGCAGGAGAAAGACAAGATCCTGGACAGATTTGCAGACCACTTTGACCAACTACTAAACAACGCTGGAGATCTCACTGAAGAGGCTAAAGAAGCTCTAGTGCAGCAACCAGCTGTATCAAGTCTGGATGAACCACCAAATTTTGATGAACTAATGGCAGCTATCAGGACAACACAGGATGGTAAAGCTCCAGGAAGGGCTGGAATTCCAGCAGAAGTGTGGAAATTTGGTGGTGTTCAGCTGACCAACTGCCTGCACAAGCTCATCCAAGAGATATGGGATGCCCAGAAAGTACCTCAAGACTGGAAGGATGCAAGTATTGTGCCTTTGTTCAAGAAAGGTGACAGGAAGGATTGTGGAAATTACCGAGGTATATCACTACTAGCCACTGTTGGTAAGATTCTCTCACGTGTACTACTTAACAGACTCAATGAACACATCTCGCAGAATGTACTACCGGAAACCCAGTGCGGCTTTAGAAGTGGACGAAGCACAATGGACATGATTTTCTGCTTGAAACAGGTTCAAGAAAAGTGTATCGAACAGAACATGCCACTTTATGTAGTCTTCATAGACTTCAGTAAAGCCTTCAATACTGTTTCGCGACAAGGACTTTGGCAGGTACTCTAGAAATATGGTTGTACAGAGAAGTTTGTCAGCCTGATCGAGGCACTCCTTACGGGTATGCAAGCAAACGTGGCAATGAGTGGTTCAGTATCTAAAGACTTTTCAGTAAGCAACGGGGTGAAACAAGGGTGTGTGCTGGCACTTACACTCTTCTCGCTATATCTGGCAGCCATGCTTGAGGTGGCCTTCAAAGACACTTCAGAAGGAGTATACATTCAAACAAGGAAAGAAGCAGACTTGTTGAATGTGTCACAGTTTAAAGCCAAGAGTAAGACATCGATTAAGATAGTAAGAGAAATGCTCTTTGCCGACAGCAGTGCTCTAGTTGCACACAGCGTGGAAGATATGCAATCTTTAGTGGAGAAATTTGCAAGAGCAGCTAGCCAATTCAGCCTCCAAATCAACATTAAGAAGACAGAGTGCCTTTATCAACCACCAAAGTTACAATTATCAACATCACTACCAGAAGAGATCAGCATTGGTACAGAGCCACTAGCCAAGTGCAAGACTTTCAAGTACCTAGGGAGTACTGTTTCAGAGAATGCTAGGCTGGAGGATGAACTATCTCTCAGAATGGGAAGAGCGAGTGCTGTGTTTGGAAACTTGAGGGAGAGACTGTGGAACAATCGACATGTGTCTATCCGTGTGAAATGCAAAGTGTACAGAGCGACAGTACTGGCTAGTCTATTGTATGGTGCTGAAACTTGGACTGTCTACAGAGTGCAGGTGAAGAAACTCCACGCGTACATGATGAGACACCTTCAAGCCATAATGAACATCTCATGGAAAGACAAGATAACCAACATAGAAGTGTTGAAACGAGCTGATCTACCATCAGTGGAGGACATGCTAATACAGATGAACCTGAGATGGCTCGGACATGTTGAGAGGATGGACCACCAGCGTCTCCCTCGGCAGTTACTCTACTCACAGTTATGCGAGGGCAAATGCAATCAGGGTAGACCAAGGCTCAGATTTAAAGACACTGTAAAAAGAAACTTGGAGAAGTTGGACATAGACAGGAATTCCTAGCAGCAGAAGGCTAAGGACAGAGCTGTGTGGAGGAATCTGATCAGACCTAAATGAAACAGTCATTGTCGGCCACGACAGACTGCTATGATTATGATGATGATGATGACACATTCAGTGGTCGGGCCTTTTAGTTAGTACAGCCAGCGTATAATAGAGTCAGTTGGTGAATGTGTTAGATATTAATATTATGTATATAGGTTAGTGTACCAATATGGCGGTGGCCTGGGTGTAGTGGGAGGTGACGTCCCGTCTTTCCGGTGGTGGCGTCACGGGGAGTATAAGAGGCCATGGCAGAAGAGGCTCTGTCTCTGGGCTGCGGACCATTGACCTGTATGGAGCGACTCCTGTTCAGTTCCTGTTGTTATATAATAAAATACATAAACAGTCGCCTTGCCTCCTCATCCTTCTATAGACATATTGGCGTAGCCAGGAATTTGTGAAGATGGGGCTGAACCACCACCACTACCATTCTGAACGCCCGGGACATTTGCCCAGGGCGAAGCTTTAGCTTCAGCCCCCTGTCAACTACAGATTTCTTAACATTTTCCATGCAAACTACTCAAAACCTGCTCTTTATTTACATTTTCTTTTTTCTCCCTTTTTATATATTTTTTTAGGGAGGGCTGCAGCCCCCCTCAGCCCCCCCCCCCCCCCCAGCTACACACCTGCATAACATTTGACAATGAGGATTCAAGGTATGGAGCGAGCTGCTACCGCTTTCGGCCGTTTCTGGAGACTCCGGGAGAGCCGCCCGTGCCCTGGGCCAGGTGGTATACAGCCTTTAAGAATGATCTGATCACTCTGGACCTTGGCGACCTCGAAAAGCTGTATGCTAAAGCTGTCCTGGTCCATAATTTGGGAATTGAGGGCCAGTGAATTCTGAGTATGCTAGGAGGTGGTGACACGTTTGATGATGTGGTGCAGCTAATGGCGGGTTATTTTTGCGCCCCGGAAAACACCATAGTAAAAAGAATCCAGTTTCAACAACAACGCCAGTGGCCAGGGGAGTCGGTGCAACATTTTGTTGCCGACTTGCGCCAGCTGGCTGGAGAGTGCCAATTCGGCGTTTTGGAGGAAAAAATGGTCCGCGACCAACTGGCGGAACATGTCCTCAGTTCCTCCGCGAGGGCACGTCTCCTGACTTTTACCAGGGAATTGACACGATTGCCGCCATGGAGTTAGTGCAGCAGTATGAGGCAGCGGACAAATCGGCAAAAAATCTCGGCAAAGATGAGAAGTTGCGGAGGGACGAGAAACAGTGGAAGGCACTGGCCACCGACCTGGATAGCGAAGACGGCATGAGTGATGAAGAATATGCCGCCGCTGTCAAAGTGAAGCCCACCCTGGGGACGCCAAGGTGTTATGGATGTGGGTCCACTAGGCACCGTTACAAGGCAAGAGACTGTTCAGCAAAGGGGAAGCGCTGCGGAAAGTGTGGTCTGTTCCTCCACTTCACCAGGGCTTGTAAAAATTTTGAACAAGGGGACCACAAACCAGGAGGGGGCCCCTCCACAGATGAACCAACGGTGATTCATACAGTTTCACCAAGCACAGACGGACAAATTTACTGCAATGTGGAATTGGATGGAATTGTGAGGACCCGCAGGAAGAACCGCCACAGACCCAGCAGCACGGAGACCACCCACAAGTGCGACCTGTGTGACAGGGACTGCCATTCGCGCATCGGCCTGCTCAGCCACAGGCGGTGCTGTTCCAGCAGAGTAGACGTTTAGGATTCACTTCCATGGTCATCATAGACCGACGGAGGCCGACGACGATAACACTGTTGCTGGACACGGGATCATCAATTTCTCTGCTAAATTTGCCCACGGTGAAGGAATTTTTCCCACATTATCGAGTGAGTGAACTGGAGGCGACGTGCTACAGCTATGGCGGTAAACCATTTGACATCTTGGCCTCACTACATCTGTCGGTGAGGTACAAATCTGCAGTGATTTGTGATGTTCATTTTGTGGTGTCCGCCGAAGGGTCAAACATTACGGGATGTGACCTGTTCCATGGGCTGGGTTTCACAATAGCCAGTGGCATGGGTGAGGAGTGGTCTGGCTGCGGGCTGTGGGACCGACCTTTTCCATCAGTGGATGACAATGAAGTGTGGGACAGTGATTGGGCCGGGTTAAGTCAAGACGGGCCGGACCAGCACTATGGAGCGCCATCGCGGGGAGGTTCCAGTGCCAGAGTTCGCGGTACCCTGGACGAGGGACCTGAACGGCACGGACAGACACCTGCGGTGGTGAGTGGAGCCAGCGAGCAGGCACCTTGTAGTTCCAGAGCTCGGCCGAGTACTACCGTAGAACTGGGCACAGCCGTGGCTGATTCAGCGAAGAAAATGAAAGAGAGCGGGGCGAGATCGAGTGGCAAGATTTGTAGACGTGCCTACCAGCAGGATCCGAGGCAGATCTCGGACCGGGTCAGCAGGACTCTCTGACACTGAAAGGAAGCCCGGTCAAGCATCATGGACCAAGAAGGCCAGTGAGTACTCCCCTAACAATTGGCAACGAGGCCCGCCCTAGGGTTGAGTCTCAGCTTGGAGGAGTCTGCAGAACACGGGACCACTGTGATGACCAGGGACGGTTGCGGGTGGTAAAGGCCTGTGAGGACTGTTATTTACAACTGTCTGATGGATCCAGGAGGCACCTAAACAAGCTGTGGCGAGTGGGGGAGAAGAAACACCAGCGCAGCCCGTCTCCAGAGTGGAAGCGGTGGAGATGCTCTAGGAGAGAGCCGCCTGACGGACATTCCAGGGGGGTACCTTCAGGGGACACTTAGTAGGACTTTGGGCAGGTAGCGGTATGTTATGTTATGTTATGTTATGATATGTTAAAGGTAATGCTATTTTAGTCTTGGAAACCGTGTAGCATTTTGTGTGATTCCCCTGTGTGTGCGTGTGATTCAAGATTCAAAGGGTTTATTATCATGTGCACTGTTAAGAAATGCTACATTTCCTGAGCAACGAAACTCTTACTTTGCTCTCCAAATGAATGCCAAGTTAAAGGTACAGAAACAACAATTCTAATAAGTCATGACACATTAACACAGTAACTCAATCCTAGTACTGATGGATGCTAAGACACATACACCAACACACAGTTAGGCAGTAGAGGAATGAAAATGAAAGTCACCGGATGACTAAAGTGATAGTGGTATATTGATATCAGAGATGATGTGAACCTGAGATGGCATGAACCCATGTACAGTGTGCAAATGAGCATTGTGCAACGAGCAATGTATAATTACAAATTATTGATAAGTAGTAGCAGCAATGATATGGACATCAGACAGGCGATACTATATCTACTGTACAGGTGAGCAGTGTACAAATTAAAATTTAGCAGCCGGTGTGTGAGTTCCTATATGCAAAGCTGTGTTACAGAGTTTTGGGAGTTGGTGTCTGTTCATGAGTCTGATGGCAGTGGGAAAGAAGGAGTTTTTCAGTCTGGTTGTCCTGCATTTCATACTGCTGTACCTCCGTCCTGAGGCTAGAAGTGTGAACAGTCTGTGTTGGGGGTGGGTGGGGTGCCGGAGGATGACGTCAGCTCTCTTTTGGACTTTGCGGTGGTAGGTGCTCTGCAGAGAGGGGAGTGGAGTCCTGTTGATCTTCTCCACTGTCTTTACCACTCTCTGCAGGCATTTGCGCTCCAAGGCAGTGGTGTTTCCGTACCACGCAGTGATGCCACTGGTCAGGATGCTCTCAATGATACAGCTGTAGAATTTGTTGAGGATCCTGGAAGACATGCCGAACTTCTTCAGCCTCCTCAGAAAGTACAGTCGCTGTTGAGCTCTCTTGACCAGCTCTGTGGTGTTGTGTGTCCACTTAAGGTCCTCGCTGATGTGGATGCCCAGGTATTTAAAGCTGCTCACCCTCTCCACCTCAAGCTTCCCGATGAACAGTGGCCGATGGGGTCTCCTCCTCCCTTTCCTCATGTCCACTATCATTTCCTTTCTGTTGTCCGTGTTGAGGGTGAGATTGTTGTCCTCACACCATGACACCAGGTTGGCCACCTCCCTCCTGTAGGATGCTTCGTCATCACCAGTGATGCGTCCTATCACTGCTGTGTCATCCGCAAACTTTAGGATGATGTTGTCTTTGTGGGAGGCAACACAGTCATGGGTGAAGAGGCTGTAGAGGATGGGGCTGAGAACACAACCCTGGGGAATAGCTGTGTTTGTGATGATGTTGGTTGAGGTCCTGTTACCCATCCTGACAGACTGGGGCCTGCCAGTTAGAAAGTCCAGAAGCCAGTCACAGAGGGTGGGGTGCAGGCCAAGTAAAGACAGTTTGTCCGGGAGTTTGTGGGGGATGACCGTGGTGAAGGCGGAGCTGTAGTAGACAAAGAGCATCCTAATGTAGGAGTCTTTATCTTCCAGGTGGGAGCGAGAATAATGGAGTGCTATGGCAATGGCATCTGAGGTGGACCTGTTGGGCTGGTAGGCATACTGCAGGGGGTCCAAGGTGCCCGGTATGTTGTCCTGAATGAGGGGCAGTACCACACTCTCAAAGCACTTCATGATGATTGGCGTGAGTGCTACCAGTCTGTAATCATTCAGACAGGTAGGCGGGCTGTGGTGAAAAGTAGAACACAGCGGTGTGAATGATTGAAACAAAGATTGAGGTGTGAAATGTAAATTTTCCCCAGTACTGTGAGTGTTTGAAGTGCCCATGCTGTGGGGTGGGAGTGCTGGGGTGGGGGTGTTGGGACCGCCATTAGGTTATTGTACATATTGTTTGTGAGTGTTTAATGCTTGAAGTGCTTTAGAAATGTATATACTGTAACTACTTCGGCCTTTCTACATGGTCTTTTATGTTTAAAGACTGTGTTGATCGGAATGGCGGAATAATCCACAGGGCCCGTGTTGTGTGCGTGGATAGTTTTGTATGTTTTGATGTTTAGCATATGAGTCGGGTTGTAAATTTTGGGAGGGCCCAATTGGTGTGCTTGCTGTTTTCTTCGGGGGTGGGGAGGATGTTAGATATTAATATTATGTATATAGTTGAGTGTACCAATATGGCGGTGCTCTGGGTGTAGTGGGAGGTGACATCCCGTCTTTCCGGTGGTGGTGTCATGGGGAGTATAAGAGGCCATGGCGGAAGAGGCTCTGTCTCTTTGCTGTGGATCATTGACCTGTACGGAGTGACTCCTGTTCAGTTCCTGTTCTTATATAATAAAATACATAAACTGTCGCCTTGCCTCCTCATCCTTTTATGGACATAACAGAATGCTTCTCCACTAGACCATTGGGTATTGCTGTGTTTGTGTTCATTAAGTTTGCATTGTTGTGCATTTTTTTGTGCATTTTTTTTATTGCTGTGTCTTTTTGTGTATTTAATAAGTTTGCATTATTGTGTGTTTTTGTGTTTATTCAACTAGTGCCTACCTGTGCATATGCACAGGTTGGTTTCTACTGGCACGCCCGTAGAAACCAAGTGTGAGCAAGTATTTCTGCATGCCCATAGAAAGCAGGTGTAAGTAAGCACGTCAGCATTCGTTCAGTGATGCCTGCCTTTGGTCTTTAATTGTGTTATAGCGAGTCCTATGATCTTTGATGATGTCTTAGCGAGTCCTATGATTGTGGGTGATGACTGCCTTTGATCTCTGATGATGTTATAGTGAGTCCTACGGTCTTTGATGAAGCTATAGAGATTCCTATGATGCCTGCATTTGATCTTTGATGTCCTATGATCGTGAGTGAGCGTGAGTGATGCCTGCGTTTTATCTTTGATGTTATAGCGAGTCCTATGATCATGAGTGATACAGTCCAAGGAAGGATAATTTTTTTTCACACATAAGGAGTTGTTACCTCCGCCAAGGAGGTTATGTTTTCATTGGCGTTGGTTTGTCTGTCTGTCTGTTTGTTTGTTTGTTAGCAAGATAACTCAAAAAGTTATGGACGGATTTTCATGAAATTTTCAGAGATTATCAGAAATGGGGTATCCTACAGATGATTAGATTTTGGTGATGATCTGAGAGTGCATACCTCCACCAAGGGCTTTGTTTGTATTTGTGCAGCAGGATTACACAAAAACTATTGCATGGATTTGGATGAAATTTTTACCAGAGGTGGTTCTTGGGCTAGAGAGGAGCCCATTATATTTTGGTGATGATCTAAGAATGCATACCTCAGCCAAGGCTCTTATCTTCTCACAGTGTGTTAGCAACAATACTCCAAAATGGATGGACAGACTTTGATGCAATTTTCACCACAAGTGGCTATAGGCCTACACACAAACCCATTGCATTTTGGAGGTGATCCATGAGAAACGGAAGGAGCCTTGGCGGAGGTATGCGCTCTATGAGTGCTTTTCTAGTTATACATAGGAACATCATAGGACATTTCACACATAAGGAGTTGTTATACATAGGAACAACATAGGACATCATGTAGACATCATAGAAACATCATAGGCGAGCCTATGATCTTTGGTCCTGACACACTGACACACTGACACACAGAGATTTTCTGAATTTACAAAGGGATTGTGCAAAACGTTACCGCCTGAGTCTGAGTGTTCATCTGGTGTTGCTGCTCTGCGTTTGAGCCTCTGGGTATCAAATCATGACAAAATGGTCCAGCCAGGATTGAGGCTCAGCAGGCGCTTCAGTGGGTGAGCAGTCAGCACTCTCCCATTTGGATGCCACGGAGCGCCAAGTTATGTTTTGGTCCAAGCAACTCCAAACTATCACTCAGCAATTGGCCACGGTTACCGACCATCTGTGCCAACTTCCTGGTGCGGCGTCTCCCCCTACACCTGCTCCGACAGCTCCTCTCATCTGTCGGAATGTTTCAATCCCCTCTCCTGCCCTGCACACAGGGGAGGTGGGGGGATGCAAAAAGTTCTTGCTCCACTGTCGGCTTTATTTCCTGTAGGTGGTGGGGGAATATAGGGATGATTCATCCAAAATTCAATTCATGACCCTGCTACTCCGAGACCGGTCGCTTAAGTGGGCTCAGTCCATCTTAAGTAGTCCAGAAGGGCCCCAGTACACATACGACTGGTTTGTGCAGGAATTCATCCAGGCATTCGACCATATGGAGCGTGAGGGTAATATCGCTAGCCAGCTGATAGGACTCCAGCAGGGAAGTCAGCCAGTTGCCAATTTCTCGGTCGAGTTCCAGGTCATCGCAGCGGTCTCCGGATGGAATGACGTTGATCTCTGCAGCGCCTTCCTTTGGAGTTTTAACCCCAACCTCTGTGACAAACTGACTTTTCATGCTAATCCCTCCTCTCTGGATGAACTAATTGTGCAGGCCATAGCCCTGGATAATCAGTACCATGAGCGCACGAGGGAGCAGAGGGCTTCTGCTTCCTCGTCCGTGTTGCGTCCGGTTCCCCTGTCTTCTCGTGCTGCCAGGTCAGCTTCTCCACCGGAGCCGATGGTCCTCGGTCAGACTCATCCAACTCCGGAGGAACACCGGCACTGGAAGAAGGCGGGGGCTTGCATGTATTGTAGTTCCACTGAACACGTACTGTTGAAATGCCCCATTCGGCCAAAAGATCTAGCCCATCAGTATCCATGGGGTCAGGTGGGCGGATCTTCTCCAAATCCCCTTTACAGTTTTACTCTTCCGGCCCTCATTCAGTTACTGGGGGCCAAGCGTAAAACCTCAGCTCCCATTGATTCCGGAGCTGAGCAAAACTTCATCCTACAGGGTCTGGTCCAAAAATTTAAGATTCCCACCAGGAACCTCCCAACACCTTTAAATGTCTCAGCCCTTTCTGGCTGCAGACTCACCGTGGTTACCCTCCAAACCGAGCCCATTTCTGTCATTTTGTTCGGTAACCACCATGGGACTATCCAGTTTTTTGTTCTACCTCATTCATCTACACCGGTGATTTTGGGGTATCCATAGTGTGATGTTGGGTTTGAGTACCTTTATTGTGAAGTGCGGTGTAGTGGTGGCCACTTCGTCTTCCACCCTATAAATACCAGGGGGCATCCATGTTAGGGCCTCTTCGCTGATGCCCCTGCCTGGTGGGTGTGTTGTGAGTCCAGCAACTAATAAAGCTGAGTTCGACTGTTCACCAAGTTTCATCATTGAATATGGTATTTATTCAGACATAACATTTTGGCGACAAGAATAAACTATGGAGGCATGTGTTGCACCACTTTGCCCCTTCCTGGGGCTCCCGGGCGAGCCGCTTGTGCCTTGGCCATGATGGTTCGCAGCCTTCCAGAATCGTGCTCGATCTGGGTGAGCTTGATAAGCTAACAGCACGTGTGCTCCTGGTGCATAAGTTAGGGGTTGAGGGCCAGTGTGTTCTGCGCACACTCAGGGCTTTGGACTCATTTGAAGACATAGTCGAGTTGCTGGTGAACCATTTTCACACCCTGGATAGCATAATTGTCCGGAGGATTAGGTTCCGACAACGACACCAGCGAGTGGGTGAGCCTGTCCGCCAGTTTGTGCTGACCTGCGGCAGCTGGCTAGCAGGTGTCATTTTGGGCCATTGGAGGAGGAAATGTTACGTGACCAGCTGGGGGAGCACACACCCAGCACTGCTTTACAAGCTAAGCTACTCACTGCCTCGTGTGACTTGACATTAGCCAGGGCTGTCGAGCTAGCTCTCCAAATGGAGACCACGGACAAGCTAACGTCGGAGCTAAATTTGCGCCAGTCACAACAGCAGCTGAAGCCTTCCATCACGGCATTTGTCGTGGACCCGGATGATAAGGAAAGCATGGATGATGACGCAATAGAAACCAATGCTACCAGCCAAAAGTCTGCCCCAGGAAAACCCCTTTATATGGGTATATCTGTGAAACACCAATACAAGGCTAGGGACTGCCCGGCTAGAGGGAATCACTGTGGCAAGTGTGGACTCTTGAACCATTATGTCAGGGTGTGCCATGTGTCCGAGAGCCCATGGAGGAAATCACTTCACCCGCCCCCGACAACTATCCACACGGTGTCCCCGAGTACCAACGGGTACACGTTCTGCACGGTGATGCTGGATGGCGTGGAGGTGCTGCTACTGCTCACCACGGGGGTGGAGGGGTCGTTGCCGAATTGGGCCATGGTGAGGAAGTTCTTCCCCCACTACAGGATAACAGGTAACCCAGAGCTGCTTACAGCTATGGAGGTGGCAGGCTGTGCACAGTTGGAATGTTGGCGTTAACAGTTTGGTACGTCGGCGGTGATGGCTGATTTCACGTTCCATGTCACGGCCCGAGGTGACAACACTCATGGGCTGTGACCTGTTTTAGGGACTGGGGTTCACCATCAAAGATGATGCTGGGGAAGAGTGGTCTGGTTGTGGCCAGTGGAACCTTCCAGTTCTGGTGGTGGAGGATGATGCTGTGTGGGACGAAGGGCTATCGGCGGTCAAGCAGGACCAGCCTCACTCAGGTTTGACGCAAGAGGGTCTCAGTGCCGGTGCTTGGGGAATGGTAGGAGAGGGTACTGAGCGTGGTGGCAAGGCACCTGCGTTGGCGAGTGACACCAGCGTGCTAGCCCAGACTCCTCCGGAGCTTGGCCACAGAGGGCTGGAGGATCTGCAGCTAGAATGGCGACCGCTGCAGTGGCTTTAGAAGAGGTCGGGGCCAGACCAACAGGTACGGAGAGACCGCGTGCCAAACAGCACCCATAGCAGGCCAAGCAGAACCCATCTGAGAGTAATGGACTTGGTCTGGGCTCGAGGAGAGGGACGTCCACGGCGGATACGGGCCAAGCGACAGCCAACAGAACACCAGGAACAACTGTGCATCGTGGCTAAGCGGGGCACAGCTTACTTCCAGCTGTCGGACGATTTGAGGAGGCATGCCAATGAGCTGTGGCGTGTCCAGGAGGAGGCTTCTTTTTTTTTTTTTTTTAGCTCCTTACTCCCAGGAGGAGGCTTCTGATGGCGAGTCCAGAGAGAGGCAGTCAGTGGCGATGAGAAGAGGCACTTTTGTCCATGAGGTCAGCTGCGACCCTGGGGGCATGCTGCTTCCAGGGGCGGGTCTACTAAGGGGCTCCCCAGGGCCTCCCACATGCCGGTTCTACCCCTTTCTGCCAGAAGGACAGTAGTGTGATTTTAAAAAATATATAATAATAGTTCTAATATACATATGTTTGTGCATGCAAAAAAAGTTATTGTTCTGTGTGTTTTATTAGTATAGGAACACGGCAGTAATTTTGAGATATTAATGGACTTTTTGTAGTTTACAGGTGGCAGAATAATCCACCTTGCCATGTGGGGTAGGGCGGTAGTCCACCCGTCCTCCCTAGTTTAGGTTTTATTGTGTGAATGTAGTAGGCCATTTAATAATCTCAGTTTAGTTTTCTTAGTGCGTGATTTGGATCTTAAATTGGGGGGGGGGGTCTTAATTGTGCGTGTGTTTTGGACTTTCTACATGGGGGGAAAAGATGATGGGTTTGAGTATCTTTATTGTGAAGTGCAGTGTAGTGGCAGCCACTTCCTCTTCCGCCACTGCACCACCCTATAAATACCAGGGGGCATCCATGTTAGGGTTTCTTTGCTGATGCCCCGCCTGGTGGCTGTGTTGTGAGTCCAACGACTAATAAAGCTGAGTTCGACTGTTCACTAAGTCTCATCATTGAATAAGGTATTTATTCAGACATAACATTTTCGCGACAAAAATAAATTATGGTGGCATGTGTTGCACTGCTTCGCCCCTTCTTGGGGCTCCCGGGCGAGCTGCTTGTGCCTTGGCCATGATGGTTCAGACATAACACGTGGCTTTACAAACATAATCCTATTATTAACTGGGATCAGGGCTCCATTTTGTTCTGGAGTCCCTTTTGCCTTTTGTCGTGCCTCCGCTCAGCCACATGCTCGCCCACTCTTCCTATCTCCTCCCCTCCGGTTGAGCCACCGGATCTCAGTCTCATGCCCGAAGTCTATTATGTCCTTGGGGAGGTCTTTAGTAAGTCTAGGGCCCTCTCTTTACCACCCCATCGGTCCCATAACTGTGCTATAGACCTCCTTCCGGGCGCACGGCTGCCATCCAGTTGGCTCTACAGTTTGTCTGGGGCGGAGAGGGAGGCGATGAAGAGCTACATCAAAGACTCCCTGAGTGCCGGTCTTATTCATCCGTCTTCAGCTCCTCTCGGCGCTGGATCCTTTTTTGTGGGTAAGAAAGATGGGTCACTGTGGCCATGCACTGATTATCACGAGCTGAATGCAATCACCATCAAAGATAAATATCCATTGCCACTTATTAATTCGGCTTTCGAGCTGCTTGAGCATGCGCGTGTGTTCACCAAACTTGATCTCCATAACGCATACCATCTAATTTGCATATGTGAAGGAGATGAGTGGAAGACGGCTTTTAAAACACATTTGGGACAGTTGGAGTACCTGGTCATGCTTGTTGGGCTGACCAACGCCTCCACCGTCTTCTAGTGGTTAATAAATGACGTCCTTTCGGACATGTTGAACTATTTTGATTTTGTCTATTTGGACAATATCCTCATTTTTTCCTGCATGCTGGAGGAGCACACAGTCCATGTCTGGGCAGTCCTGCAACAGCTGTTAGAGAATCAACTCTTTGTGAAAGCCGAGAAGTGAGTTTACTTCCAGCTCCACTTCCTTCCTGGGATTTATTGTGGTCGAGGGCGCATTAAAGGCTGACCCGGCTAAAGTAAAGGTGGTGGTAGAATGGGCTACCCCCCAGTCCAGAAAGCAGCTCCAGCGCTTCCTGGGCTTTGCCAACTTCTACCGCCAATTTATTTGCAATTATAGCAAAGTAGCCCTGCCATTAACTTGAGGCAGAAAATCTTGTTTGCTTCTCAGTAGGCGGAAAGTTTTTTAAAGTATGATCCAGCACTAGTCCAGAGTCTTTTTATGCACACTGTCTTAACAGGCCTGCAGAACGACAATGTTAGAAGTGACCTACAGCCCTACCTCCTACTGACAAACACAGCAGATGAAAATGGAGAAACTGAACATTGCTTGCAACAATGAAAAGGAAAGACAGGACAAAAAGAAACATGTTGCCTCATCTAAAGTAACGAATGTGAACACTGTACAGTCAAGTGAAGCCCAGGTTGAAAAGAAAAATACAAACCAACAACACACAGTGACTTTCCCCCTGATCTGATATCTGAAATTAAAGAAATGCGCTATGATATGGTGTTGTTAAAAGACCTGAAAGCTGAGGTCTGCCAAATTCGAGAAACCATGCAAAAATCAACCCCTGCCCCACCATAACCTTCATCACAAAGTAAAGGACCCGCACATGTGTCTGCCACTTACCCAGTGTTTTCCTCCCCTCAGTCATCATCCTATGAGCCTGAGTCAAATGCTATGCCCCCTATTACCAGCAGCCACCAGTCCCACAGCACAATTACGAGCAGACCTACAGCCTGGGGCGGCTGCAGGGAACAGCTCAGTTCCAGCAAAGGTTTGCAACTCAGTGGTATTACCCAGCACCACGGCCCCGACCAAGGTGTTTCTCCTGTACTTAGACTGGTGAAGACTACTGTCAACATTGTTTCCGGTGTGGAAGCCATGAGCATTTCAGAGCAGGTTGTAAAGGGCAGAGACCATCAGAAACCATACAAAACTGAACTAAACAGGGTTTCTCCCACAGGGCATGAGGCAACCAGCAAAACAAGTACGTAAGTCCCAATTTTGTGCAAACTGTGAAAGAGAAGAAAACAGAGGAAAATTTAAAAGCTGCTCAGTGTGCAAAACAACACTATACTGTTCAAAAGAATGTCAACAGGCTAATTGCCAGTACATAAAGAACAATGTAAACCATACACGTGATTAGCTGTGAAGAAGAAGGTAGCTCAGCCATGTGAGAAAGTTAAGTGTCAGGAAAACACTGTACCAAAGAAAACACTGACTGTCAGAGAGCTGGTAGGCAAAAAGTGTCTCATAAGGTATTTTGTAAACAGACAGAATGTCCAAGCACTTTGGGATACAGGCTCACAGGTTTGGAAAGAAAATTACTTACCTGATGTATCAATAAGAGATATCACAGAGCTTATCAATTCATGTGATCCTCTGCACCTTGAAGCTGCTAATGGTACAGAAATGCCCTATATTGGTTGACTTGAAGTACCCTTTAAGCTCACAGCTAATGATAATGAGTTAATGATACCCATTTTGGTGCTTAAAGGTGAACAACAACAGTGTCCTATCATAGGCTTCAATCTTATTGAACAATTAGTGTTGGATAGTGTACAGGGCAAGAAGAAGCCTGGTGGCAAAGAAAAACTGATAAAGGCAGTTAGAACAGCTTTTCCTTACCTCAGGAAAAATGTGAGGACAACAAACGAGAGGGTAAGTGTACCTAAAAACAGCTCATTACAGATTGAGTGTAGAGTACAAGCCCCGCCTTTTAGAGAGAACAAAAACCTGATTTTTGAGCCTAATGAGAACCGCTGCTGGCCTGAAGGATTAGAGTTTTGTGACACCCTGGTTTCAGTAAAGGCAGGTAGAGCCCCAAAAATCTTTGTTAGTGTGCAAAATCCCACAAGCCATGACATTACACTGCCTGGAAGAACTGTTATTAGAACTGTGCAGCCTGTGAGATCAGTCTACCCTGTCAATCTGTTCAAAACTGAAGAGTCACCACCTGTATCTGTCCACCATGACCAAGCTCAGACATCATCTAAAAGTACACCTGCCCACGAGCAATGGGACCTTCCTGTTGACTTGACCCACCTTGATGAAAAACAGAGACAAGTAGTCAGCCAGATGTTAAGAGAGGATTCAGGCTCATTCTCCCGCATTGATGACGACATAGGCTGTATCAGCAATCTGCAAATGAAGACTTCATTAAACGATACTGAGCCAGTATCAAAAACTTATCTCTCTGTCCCAAAACCGTCATACAAGGAGATGAAAGACTACTTACAGGATTTGATAGCACAAGGATGGGTTGAAAAGCCCACATCATCCTATTCTTCCCCTGTCATCTGTGTAAGAAAGACGGATGGTACCTTGCGCTTATGTATAGACTACAGAGAGCTCAACAGAAAAACTCACCCAGACTGCCACCCAATACCAAGAGCGCAGGACATTATGGACAATCTGGGAGGAAACACACTCTTTTCACTGCTTGATCAGGGAAAGGCATATCACCAGGGGTTTGTGGCCAAAGACAGTAGGCACTTCACTGCTTTTGTGACCCTCTGTGGCTTATATGAGTGGATCAGGATTCCATTTGGACTCATGTCAGCACCCACCACGTTTCAGCGTTGAATGAAAGAGTGTTTGGATGGGTTAAGGGATCAAATATGTGTGCCTTATCTTGACAATATCCTTGTTTTTAGCAGGACATTTACAAACCACTTCAATGATGTCAGAAAAGTGCTGCAATGTTTGAGAGAGCATGGAATAAAATTGAAACCTTTGAAATCTTTATATAAAGATATAAAGCATATAAAAATAAATTAACTGAAATAATACAAACTAGTAAAAAAATATACTTTAGGAAAATGCTAAATGAAAATAAAAATAATATAAAAGGAGTCTGGGATATATTAAATTAAGGAAAAATGGAACTAGGAAAACAATATATCCAGCATATTTTACTGATAATTGTGGTGATAATTATGATAAGAACATGGTAGTAAATAAAATGAATATTTTTTTTGTAAATGTTGGACCAGAGTTGGCAGCAAAAATTTCAAACCAAGGAAGAGACACTATGAGTAAGACATTGACTGGAAATAACCCTCGGTCAATCTTTCTCTCAGCGGTGGATGAACTAGAGGTACTGTAAAATCTGTTGTTGAAAAGTGTAAAAATAAATTATCTACTGATTGTGATGGTATTGATATGGCACTAGTAAAAAGAACTGTTGCTGGCATATTAAAACCATTTACATATATTTGTAATCTATCATTTCAAACTGGCTTATTCCCGCAGAAAATGAAAATAGCAAAAGTAATACTATTATTCAAGCAAGGAAATAAACATCACTACACAAACTACAGACCAGTATCGCTCCTCCCACAATTTTCAAAGATTGTGGAAAAACTTCTCAACAACAGATTAGAGGACTTTTTAAATAAACACGATGTACTTAATCAGAATCAATATGGATTTAGAGCAAAGAGTACAACATTGTTGGCAATAATGGAAGCAACAGAGGAAATAATAAATGCATTAGATCAAGGAAACTATGCAATTGGTGTATTTATAGATTTTAGAAAAGCATTTGATACAATAAATCATGCAATACTTCTTGATAAACTGCAAATGTATGGTATTAGGGGAATGGCTCTTAATTGGGTTACAAGTTATTTATTTGAGAGACAACAGTTTGTGAAGATGGGAGAATATCTGTCTGGATGTATGGGAATTGCCTGTGGGGTCCCCCAGGGGTCAGTATTGGGCCCCAAATTATTTAACATACAGTGGGGTAAAAAGTATTTAGTCAGCCACCAATTGTGCAAGTTCTCCCACTTAAAAGATGAGAGAGGTCTCCAATTTTCATCATTTTTAGGATTTTTAATGAATTAATTGGTAAATTCCTTGGTAAAATAAGTATTTGGTCAATAACAAAAGTTCATCTCAATACTTTGTTATATACCCTTTGTTGGCAATGACAGAGGTCAAACGTTTTCTGTAAGTCTTCACAAGGTTTTCACACACTGTTGCTGGTATTTTGGCCCATTCCTCCATGCAGATCTCCTCTAGAGCAGTGATGTTATGGGGCTATCGCTGGGCAACACGGACTTTCAACTCCCTCCAAAGATTTTCTATGGAGTTGAGATCTGGAGACTGGCTAGGCCACTCCAGGACCTTGAAATGCTTCTTACGAAGCTACTCCTTCATTGCCCGGGCGGTGTGTCTGGGATCATTGTCATGCTGAAAGACCCAGCCACGTTTCATCTACAAAATTTAAAATGCACTTAGTAAGATCTACTTGGAAGAGTTTTTGTGTGTCTGTGTGTGGGGTAAAATTGTGGAATGGGTTGGGGGAGAAACACAGGCAATGTCCAAACATCCACATATTTAAATCAACATATAAAGAAATGATTTTTGAGCAGTATGAGAATGAAGGACAGTGATGTTACATTGTGTCTTCAGTGAGGGAAGGTTGTTGTTGTGTTATGGTGATTGTGAAGGTGATGGTGTTTTCTGTGTTTGTATTGAACATGCCAGAAGTGTATGTTTATTGTTGTTGTAATATTGTTGGATATTGGTATTGTTGTCAATATGGACTGTCATTGTTGTGTCATTTTTGTTGTATAATTTGACTATGGGTGTATTATGGTGAATGTGGTTGTGGGATAATGATGATTATGAGTGATACTGTAATTTGTTGGGTATGGAAAAGGGGTGGGACTATATAAGCGTTGGCTTCTTCCCACTCCTTTTGAACATTTTATTTTTGGCTTGTCTTTTTGTTTTGTTTTGAATTCTTTTTTTTTTTTTAGAATGTTCAAATAAAAATCAATGTCAATGTCAATTCCCTTGCTGATGGAAGGAGGTTTTCACTCAAAATCTCATGATACATGGCCCCATTCATTCTTTCCTTTACATGGATCAGTCGTCCTGGTCCCTTTGCAGAAAAACAGCCCCAAAGCATGATGTTTCCACCCCCATGCTTCACAGTAGGTATGGTGTTCTTTCTCCTCCAAACACGACAAGTTGAGTTTTTACCAAAAAGTTCTATTTTGGTTTCATCTGACCATATGACATTCTCCCAATCCTCTTCTGGATCATCCAAATGCTCTCTAGCAAACTTCAGACGGGCCTGGACGTGTACTGGCTTAAGCAGGGGGACACATCTAGCACTGCAGGATTTGAGTCCCTGGCGGCGTAGTGTGTTACTGATGGTAGCCTTTGTTACTTTGGTCCCAGCTCTCTGCGGGTCATTCACTAGGTCCCCCCGTGTGGTTCTGGGATTTTTGCTCACCGTTCTCGTGATCATTTTGACCCTACAGGGTGAGATCTTGCGTGGAGCCCCAGATCGAGGGAGATTATCAGTGGTCTTGTATGTCTTCCATTTTCTAATAATTGCTCCCACAGTTGATTTCTTCACACCAAGCTGCTTACCTATTGCAGATTCAGTCTTCCCAGCCTGGTGCAGGTCTACAATTTTGTTTCTGGTGTCCTTTGACAGCTCTTTGGTCTTGGCCATAGTGAAGTTTGGATTCTGACTGTTTGAGGTTGTGGACAGGTGTCTTTTATACTGATAATGAGTTCAAACAGGTGCCATTAATACAGGTAACGAGTAGAGGACAAAGGAGCCTCTTAAAGAAGAAGTTACATGTCTGTGAGAGCCAGAAATCTTGCTTGTTTGTAGGTGAGCAAATACTTATTTTACCGAGGAATTTATTATTTATGTGATTTTCTGGATTTTTTTTTTTTCTCATTTTGTCTCTCATAGTTGAGGTATACCAATGATGAAAATTGGAGACCTCTCTCATCTTTTAAGTGGGAGAACTTGCACAATTGGTGGCTGACTAAATACTTTTTTGCCCCACTGTACATATAAATGGCATATTCCAAGTTTTTAAATTATTAAAAATAATATTATTTGCTGATGATACTAATATATTTTATTCTGGAAATAATTATAATCAACGAATCCATGCTCTAAATAATGGATTAAATAAGCTTAAAAAATGGATGGATTGTAATAAATTATCACTAAATATAGATAAAACTAAGGTAATGATATTTGGTAATTGTAAAAATAAAGAAGATATACATATTCATATAGATAATGTTGTGGTGGACACACATACTTTGTGACTCACATTTTAGATCAGAACAAAGGTAGAGCTTCCTTGGTGATTACAGGAAGCTGCAAGAGTGTTAGCTTTGGTATGCAAGGCTTGAGACTGTGGGGGTATAATTAAAGGATTAAAGAGGGGATGCATTGTAGACAGTGGGGGTGATATCACGGAGAGAGGATGCATTGTTACTGTCATTATAATGCAACGTGGTCTGTGATACATGTGACTTGTGAACTGTAAGAGTCCTGGTATTTAAGGACGAGAGTTCCCTGTGTGGCTCTCTTCTGCTTCGAGATGTTGGAGATGTGAATAAAACTGACTTGAGAGAGAACTCTGTCTCATCATTCACACATTTCCACACTGGTGACCCAAGACGTATCATGCAAGAAGAGAATTCCCCTGGGCCAGCCCTGTCAGGAGCCCCCAGCCAAGCGAATGCCGCTACAGTCCAGCTACCGGACTCCTGGCAGAACAATCCGTGCTCCTGGTTCAACGCGGTTGAGGCGCAGTTCAACCTCCGGGGGATATTGGTAGACGCCACAAAATTCTACCACGTAGTCGTAAAGCTGGACAACAACACGGCCCAGCATGTGGAGAGCCTGATCGACCAGCCGCCGGACAGCGACAAATACGGCATGTTGAAGGCTGCACTCATCAAGTAATTCACCCCCTCGGCGGAGGAGCGAGCAGAGAGGCTCCTGGCACTGACGGAGTTGGAAAATGACATGCCCGCGAACCTGATGGAGAAGTTGTTGAGGTTGAAAAACTCTGACGACGATCACTTCATTTTCACCCACCTCTTCCTCAGGACTCTACCATCAGCAGCGAGAGCGACCCTGGCCAGTTCGCCACTGTTGGCCTGACGGGACTACCGCGCGCTGGGCCGAGAGGCGCAGCGGATTGTCAATGCCACCAAGCGGCACGCAGCCACAGCCGCTGCAGTGGAACTCGGTGCGACGACCAGAGACGACAGGAGGCCAGAGGCAGCGGTACCAGACTCACCGACGACGGCGGCGGCAGGGGCCAGGGAACGCGGATCGGACGTCCTTTGTTTCTACCATCGCCGCTTTGCAGAGAGGGCACGCAAATGTGTACCAGCGTGCCAGTTCGGGCGTTCGGGAAACGCCAAGACCGGGGGTCAGTAGCAGCCGCGGCCCTCGGGGAGGAGAACAAGCTGCTCTACTTGTCGGACGCATGCTCGGGGAGGCAGTTCCTCGTCGACACAGGCTCACAGTTGAGTTTCATCACACCTTCCTACGCGGACAGATTAGCTGGTTCCGGAGGTCCCCGGGTGACAGCAGCGAACGGAGATTAAGACCTTTGGTGAGAAGACTCTGCTTCTGTCTCTACACGGTCGTACATTTGACTGCACTTTTGTTGTAGCAGCAGTAAATTTCAATATGTTGGGGGCTGATTTTTTGTGCTCACATGGTTTGTTGGTTGATCTCGCTAACAGGTGCCTGGTTAATGCACTTTCTTTTGATTCTATCCCCTGTACAGCGCGAGTGGCCCCGCCAACAGCACAAGCCAATGTCACAGCTGCAAGCGGTAAGTTCCACACACTGCTCACTCAGTTCCCAGCACTCACGGTCCCCACATTTTCGGCAACAGTCGCTAAACACGGGGTGGAGCATTTTATTACCACTACCGGACCACCCGTTTTTGCAAAAGCTCGGCGCTTGGACGCAGTTAAACTGGCCATAGCACGCGAGGAGTTCGCCAACCTGGAGAGGTTGGGCATTATCAGACGTTCAAAAGTCCATGGGCTTCCCCGCTACACATGGTCCCGAAAGCTGACGGATCAGCTGGCTAGCTGCCTAGCGGCTGCCCCGGCCTTGGATGTACTCTGCAGAGCGTGCCCAAATGCCAAGTCACGTTTCATTACCTTGTACATATGTAATGACAATAAAGTTGAATCTCATCTCATCTCATCATGGCGACCTTGCGGGGATTTCCGCAGGTTAAACAACGCTACAGCGCACGACCGCTACCCAATCCCGCATATCCAAGATTTTTCCGTTCATTTGGCAGGGGCGCACGTTTTTTGTAAAATAGACTTGGTCCGCGGTTACCACCAAGTCCCAGTGCGCGCTGAGGACATACCTAAAACAGCGGTAATAACTCCGTTTGGCCTATTCGAGTTTTTACGCATGCCATTCGGACTTAAAGGGGCTGCTCAGACGTTCCAACACATGATGGACGCGGTGCTTCACGATCTCCCCTTCGTGTTCGTCTACTTGGACGATATTTTAGTAGCCAGCGCGTCCGAAGACGAACATGAAAAACACCTGGCCACAGTTTTCCGAAGGTTGGGAGATCACAGGTTAATAATCAACCCAGCGAAGTGTCAGTTCGGGGTGGCGCAGATCGATTTTTTTGGGACACCGCGTCTCCCCCGAAGGAGCAGTTCCGCTTCCTGACAAAGTGCGCGCGGTGGCAGATTTTCCCCGGCCGCAGACGGTCAGGGCGTTGCAGGAGTTTTTGGGAATGGTGAATTTTTATAACCGTTTTCTCCCCCGCGTGGTGCAACTCATGCAGCCGCTGTATGCCGCGCTCAAAAAAAGAAACCCGCGGATAAGGTCGAGTGGTCCCCGGAGCAGGACCAAGCATTCTCGGAGGTGAAAGCAGCCTTGGCAAAGGCTGCGTTGTTAGCACACCCAGACCCAACGGCCCGCATAGTGCTCACCACTGACGCATCAGAGGTGGCCATAGGGGCGGTCGTGGAGCAACATGTAGCCAGGGTATGGCAGCCCCTAGCCTTTTTCAGCAGGACCTTGAGCGATAGCGAACGTAAATACAGCGCGTTCGACAGGGAGCTGCTGGCTCTCCATTTGGCCATCCGCCACTTTCAGTTCTGGCTAGAAGGACGCTCTTTCACCGCGTTTGTTGACCACAAACCGCTAACATTCGTGATGGCCAAGGTTTCCGAACCGTGGTCAGGCCGGCAGCAGAGACAGCTGGCCGCAATATCAGAGTTTACCACTGATATCCAGCATGTGGCGGGCAAACTCAATGTAGTGGCAGATTGCCTCTCGCGTGCCGTGGCGGCCCCAGTCAGCGTAGGGGTAGATTACGCAGCCATGGCCGCGGAGCAGGTTGGTGATGCGGAGGTGCGTGTGCTTCAGTCTGGACCAACAGGGTTAAGGCTGGAGAGCAGGGTGCTGCAAGACGGTATGCCCCTCTAATCTGCGATGTCTCCACGGGACGGCCGCGTCCAGTAGTACCGGCTGCGTGGCGCCACCGCGTTTTTGACTCGATTCATTCTTTGGCGCACCCGGGAGTGCGCGCGTCGGTCAAAATGGTAGGAGAGAAATTAGTGTGGCCGGGCCTCCGCAAACAAGTTAAAGAGTGGGCAGCAGCCTGCACGGCGTGTCAACGAGCCAAAGTACACAGGCACACGAGGGCTCCTTTGGAGCCGTTTCACATTCCGGCCAAGAGGTTCGATCACGTTCATGTGGACCTCGTGGGCCCCCTCCCGCTGTCACAAGGGTGCACACATCTTCTGACAATGGTGGACCGCACCACGCGCTGGCCTGAAGTGGTCCCTCTGGCATCAACCACGGCCGAGGAGGTGGCGCGCGCATTTTAACAGCTTGGGTGGCACGCTTCGGCGTTCCGTCGGACATTATGTCCGACAGAGGCCCTCAATTTGTGTCCAAGCTTTGGTCGACAATGGCCCGCAGCCTGGGTGTCACAATTCACCACACAACCGCGTACAATCTGCAGGCTAACGGGTTATGCGAACGTTTTCATAGGTCATTGAAAGCAGCTCTCAGAGCGTCACTGACGGATGCAAATTGGGTAGACAAGTTACCGTGGGTGTTATTGGGG
This sequence comes from Pholidichthys leucotaenia, assembly GCA_020510985.1. Taxonomy (NCBI): domain Eukaryota; kingdom Metazoa; phylum Chordata; class Actinopteri; order Cichliformes; family Pholidichthyidae; genus Pholidichthys; species Pholidichthys leucotaenia. The sequence continues at coordinate 293,482,348 of CM035848.1, forward strand.
TTGCGTTCTGCGCCTAAAGAGGACTTAGAAGCCTCCCCAGCGGAGCTCGTGTTTGCGCAGCCACTCCGGCTACCTGGGGAGTTTCTCCCAGATAACCCTGCGCCAGACGCCTCCCTGTCTCAGCTGTTGCGGAGTAACATAGAATCAAGCACGCTGCCCAGCCCCGTGCACCACAGTTTACAGAGCGTTTTTGTGCCTAAAACTTTGAAGAACGCAGAGTTTGTTTTTGTCAGACACGATGCGCATCGAACCCCGCTGCGACCGCCTTATGACGGACCCTTCAGAGTGTTAGAAACAGGGGACAAGCAGTTTTTGCTAGATTTGGGGGGTAGGAAAGAGAAAGTTGGCATAACTAACTAACTAACTAACTAACCTGCACTTATATAGCGCTTTTCTAGTCACAAAGACCACTCAAAGCGCTTTCATTAATACTAACCCTCTATTCTAAGGGCCTATAGGAAACAAATATCTAGGGACAATTTAGAACAGCCAATTAACCTAACATGCATGTTTTTGGCATGTGGGAGGAAACCGGAGAAATCCCGGAGTAAACCCACGCAACACGGGGAGAACATGCAAACTCCACACAGATCACTGTTGGCCGGGGGCTGGGATCGAACCCACGATCCCACGATCCCCACAATCCCCCGGCCAAGGGTAAACTAACAGACTCAAACCCGCTTTTGTGGTGGCAGATGAGCAAGTGCTGTTGGCAAGGGCCCCACGGCGAGGTAGACCCCCGCAGGGGGCTTCACAGAGTAATGTTTCTCCAGAACCCCCACAGGTGCTGACAAAAGGTTTCCACCCCCAGACGGCAAACCCCCAGCGTGACAGCGCCGCAGAGACGTTGAATCCCAGCTACAGCAGATACGGCAGGAGACTAAAGCCTAGACAGCATGTGGACTGATGTGTATTGATACTATCACGGCATGCATGTTGTTATTCTCTTGTTTATTCTAAAATGTTGGGGGGGCTTTGTGTGGTGGACACACATACTTTGTGACTCACATTTTAGATCAGAACAAAGGCAGAGCTTCCTTGGTGATTACAGGAAGCTGCAAGAGTGTTAGCTTTGGTATGCAAGGCTTGAGACTGTGGGGGTATAATTAAAGGATTAAAGAGGGGATGCATTGTAGACAGTGGGGGTGATATCATGGAGAGAGGATGCATTGTTACTGTCATTATAATGCAACGTGGTCTGTGATACATGTGACTTGTGAACTGTAAGAGTCCTGGTATTTAAGGACAAGAGTTCCCTGTGTGGCTCTCTTCTGCTTCGAGATGTTAGAGATGTGAATAAAGCTGACTTGAGAGAGAACTCTGTCTCGTCATTCACACATTTCCACAATGTAATTATTGAAAATGTTAAGGAGATCAAGTTTTCAATACTAGATAATAAAATTAGTTGGAAACCAAATGTCAGATACATACAAAACAAAGTTGCAAAAAATATTGCAATTTTAAATAAAATTAAGCAAGTCAGATTACAAATCGCTTCATATCTTGTATTGCTCATTAGTACTTCCATACTTGACCTATTGTATAGAGGTCTGGGGTAACAATTATAAAAGTACACTTAATTCATTGCTAATATTACAAAAAGGGCAGTCCGTGTTATACACAAAGTTGGGTATCTTGAACATACTAATTTATTGTTTTTACTTTCAAAGCTATTGAAATTACGGGATCTGGTTGATTATCATACAGCACAATTAATGTTTAAAGTCAGTAAAAACCTTTTGCCACATAATATACAAAATCTTTTCAGTGAGACAGAAGGGAAATATAATTTACGGGGGAACACAAAATTCAAAATGCACCTAGTAAGATCTACTAGGAAGGGCTTTTATATGTCTGTGTGCTGGGTAAAATTGTGGAATGGGTTGGGGGAGAAACACAGGCAATGTCCAAACATCCATATATTTAAATCAACATATAAAGAAATGATTTTTGAGCAATATAAAAATAAAGGACAGTAACATTACAATGTGTCTTCAATGAAGAAAGGTTGTTTTTGTGAATATATATGCTGAGTACTGTTATTATTGATATCATTAATACTAGAATCATAGTGTTAGGATTGTTGTTGGGATGGAGTTGTTTGGAGTATTGTATAGGCCAGGTGGTATACGTGTCATATGATGTCATTGGTGCCACTACACAAGCGGTAGAAAACCAGGATGAATCCGGAGTGTCTTGGTCCATGGGTGTCTCAATTCAGTACGCAACAGTAGATACAAAGGCAACCTTGATTCCCCTTACAATCGAACAAAACAGACATGACCAGACAAATGATCCAACTTTTGGACCAGTGGTTTGGTACAAACTGGCAGGAGCAAAACCAACTGGACAAGAACTAAAACAACTCAGCCCACAGATCACCTGTCTCCTGAGAGTGGGACAAACTACAGACTAATGATAGTGGTGTGCTGTACAGACAACAGCTGATGTTCCCCAAAAAACATAAAGGTACAGTGTTCAAGAATCTGCATGATGAGATGGGTCACCAGGGTGTGGACAGAACCACGTCACTAATAAGGGACCGCTTTTACTGGCCATATATGCAACAAGAAATACAGTAGAGGAGTATGTTACAAAGAAATGTGCGTGCCTGAAACAAAAGAAGCCAAGCCATGAGTCAAGAGCACCCCTAACAAGCATTGTTACTAATCAACCATTCAAACTTGTGTCTGTTGACTTCCTCCATCTGGACCAGTGCAAAGGTGGTTATGAATATATTCTTGTAATCATCGACCACAAGCTTTGCTCAAGCATATGCTACAACTTCAAAATCAGGCAAGACTGCTACAGATAAGATCTTTAATGATTATGCACCCAAGTTTGGCTTCCCAACAAGAATACACCATGATCAGGGTGGTGAGTTTGAAAACCAACTGTTTACTCAACTAAAGAAGTACTGTGGAGTTGCAGGGTTGAGAACCACCCCCTACCGGCCCCAAGGAAATGGCCAGGTGGAAAGATTTAACAGATCATTACTACAGATGCTAAAGACACTGACAGAAAGACAAAAGACAAACTGGAAAGAGTCACTGAACAAGTTGATTTATGCAAATAACTGCACTCGCAGTGAAGTGACAGGCTATTCACCCTTCTATTTGTTGTATGGACACTCCCCTCGTTTGCCAGAAGACATGCTGTTCAACTTGAGTTCAGAGACCGGTAATGAAAATCATCACAACTACATGGAAAAGTGGAAACAGGGCATGGAAGAAACTTATGAGATCACCAGACAAAATGCTCACGAAGCTGCAGTGAGAAGTAAGAGACACTTTGACAGTAAAGTGAAAAGTTCAGTTCTACAACCAGGTGATCGTGTTTTAGTCTGGAACTTGACTCCACAAGGTGACTCGGGAAGCTGAGAAATCACTGGGAGGATACCGGATGGATGAGGATAGTCCTGTGTATGAACTCAGACCTGAGAAAGGGAATGGGAGATTCAAAACATTACATCGTAACCATCTCCTTCCATGTGACCATCTACCACTTGAGACTTCTGTTCAGCCATTACAAAAGAAAAAGAACGTGGTTGTGGTAGACTGCAAGTCTAATTTAAAACATTACTGGCACATGCCTCTAGGGGGAACTATCTGTATTGTTCAGCATTACTACTGAGGGGACATATTAGAGCAAGAGTGTGAAAACCCCGCGCAGAATCCATGTTCAGTTATTGTTGTGTGTGTTGCAGAATAAACGGCAGAGTTAGCCAAAGAAATAACTCAAGTGTGATCATTGCTACACGGTAGGATATCACACAATTGGCGACGAGGATTAAAAGAAAAAAATCAGCGGCGAGAAACAGAGAACATTGCAAGTGTGGCGAACTCAAGTGACTCCAGTAGTTCGAGTGCAAGTTCAGAGGAGAAAAACGAGGTTTCCCCACCACGACGAGCAATGGCGGCTGTAATCGGAACGGTAACCCCTTTTGATAACTCGACTCAGTCATGGGAAGAATATAGTGAAATGTTGGACTTTTTCTTCCAAGCTAATGAGATTGAGGAGCCAGACAAAAGGAAGGCTGTACTGTTGAGTGGAGTTGGTGCAACTACTTACAGTTTGTTGAGAAATTTAATAAGCCCTGCATTACCGAAAGATAAAACGTACGACCAGCTTACTGCTGAGCTTCAGAAGCACTTCAGCCCCAAACCGAGTGAAATCGTGCAACGATTCAAATTTAATTCACGCATAAGGAGGAACACTGAGTCCATAGCAGAGTATGTGGCAGAATTGAAGAAATTAACACTGCACTGTGATTACAAAGACTCATTGGAAGAAATGTTAAGAGACAGACTTGTGTGTGGAGTGAATGATGACCGAATGCAACGGCGACTTTTATCTGAAACAAAACTCACTTTTGTGAAGGCTTTGGAATTATGCCAAGCGATGGAAACAGCATCTAAAGATGTGAGAGAGATGCAAGGAAAACTAGCAGAGGACACAGCAACGCATGTTCGTGTGCCTAAGACCCAAGTAGGTGTCCACAAAGTGTCGACTGACAAAACTCAGCACAAATTCCCCAGTTGTTATCGCTGCAAAGGCCAGCACAATGCCGCCGAGTGCAAATTTGCCACTGAGCTGTGTCATAATTGTGGCAAGCGAGGGCACATTAAGAAAGCATGTAGAACAAAGGTGGGCAATGCACAGGTGCAGAAGGCAACAGTAAAAGGGCAAAAGAATGAAAACAAGGGCCCAGGAAAGGAACAGCGAGCGAATCAACTTAGAGGGTAGGGAGAAAGTGATACAGAAGACATGGGTTTTCACACAATTTACAACACGTCAGAGGAGCTGACCAAGGTAGCGCCCATCACGCGTACCATGAATGTTAATGAAATGAAAGTAACATTTGAAGTTGATACAGGCTGTGGAGTAACCATATTAAGTAAACAGCAATATACACAACTGTGGAAGAAAACAGACACAGCAGAATTAAATCCCTGTTCATTAAAATTAAAAACATACACAGGAGAGAAGCTAGATGTGCTAGGCATGGCACAAGTGAAGGTGCAACACAAAAACAAAGAAAAGGACTTACCTGTAGTAGTAGTTGGGAGCGAAGGACCAAATCTACTAGGGCGAAGTTGGCTACAAGAACTGGCCATGATGGATCAGTTGGTGAATAAGGTGGAATCTCAGCCCAAATTGCAGCTGGAGGAGATCCTCGAAAGACACGCTGAGGTGTTCAAAGAAGGCTTAGGACAGCTAAAAGGCGTCACTGCAAAGATTAATGTGGACAAGGAGGCCCAACCTCGATTCTGCAAACCCCGACCGGTTCCCTATGCAGTCAAGCCACTGGTCGAAAGCGAGCTACAGAGGCTGCTGGATGACAAGATCATTGAGCCAGTGCAGGTTGCAGAATGGGCGGCGCCCATAGTCCCAGTGAGAAAGCCGGATGGCTCCATTAGAATATGTGGAGATTACAAACTCACTGTCAATCGAGCATCACGGGTGGATCAGTATCCAATTCCTAAAGTGGAGGACCTCTTCGCACAGCTGAACGGCGGCCGACACTTCACGAAATTAGACATGAGTCACGCCTACCAACAAGTAGTCCTGGAAGAAGAATCAAGAAAGTATGTAACCATCAATACACACAAAGGCTTATATACCTACACACGCTTACCATTTGGAGTAGCTTCCAGTCCTGCTATATTCCAGAGAACTATGGAGGGCATCCTAGGTGGAATTCTGAATGTTGCCATTTATTTGGATGACATCCTTTGTACAGGACCAAATGAACAAGAACATCTGAAAACGCTGGAGGAAGTGCTTCAGCGGTTGGAGAAAAGCGGTCTGAGGTTGAAAAGAAGCAAGTGTGAGTTCATGGGAAAAGAGGTGGTGTTCCTAGGCCACAAGATTAACGCCAGTGGTCTACACCCTCTAACAGACAAAGTGGAAGCCATTGCGGAGGCGCCTGAGCCACAAAATGTTACTGAGTTAAAAGCCTACCTGGGCTTGTTGAACTATTACCATAGGTTCCTCCCAAAGCTCTCCACGCTGCTGGCACCACTACATACCTTACTTAAGAAGGAAGAAAAATGGTCATGGGGGGTCAAGCAGCAGAAGGCGTTTGAAGAGTCCAAAGCGCTACTTCAGTCCTGTAGTGTGTTAGTGCACTATGATTCAAACAAACCACTCATCCTGGCGTGTGACGCATCACCCTACGGTGTGGGAGCTGTACTCTCTCATTGTATGGCGGATGGCTCAGAGAGACCCATAGGGTTCGTCTCAAGAACTCTTAGTGCAGCTGAGAAAAACTACTCCCAGCTAGACAAGGAGGGCCTTGCAGTAGTATTTGGTGTAAAAAAATTCCACAAATACCTGTACGGGAGACAGTTCGCTATAGTGACTGACCACAAGCCACTAATTTCACTGTTCAGTGAAATGAGAGCCATACCCCAGATGACATCTCAGAGAATTCAGAGATGGGCCGTTACATTAGCAGCGTATGAGTACACCATCGTTTACAAAGCCGGACGGGACCATACAAATGCTGACGCGATGAGTAGGCTACCCTTGGATGGAGGAAGAGACAGCACGCCTGAGGAGGAGGAGAGAGTGCTATTGTTTGAAGATATCGGCGTGCCCCTGGTGAACGCACAACAAATAAAGAAGTGGACAGACAAAGACCCTGTTCTAGCAAGAGTGCGAGAATACATCTTGCGAGGATGGCCGAAGATGAACAGTCCTGAGTTCATTCCCTATGCCCGACGACAGGATGAGCTCAGCACCCAGGAAGGTTGTATCCTGTGGGGAGGATGCGTGGTTGTTCCACCACCTGGTAGGAATGCCTTACTGCAACAACTACACCAAGCACACCCTGGCATCACTCGCATGAAAGCGTTGGCGAGGAGTTACATGTGGTGGCCCAACATGGATGCAGAGGTGGAGGCGCTTGTGAAGTCATGTGCGGCATGCCAGGAGAACAGGAACAGTCCTCCAGCAGCCCCACTACATCCCTGGGAAGTTCCAGATAAACCATGGAGAAGAATTCACATTGACTACGCAGGTCCATGGATGGGAAGAATGTTCCTGATCATAGTTGACGCATACTCAAAGTGGATCGATGCATATTCTGTGAGTAGCTCTACTTCTACTGTTACCATTGAATGTCTTAGAAAGAGTTTCAGCCAACATGGGCTACCTGAAATCATAGTATCAGATAACGGTACATGTTTTACGAGTGAACAGTTCCAAGAGTTTTCTGAAAAGAATGGCATACGTCACATCACGACTGCGCCATACCATCCTTCTTCTAACGGCTTAGCCGAGAGGGCCGTGCAGACGTTCAAGTCACTCATGAAAAAGATGACAGGAGACTCTATTGAAACCCGAATGTCGAGAGCTCTGTTCAGCTATCGAATAACACCCCAATCTACAACTGGCAAGTCACCAGCTGAGCTGTTGTGTGGAAGGAAGTTGAGGTCAACATTTGACTTAATACATCCAGACTTCAGAAACAAAGTGCATGATAAACAAGAGAGACAAAAAGGTTATCATGACATGCATGCTAGAGAGAGAATACTGAGAGAAGGAGACGTGGTCTACACCCGCAACTTTGGCTCAGGACCAGCCTGGGTACCAGGAGAAATAACAGAAAAGACAGGCCCTGTGTCATTCAAGGTGACATTAGGCCATGGACAAGTGGTGAGGCGACACATCGACCAAGTTCGTGGTAGGAGCTCCATTCCCCTGCCGATGGCACTAGAGGTGTTGTCTGACACCCATTCTGAGGAGAGCATCAACGAACCACCACTTCAGGTGAACCCTGAGGTAACCGTCTCTGCAGATTCTACGGGCAGCACTGCAGCAGCCGAAACAGTGGAGCAGTCTGAGTCTTCACCTGCAGTTGGCTCACCAGCCGTGAGAAGATCTCAGCGAGCTAGGAAAGCTCCAGACCACTTGAAGGACTATACTTAGTCAGTAGTGAGTTCCCCAGCCACAGGACAAGAATGCGTCCTGGAACCTCACTGGGATGCGGTAGTCAAACCAATTCCCCAGTTAGACTGTTATGTGTGTTATACATGTGAAAAAAAAGAGAAAGAAATTATGTGTATGGCACATGTGTTTAAGAATAGTTTAATCTAGAGGGGAGGGATGTGGTAGACTGCAAGTCTAATTTAAAACATTACTGGCACATGCCTCTAGGGGGAACTATCTGTATTGTTCAGCATTACTACTGAGGGGACATATTAGAGCAAGAGTGTGAAAACCCCGCGCAGAATCCATGTTCAGTTATTGTTGTGTGTGTTGCAGAATAAACGGCAGAGTTAGCCAAAGAAATAACTCAAGTGTGATCATTGCTACACAGTAGGATATCACAGTGGTAAAAGTGCAGAAGCAAGCTGAGTCAGACGAGGAGGATGACGAGGACAAGTATTACCCAGTGCCATTTCAGCAGCAGCCAAAAGCACACATATCTGAAGCTGTGAATCCTGTGCCGACTGTCACACTGCCAGAATGCGAGCATATTCAGTCAGAGGAAAACATACCTCCTGAGTTGAAGGAAGCACAAGAGCCAAGGAACCGGGACGACAACCACATGGAGGCCCTACCTGTGCAGAATACTGTTCCCTCACCAACCTCAAGTGTGTTCAGTCATAAGGAGTTTCAGCGACCACGGCGACAACACAGGAGACCTAAGGTTTTCACATACGACAGCCTTGGTTCACCAGTTTGTTACCCTCTGAGAGCATGGCAACAACACACAAATGCTCAGGAACCAAGGACATACAGTGGGCAGCCATACCAATACAAACACTTTCGGCACTGAACACATACACAAGAATCATTGGACAATGAGTATTTGATACTCGCATGACAGAATGTATGAAAAGAGTTCCAGTCTGTAACAATACATTCCTAAATGTCAGATGTTGCAACAGAATCACTGAACTAATATGTGATTTGAGTGTTCTGTTCATGAGGAGTTTGAATACCTGATTTGCACTAGGTATCGAGGGTTTTGATGTTGAGGACAACATCTGTTTTGAGGGGGAGTTTGCAACAGGTTAAATGGGTCAGACACTGTTAACCCAATAGTTGCATTCTCTTTTAAAGCACCAACTATGCTGACTATAGTTTTATGCGTTTGATAGAAATGGTTTCATATTAAGTTTTTTTTTATTTGTTTCAGAATTCGAAATTAAGGCTTTCGTATAAGTTTTGATACACAAGGAAGGGCATAAGTTAATTGTTGATTGCTCGGTGATCTGTTGGTCACGACTTTTTGCTCCGTGATCTGTTATTTATTCCTTAGGGATGCAGTAGAGGGAGTTAACTTTCTGCACCTCATTTAATACAGACGAGTGAAGGCAGCAGATGTGTGTGTGATCATTCTCCTCCTCTCACTGCTTGTCTTCCCTATTTAAGGTAAATATTGCACATAAAGCACTGTAAGTTTGAGGAAACGTGTTAGATATTCTTTTTTTTTATCTATTATTGTACTGTTTGATGAGTTTTGCACGGCTTAATTGAAGAAAGAATGTGAGCTGAAATAGATGAAATTTAAGCTAGCGGCCGGGAAACCTCGTAGCTGTTCTGTCGTCTTCAACTGCGTAACATGTGGTCATTGTCTTGTAAGCTAGCCATGGGTTCATGTATGTGTGGTGATTAGACATGTTTGTTTAAAATTGTACTTTGTTCTTGATGAGTTCTTTTAGCAGTGAGAACAATTTAGTGTGTTAATGTGGAGAGCGTGAAAGGATGAGGCTGAGTTTATTTCTCAAATCAGGTTTATTCATGTATCTCCAACATGCTCCAAATAGAAAAAGAGAAAGCATCCCCCCACATCTGTCCTTTTTATACCCCAGGACATCAAAGCACAGAGTCACATTGTCTTTTAATCCCAAGACACATCTTCCTCCAGGCCTTCTCCCCTCCACCTAAAGCCACTGGTGGTCAGGAAATCCCTCAAGGCCATCTCTTTGCATCACAAAGATCACATTTCGCATCCTCCTCTTATCTCTCGGAGGCCAAGTCCTATTGTTCATTCTGAGACGTGAAGCAACAGTAATATACATATGAAGCCTATGAAACCCGCATATGTGTCCCACATGACCCCCCCCCCCCAAACGTCTAAGATGGAACAATATAACACAGTCTGCATATCATGATAAAATCACAAACGTCAGTCCACGTGCTGTTTGGGCTTCAATCTTCTTCCGAACTTGCAGAAGGCGGGCTTTACCACTCCCGCGGCGCCATCCAGCTGTGGAGCTGCTGTCTGGGGGTGAGAACTGTTAGTCAATCCCTGTGGGAGCTCTGGGGAAAGCTCCCTAGGGGGTCTGCTACACCGAGGAGCCCTCACCAACTGCACAGCTTCGTCAGCCATCACAAAAGCGGGTTTGAGCCAGTTTATGCCAATCATTTCCTTTCTGCCCCCCAAATCTAGCAAAAAGTGCTTATCTCCTGTTTCCAGCACTCTAAATGGGCCATTGTAAGGTGGTCGCAAGGTTGGGCGGTGGGCATCGTGTCTGACAAAAACAAACTCCGCATTTTTTAAAGCCTTAGGCACAAAAATGCGCGGAAAACTGTGATGAACGGGGCCAGGAAGCGTGCTCGATCCCGTGTCGCTCTGCAACCGCTGAGCAGGGTAGCACTCTGGCGCAGGATTATCTGGGAGAAACTCCCCGGGCAGCCGGATTGGCTGCGCAAAAACTAACTCAGCTGGGGAGGCTTTTAAATCCTCTTTAGGTGCAGAACGCAACCCCAATAAAACCCATGGTAGCCTGTCCACCCAATTTGGATCCGTAAGCGACGCTCTGAGGGCTGCTTTCAATGACCTATGGAAATGTTCGCATAAACCATTAGCCTGCGGGTTATACGCGGTAGTGCGGTGGATCGTTACCCCCAGGCTGCGGGCCATCGCTGACCAAAGCTCGGAAACAAATTGAGGACCTCTGTCGGACGTAATGTCCGACGGAACTCCAAAACGCGCTACCCATGCAGTTAAAAACGCGCGCGCCACCTTCTCGGCTGTGGTTGATGCCAGTGGGACCACTTCAGGCCAACGCGTGGTGCGGTCCACCATTGTCAAAAGGTGTGTGCACCCTTGTGACGGCGGGAGGGGGCCTACAAGGTCGACATGCACATGATCGAACCTCTTAGCCGGGATGTGAAACGGCTCCAAGGGAGCTCTAGTGTGTTTGTGTATTTTGGCTCGTTGGCAAGGCATGCAGGCTGCTGCCCACTCCCTAACCTGCCTGCGCAGGCTCGACCATACAAATTTCTCTCCTACCATTTTGACCGAAGCGCGCACCCCTGGATGCGCCAGAGAATGAATCGAGTCAAAAACGCGGCGGCGCCACGCGGTCAGCACCACCGGACGCGGTCGTCCCGTGGAGACATCGCAGATTGGGGGGGCATACCACCTTGCAGCACCCTGTTCTCCAGCCTTAACCCTGTTGGTCCAGACTGGAGCGCGCACACGTCCGCCTCGCTAACCTGATCCGCGGCCATGGCTGCATAGTCTATCCCCACGCGGACTGGGGCCGCGCGCACTTCTGCGCCGCTAGCCTGCTCCGTGGCCATGGCTGCATAATCTATTCCTACGCGGACTGGAGTAGTTATGGCGCGCGAGAGACAGTCTGCCACTACATTTAGTTTACCCGCTACGTTTTGAATATCGGTAGTAAACTCAGAGATCGCAGCCAGCTGCCTCTGCTGCCGGCCTGACCACGGTTTTGAAACCTTGGCCATCGCGAAAGTCAGCGGCTTGTGATCGACGAACGCAGTGAAACGGCGTCCTTCCAGCCAGAACTGGAAGTGGCGAATGGCCAAGTGGAGCGCTAACAACTCCCTGTCGAACGCGCTGTATTTTCGCTCAGTATCGCGCAAAGTCCTGCTGAAAAAAGCGAGTGGCTGCCAAGCCCCGGCAACCTGCTGCTCCACGACCGCCCCTATGGCTACATCCGACGCGTCAGTAGTGAGTGCTATGCGGGCCGTTGGGTCTGGGTGTGCTAACAACGTAGCGTTTGCCAGGGCTGTTTTGACCTCCGAGAATGCGCGCTTCTGCTCCGGAGACCATTCGATTTTACTTGTGGGTTTTTGCTTTTTAAGCGCGGCATACAGTGGTTGCATGAGCTGTGCTGCGCGGGGGAGGAAATGGTTATAAAAATTCACCATTCCCCAAAACTCCTGTAATGCTTTGACCGTTTGTGGCTGGGGAAAATTTGTTACTGCACGCACTTTGTCCGGCAGAGGAACCGCTCCTTCTGGAGAGACGCGGTGCCCCAAAAAGTCAATCTGTGTCACCCCAAACTGACACTTCGCTGGGTTGATTATTAACCCGTGCTCTCCCAACCTCCGGAAAACTGCCGTGAGGTGATTTTCGTGTTCGTCTTCGGACGCGCTGGCTACCAATATGTCATCCAGGTAGACAAACACGAAGGGGCGATCGCGCAACACCTCGTCCATCATGCGTTGGAACGTCTGCGCGGCGCCTTTAAGCCCAAACGGCATACGCAGAAACTCGAACAGGCCAAACGGAGTTATTACCGCTGTTTTGGGTATGTCCTCAGCGCGCACTGGGACTTGATGGTACCCGCGGACCAAGTCTATTTTGGAAAAAACGCACGCCCCTGCTAAATGGACGGAAAAATCTTGGATATGCGGGACTGGGTAGCGGTCGTGCGCTGTAGCGTTGTTCAACCTGCGGAAATCACCGCAAGGTCACCATGAGCCGTCGGCTTTAGGGACCATGTGAAGTGAGGAAGCCCATGGGCTCTTCGAACACCTAATGATGCCCAACTTTTCAAGGTTGGCGAACTCCTCGCGCGCTATGGTCAGTTTAGCTGCATCCAAGTGCCGAGCTTTTGCAAAAACGGGAGGACCGGTGGTAGTAATAAAATGTTCCACCCCATGTTTAGCGACGGCCGCTGAAAATGTGGGAACCGTGAGTGCTGGAAACTGAGTGAGGAGTGTGTGGAACTTACCGCTTGCCGTTGCGACGTTGGCTTGTGCTGTGGGCGGGGTTACTCAGGCTGCACAGGGAATAGAGTAAAAAGAAAGTGCATTAACCAGGCGCCTATTAGCAAGATCAACCAACAAACCATGTGAGCACAGAAAATCAGCCCCTAACATGTTGAAGCTCACCGCAGCTATAACAAAAGTCCACTCAAATGTACGGCCGTGTAGGGACAGAAGCAGAGTCCTTTCACCGAAGGTCTTAATCCTCGAGCCGTTCGCTGCTGATGCTCTGTGACTCCCGGGGCCTGCCAGCCGGTCAGCGTAGGTTGGCATGATGAAACTTACTTGGGAGCCCGTGTCCACGAGGAATTGCTTCCCCAAACGCGCGTCCGTCAAGGAGAGCAGCTTGTTCTGTTCCCCGAGGGCCGCGGCTGCTACCGACCCCCGGCTCTGGCGTTTCCCGAGCTCTTGAACTGACACGGTGGTGTACACCTGCGTGCCCTCTCTGCAAAGCGGCGATGGTAGAAACAGAGGTCGTCTCCTCCGCGATGTTTGGCCTTCACCGCCGCCGTTGTTGGTGGGTCTGCTGTTGCCGCCTCTGGCCCCCTGCCATCTCTGGCCATCGCGCCGAGTCCTGTCACTGCTGCGGTGGCCGCGCGCTGTCTGCTGGCGTTGAGAATCCGCTGTGCCTCCTGGGCCAGCGCGCGGAAGTCCCGCTGGGCCAACAACTGTGAACCGGCCAGGGTCGCTCTCGTCGCTGACGGTAGGGTTCTCAGGAAAATGTGGGTGAAAAGGAAGTCATCGTCGTCTGAGCCTCTCAGCCTCAGCATGTCCTCCATCAGGTCGACGGGTGTGCTGTCTCCCAAGTCGTTCAGAGCCAGGAGTCTCTCCGCTCTCTCCTGGACTGAGGGAGTGAAACGCTGTATGAGCACAGCCTTCAACCCGCTGTATTTGTTGTCGGCCGGTGGGCACTCCACCAGGCTCTGCACATGTCGAGCCGTGCGGTTGTCAAGCTTGGCAATAACGTGGTAGAATTTTGTGTCATCTGCCGTTATTCCCCGGAGAGCGAACTGAGCTTCGGCCAAGTGGAACCAGGAGCACGGGTTGTCCTGCCAGAAGTCTGGTAGCTTGACTGAGACTGCGTTCGCCTGGCTGGTTCCTCGCGAGTCCGGCTCGGGGGAATTTCTTCTGTTCATGATACGTCTTAAGGTCACCAGTGTGGAGAGCGTGAAAGGATGAGGCTGAGTTTATTTCTCAAATCAGGTTTATTCACGTATCTCCAACATGCTCCAAATAGAAAAAGAGAAAGCATCCCCCCACATCTGTCCTTTTTATACCCCAGGACATCAAAGCACAGAGTCACATTGTCTTTTAATCCCAAGACACAATACATCTTCCTCCAGGCCTTCTCCCCTCCACCTAAAGCCACTGGTGGTCAGGAAATCCCTCAAGGCCATCTCTTTGCATCACAAAGATCACATTTCGCATCCTCCTCTTATCTCTCGGAGGCCCAGTCCTATTGTTCATTCTGAGACGTGAAGCAACAGTAATATACATATGAAGCTATGAAACCCACATATGTGTCCCACATTAATAGCAATAATTTAAAAGGTTAAAAATATAGGTTATAAATTCATATGTTTAATATGTGGTTAAGAAAAATGCATTTGCAGGTTGGTATACTTTTGCTGTCACAGCAAAGTAGTGATGGGTAGATGAGGCGTCATGATAAGTTTCGACACATTGCCAAACTGTATTGATACTGTGTCACTGAATACTGACACCTGCTGGACCTTAAAAATCCCTACAGGCAACCTAGTTGACAGACTCAACTGAAACTGATTTGATGACCTAGTATATACAATAATATCCATCCATCCATCCAACCATCTTCTACCGCTTTTCCGGAGATCCGGGTCGCGGAGGCAGCAGTTCAAGCAGAGAAGCCCAGACTTCCCTCTCCCCAGCCACCTCCTCCAGCTCTTCAGAGGGGATACCAAGGCGTTCCCAGACCAGCTGGGAGACATAGTCTCTCCACCGAGTCCTGGGTCTGCCCCGGGGTCTCCTCCCAGTGGGACGTACCTGAAACACCTCAAGTGGGAGGCATCCAGGAGGCATCCTAATTCAATTCAATTCAATTCAACTTTATTTATATAGCGCCATTTCACAACAACAGTCATCTCATAGCACTATCAACTGTAGGGGGGAACCCCCACAGTTGCAGAAAGACCCCAGCAATCGGCGATCCCCTGTGAGCAAGCACTTGGCGACGGTGGAGAGGAAAAACTCCCTTTTAACAGGAAGAAACCTCCAGCAGAACCAGGCTCAGGGAGGGGCAGTCATCTGCTGCGACTGGCTGGGGGGTGAGGGGATAGAGAAGAAGAAAAGAACAGACATGTAGAGAGCAAACAGCACGATGGGGACTCAATCTAGGGGAGAGAACAGATGTTAATGACCAGCAAAAAAAAAATATTTCATAGAGAGTGAGGAAAGGAGTGAGGCCCAGTGCATTACTGGAGGTCCCCCGGCTGACTAAACCTATTAGCAGCATAACTAAGGGAGGGTTCAGAAACACATGATCCCTCCCTAATTGTAGGCTATATCAAAAAGGTAGGTTTTAGCCCTATTCTTAAAAACAGAGATCGAGTCTGACTCCCGAATCCAGATTGGCAGCTGATTCCACAGGAGAGGAGCTTGATAACTGAAGGCTCTGCCTCCCATTGTACTTTTGGAGATTCTAGGTATTACAAGTAATCCTGCATTTTGGGAGCGTAGTGCTCTGTTAGGATAATACGGTAGTATCAGATCTTTTAAATAAAAAGGAGCCTGATTGTTTAGAGCTTTGTAAGTAAGAAGAAGGATTTTAAACTTAATTCTAAACTCTATGGGAAGCCAATGAAGGGAGGCCAGAACCGGAGAGATATGATCTCTCTTTCTAGTACCTGTTAAAACTCTTGCTGCAGCATTTTGGATCAGCTGAAGACTTTTTAAAGATGTTTTAGGACAGCCTGATAATAAAGAATTACAATAATCTAATCTCGAGCTAACAAAAGCGTGGATCAGTTTCTCAGCATCACTCTGAGACAAGATGCTCCTAATCTTGGCAATATTACGCAAATGATAGAAGGCAGTCTTAGAAACAAATTTAATATGTGAATTGAAGGACAAATCCTGATCAAAAATAACTCCAAGGTTCCTCACAGAGCTATTAAGAGAAAGAGTAACTGCATCCAAACTGAAAGTTTGATTTGGAAAGGAATTTCTAAGGTTTTTTGGACCAACAAGAATGACTTCAGTCTTATCTGAATTTAATAGCAGGAAATTACAAGTCATCCAAGCTTTGATTTCCTTAAGACAGGCTTCTAACTTGGCTAATTGATTACTATCATCTGGCTTCATTGACAGGTATAATTGTGTGTCATCTGCATAACAATGAAAATGTATACAGTGCTTTCTAATAATGTTGCCTAACGGAAGCATATATAAACTAAAAAGAGTAGGGCTTCAATTTAGTCCAATATGGGGTAATCAATATTTTAAACCAGGGAGAGCGGACGCTGTATTTAAAGTATGGAATTTAAAAGGGATACAAAAGATTCAGGATTTATATTTGCCATGTGCAGATAACATAATGTCTTTTGAAGAGCTGAGGATCAAATTTAATCTCAATAGAACACATTTTTTTAAATATCTTCAACTTAGAAACTTTATTCGATCAAATCAAAATAAAGCTCTCACTCGACCTATTTATTCATCCTTGGAAAAAATGATGATGAAAGATAGTAAAAGAAAGGGTATTATTTCAGAGTTTTATAACTCATTGACACTATCTTCAAGTGAAAATTCACTGAAAAGATTAAACTACTGGAAAGAAGATCTGCAAATTGAAATTTCAGAGGAACAATGGGAATTGGCTTGTACAGAAGCTCAAACCAAATCAATAAATGCACGCCTTAAATTGATACATTTCAAATGGTTAATGCGGATGTATGTTACACCGGAGGAGTTAAATAGATATAACAAAAATATACCAGATACATGCACAAAATGCATGGAAAGTAAAGGAACCCTATTTCATTGTTTATGGGAATGTAGATTAATAAGAATGTTTTGGGAAGAGGTGAGGGTAACAATTGAAAAAATAATCTCAAAACAAATCATATTGAATCCTAAACTGTTTTTGTTGGGTCTGTACCCAGAAAAGCATAATTTTAATAAAAGTGAAAGAACATTCATAGACCTCAGTTTGCTTAATGCCAAAAAATGTATTGCACTATTATGGAAAAAGACTCATAGACCAGATGTGACTCAGTGGTTAAGACAGATGTTAACAAACCTTCCATTAGAAAGAATAACATATATACTGAAATCAAAGGAAATTGTGTTTGAGAATATATGGAGACCTTTTATTGATTATGTAAAAAATTTAAACATAACTCTTGAAGAAGAAGGTGAATGATGTGTGTGGACCTTGTAAATTCCAAACTGGTGAACATGGTATGTATACTTGTGTATTGGATTGTCTGGACTGGGCAGAGGAGCATTGTTGAAGACTTGATTTTGTTGGTGGTTGTTGGTGTTTTTAGTGCATTTTTTTTTTTTTTTTTTTGTAGTGCTTTGGTGTTGGTGATTGATTGTTTGTATCATGTTTGTTAAAAAAAAAAAAAGGTTCAATAAAGATATTGTGGAAAAAAAAAAAAAAGAGTAGGGCTTAGCACAGATTCCTGTGGAACTCCATGACTAAGCTTTGAGTTGAAAGAAAACTCATTATTTACATGAACAAACTGGAACCTATCAGATAAATAAGATCTAAACCATTGCAAGGAAGTTCCATTAAGTCCAACATAGTGTTCTAATCTATCAAGTAGAATATTATGATCGATAGTATCAAAAGCTGCACTAAGGTCTAAAAGGACAAGTACAGAAACTAGTCCATTATCAGATGCAATGAGGAGGTCGTTAGTGACCTTCGCTAAGGCTGTTTCAGTACTATGATGGATTCTAAACCCAGATTGAAACTCTTCAAGTAAACCATTTCCCTGCAGGTGGTCAAATAATTGCGTAGCAACAACTCTTTCTAAGATTTTTGAAATGAAAGGGAGATTAGAGATTGGTCTATAGTTAGCTAAAGCTCCTGGATCTAGCGTTGGCTTTTTGAGTAAGGGTTTAATTACAGCCGTTTTAAAAGCCTGCGGTACATGGCCTAAAGTTAATGAAGAATTGATTATATGAAGAATAAAGCTACCAATAAGTGGGAAGACTTCTTTAAATAACCTGGTAGGAATAGGGTCTAAAAGACCCTAATCAGATGCCCATACCACCTCAACTGACTCCTTTCAATGTGGAGGAGCAGCGGTTCTACTCTGAGCCTCTCCCGGATGACTGAGCTCCTCACCCTATCTCTGAGGGTGAGTCCAGCAATCCTACGGAGAAAGCTCATTTCAGCCGCTTGTATCCGCGATCTCGTTCTCTTCGGTCATTACCCAAAGCTCGTGACCATAGGTGAGAGTAGGAACGTAGATTGACTGGTAAATCGACAGCTTTGCCTTAGAACTAAGCTCCCTCTTCACCACAACAGACCGGTACAACGTCCGCATCACTGCAGATGCTGCTCCAATCCGTCTGTCGATCTCTCGCTCCATTTTCCCCTCACTCGTGAACAAGACCCCAAGATACTTAAACTCCTCCACTTGGGGCAGGAGCCTGTCCCCAACCCGGAGAGGACAATCCACCTTTTTCCGGCTGAGGACCATGGACTCGGACTTGGAGGTGCTGATTCTCATCCCAGCCGCTTCACACTCAGCGGCAAACCGTCCCAGCAAGAGCTGTAGGTCATTGCTGGATGAAGCCAACAGGACAACATCATCTGCAAACAACAGAGATGAGATCCTGTGGTCACCAAGCATGACACCCTCCATTCCCTGGCTGCGCCTAGAAATCCTGTCCATAAAAATTATGAACAGGATCGGTGACAAAGGGCAGCCCTGGCGGAGTCCAACTCTCACTGGGAATGACTCCGACCGAGTGTTGGCAATACGAACCAAACTCTCACAACGGTCGTACAGAGACCGAATAGCTCGTAACAACAAGCCCGATACCCCATACTCCCGAAGCACCCCCCACAAAAATCCACGAGGGACGCGGTCAAATGCCTTCTCCAAGTCCACAAAACACATGTAAACTGGTTGGGCAAACTCCCACGAACCCTCAAGAATTCTCGAGAGGTTTACCCTCTCGAGAATATACAATAATATACTGCTCAAAAAAATAAAGGGAACACTGTCCCTCAATCAAACTATCCACTTGGGAAGCAACACTGATTGACAATCAATTTCACATGCTGTTGTGTGATTTTGTTGTCAGCACATTCAACTATGTAAAGAACAAAGTATTTAATAAGAATATTTCATTCATTCAAATCTCGGATGTGTCATTTAGTGTTCCTTTATTTTTCTGAGCAGTATATAATTTAAGTCATTGTATTTTATATTGTATTATTTCATATCTTCATTTTAATTTAAAATATCGTTGATATTTTTAGATACAGTCAATAAATAATGTGAACATGCATCATAACGTGAAAATCTAAGTGAACCTGCTGTGAATGAGGATGCTTGTGGACTGGGATTTTTTTTTTTTTTAACAAATTTTTATTCAAAAAAATAAGTTTTTCCAACGTTTTGAAATTCAGTCTGTTACGCTTTTGTGACACAACTTCTCCAGCTGTAGAAAACAGCCACTCACACGGCACGGATGAGGCTGGAGTGCAGAGAAATTGTAAGGCAAGCTGAAAGAGGTTTGGATAGATTGTCTTTTGGTTGTCCCAGGATCTCATAGGATCCTGGGACCTGGCAATATTGCCCTCTGCCAGGTATCTCTGCACCTCCTAGATGGCATCAGCTGTGGCACTTTTGGTCTGCCTGCCCACTTCGATGTCGAGATGTTGCCAAAGGTTATCTAAAAAACAACAAATTGGCATTTTAGTACATGATTTCCAAACAACAACAACAAACAAATAACATGGCTGAAGTGGGTGCAGACAGCTGTCGTGAAGACGGTCCCGTCTAAATTGAGACTATGTGCAATGCAAATTGAGTGCCGAATTTGGAGCTGTCTAGTGGATGCAATCATGTTTGGTGCTGCGTCGGTCACAAGACACTTTACTTGATTGGTTATGGCCCAGTCCTCCATCATGCCCCTTTTGACGGGCCAAATTGTCAGCAGTGTGACTTTGTGGAAAGTATTGCACTCCCAACACAGACGTACACAACTGCAAATTCTCATTAATGTAGTGATAGGTAAGAGCCAAGTAAGCCTCCATGTTCACAGATGTCCACATGTCAGCTGTTATACTCGCTGTCACAGCTTGCTGTACTTCCTTTTTCACTCGTTCCCGTTCCTCCTCGTACTTTTTGGCCACCATTTGTTTGATGGTCTGAAACCGGAGTGGTGGCTCAGTTGGTAGAGCATCCGCCCCACACCCGGGAGGCAGGGGTTCAAATCCCGGCCGGATCATGCTGAAGACCATATAAAAGTGGAACTTCCTGCCGTCCAGCTTGGTGCTCAGCAATAATGGAATGGAGGAGGGAAATTTGTGGCGGCGCCTTGCATGGCAGCAGCCCTCTGATTCTACACTTGGGGTGTGTGTGATTAACACTGTAGATAGGTAAAACACAATCTCGTTCTACTGTATATGATTGGATGTACAGTTGAATGACAATAAAGGGATTTAAAAATTACACTAAGTCAAACCAAAAGCAAATCCATATATTTAAATTAAAGATTAAATAAATTGGATATATCAGCTGCTACTTTAGATAATTTCCACACAAACCTTTCTGGTGGGCAAAACATATGAGGTCTGAAGGGCCTGAACCAGTTCCCTGAACCCTTCACTCTCCACAATGCTGAGGGGCTGGCAGTCCTTCACCATGAAATTGAGCAGAGCCTCATCCAGCATCTGCTTCCTGGAAGCTTGATGGTTAAAAATGAAGTAAAGAATAAATTAAGAGGAATTAATTATCAATAAAGCAACTGTGAGTAAGTTGTAGAATGGCTGTATACCTGAGTCTATCCTGGGTGTATCTGGGACTTCATTGTCATGCCTGGCCCTGTAATGCCTCAGCATTAAGGAGGTGCTTTTGTTTAAATATGAAAGATTGGTCGAACAAATGCGACATTTAACCTGCAGAAAATAATATGAATAGTAAACTAAGAGTCACTTTGAAATGAATTTGAATTCAGATAGATCAAGTGGAAACTCTGAGAGGAACACGATGAAACGACAAGGAAATTAAAACAAATACCTTATTTTGCGATATGAGATCAAAATGATCCCACACGGCGGAAACCTTTCTTTTAGCTTGAGGCTGCTCGTGCTCCATAATTCTTGAGGAATTTGCCGATGAACCGTCCGCAACGCATCAGATTCTTTGGGCAGATGCATCCCGTTGACAGATGCGCTTCCTTATAAACGCAGTTTGCCGCGTCAGTGTCAGTTCGAAACAGAACCTTTATCGGTCACGTGACTTTCTTAAAGCGATACGCACACCGACACGGGATTTTGCTCTATGAGCTCGACGCATGCGCCGACGCATCGGTCTTGCCGGACCCATCACTATTGCTGTGCCAGAGGTGTACTAAGGCCCTGGACTTTTGTAGTGCAGCTGAAATGTGATTGTGTTGTAGATATGTGCATGTTGTTGGTCATGTTCAAAACTTAATACAGACGAGTGAAGGCAGCAGACGCGTGTGAGATCATTGTCTTTCTCTCACTACTTGTTTTCCCTATTTAAGGGTACAGCACTTCCGGAGTTCGACTGGGAGGTACCGAGAAGCAAGGGGCTACAACGGCTTTGCCGGCGTCACAAATGAAAGAGAGCGGGGCAGGACCGGCTGGCACGGTGGACCGACGTGCCACACAGGAACAATGGAGGCCAAGTTGGGCTTCTCGAAGGGTCACTGGAGCGGTTCGACCCAGAGAGGAGGTCCGGGCTAGACGTCGTGGACATCGGATGCGAGTCGAGCTCCCCTGGGGGCTACAGGTGGTGGCCATTCGGGAGGACGGTTATCTTCAAGTGTCCGATGGCTTATGGAGACACCCCAGTGAGCTGCGGCATGCCATTGAGGACAAGGAGTTGTTGAGGCTCCAATGTGGTTCATCTCTGGGGGTGAAGCAAAGAAGAAGCTCTGGACGGGACCCGCCAGACGGGTCTCTGGGGGGTGGTTTCCCCATCGAGACTGTATGGTGGTAGGGGGCGATGTGTTTTAGGTTGAATTATTAACATGTTAATGACTGTAATGTTAATGTGTGTACTACCCAGGCTGCAGTGTTGTTTTGTCGACGTGGTTGATGCATAAAAGTGGCCGTGTTAAGTGCTATTAAAAAAAAAAGAGAGAGAGAGAGCAGCTTTTATTGGAGAGGGGGGTTTGTGCAGCAATGTTAATATGTGTGAATTTCCCAAGCCACGTAGTTAATGTTTCACATGCAGCTGCTATGTGAATTGTCCGGTTTGTCTTTAAAAAAAAAGAGAGAAGGAAAAGAAGCCCAAAGATGTTTGTACTACTGTATTTAATACATGATTGATGTGTGCTCTGCCCGGGCTATGGGGTGAGTGTGTTGGGTGGGGGGACTGTCACAGAAGGGTGTGAATGTACATATTGACTGGTTTGTTTGGTAAATTGAAGTATTTCTTGTTTGTACATACGCTTTGGGATTGTTTTATGTATTATATTCGGAACATGGCAGCTTTTCTTGTCCTATGGACTGCAATACAATGGAGACGGCAGAATAACCCATCTGGCCGTGAGGGGGTGGGCCAGTAGTCCACCTGTCCCCGTCTAGTTTTAGTTATTTGTGTGCATGGATAGGCACAGTTATTCTTGTTACTGTTAGTGTGTGATTCGGGTTGCAAATTTGGGTGGGTCTAAATGGTATGTGTTTTGGACTATTCCGGGGGGGGGGGGATTTGAAGTATTAAATATTATGTTGTGGGTGATGGCTACACCTTTCTGGTTCCACCATCACCCAGGGTATAAAAGGCGAATGCAGAAGAGGAACGGTCTCTTTACGACCAGACCTCTGCCTAGACAGGAGCGCTTTTACTCTCAAACTCACTGAAAACAAAGTTACGTTCTACTGTACCTTCACCCTCATTATTGAAGTCTCGGTTATGGACATAATGGTAGCATTGGGTGAAGAGTTGGTGACCTACACGATTACGGCAGAACCATTACGGCACGATGGATGCTCCACGATGGATGTGCACGCAGTCTGTGGTATATTCTGTACGAGCACTCGATGCTCTATGTTAATCTATGATGACTGGAGTTCGATTATTGATATCTGTTGTTGGTGCATGACCTTCTACTAAAGAGCACAGTCATAACCTCGATCTTGTCTCTGTGTGTATTGATTTATGATATCACCGGAAGTGAAACCCACTCTATATCAGGAGGCTAGAAAGTATTGAAGTCATATAATAATAACCAAGAGAATACAACATGATGTTAAAAGACAGAATCACGAAGTAAAGCCGGTGAGGTACATTGTGCTAAGTCAGCTAGCCAGAAGCTAACGTCGGCAGCAGCTAACAAATGCCAATATGGAGCAATTCAAACCGTCACCCCACTGATACTGGCAACCTCTCTGAAAATTGGAGGAGGTGGGAAGAACGTTTTTGGCTGTATGTTGTTTCCTTAGGTGCGTGTGAAAAAGGAGGAAGGTGTTAAAATAGCAATCCTTCTACACTCAAATCGGTGAAGAGGCCTTAGAAGTGTACACCACACTCACAGTGACCCAGTTGGGTGAGAGCTTGACAATGGACGATATTCTAAAAGCTTTCAAGGATTACTGCAGCCCCCAGAAAAGTGTTTTTGAGCGGCATCAATTCTGGTCGCATCCGATGACCGAAGGCATGTCTGTGGATAGATCCATTACAGACCTGCGCCAGAAGAGCAAAGACTGAGTTCGGCACAAGTGAACATGACATGCTCAGGGACAAATCAGTGTTTTGTATAACTGATTCTCACCTAAGAGACTGTTACGTGAAAATGTCCTGACGCTGCACAGAGCCATAGAAATATGCAGAGCAACAGAAGTTAGTAGCTAGAACACAGATCCAAGCCATGCAGATGGCACCTGTCAGATAAGACATGCCGGTGGACATAGAAAGAGAAAGAGCAGGTGCTCGGAACAAAAGCACCAGGAAGCATACAACCAATAACTGTCAGAGATGTGGTAGGAGACATGAACCGCAGCAGTGTGTCATAAATGTGGCAAGAACAACCACTTCTCAAAGGTGTGTAGAGCAGTAAACACCAGCAACAACAATAAAACAAAATCTGAACTGCATCGAGAGTAAAGTTGATTCTCTATACATTAGGCAGCTAGGAGGCAACGTAGAGCAAAAGGAACACAGTACGTTGTACACAATGGCCAACATCAGAGGCATGGACATTAAATTCAAACTAGATAACAGGCGTAGATGCAAGTGTGCTACCCCTGTCCATTTTTCCAGCAGCTTCCAGGCCCCCTTCAACTACAGCCTACAAAGACGATGTTAGTTGGCTTCGGAGTAGCTCGTCTGCCCCCAGAAGGTGTTGTATCGCATAACTGCTAAACAACTAAATGCACAGCACACAAAAGTTCTATGTGACAAGCCAGGCTGACACATCAATCCTTGGTGGTACAGCATGTATAGATTTACAGCTGATCAAAAGGGTAGAGATGCTCACAGCAACTCCACTTAAGTCACAAAAACCTCCAGCTACTAAAGAACTGCTTAAGACATATCCAACAGTTTCTACAGGGCTGGGTGAGTTTCCAGGAGTTCATCACATACATGTGGACCGAAATATTGTACCAGTGGTGCATGGATGCAGGGACATTCCCCTGTCAACTATGGACAAACTAAAGGACACACTACGTGACCTTGAGAGGAGAGAAGTCATAACACCTGCCACAGAACCGACGGAATGGGTGAACAGTCTTCTTGTCATGAAGAAGAGAAATGGTTCTCTTAGGGTGTGCTTGGACCCTGGTGACCTGAATAAGGCAGTCAAATTCCAGCAGTACTCCATTCCCAGCCCTGAAGATGTGCGTAACAAACTGTCCAAAAAATCCATTTTTACCATCCTCGATGAGAAAGATGGATATTGGCAGATTAAACTGGATGCGGCATCACCAAAACTATGTACCTTCAACACACCATGGGGCTGATTTCGCTTCCTCAGACTCCCCTTCGGGATAAAATCTGCAAGTTAAGTATTCCAGCAAAAGAATTGTGAAACCTTTGGTGGCATACAAGGGGTACATATCATTGCAAATGATATGATCATTGCAGCTTCATCAGAGCAAGAGCACGATGAGATCCTACAGAATATAATGGAAAGAGCAAAAACAGCAAATGTAAAATTCAACAAGGACAAGATCCAGTTCAAAGTCAACACAGCAAAGTATATGGGACACATTATTACAGCAGAGGGACAAAGAGCTGATGAGACAAAGATAAAGGCAATAATTGACATGCCACCCCCCACAACAAGCAAGCCCCACAACGTTTGTTGTGAATGACAAAGTTCTTACACAGTACATTCCAAATAAGGCTTCACTGACCGCACCTCTGAGACAGCATCTGAAAAAAGATGTCATGTGGCAGTGGACCCCACAGCACAGTGCAGCACTGGCGAATTTGAAAGTCGCATTAACGCAAGCACCAGTACTGAAATTCTTTGATCACAAGAAGCCTCTCACACTTCAAGCAGACTCCTCAAAAGATAGACTTGGTGCATGCCTTCTCCAGGCAGGCCATCCCATATGTTATGCCTCACGTGCGCTCACAGAAACAGAACAGAGATACGCTCAAATAGAGAAGAAGCTGCTCTCCATAGTGTTCGCTTCCAAAAGATTTTACCAGTATGTTTATGGCAGGGCAGTAACAGTGCAGGCTGATCACAAGCCTTTGGAGAACATTGTGCAGAAGCCATTGAGCAAGGCACCAGCACGACTACAAGGAATGTTGCTTCAACTGCAAAAGTATGACTTGAAAATTACATACACACCAGGCAAACAAATGTGCATTGCTGACACACTATCATGGGCGACATCAGGCAAAGCAGATGAAGATGAAAACACCTCAGAGGAAAAAGTGGCATATGTAATAGAAGCTACAGATGCTCTGAGTGAGGACACACTCACTTGACTAAAAGCGGTAACTGCAACAGACAGCGTGCTACAAGCTTTATGTGAGAAACACATGACTGGATGGCCAGCAAGAAGAGGAAGTGTGGATAGGAATCTGCACAGCTATTGGCCTATGAGACATAATATCAGCCTGCAAAATGACTTTGAAATGGTTGGAGACAAAACTATCATACCACAAAGTTTCAGAAAATTCATCCTAGAAAAACTGCATCTAGCTCATCAAGGCGTTCAGTGCACAAAGGCCAGAGCAAGGAAAGTCCTTTATTGGCCTTCAATGTCACGTGATATTGAGATGATGGTGGAAAAGTGCAAATAGTGCCAACAACTGCAACCGCAGCAACAGAAAGAGCCACTCATCACCAGTGTTGGGCAAGTTACTAAAAAATACTAACTAGTTACAGTTACTAGTTACTTCTTTTCAAAAGTAACTGAGTTACTTTTGAGTTACTGCATGATTAAAGTAATTAGTTACTTGGAAAAGTAACTTTCATGTTACTTTTAAATGCATACTTAAATCATCTTGTGCACACAACAAGATCAAGGGCCCCTTGCTCTCATCAGAAAAAAAGAAGTAAAAGAAAACTGAGGAAAAAAAAGTCTCATCTTACAGAGAAAAAATGCCTCAGATTTACACAAACTATTGTAATCAGTAGAAAGTCCGAAATTTACAAGAAATAAAGCTGTAAATTCACAGAGAAAATTTTGGACCCCGTGGTGGGCCGTTTTTGGCCCACGAGTCGTATGTTTGACACCCCTGGATCAGCCCATTAAAAGTGCATATTTAGGAGAAAGGAAATAAATGACTGCATGGAGCGAGTGTCGCAGGCGGAGCTCCGAATATCAAGCGCTGAAGATGATGTTACCAGCCTGCAAACTAAACTGCAAACACTGGAATCAAAATGCAGAAGTCTAGAAGATAACATCCTAGACTTGGAATCCTGCTCACGATGGAATAATTTGAGGCTGGTGGGCCTCCCGGAGGGAACGGAGGGACGGGACCCGTGTTCCTTTTTGGAAAAGTGGATTCCAGAAGCACTGAATAATGCGGATCTGCAGTTATTGGTCGTTTTAGAGAGAGCTCACCGAATCGGCCCACTGAGAGATAATAAGACACCACCGAGGACACTGATAATGAAGTTCCTCAACTACAAAGACAAGATGACAGTCACCAATGCGGCGCGAGCTAAAGGGGAAATTAAGTACCAGGACCAACAAGTGCGATTCTACCCGGACTTGGCTGCAGGAATACAACAATTGAGGAAACAGTTCGACCCAGTCCGCAAAGAGCTGCACAACCTAGGGATTCGTCACGGAGTAATTCATCCGGCAAGACTGCTGGTCACATATAAAGGGAGAACCCACACCTTCAAGACCCCTCAAGAGGGTGCAGGAGTTCATCAAGCAAATCCAAAAGGAGACTGGCGGGAGCTAAGCATGAACATGACAAAGGTCGAACATTTAAACATACAGCCGTGGACAAAATTGTTGGTACCCCTCTGTTAATGAAAGAAAAACCCACAATGGTCACAGAAATAACTTGAATCTGACAAAAGTGGTAATAAATAAAAATTCTATGAAAATTAACCAATGAAAATCAGACAATGTTTTTGAATTGTGGTTCAACAGAATTATTTAAAAAAAACAAACTCATGAAACAGGCCTGGACAAAAATGATGGTACCCTTAACTTAATATTTTGTTGCACAACCTTTTGAGGCAATCATTGCAATCAAATGATTTCTGTATCTGTTAATGAGACTTCTGCACCTCTCAGCAGGTATTTTGGCCCACTCCTCATGAGCAAACTGCTCCAGTAGTCTCAGGTTTGAAGGGTGCCTTCTCCAGACGGCATGTTTCAGCTCCTTCCACAGATGTTCAACAGGATTTAGATCAGGGCTCATAGAAGGCCACTTCAGAATAGTCCAATGTTTCGCTCTTAGCCATTCTTGGGTGTTTTTAGCGGTGTGTTTTAGGTCATTATCCTGTTGCAAGACCCATGACCTGCGACTGAGACCAAGCTGTCTGACACTGGGCAGCACATTTCTCTCTAGAATACCTTGATAGTCTTGAGATTTCATTGTACCCTGCACAGATTCAAGACACCCTGTGCCAGATGCAGCAAAGCAGCCCCAGAACATAACAGAACCTCCTCCATGTTTCACAGTAGGGACAGTGTTCTTTTCTTGGTATGCTTCATTTTTGCGTCTATGAACATAGCGCTGATGTGCCATGCCAAAAAGTTGCAGTTTTGTCTCGTCTGTCCATAGGACATTCTCCCAGAAGCTTTGTGGCTTGTCAACATGCAGTTTGGCAAATTGCAGTCTGGCTTTTTTATGATTTGTTTTCAACAGTGGTGTCCTCCTTGGTTGTCTCCCATGAAGTCCACTTTGGCTCAAACAACGACGGATGGTGCGATCTGACACTGATGTACGTTGACCTTGGAATTCACCATGAATGTGTTTAGAGGTTGTTCTGGGCTCTTTTGTTACCATTTGTATTATCCGTCTCTTCCATTTTCCATCAAGTTTCCTCCTGCGGCCATGTCCAGGGAGGTTGGCTACAGTCCCGTGGATCTTAAATTTCTGAATAATATGTGCAACTGTAGTCACAGGAACATCAAGCTGCTTGGAGATGGTCTTATAGCCTTTACCTTTAACATGCTTGTCTATAATTTTCTTTCTAATCTCCTGAGACAACTCTCTCCTTTGCTTCATCTGGTCCATGTTTAGTGTGTTACACACCATGTCACCAAACAGCACAGTGACTACTTGTCACCCTTTAAATAGGCCAACTGACTGATTACAAGTTTGTAGACACCTGTAATGTTAATTAGAGGACACATCTTGGTTGAATATGTCCCTATGGTCATATTATTTTCAATCTTTTCTAGGGGTACCATCTTTTTTTCCAGGCCTGTTTCATGAGTTTGTTTTTTAAAATAATTCTGTTGAACCACAATTCAAAAGCATTGTCTGATTTTCATTGGTTTATTTTCATAAAATTTTTATTTATTACCACTTTTATCAGATTCAAGTTATTTCTGTGACCACTGTGGGTTTTTCTTTCATTAAGAGAGGGGTACCAACAATTTTGTCAACGTGTGTACATACAGGCATCTGATTGATCTGAAACATAAACATGTCTACAAAATACAAAATACATAAAAATGTTATGATGTACAACGTTGCTATAAAACTTTGAGGTTATGTTAAAAAAGCTACAGAAGAGAGTTAATGTCATAAGAATAGTAGTAGTGTCAGGGTGAAAGAGAGAGAGAGTGGTTTGACTGATCCTCGCAGGTGTGGAACAGTCACTAGCTACAACGGGAGACGGAATATTTTGGGGGGATTACCACGAATGTGGGGAAAGGGAATCTGTTTTTGTTTAGTTTGTAGGATGAATGTTCTATCATCCATGTTTTTGCTTCTCTGTATGAGTATGTTTATATTGCAAGGTAATCTCAAACTCCTTATTGATCATAGACCAAAGAGTTAATCTTAATTTAACTTCATGGAATTGCAGAGGTCTACACAATCTTAAAAAACTTAAACAAGTCATGAATAAAATAAAAGACATAGATTCGAAAATTGTATTTTTACAAGAAACTCATCTATTAGAGGAGGATGTAAAAAGAATTAGGAAAAGATGGCAAGGTAACGTGTTCACCTCATCATTTTCATCCCGAGCCAGGGGAGTTATGACTCTCATACACAAAACAGTCCCATTTCAAGTGAAAAATGTAATTGGAGACAAATTTGGAAGATATTTAATTATCCAAGGATCTTTGCTATAAGAAAATGTAATTCAATTCAATTCAGCTTTATTTATAATGCGCCACATCACAACAAAAGCCGTCTCGTGGCACCACAGTGCAGAAAAAAACCACACAGTCACAGAAAGAACCAGCAATCAGACGATCCCCTATGAGCAAGCACTAAGCGGCAGTGGAGAGGAAAAACTCCCATTTGGAAGGAAAAAACCTCTAGCAGAACCAGGCTCAGGGAGGGGCAGTCGTCTGCTGCGACTGGCTGGGGATGAGGGGATAGGGAGGATGGAAAGGACAGACATAAAGAACATAGCAGTAAGATGCCAAGTACAATATTGGAGGTCAACCAGCAGTATGGATCAGATAACAATAGAACAAGAGTGGGGTTAAAAGACACACAAACCCTCCTTAAACACAAGCTATATTAAAAAGGAAGGATTTTACCCTGGTCTTAAAAACGGAGACCGAGTCTGACTCCCGGACCCAGAGTGGTAACTGGTTCCAGAGAGAAGGGGCTTCGTAGCAGAAGGCTCTGCCTCCCACCGTACTTTTGGAGATTCTGGGCACCACAAGTAAGCCAGCATTTTGGGAGCGTAATGCTCTATTAGGATGGTAAGGTAATATCAGATCTTTTATATATTGGGGGGCCAGATTGTTCAGAGCTTTGAAAGTAAGAAGAAGGATTTTAAACTTGATTCTGAATTCTATGGGAAGCCAATGGAGGGAGGACAGAACCGGGGAAATATGATCTCTTTTTCTAGAACCAGTTAAAACTCTAGCAGCAGCATTTTGAATCAACTGAAGATTTTTTAAAGATACTTTAGGACAACCAGATAATAGCGAATTACAATAATCTAATCGAGAACTGACAAAGGCGTGAATCAGTTTCTCAGCATCACCCAGAGACAAGATGCTCCTGATCTTGGCAATATTGCGCATATGATAGAAGGCGGTCCTAGAAACAGTTTTAATATGTGAATTAAAGGACAAATCCTGATCAAAAATCACTCCAAGGTTCCTCACACAACTGTTCAAAGTGAGAGTGGCAGCATCTAAATTAAGGGCATAATCTGAAAAGGAATTTCTAAGATGTTTTGGGCCAACAACAATGACTTCAGTCTTATCAGAGTTCAATAGTAAAAAATTACAAGTCATCCAAGCTTTGATGTCCTTAAGACAGGCATCTAACTTGGCCGACTGATCACAATCATTGGGCTTCATTGACAGGTATAGTTGTGTGTCATCTGCGTAACAGTGAAAATGTATACAGTGCTTTCTGATGATATTGCCCAATGGGAGGATATATAGACTAAAAAGAGTAGGGCCCAACACAGATCCCTGTGGAACTCCGTGACTGAGCTTAGAGCTGGAAGAAAATCCATCATTGACATGGACAAACTGAAATCTGTCAGACAAATAAGATCTAAACCACTGCAACGGAGTTCCACTGAGTCCAACAAAGTGTTCCAATCTATCAAGTAGAATGGCATGATCGATAGGGTCAAAGGCTGCACTGAGATCTAAAAGAACAAGAACAGAGACAAGTCCATTATCAGATGCAGTCAGGAGGTCATTAGAGACCTTCACTAAGGCAGTTTCAGTGCTGTGATGAGCTCTGAACCCAGATTGAAACACCTCAAACAAACCAACTCCCTGTAAATGGTCAGATAATTGCACAGCAACAACTCTTTCCAAGATTTTTGAAATTAAAGGCAAATTAGAGATTGGTCGATAATTGGCCAAAACTCCAGGATCAAGCATCAGTTTTTTAAGTAAGGGTTTAATTACAGCAGTTTTAAAAGCCAGTGGAACATAACCCAGAGTTAAAGAAGAATTAATGATAAGAAGAATATGGCTACCAATAATTGGGAAAATAATTTTAAATAACCTGGAAGGAATAGGGTCCAGAAGGCAAGATGAAGGCTTAGAAGAGGAAATTATTTTATCCAACTCTAAGAGGTCGATTGGAGTAAACTTATCTAAGCAGATATCAATTGAGGGAGTTGCAGTAGTTAATGTACTAGAGTTTACGGTAGGAAGAATCTGACTGATTTCATCTCTAATAGATAAAATTTTAAGATTGAAATAGTTCAGAAAGTCCTGACTAGAAAGCTCAGGGGGGATGCGAGGATTGACCGAGTCATGGCTCTTTGTAAGCCTGGCTATAGTGTTGAAGAGAAACCTGGGGTTATTCTTGTTTGCTTCTATTAATGCAGAATAATAGCTTGATCTAGCTTTTCTAAGAGATTTTTTTATAGATTAAGAGATGATTTCTCCATGCCAAGTAGAATTCATCTGAATTAGTTGAACGCCATTTCCTTTCCAATTGACGAGTTTTCTGTTTTAAGCCACGGGTTTCTGAGTTAAACCAAGGGGTAAGAAATCTCTGGTTAGACTTTTTCTTTTTTAAAGGAGCTACCATATCTAGAGTCCGATGCAGAGAGGCAGTAACGCCATCAACCGTGCTATCAATCATGAATGGAGCAGACTCTCTATCACTTATTTCAGGTGTTTCTGTTGTGTTGACCCATGGCATAGAGGACACAATTTGCCAAAATTTAGCAACATCATCAGAAAGACATCTGCCTTAGTAGTATTTTTCTTTAGGAAATAAGTGATCAGAGATAATGAAATCAAAAATTAACAGACAATGGTCAGACAGTACAGGATTATGAGGAGACACTACCAGATTTTCAATATCTATACCATAAGTCAAAACAAGGTCCAATGTATGGTGGAAATAATGGGTAGAATTTTTTACTTTTTGGGAAAACCCCATTGAGTCTAAAATTGAATTGAAAGCCTTATTAAGACAGTCACTCTCAACATCAACATGTATATTAAAGTCCCCTACAATAATTATTCTATCGGTTTTCAGCACTAAATCAGCTAAAAATTTGGCAAATTCCGATAGAAACTCTGAATAGGCCGTGGGAGGACGATAAACTATGGCAAAGAGAATTGGGTTCAAGCCAAGATTGCCAACAGGCCCCACACTGAGGACCAAACCTTCAAAGGAATTAAAACATAATTTCTGCTTAACATTAACTAGTAATTTAGAATGGAAAATTGCTGCCACTCCACCACCATGACCAGAACCTCTGGGGTTATGACAGTTTAAATACCCAGAGGGAGTAGATTCATTCAAACCAACATAATCATCAAGCCCGAGCCAGGCCTCTGTGAGGGATAGTAGATCGATCTGGTGATCGATTAATAGATCATGGACCAGAAGAGACTTAGAAGATAGAGACCTAATGTTTAATAAGCCACATTTAATTTTTAAACTTTGGGGGGAACAGAGGCCAAATTATTAATTTTATTAATTTTAGGGACTTGAGGCTGGATTAGAATTTTACCAACATTCTGTTTAATCAATCTGGGAAGTTTATGCATTCTATTTTTTTTTACCTTTTTTATTAACTTTAGAGGGAGCAGAAAAAGGTTCTCTAAGGGAGGAGACAGGGGCAAAGTTGAAAGGTGGTGGAAGAGGAGGAGCTGCAGAAGTGCGAGTGTTTTTCAGGTTGTGTTGTATTTGTCCTGGGTTACAATATTTAGGGCAACAGGAGAGAGACTCAATCTCTGAAGAATTATAAATCAAAGGCTGATCCAAACGGTAAAGACCACCCGAGTTAATGGGATCGATACAGTACGTGGGAACAGGACCAAAAAAGGGCAGTTTGGCAAACCCAGAAACTTCAGAGTGAGTAAACACACCAAATTTCAGTCACTGTACCAGAAAACACCGAATAAAATAGAGAAGATTGTCTGTTAAAACACGTGCACCAAGTCTATTTGGGTGGATGCCATCAGGCCTCGTAAGTGATGGGCGGTTCCAAAATAAGTTAAAATTGTCTACAAAACCAATGTTAAAAATAGGACAAGTAAAACACAGCCAAGAATTAAGACTGAGAGTTCTGCTAAAACGATTACAGCCTCATCTGAGAGGTGCCAAAGGCCCAGAGATGAGCGCACGTCTGCCACAGTTCATAAGAGTGGACAGAAGGCTCCTGAAGTCACTTTTTAAAATCTCAGATGCTTCATCTGGGATGTTATTGCATCCCACATGCACAACGACAGTTTGAACGTGAGGGAATTCATTCAGCAAGTCAGGGATAAGAGCCTCAATATCAGACACTCTAGCCCCGGGAAAAAATCGAGTCACACAGTACCTGCTTCTGACGTTCTTCACGATCGAGTCACCAATTACCAGCGTCGTTTGGGGGGGGGGGGTTGTCGGTGGATTCTGATGTGGAGAGGAATTGTGAAGAGGGTGATGTTGTTTCGAAGGCGGGGAGATGCGCTCTTTTCTTCTATCTGGAGCAGGTGTGTAATTTGACACACCCTGGGTGGTCTTTATCTGGGGTTTGCGGACATGAGCCGCCGCTGAAGGAAAGGAGGGAGGACGAGAGGCGTCCACGGGTGGGCAGCCAGTGTCCAGGTGGGGAAAATCCTCCAGGGAAAGGATATCAAATCTGTTTTCCAAGGACACCGGAAGAGAACAGGCGCAGCCCATTCTGGTCGATCGACGATGGTTATTAGCTGGTCGAACCAAGGTCCAGGGCGCAGATGGAGGATGAGAGGGACCAAGCAAAGCTTTTGGTTTAGCCCCGAGACGAAACCAGTGTTTGTTGCTGAGGTCATGGACGGCTGCGCAGGCTGGAGCAGGTGCTGGAGCAGGTGTGGAGGTAGGTGGAGACGCACTGAGCTCACCCAAATAAGTAGCAGTTTCCGCCAGCTGCGAGGCAGTGGCCGGAGCCGATGATCGCCCGAGAATGATGGTGTCGATGTGGTCTTCGGCCTCCCGAATCTTGTAAAGATTGGAGAGCCTCGTTTCCAGCTCAGAGACCTTATTGTATTGATATGTGAAGTTCATATGGAGTCACCACTAGAGGGCAGTATGACCCCGGCCATGACCTGACTATAAAAGGAGATGTACATGTGCCACTGTGTGGTTAGTTGTGAGTTGCAGTTGAAGTGACAAGTAAAAAGTCCTAACTGACACCCGGTGTGTGCGCCTCGTCATTACATGTTCCAGGAGAACATTACATGGTACCAGGAGTAAATTACATGATACCAGGATATAAAACTACGAACCGACGGCGAAGATGAACGCTCTTCGACAGCCGGACGAGTTAAAGTTGACCGGTAACGTCAACGAGAACTGGAAAGCATTCAAACAGAGTTTTGAACTTTATTCGCTTGCTATCGGTCTCCGTGACGAGGAGAGGAAAATAGCATTACTGCTAACAGTAGCAGGGCGAGCGGCGCTAAATGTGTTTAACACATTCGTCTTCACGGAAGAAGAAAAAGGCAACTTCGACGCCGTGATGAAGAAGTTTGACGATTATTGCACACCGAGAAAGAATGAAACGTACGAGAGGTATGTGTTCAGAAAAAGACTTCAGAAAGAGTCAGAGTCCATCGAGCTGTATGTCACAGACCTACGGTTGAGATGTCAGTCATGCAACTTTGGAACATTGAATGAGTCAATGATACGGGACCAAATTGTAATAGGGGTCCAAGACAACAAATTGCGGATGCAATTACTGAAAGAGACTAACTTAACGCTGGAGAAAGCGATACAGATCTGCCAAGCGTCTGAGAGTACAAAAGCACAATTAAAGACTTTTAGCAGCAAGGAAAAAGAGACTGCTGAAGTCGATGCAGTGCGGCGCGCGAAGCCGAAAGGAACGTTGCATGCAAGAAAAAGGGAGGCAAACCTAGAGCGCGCGCGCGGGAACTGTGAGCGGTGTGGAAGGCAGCACGCGCTGAAACAGTGTCCAGCATTCGGGAAGGAATGTCGCAAGTGTGGCGGAAAAAATCACTTCGCAAAGACCTGCTTCTCAAAGAGGAGGGTGCAACTCGTGGAGAAAAAGAGCGACAGCGAAGAGGATCACTTTTACGTGGACGCCATCGAGGGAGAGACGAGCGCTGATGAATGGATAGTGTGCCTGGAGATGAATGGCACGGACATGTCACTGAAGCTCGACACAGGTGCGCAGGTAAACATCCTGCCAATGAAAGATTTTAAAAGACTAAAAAACAAACCGAAAATAAGAGATAAAAAGATTAATCTGAGAACATATGACGATAAGCCAATACCCACTAAAGGAATGTGCAGGGTTACACTGTCAAACAAAGGTAAAACAGTGAATGCATTGTTTGTACTTGTTGATGGAAATAGACAAGCAATTTTGGGTTTAAAAACATGCGATCAGCTAGGTCTGATCAAAAGGGTGAATGTCATTGATACAGACAAGGTGACAACACGAGAAAATACAGAGGCTACAACAAGTAAGCACAAACACACTGACTGGGTGAAAGAATACAAAGAGGTGTTCAAAGGAATAGGCCGCCTACCAGGCAAACAAAAAATTAGGCTGAAAGAGAATGCAGAGCCAGTCATACATGCAGCAAGAAAAGTGCCAATAGCTCTTAAAAAGAGGCTGAGGGAAACACTAGACTCACTGATAGCAGACGGAGTGGTCAAAAAAAATAGAGGAACCAACTGAATGGGTTAACTCACTAGTTATAGTGGAGAAGCCAAATGAAGATTTGAGATTGTGCATAGATCCAAAAGATCTAAATAAAGTAATACAGCGGGAGCATTACAGGCTACCAACAAAATCTGACATAACCAGCACAATGAGTGGAGCAAGTTACTTCACAAAATTAGATGCCAAATCTGGGTTTTACCAAATAGTGCTCGACGAGGAAAGCGCTAAATTGTGCACATTTAATACGCCATTCGGAAGGCATTGCTTTCTACGAATGCCGTTCGGGATTAGCTCAGCCCCTGAAATTTTCCATAGAACTGTGCAGCAATTGTTTGACGGAATAGAAGGGGTGGGAGTTTTTCTTGATGACGTGGTAGTCTGGGGAAAAACAAAAGAGGAGCACGACGAAAGGTTGGCTAGAGTTCTCACACAGGCGCAAAAGTCAGGTATGAAACTGAATAAGAGTAAGTGCCAATTTGGGGTACAGGAGATTACATACCTGGGAGAAAAATTATCTGGGGCAGGCGTGCAACCAGATCCGGAAAAAGTGCGGGCCATAGCAGAGCTGCCAGTACCGCAGGACAAAAATGACTTGCAAAGAGCCCTAGGGCTAGTCAATTACATGGGAAAATTTATCCCAAATTTATCAGCTAACACAATAGCTCTAAGAAGCTTGTTAGAGACCAATACAATGTGGCAGTGGATGGCAGAGCATGCCAGAGAATGGGAGTGGCTCAAAAGCAGTCTAATAAAGGAGCCAGTGTTAAAATTCTATGATCAGGACAAACTGCTAAAAGTGTCCACAGATGCGTCCAAAGCCGGCCTAGGAGCTGTGCTATTGCAAAAACATGACACAGAGTGGTATCCAGTCGCATACGCATCGCGCACCATGACAAGCGCAGAAAAAAAATTACGTGCAAATAGAGAAAGAGACTCTAGGTGCAGTGTTTGGATGTGAGAAGTTTCATGAATATGTGTATGGAAGGTCAGTAATACTAGAAACAGACCACAAACCACTGATTGCGATCTCACAGAAGCCACTGGGTGACGCACCACCGCGCATCCAGCGTCTAATGTTAAGATTACAGAAATATGACTTGAAATTTGAGTTTACACCAGGCAAGCAACTAATTGTAGCCGATGCGCTGAGTAGGGCTAGCTTGAACAACACCAGCAGCACAACAGAGGAAGCTGTGCAAATACATGTAGACTCTATTAAGGCACACATGCCAGTGTCAGATGCAAAATGGACGAAGATAGTGAAAGAAACACAAAAAGATGAGAAACTAAAAAGAGTAATGGAACAGATACATCAGCCAGGCCAGGTTATGATTGACAAGCCTTACCAACACTTTAAAGGTGAACTGTCTGTGTTAGATGGGGTTCTGTTAAAAGGTACAAGGATAGTCATACCTACCTCCATGAGATCAGAAATGGTTAAATTAGTGCATGAGGGGCATTTGGGTATTGAAAAGTGCAAAAGACGTGCACGTGATGTTTTGTATTGGCCCAACATGCACAAGGACATTGAGGCATATGTGCAGCGCTGTGACATTTGCCAGCGCCACAGGTATCAACAGCCAAAGGAGCCTATGAGGCCCCATGAGAAGCCTCAAGGTCCATGGAAAAAAGTGGTTAAAGAAACAACTCCCAGATCATATGAAGTCATCACAGAGCATGGGAAAACAATGAGGCGAAACCGACGTCACTTACTGAAAGTGCCTCAGACAAAAATGAGAGTCACAGACAGTGAAACAAGCGACATGCCAATTTACAGCCAAACCGAACAACCAGAAATGGCTGAGAACCAGAACATAGAGACAGACACTAACGAACAGACTGAGGTGACACAAAGGAGATGCTCACAAAGGCAAATTGTGAAACCGAAAAGATTGATTGAGGAAATGTAAGGAGTACTGAGATGAATGAAAAAAAAAAAAAAATGTGTTGATATTGAATTGTAAACAGAGAAAAAAAATTGAACTTGTGATTCAGTGTACAAGGTTGAAAGAAATGTAAATAGAAATGGAGTTTATTTTGTATATAGAAATTTGAGAAAAAGTTTATAGTTGGACATGACCTTTACTAGAAAAAAAGGGAGATGTATTGATATGTGAAGTTCATATGGAGTCACCACTAGAGGGCAGTATGACCCCGGCCATGACCTGACTATAAAAGGAGATGTACATGTGCCACTGTGTGGTTAGTTGTGAGTTGCAGTTGAAGTGACAAGTAAAAAGTCCTAACTGACACCCGGTGTGTGCGCCTCGTCATTACATGTTCCAGGAGAACATTACACTTATCGAGGAGCAATAAACAGCGGGTACATGACGGAGAAGCAGCCATGGCGTTCCAGGCGCTGAGATGGGTAGCCCGCAGCTAGCCGAAAAACAGCTACTCGTGCGTCCGAACGGACTTTTAGGCGAGGCCAATACCGAGGTAACAGTAAATAAAAACTAATAACAACAAACAGGGATAAAAAATTAAATCAATAAAAACAATCAATAAAAACAAAGAAAAACTGAGAAAAAAGGTACTCTGACGCGATGAGTGTCAGACGCAGCTGTCAACGTCAGACGCAGCTGTCAACATTGAACATTAGGAAAGGAGACAGACGACTCTACCAGAACAGTAGTGGCCGTTATCAAGCCTCGCCAAGCAGGAAGTAAAACCTTCGTTTTTTATAAATCTGGTGAACTTATACGGCCCCAATATTGATGATCATAACTTCTTTGTTAATTTATTCCTCACTTTATCATCACTTGCAGGGCAACATATAATAGCAGGGGACTTTAATTGTACATTGAATCCCAGTATAGATAGATCAA
Source organism: Pholidichthys leucotaenia (assembly GCA_020510985.1). Lineage (NCBI taxonomy): Eukaryota > Metazoa > Chordata > Actinopteri > Cichliformes > Pholidichthyidae > Pholidichthys > Pholidichthys leucotaenia. The sequence goes on from CM035848.1 coordinate 293,521,569, forward strand.
CAGGACTGGGCTGTACGCACAATGGATGTAGGATGACCATTAATCATTTTATGAAAAAACTGAGATTGCTAAATATATAGAGAGAACTGAAACCACAAGTCAAATCCTATTCTTGTTATTCTAATACCTATAAGACATTCTCACGTATTGACTACTTTTTGATCTCTACAGAATTAAGGTCCAAGATTCAAAACTGTTTCTATGATAACATTGTGATCTCTGATCATGCACCCTGCTGTCTAGTATATGTAGATAAGAAATTGACAAAGGACCCAGTTAGGTGGCATTTTCAACATAAATGGCTTCAGGATGAGGAATTTGTTAAGTACATAGAAAAACAGATAGATGAGTTCTTTGATATCAATAAAACACAAACAACGGCACAAACAACAGCAGTGAAACAAATCAGGATTTGGCCAGAGAGTGCAACCTCTGCACTGAAAGACTGTTTTCTGCACACAGACTGGGAGGTCTTCAAAATAGCAGCCTCCCAGGAAGACAAGACAGATGTGGAGGAGTATTCTGATACAGTCACAAGCTACATTGCGAAGTGCACAGAGGATGTCACTACAGTGAAGACCATCACTATGCGGGGTAATCATAAGCCCTGGATGACTGCAGAGGTGCGCTTGCTGCTTACAGCCAGAGATGCAGCCTTCAGAGCGAAGGACAGGATCGCCCTCCACTCAGCCAGGTCTGCGCTCTCAAAGGGAATTAAGGCGGCAAAGCACGCCTATGGGGAGAAAATCCAGGGACACCTCTGTGACACTAGGAACACCAAGCAGATGTGGCAGGGAGTTCGGACACTGACGGGCTATAAGTCTAGGCAGGGGGTCGATGATGACGACGCTTCGCTTCCAGACAGGCTTATTGACTTCTTTGCACGTTTTGAAGCATCAAACTTGACAATCAGAGGGAGGGCTGGCCCACCCCCACCATCGGTCGGACCAGCTTTTACCATCAACACAGCGGACACACGGAGGACCCTAACCAGAGTCAACCCACGCAAAGCTGCAGGTCTGGACAACATTCCCGGACATGTGCTCCGAGACTGTGCGAGCAAGTTGGCGGATGTCCTGACTGACATTTATAACATCTCCCTGAGTCAGGCCATCGTTCCCAGATGCTTCAAGACCTCTATCATTGTACCGGTGGCAAAGAAACCAGTTGTGTCCTGTTTGAATGACTATCGTCCTGTTGCACTGACACCAATTGTGATGAAGTGTTTTGAACGGCTTGTCAAACCACACATTACAGCCTGCCTCCCTGCATCACACGACCCGCTCCAGTTTGCATATCGTTCAAACCGCTCCACGGAGGATGCTATAGTCACCACCCTACACTCTGTCATCACCCACCTGGACCAGAAAGACACCTACGCCAGACTCCTGTACATTGATTTCAGTTCAGCATTCAACACCATTATTCCCCAGAGACTGATGGAGAAATTACTCTTTCTCGGTCTGAACACCGCCACATGTCTCTGGATTCTGGATTTCCTGACTGAGAGACCTCGGTCTGTCCGGGTTGGAAACAACATCTCCAATTCTGTCACGCTGAGCACCGGATCCCCTCAAGGCTGTGTACTCAGTCCACTGTTGTTTACACTTCTAACACATGACTGTGTATCCAGACACGACGGGAACCAGATTATTAAGTTTGCAGATGACACCACGGTGGTGGGACTTATTCAGAGGGATGAGGAATCAATGTACAGGGAAGAAGTGAGAGACCTGGAGGGCTGGTGCAGGAAGAACAATCTGGTGCTCAACGTGGACAAAACGAAGGAGATGATTATCGACGGTCACAGCCTGAGCACGTCCCCCTCGGCATCAGCGGCCGTTTAGTGGAGAGAGTAGAGAACATCAAGTTCCTCGGAGTGCAGATCTCGCAGGACCTGACTTGGAGCAAGAATTCCTTGGAGATCAGGAAGCGGGCTCAGCAGAGACTGCACTTCTTGAGGAAACTCAAACAGACCTCTCTCCCCATCTGCATCCTCAGGACCTTCTACAGAGGTGTGGTGGAGAGTGTTCTGACGTACTGCATTGCTACATGGTACTCCAGCTGCAGTATGTCAGACAAAAAAGCCCTGCAGAGGATAGTCAAGGGGGCTGAGAGGGTAATTGGAGTCTCCCTCCCCTCTGTCCAAGAACTTTTTCAGAACCGTTGTAGGAGCAGGGCACTGAACATTGTCAAGGACCGTTCTCACCCTCTGCATAAACACTTTGAACTTCTTCCATCTGGTAAACGATTCCGGAGCATCAGAGGCAGAACCACCAGACTGATCAACAGCTTCCTTCCACAAGCTGTCAGGATGCTGAACAGTTGACCCGGAATCTCTCATACACACTACTGCACCTACGGACATTTTGTATATTATTTATATATTATAGTTAGTTAGTTTTTTTTCCCAAGTATGTCTCAGGGATGTGTGAATGGATGGGGGGGTGGGGGTGGGGGATGGAGCTATGTGGGAGTGTGTCTTAATTCATGCTGCTTCTATTTATATGGATGCCGAGAGAAACGCAATTTCATCTTGCCTGCACTACAGTTGTATGTACAGCAATATGACAATAAAGTTTGATTTGATTTGATGTATAAAGTGGGAGGCTTTCAAAGCTTTTATTAGGGGGCATATTATTAGTTATACAGGTTCAAAATCTAAGAAGACCAGAGAGGAGAGAGTCCAATTGGAACATAAAATAAAAATTCTTCAAGAAAAGGTGTATGCAGGAAGTAACCCACAGTCAGAGAACGACTTACTGATTCTGAGAGCTGAATATGACAAAAAAATCAGCGAATAGAGCTGCCTCGAGTCTTCTAAGATTGAAGCAAACTTTTTATGAACAAGGTGAAAAATCAGGAAAATTATTGACATGGCAGATTAAACAGTTAGAATCTAAAACACCAATTACCAGTATTATAAGTAACGGACAGGTAGTTGTAGATCCTTTAGAAATTAATAGTGCCTTTAGAGATTATTATGAATAACTATATGATACAAAAAATGAAACTGACTTAACAAAACTAAATGGGTTTTTGGATGGATTCTATGCCATTCAATTCAATTCAATTCAACTTTATTTATATAGCGCCATTTCACAACAACAGTCATCTCATAGCACTATCAACTGTAGGGGGAACCCCCACAGTTGCAGAAAGACCCCAGCAATCAGGCGATCCCCTGTGAGCAAGCACTTGGCGACGGTGGAGAGGAAAAACTCCCTTTTAACAGGAAGAAACCTCCAGCAGAACCAGGCTCAAGGAGGGGCAGTCATCTGCTGCGACTGGCTGGGGGGTGAGGGGATAGAGAAGAAGAAAAGAACAGACATGTAGAGAGCAAACAGCATGATGGGGACTCAATCTATGGGAGAGAACAAACAAATGTTAATGACCAGCAAAAAAAATATTTCATTGAGAGTGAGAAAAGGAGTGAGGCCCAGTGCATTACTGGAGGTCCCCCGGCTGACTAAACCTATTAGCAGCATAACTAAGGGACGGTTCAGAAACACATGATCCCTCCCTAATTGTAGGCTATATCAAAAAGGTAGGTTTTAGCCCTATTCTTAAAAACAGAGATCGAGTCTGACTCCCGAATCCAGATTGGCAGCTGATTCCACAGGAGAGGAGCTTGATAAGTGAAGGCTCTGCCTCCCATTGTACTTTTGGAGATTCTAGGTATTACAAGTAATCCTGCATTTTGGGAGCGTAATGCTCTGTTAGGATAATACGGTAGTATCAGATCTTTTAAATAAAAAGGAGCCTGATTGTTTAGAGCTTTGTAAGTAAGAAGAAGGATTTTAAACTTAATTCTAAACTCTATGGAAAGCCAATGAAGGGAGGCCAGAACCGGAGAGATATGATCTCTCTTTCTAGTACCTGTTAAAACTCTTGCTGCAGCATTTTGGATCAGATGAAGACTTTTTAAAGATGTTTTAGGACAGCCTGATAATAAAGAATTACAATAATCTAATCTCGAGCTAACAAAAGCGTGGATCAGTTTCTCAGCATCACTCTGAGACAAGATGCTCCTAATCTTGGCAATATTACGCAAATGATAGAAGGCAGTCTTAGAAACAAATTTAATATGTGAATTGAAGGACAAATCCTGATCAAAAATACCTCCAAGGTTCCTCACAGAGCTATTAAGAGAAAGAGTAACCGCATCCAAACTGAAAGTTTGATTTGGAAAGGAATTTCTAAGGTTTTTTGGACCAACAAGAATGACTTCAGTCTTATCTGAATTTAATAGCAGGAAATTACAAGTCATCCAAACTTTGATTTCCTTAAGCCAGGCTTCTAACTTGGCTAATTGATTACTATCATCTGGCTTCATTGACAGGTATAATTGTGTCATCTGCATAACAATGAAAATGTATACAGTGCTTTCTAATAATGTTGCCTAACGGAAGCATATATAAACTAAAAAGAGTAGGACCTAGCACAGATCCCTGTGGAACTCCATGACTAAGCTTTGAGCTGAAAGAAAACTCATCATTTACATGAACAAACTGGAACCTATCAGATAAATAAGATCTAAACCATTGCAACGAAGTTCCATTAAGTCCAACATAGTGTTCTAATCTATCAAGTAGAATATTATGATCAATAGTATCAAAAGCTGCACTAAGATCTAAAAGGACAAGTACAGAAACTAGTCCATTATCAGATGCAATGAGGAGGTCGTTAGTGACCTTCGCTAAGGCTGTTTCAGTACTATGATGGATTCTAAACCCAGATTGAAACTCTTCAAGTAAACCATTTCCCTGCAGGTGGTCAAATAATTGCGTAGCAACAACTCTTTCTAAGATTTTTGAAATGAAAGGGAGATTAGAGATTGGTCTATAGTTAGCTAAAGCTCCTGGATCTAGCGTTGGCTTTTTGAGTAAGGGTTTATTTACAGCCGTTTTAAAAGCCTGCGGTACATGGCCTAAAGTTAATAAAGAATTGATTATATGAAGAATAAGGCTACCAATAAGTGGGAAGACTTCTTTCAATAATCTGGTAGGAATAGGGTCTAAAAAACAAGTTGAAGGTTTGGATGAGGAAACTATTTTGTCTAACTCACAAAGGTCGATTGGAGTAAACTCATCAAGACAGACATCAATAGAAGGAGATGTAGTAGTTACAGTTTTTAAGTTAACTGTGGGAAGAATCTGATTGATTTTATCTCTGATGGATGAAATTTTATTATTGAAAAAGTTCATAAAGTCCTGACTAGTAAGCTCTAAGGGAATGCTAGGATTGACAGAGTCCTGACTCTTTGTCAACCTGGCTACAGTACTGAAAAGAAACCTGGGATTATTCTTGTTCTCTTCTATTAATGCAGAGTAATAACTCGTTCTAGCTTTTCTAAGAGATTTTTTATAAATTAAAAGATGATTTCTCCAAGCTAAATAGATTTCATCTAAATTAGTGGAGCGCCATTTTCTTTCTAATTGATGAGTCTTCTGTTTTAAGCTACGAGTTTCTGTGTTGAACCAAGGAGTTAGAAATCTCTGATTAGACTTTTTCTTTTTTAAGGGGGCCACCAAGTCTAGAGTCTGATGCAGAGAAGCTGAAACACTATCCACCATGTTATCAATTACAGAAGGAGCAAGCTGTCTATAGCTTATTTCCGTTGTGTTGACACATGCATAGAGGAAACAATCTGCATAAATTTGGTAACAGCATCATCTGAGAGGCATCTACTGGAATAATATTTTTCTTTAGGAGCCAAATAGTCAGAAATAGTAAAATCAAAGGTTAACAGACAATGGTCTGACAGTACAGGGTTATGAGGAGACACTACAAGATTTTCTATTTCTATGCCATATGTCAGAACAAGGTCCAATGTATGGTGGAGGTAATGAGTAGAATTTCCTACTTTCTGAGAAAACCCAATCGAGTCTAATATTGAATTAAATGCCATATTAAGGCAGTCACTATCTACATCCACATGTATATTAAAGTCCCCTACTATAATTATTCTATCAGATTTCAGCACTAAATCAGCTAAGAAATCAGCAAATTCGGATAAAAATTCTAAGTAGGTTGATGGGGGACGATAAACTATGGCAAATAAAATTGGGTTTTGACATAATGCACGGCTCAGGAGACACACACGCAGGCTCAGGGTAGATTCAATAGCTTTATTAACAACAAGTGTGTATGAGTGCGTGTATGTGAGATGGTAATGTATTGGTGGTGGCGTCTGCGTCAGGCACGGGAACAGGAAACCGTACAGCCGGACAACCCTATGGGAGAAGCAGAGGGAGAAGGGTAACGGGCACCACACCAACACAGGAGATGAGATAATAGCTACTGGCTTACTTGGTTCGGGCAGGTGACTGGCGTAGCAAGGGCGTAGCCTGGTAGACAGCAACCTGGAGCGCCTGAAGCAGCAGCGAGGAGGAGATGGCTGGGGGACGTAGTCCGCCGCCGGGGAATCCACCTGTGCACAGGGGAGGAGAACTGGAAGAAGAAGGTAAGGGATGCTTACTTGCGATCTTGCTTGATGAAGGGGGTTCCTTGCAGCAAGAGTAGCCGATGAGAACAGACGGCTTCAGGCCGAAGCCCAGGGCGAGGCGGCTTAAATCCCTCGCCGCTGACGAGGCGCAGGTGTGCGTGCAGCTGGCGCCACTGATGAGCGGCGAGATGTGACAGTACTCCCCCCTCTAGCAGCGCCTCCTGGCGATGGTTTCTCCGAGTGCGCTCGGTGGAACTCAGTGATGAGAGATGGATCCAACACAAATGACGAGGGCACCCATTGCCTATGTTCAGGTCCATAGCCCTCCCAATCCACTAAGTACTGTAACCCGCGACCCCGGCGCCGGGAGTCCAGGATGGAAGAGACTGGCCAGGCCGGATGACCATCAATCATCCGTGGCGCGGGCTGCGCAGCAGGGGGAGGGCAAAGGGGGTCGGAGACTGCCAGCTTCACATTGGAAACGTGGAAGGTGGGATGGATGCGGAGGGAGGGGGAAATAGCCACACGCACAGCCACCGGGTTGATAATCCTGGTGATGGGGTATGGGCCCATAAAACGCTGTGCCAACTTCCTCCTCTCACCCTTTAAAACGACTTTCTGGGTAGACACGTAGACACGTTGGCCTACCTGGTAGGCTGGGGCAGGTCTTCTGTGCCGGTCCGCCGTAGACTTGTTGCGCTCCGCTGTGCGTAAAAGCGCATTGTGCGCCGACGCCCAGATGGAGCGGCACCGCCTGAGGTGCGCCCGAACTGAGGGGACAGTTACCTCACTCTCCTGCGTAGGGAACAGAGGGGGGTCGTAGCCTAGGGATGCCTTAAATGGGGACATCCCAGTGGCAGAGAGCGGGCGGTATTGTGGGCGTACTCCACCCAGGCGAGATGAGTGCTCCAGGACGCAGGTTTGGATGTTGTGACGCAGCGGAGCGCAGCCTCCAGCTCCTGATTGGTCCGCTCACACTGCCCGTTGGATTGGGGGTGATGGCCAGAGGAGAGGCTTACCTTGGCTCCCAGGGCGTTGCAGAAGGACCTCCAAACCTCTGAGGAAAACTGAGGGCCCCGGTCCGAGACCACGTCCACCGGAATCCCGTGCAGCCTGACCACGTGCTGGATAAGGAGGTCCACCGTCTCCAAGGCAGATGGAAGCCCTCGTAATGGGATGAAGTGGGCAGCCTTGGAGAAACGATCTACGATGGTCAGGACTGTGTCGAAGGTGTTAGAGACCGGGAGACCGGTGACGAAGTCCAGGGCGATATGCGACCAGGGCCTGCCAGGGACGGGCAGGGGCTGGAGCAGGCCCGCTGGAGGGGCATTACCTGATTTACTGGTGGCGCAGACGGGACAGGCCCGGGCGTAGCGGGCAGCGTCCTTCCGCAGGCCCGGCCACCAGAAGGATCATTGAAGTAAGTCAATCATCCGGGAGGAACCAGGGTGGCAGGTGAGCTTAGACGTGTGCAGCCAGTGGATGACCTACCCCCGGACCGTGGACGGCACAAATAGCCTCCCCTCCGGTCCGCCGCCAGGGTCTGGTTCCGATTCCTGCGCCTTCCGGATCTTACTTTCGATGTCCCAAGTGACGGCTCCCACGATGCACGACCTGGGCAAGATGGTGTGGGCTGCGTCCTCAGACGCCTCAGGGGCAAATTGCCTAGAGAGGGTGTCAGGCAGGCCGTTCTTGGAGCCAGGCCTAAAGGTGATGTTGAAGCAGAACCTGGCGAAGAACAAGGACCAACGCGCCTGGCGGGCGTTCAGACACTTGACAGATCTTAAATACTCCAAGTTCTTGTGGTCGGTTAGAACCACGAACGGCAGGGCTGCCCCCTCTAGCCAGTGACGCCACTCCTGCAGCGCGAGCTTGATGGCGAGGAGCTCTCTGTCCCCCACATCGTAATTTCGTTCTGCCGGGGACAAGCGCCGAGAGAAGAAGGCGCAGGGCCGTTTGATCCCGTCGTCAGGTGACCGCTGAGATAACACCGCCCCCACCCCCGTGTCCGAAGCGTCCACCTCCATGATGCATTGCAGCGAGGGATCGACTTGGCTGAGGACCCGGGAGGAGGAGAACTCCACCTTCAGCGCCTGGAAAGCAGCTGCGGCCTCTTCAGTCCACCGGAACGGGACCTTAGGGGACGTGAGGCGGGTCAGAGGGCCGACGATGGTACCAAAGTTCGGGACAACGGGGCGGTAGAAGTTGGCAAACCCAATAAACTGTTGTACCTGTTTCCTTGACGTAGGAGTGGGCCATTCCACCACCGCTTTCACCTTCGCTGGGTCCGGAAGCACCTGGTCGTGGGAGATGACGAACCCGAGAAGGACGTAGTCTTAGCGTAAAACTCACACTTCTCAGCCTTGACATGTAACCGGTTCTCCAGCAGCCTCTGGAGGACCCGCCTCACATGGACCCGGTGCTTGTCCCTGGATCTGGAGAAGATGAGGATGTCATCCAGGTAGACGAACACAAACAGGCTGATGAAGTCCCGGAGGACGTCATTTATAAGGCGCTGAAAGACGGCTGGAGCGTTGGTCAACCCGAACGGCATAACCAGGTACTCGAAATGGCCGTTCGGGGTACGGAAGGCTGTCTTCCACTCGTCTCCCTCCCGGATCCGGATGAGGTGGTATGCGCTGCGAAGATCCAGCTTGGTGAACCAAGTCGCCCCCTGGAGGGAGTGGAAGGCGGTGTCCATTAGGGGCAAGGTGTAGCGGTCCTTCTCCGTGATGTCATTCAGGGCGCGATAGTCAATACAAGGACGGAGGGAGCCGTCCTTCTTGCCCACGAAGAAGAACCCAGCGCCTAATGGTGATGACGAGGGACGGATGATTCCAGCACTCAGCGATTCCTTGAGATAAGAATTCATAGCCTCCTTCTCCGGCGCAGACAGGCTGTAGAGTCGCCCCGAGGGTAAGGGTGCCCCCTGGCGGATGTTTATAGCACAGTCGTAGGGCCTGTGCGGGGGAAGAGACATCGCCTTGGATTTGCTGAATACCATACCCAGGTCGTGAAACTCCGATGGCACCAGGGTGAGATCCGGAGGCGCGGCGTCCTTGGGAGTTGAAGGCGAGGACGGGGCGCAGGCAGCGGATTGGAGGCAGGTGCTCATGCAGAAGGAGCTCCAGGCAGACACTCTGCCAGACCTCCAGTCCAGGACAGGGCTGTGGAGGGGGAGCCAGGGGTATCCGAGGATGACGGGAGATACTGAGTTAGGTAGGACGTAGAAGGTGATCTCCTCCCGATGATTTCCAGAAATAATAACAGGGACGGGAATGGTCTGGTGTGTTACTTTTCCCAGGGAAACACGGGAGAGATTTACTAGGGCAAGAGGAGTCTTGAGGGTATGGCAACGGATGCCCAATCGGGTTGCCAGGCTCTGTGAAATAAAGCTGCCCTCCGCGCCTGAATCCACCAGTGCATGGGTGAGGTGCCCTGTGGAGTTATGACAGAAACGAATGGGCAGCGTCAATTGAGTGAGGGGAGTTAACCGATTAGCGTCCGCGAGGCCCCTTACAGTAACTCGCGGACCTCCCCGTTTGGCTTCTGTGGACAAAGCTCCACTGTGTGTTGGCTGTCTCCGCAATACATACAGAGAACTAACTCACGGCGGCATTGTCTCTCCGCTGGGGGGAGCTTTGTCCAGCCTGTCACCATCGGCTCCGACTCCTCGGAGTACAATGGTGACGGCAACGCCAGGGGGCGAGCTTGGGACAGGCGCGACGAGGCACCTCGAGGGCGAGAAGACAACTTCTGCTCCGAGGCCCACAGCGCAGCCTGTTATCCAAGCTGATGGCTAGGGAAATTAGCTCCGCTAACGTCTCCGGGATATCCCGTCCAGCCAGTTCATCCCTCAGACCAGCGCTGAGACTGCGAAGGAAGATGCCGCAGAGCGATCGTTCGCCCCAGCCAACCTCCTCCGCAGCGACCCGGAAGTCGATCGCGTAGTCAGCTGCCGACCGGCTTCCCTGCTGAAGGCAGAGAAGACGATCGACCTGAATGCTCTCTGTACGTGAATGATCAAACACTTCCAGAAACAGTCTCACGAATTGGCCATAGGTGAGGGTGGCGTAACTGGGCTTCACCATTACGGCGTAGGCCCAGGTAAGCGCTCTTCCCTCCAGGAGATTCCCTATGTAGCCAATTCGGCTGTGGTCTGATGGAAAATCTCCGGGCACACGGTGAAACACAGACTCACACTGCATGATAAACCCCCGCGCTCCACCGAGCTTACCGCTAAAGCGGGCGGGGGTCGGAATGGGTGTGAGCCGTGCCGGTGCCGCCGGAGCTGGCTGAACGGCCGCTGGAGCAGCAGGAGCCGCGCCACCCTGACGAGCCGGGGGGAACGGCTGTTGGGGGTCCAAGCGGTCCAATCGGTTAGTTATAGTACACAATTGGGTTAAAATCATCTGTTGTTGATGGGCTATTAGATCCACCCGAACCTCGAGGGTGGAAAGACGGCGTGCGAGCCCGCTGTCTGCCGAGCCGTTCTGCTGAAGCCGTACTGACATAATGCACGGCTCAGGAGACACACACGCAGGCTCAGGGTAGATTCAATAGCTTTATTAACAACAAGTGTGTATGATCCTTTGTGCTGGATAAGCAACTTATCGCGGAGTTCCACCGGGTGCACCCAGGTAAGCCAGCGCCGAGAGGCGCTGCTCGGGGGGTGGGGAGTACTGTCACAACTCGCTCTCGCCTGTCATCTGTTTCGGCGGCGCGCACACCTGCGCTTCATCAGCTTCAAACTATTTAACCTGCTCTGCCTGGAGCCTCGGCCTGGAGCCGTCTGCTTGTCTACGCTCCCAACTCCAGCGCACGACCGTTCCTTCCCGGCCTGCGCCTTCGTTCCTCATGTACGTAAGCTGTTATTTCCTTACCTGCTCTCCAGTATTCTCCCCTGTGCATAGGTGGATCCTCCAGGCAGCGGATTTCCCTCTCCTTCGCCTCATCCTCGCTTATCCCTTCTTCGCTTCACCGAGCGCACATCCGGGTGCTGTCCTTCAGGCAGGAGACCTGCGACTAGCCAACGCCAGCCACCTCGACACCTGCAAGTAAGCAGCACACTGTGTGTTAACCCTGCGAGGTGGAAACCCATCACTCACCCTTGTCTTTGCTCTGCCCTTAGGGTTGTCTGGCTGCACGGCGCACTGTTCCGCCCTCGGCGCTCCCTGTCCTCCTGCAATCCATCCACATCTCACACTCATGCATCCAAACACCAGTTGTTCAATAAAGCTTTTGAATCACACTCGAGCCTGTGTGCGTGTTTCCTGGGCCCAACATTATGCCAAAGCTAGAATCAGTCGCCAATGCAAACTATGAAGCCTCAATGACAGATATTAATGAGTTACTTAAGAGATGGATGTCACTACCAATGTCGATGATCGGGAGAATTAATATACTTAAAAGTAATAACTTACCAAAAATACTTTACTTATTCCAAAACATCCCTTTACCACCACCTTCAGATCTATTCTCAAGAATTAAAAAAAAGTTAGTGTAATTTATATGGAACAATAGGAAGGCTAGACTACGTTTGTCCTTACTATACTTACCATTTGATCGTGGAGGTCTGAAATGTCCAAACTTTATGTTGTATTACTGGTCAGCACAACTGAGGTCTATGACATATTATTTTTCATCAAATAATCCTCCTCACTGGACTGAAATGGAATCATACAGTTTACCTTTACCTCTTCCCTTATTCATATACTCAGACTCGGCTAAAAAATTACAGAAACAAGTTAAAAATCCAATTGTAAAGCACATGATCAAAATATGGTGTGAAACCAAAAAATATTTAAAAGAACAACACACACTGTCACAATTTAGCCCAATATGGGGTAATCAATATTTTACACCAGGGAGAGCGGATACTGTATTTAAAGTATGGAATTTAAAGGGGATTCAAAAGATTCAAGACTTATATTTGTCACACTCAGATAACACAATGTCTTTTGAAGAACTGAGGATTAAATTCAATCTTAATAGAACACACTTTTTTAAATATCTTCAGCTTAGAGAGATAGATAGATAGATAGATAGATAGATAGATACTGTTACGTGTGGCTCTAGGGAGCCACACAATGAGAGCCGAGGGCGAGCCAGTGAGTTGAAATGTTTTATTATAAATGAAGGATAAGGGATAAGGGACACGGGATAAGGAACACGGTCTTGCTGACCGAAAGCACAGCTACTCATACACAGGGTTACACTCACGAGTAGTACGGCACAGGAGTAACGGGCTGGCACCAGACATAAGGATACCTAGGCATGAATACTCACAGTGGGGAACTCTCACAAGAATACTGCGAGCTGAGTAGAAGGCTGACGCTGGACGTAGGGGTTTCAGCCTGTAGTGCTTTAAGTCGCAGCCCCGAGTGATCGAGGCTGCTCCTCTTTATCCTCATTAGCAGCGCCCCAGCTGATGAGGATTAATTGGCCCCAGCCGTCCCGTAACACTGACAGCTGGGAGTCTGCTGAGACGCTGCCCAATGAGAGGCAGGGATGAGGGGAGACATGGGCTGAGCGCCGAGACGGCGTCTCATCCCATGGTGACAGATACTTTATTTTGAACAAAAAAGTTGAACAAAAACAAACAAATGGCAAGTGCAATAAAGTAACAGTATACAGTGTTCGAACGGGAGAAGGAAGAAGTGAACACTTATTAATTCCAACTCCTCTTTTCCATAAATACAACCCATGTGAAATATATACAAATTACCACATTTAAGACCCCAAGTAAACAATTAACTATATTTTGTACATATCAACATTAACACCCATCCATCCCAACATACATACAGTCCATACATCAGAACCAGCCCCAAACAACACAGATATACACAGTGCTGTCCCACCCACTATTCCATAGTGTCCCAGAGTGAGCACAGTGAATCGTACATATAAATACTACCCTTCTAACATATATTCTTTCAGCGAATAATCCTTATACCTCTTTTTGAATTGATTTCTGTTTGTACATAGTTTCAGTTCCGGCTCCAGACTGTTCCACAAATCCACCCCACAGACAGATATGCACAGACTTTTCTTAGTTGTTCGTATCTTGGGTTTTGTAAAGTTTAAGTCTCATCTCAAATTATAATCATTGTCTCTTTTTTAAGTATTTTTTGTATATTAGTTGGGAGTTGATTATTAATTGCCCTGTACATGACTTGTGCTGTCTTAAATTTAACTAAATCGATGAACTTTATGACATGTGACTTTAAAAACAACGAATTGGTATGGTCTCTATATCCTACATTATTTATTATCCTTATAGCTCTTTTTTGTAATGTGCATATTGACTGTAGGTTGGTCTTGTAGGTGTTTCCCCAGACTTCTACACAGTATTTAAGATAAGGTAGAAACAGTGAACTGTACAGTAAGAACAATGATTTATAGTCCAAGATGTGTCTTGTCTTCCCCAGTATCCCTATACATTTTGCCAACTTGGCCCGGATGTGACTGATGTGAGGTTTCCAGCAGGTTTTATTGTCTAGCGTCACCCCCAGAAACTTATTTTCCTGTACTGTTTCAATTCTGGTATCATCTATCATTACCATTATTTCATGATTTATTTTATAATTTCCAAACAACATAATCTTGGTTTTCTTCAGATTTAGAGATAATTTATTTTTGTTGAACCACTGCGTTAACCTTTTCATTTCAGTTGTGACCACCTCTAAAACCTGCTGCAAATTCTCACCAGTGCAAAGGATATTTGTGTCATCTGCAAACAAAATAAATTTCAGAATTTTTGATATTTGGCATATGTCAGTTATATACAAGATAAAGAGTTTGGGTCCCAAAACTGACTCCCGGGGCACACCACAAGTGATGTCCATGAAGGCTGATTTGTGCTCACCAATTTGTACAAATTGTTGTCTGTTACTTAAATAACTTTCCACCCAACTCAGTCCGACCCCTCTTATCCTATACCGTTCCAGTTTCCTTAGTAGAATTCTGTGGTCACTGGTGTCAAAAACTTTCTTTAAATCTATAAATACTCCTACAGCAAACTTTTTTTTTTATCTATACAGCTAGTAATTTCTTCAATAAGTTCGATCAGTGCCAAAGATGTAGATTTATCTGCTCTAAAACCATACTGGCTGTCTGTAAGGAGGTTGTGTTTTTCAATGAAATCATCCAGTCTCTTAGTGAAGATTTTTTCAAGTATTTTGGAGAATTGTGAGAGTAAAGAGACTGGCCTGTAATTTGTGAAATAATGACTGTCTCCTGTTTTGTATAGTGGTATTACTTTTGCTATTTTCATTTTGTTTGGAAATTTACCAGTTTGAAATGACAGGTTCCAGATGTGGGTGAGTGGCTTAACAATTCCTTCAATTACTTTTTTCACTATTGTCATGTCAATTTCATTCCCGTCCGTTGATTTTTTGTTCTTAAATTTACTCACAGTCTCAATAATTTCCTTTTCAGTAACTGCGCCCAAAAAGATTGTGTTTGGATTTCTATCTTCTATTTCATTTACAGAACCACTGTAGTTTGTTTCTGGTGTCACTATTGATTTTGCTAATTCAGGACCAACGTTTACACTTAGAAATTTTATTCGATCAAATCAAAATAATGCTCTCACCCGACCTATTTATTCATCTTTGGAAATGTCAGGAATCTCTGAAAACACTCAGAATGTGATCGTATATTAGTCCGTTACCTCAATAAAGATTCGAGACACAAGAATATTCTTTTAAGAGTTTTTACTTGTATATATTGTATACAAGGAGCACGAACCTCAGGTTGCAGGAGGTCAGTACTGAAGACTGCCTTCAGTGAGCAAGCTTATATACAAGAAGCAGTTGCAACATACAAACGGAAGCAGGACAAAGCGGTTTCAGCTGAATGCATCACGGACAAAGGAGTGTAACAGGTTTGAAACATCATTAACAGCTTGAAAGGACGAAGCAACCTGTTCCTTCTCTTGCCATGCAGGAGGTATGTCAGTACTTTTCCGCCAGAACTGGCTCCCTGCATGCAGCCTCAGTATTCTTCCAGTAGAACTCGCAGTATTCTTCCAGTAGAACTCGCTCCCTGAATGTTGCCTCAGTGTTTTTCCAGTAGAGCTCACTTCTACGCTTGCATAAGGCATAGACATATAAAATGATAACATTGTACATTTTCATAGCCATATAAAATGATAACATTGTATATTTTTCTGACAATTCCCTCCTGTTTATCATTTTATCATTGTTGTATTCGCATGTAAACATCAGTACAATGTATCTTCTCACGATTTTCTACATTGTCGTCATTGAGCATCACTTCCAAATCTAAACAGTGGTTCTGTCATCACAATCACCATCACTTTGTTGTCTCAAGGCAGTATATTGTAAAGGAACTTCCCTTTGGAGCATAACAGATTGTAACATGAAAGTGTGTTGAGCAAGAGCTCTTCTTATCATGGACCTAATGCAGGGAATGACACACATGAATAGTACACAAGATAGAATCAATGCAACTGTTACTGGAGTTAGCCACTTCAACAGAACTTGCCACCATTGACCAGAAAGGAACCAAGAGGACAGGTCCCAATTTTGTGGCACATCCTTCAAGCCATTCAAGTGTTGTTGCAGTCCTCTCAGCCAATCGATTACGCCTCCTTTCTCTCAGTGAGGTCCTCCAAAGCCCAAAATACATCATTCATTCTGTGACTCAAATAGACCACTCCAAATGAGGGGGATGCTGTCTTAGGCTGTCGTTTCCCTCTTGGTTATCAAGTTGGCATCGGGGGAAGTGATCCATATTATTCCTGCAAATACACCTGTCACACCAGCGGCAAGTAGCAGTGCCTTCATTTTTACTTCCACCTGAGAGAGTACCCCTCCGGGCCTCTGTCTTCACCAGGTTTGAGACGGCTGTGTCCTTAAAAGGACACGTCCCCCTTTGTAACTGGACTTACTCAGGGAAGCAGGTTAGTTCACTCGCAGGCACTTTTAGTCTCTTCACGTGTGAGAGGTGGATCCAGGATGGTCGTTCAGCGACCCTTACTGAGTCTCAATGCTGCTGGTGATGATTTTTCACAAAGATAAAGTCACCAGGCTGCAGTGGGTTGATCACTTCCTCCTGTGGAGTGGAGAGAGCTCTAACAGAATCAATATATTCTTATGTTTGTGTGGTTTTAGTGATGACAGACCCAGCAGTCCATAAGGGCAGTGAAAAGCACAGTCCCGTTTTCTTATCTGGGATGGTATTAATTGTTTAGTTTCACTATCTTAAGAGCTTCAGGCCACGTAATGGCCTTACCATGCGTGGTTTTTGCCAGCATTTGTCTGATTGTCTGCATAAATGATCTTTGGTATTCCAAAAGTTGGGAGTATACTATTTTGCAAAAACCTAACAGAAAAACTTTTGCATCTGGCTTAGCAGTAGGATGCACTTCTGTCCATTTTGTAAATGTGTCAATGAGAACAAGGCAGTATTGGAGTTGACCCACTTTTGATAATTCTATAAAATCCATGCACCATTGAGAAAAGGGTGCTTTTGGTAGTGGAAAACTCCTCTGTCTAGTTCTCATTGCACCTTGGGCATTATTTTGACTGCAAACTTTTTCATTTCTTTTAGAATTCCTGGACAGAAGAAGTGTTTTTCAGCTATCTTAATCATATCCCTCCTGTTGGCACATCGTGCCATCCAATGGTGCAGTGAGGGAGGGAGAACAATTTTGCCATTGGCAGTGCAGTAAAGTTTGTTGGCATTTAAGTATGTGTGGGGTGGCCTAGTCATGTTTTTCAGCTCATACTAGCATGCAAATTTCCTTGTGGGCCCTGAAGTAGTGCGTACAGTGGAGCCGTGTGTTGTGAGAGGTTTGGCAACCACTGGCGGCAGTAGTTCAGGGTACCTAATAGTACCCTTTTGTTGTAAAATTGCCACTTTTTACATCTTCGGGCAATTTCACCGACAGTGCAGCTGCTCCTTGCTCATTGAAAATCAAATTGTCCATCTGCACTGTGATGACATCTTTGTCATACAATTTGTCAGCCAAGGCACAACCAAAAAGTTCAAAACATCTGATATATTTCATAGTAACGTGCAGTGGCTGTGGACTTCCTAGTCCTTCAAGGATATGACCTGGCAGTACAGCAGCCATGAGGGCGGTGCCTTTTTTTTTTTACACGATGTTGTGACTGCTGCACTGTCTTCTTTTAAGTCATAGCCAAACAATGTGCCTCACCCTTGATCATTGGGTTCGTCACTGTCTGCCAGAAATGTCTGCTCTGTTCTTGAAACGGTATAATCATCTTTTAATTTATATAGAAAATCTTTTAGAAAGGATAAAACAAGTCATTATCAGTTATTGATAATTTTCATGTATTACCTATTTTTCTGAGTATTGCTAATTATTTGCTAATTAATTCCCTTGATACCCCGTTTTGATACATGGAGACACACATGCAGCAAAGTTACAGGGTATTTGCTTGATTCTTCTGCTGAAAGGAAGTGTGCTACCATTTTTAATTTTAGATAAAATTTGCGGGTAGCCCAGTTCCCTCAAAAATAAGATTTCAATAGTCACAGCTTAACTAGTTTACAAATTTCATTTAAGAAAAACAAAATAACCACCTGTGCATTTTTGATATGCTTCAGCATTGATAAATAAGATCAGTTTGTCCAGTTGAACACAGACGGGTTGAATTTGAATAAATGAATAAAAGTTGCGTCACACTCTTTCAACGGAAAGGTGGACGTTTTGCCTAATTAGAATTTGATTCAAATTTTTTCCTTGAATGCCTCATTTTATTTATTCCTTGGTAAATTGTGGAGTGAATGTAGTTTACCCTGACCCAGTTTGGCCACCGCCGAATCAGGAAAAACGCATTCCTCATTACTGTCATATTCCTGAAATATGACGTTGTCACACCATTATGTGGTGAGTAACATCAAATGCATACCCTCTGTTGGGGAGGAACATAACTGGGGTGTAAGATTGACTTTAAATAACCGAGTATATAGCAAGGCTATAATCTTTGCTGTGAGTGTTTGCTCATTACTAAATAAATGTTAATATTCACAATTAAGGAAATGCACTGAAAGAATGGACACCTAATGCCTCATTGCTGCTTTAAGTACTTGGAAACATTTAAGACGGCTGCCTGCGTTTGTGCCTTCTTCCTGGCACTCTTAGCCAAAAATTTAATTTATTTATTGTTGGTTTTCTGTTTGTTTGGTTTTTAAAGCTACAGCTTCAAATCTTACGTGGATCTTTATTTTTCTTTGGTTACACATGCTCTGCTTTCATTTCTTTTTCCATTTCCATCAGAAATATTTTCTACACTTGCTAAACCCACCGTTCTTCTTCTCTTCCCCTATGTACTTTTTCCATCAGAAACACTCACTCAATTCGTTTCCATCCACTATCCATCTGTGTATAAGACTTCACCTTTCCCTGGACTAGCTGATGAAACATCTCACATCTATGATCTCTTTCAGTATTAAAACTTCCTTCATCCATCTGGTCTCCGTTCTCTTCAGCCTACATCAACATTCTGTTACCACCTGCTTGTCTTATTCATGATTCACTGTCCCGTCGTTCATACTACTGACTACTGTCCACAGCTAATGCTCCATGCAAGATCCTGAACATAAAAGTGATCGGTTTCATTCTGGATAGTCAGCTTTATACCAAACCAACATGGCTCAATTCAAAATTCTGTTTTGTGGCAAAACTCATTTCTTGATTTCTACCCCTGGCATTGGGTGCCTTTCCCTTACTGATCTTTTGAATTTGTTTTGGAATTAAATAATGCCTCTGGGTCTGAACATCTGCCTTTCAAGGAATGTATTAAAATAAGACATCTGCTGGTTGCTCTGAAAATTAAAGTTAACAGAGTCATCTGTATCTTGGTGTGGTGGAGTCTTGTCTTTTTCTCCTGAACAGATAACTCCATATGAGCTAACACCATGCCTACAAAACTATAACCTGGTGAGAAGAGTACAGTAGCACTTTCTAGAAATTCCTTAATTTTCTCACTACCTTCAGGCTCCCCCTTAGCTGTTTGTGACGGCCTGTTTTTAATCACCATCAGGGGGGCCATTATTGTGGGTGTTGATTGCATAGCCAGGTCCCCCTGGTTGGGGGTGGGGGGGGGGCTGTTTTCACATCCTGCAAACATTCCTCTGTCCTGCATTTGTTTGACCCATCTGGCAAATCTCTCCCTTCCTTTCTTTTGATCTATGACTGGGACCTTTGTCTGATAATCCATAGCCTCTGGCAGATCATATGCACAGACACATTAATTATCAATCTCTTTTGAACCTCTGTGCTCTAAATCTCACGTTGTCACACGTCAGTCCTTCCTATAAAGTGCACTGTCATGCTTCAGTCAAAGAAAAAGGTCAGTTACAGCACTTCAAAACCTGCTCTTTCCACCTCTGAGGCAAAAGGGGACAGAGAGAGAGAGAGAGAGCTGCTCCTTCAGCAGCCCCTCCTTTCTCATTTACTGTTCATGCTTCTATTTTTTACAGAGCAAGCCTGTCGCTCGTCTCTCTGATCATTCTGAGATCTTCTTCTACCTCTACTTGGTACCCTGCCACAGAGCAAGCCTGTCGCTCACCTCTCTGATCATTCTGAAATCTTCTTCTACCTCTACTTGGTACCCTGCCTCCAAATCCATGTCTTTGGCCAAACCTGCAATCACGGGCCCAGTGACCAGGCTTGCCACAGTTAAAACAAACATCCCAATTTCCATCATTCACTTGCATTGACCTGCCTGTCTTGGGTCTAACCCCCCCTTGCACCATCCGTGCAGCAAACACTTCTTCACAGATCAGCCACACACACACAAACAGAGAACAGGGGAGTTTTGTTCTCTCTACGCTGCCTCTATCTAAGGCTCACACACAAAGAATAGATAAAATAACTTTCTCATTGTCCATTTTAATGTTATCCGGTTCTGTTGCCATTTAATCCGTCCATCTTTAAATATTATGGTCTAATTATTATGATTTTATTTGCTTCCTCCTTTTCCCAACCTCTTGGGCTTCTTTTAATAATTTGCCGTATGGACCCTCCTTAGGATCGCGGCATTGGTAAGCTGGGGGAGGATTATCTTTTTCATTTAATAATGGTTCGATGCTCGGTTGGTTTTGATATTTATCTTTTTTTGTTGTAAGTTTTTCCGTCGACGTCAGACTGTGCATTCATCCACATCCAGTGTGGGTTTAAGGGAATAATCTTTTTCCCCATTTGTTTAAATATTTTTCAGGATCCTTTATCTGATCTTTTTCTTTTAACCGGTTATTGTAATTTTTTATCGTTCGGCGCGCAGTTTCCTCCTTTTTCTTTTGCTTATTTTTTGTTTTATTTGTTTTTCCTGTAGTTACCCATTTTTTTTGTTTATATAGTCAGGAACGTCGTTGGTCCGCCCACCGCGACACTATTACTGCCCAATAGGTGCGCTCACCTTTCAATGGAACTAGATGCTCACGCAGCTTTTAAAATGTGCTCACCTGTCGATGGAACTAGATGCTCACGCTTTTTCTTTTCTTTTTCTTACAATGCGCTCACCTGTCGATGGAACTAGATGCTCACGCTTTTTTTTCTTTTTTTAGAATGCGCTCACCTGTCGATGGGACTAGATGCTCACGCAACCTGTATTAGGACTCCTGTAATTTCTTACAGGATCATTACCTGGTATGATCAGATAGGAAAAATATATAGGATGCCGCCTTATATTACCATTACTAGCTAAAGCTTGACCTATCAGTCGATACGCAGCACCTTTTACTTTTCTTTGTCACCATGGGATGAGACGCCGTATCATCCGGCGTTCAGACCATATTCCTCCTCACCCAGTCCTCCTCTTGACAGCGTCTCAGCAGGCTCCCAGCTGTCAGTGTTACGGGACAGCTGGAGCCCAATTATCCCTCATCAGCTGAGGTGCTGCTAATGGGTTTAAAAAGGAGCAGCTCCGATCATTCGGGGCTGCGACTTCGCTCACCATAGGCTGGAACCCCTTTGCCTGGCGCTAGCCTCCTGCCCTTAGTGCTGCAGTATATGTGAGTGTTCCTCTGTATGATTATTTGTACTTGTTGGCCCCACGAGGCCGTGTTCCTTTTCCCCTGTTCCCTACCTTAATAAATCATCGCAACTCACTGGCTCGCCCTTGGCTCTTATTGTGTGGCTTGCGAGGGCCACACGTAACAGTAAGTCGCAGCCAGGCGAGTTGCCGGCGGCCGTGAGTTGCCGTTGGACTTGTGCCTTCCCTGCCTGGGTGTCAGCCCTTAAGACATGCCGTCTCCCCAGAGTCACGTTCGGCTCCAGGGCAGAGAGCTGACGGCCATCTTGGAGGAAGTCGACGGGACGCTCTTCTCCGCTACCCTGGACGACGACCCCAATGAAAGACGCTGGCACCTAGAGTTTGCTGAGAATCTCCTGGACAGTCTCCCTCGCCATTCCACCCATCCTGAGGTCTGTGCCAGGAGGAACGCCATCGCTGCGCAGCGAGAGGAGCTCCGTGGGTTGGAGGGAAATCCCGGCAGGAAGCCGAAGAGGAGGAGACGTCACCCTTCGCTTCGGGATCCCGTTCCTGCCTCCACTCCGGCCCGGGAGTTCGTGCCACCCAGAGGGCTTTCTCCGTCCTGCAAGACGTCACTCGGGATTCCCCCGGAGGATCTGCAGCTGACAGCAATTAAGGTCCGGGACCGAGTGGCTGCTGCTCGTTCCGCTGTGCACCCGTCCGCCATTGTGAGGCATGTGGCGGCCGCCGTTAGACTGGTGGAGAGGAGTCCGGGGCTACACGACTTCCCAGAGTTTGATGCCCTCCTCGCCTCTGTCTCTGCCCAGGAGTGGCGATTTCTGGATCTTTCCTTCGCTTCGCCCCCTGTGAGTAGCCGTCACCACACAGCCTCATCTTCTCAGCATAAACCCCGTCCGGATCCAGTTCCGGGTCGCCGCAAGGTCTCATCCTCCCACGCAGCTGTCTTCCCTGCGCCTCTCCAGAGAGGAGATCTCTCAGCCTCTTCTCCCGAGCCACTTCCCTCCGCTGTCACGCCAGCGCTTCGGGTCCGGCTCATCTCGGCTGTCGCCCCCTCCTCCTCGACCCGCTCCCCGACTGCTGTGTGCATCCTGAATCCAGACCTGGCGAACTCCATCCCGGAATCCACGCGAGCGGCTCCCCGACGTCCTCCCAGGGGGTCTTCCGTCACCGCCCGGCGGGGAAAGGGAGGAGCAAAGTCCATGACAGCAGGCACCATCCAGCCTCCAGGTGACAGGCAAGTCTCGTTTTTTTCTCATTCATCTGATGATTTGCTCTGTCAAACTCCTGGAGGTGGAGTTCGGGGTTCGCAGCTCCCCGAACTCCCACCACCTGCTGTAGCTGTAATCATTAATCCTGCATCCTCTGTGTCTCCCTCCGCTGAGCGGTCCCCTATGCCAGGCCAACATCATGGGATGAGGAGGGGGCCTGCGGTTCTGGACAGCCCGGTTCCGGTCCCGCAGCTACACCGTGGACGGAGGCGGATGGCAGATTGCTACGTGGAGCTTGCGCCGATGACCAAGCGTCCCCGGGTCTCCACAGAGCGGTCCGGTCCAGCGGGACAATGTTCTCCTGCCACCACGCCGTGTGGGCTGTCGGCGTGGACACCGGGGCCAGAGGACTCACAAGCTGTGCTGTCCATCATGCCAGCTGCGGAGCCCGACGCAGCTGAGTGGGAGCCTGATGACGACCTCCTGACGCTGGATCCCGGATCTTCACAGTCCTGGACGGCATCAGAACCCGAGATCAGGCAAGTGCTCTATCTCATCTTTCTTTTCCTCACTTTAGAGCACTTTAGTCTGTCTCTTGGGGAGGTGAGCCGGGTGCAGCCGTCTGCTGCGTCCAAGCTTATCTCGCCGGGTTCTGGCGCTGCCGGTGATCCTGATCCCGGTTCTATTCTCTCTCCTGAGCCTTCTCCCAGGGTCGCCAGCGAGGAGCTGCCATCACTCGTGGTACTGGAGGGTCCAGGTTCGACGTCAGAGGTCGGATCTGGTGCGGCGCCAGCCCAGTCGGGGTCCGACGTGGGTTCGCCTGAGACCCAATTGGGGTCCGACGTGGGTTCGCCTGAGACCCAATCGGGGTCCGACGTTGGTTCGCCTGAGACCCAATCGGGGCCTGATGTGGGTTCTGCTCCAGCGGTGTCCGGGTCCGGTGAGGGAGCTGCGAACCTCCTGTCATCTGACCTTCGACCACCTCGTCGTCAGCTCTCCCCCAAGCCTCTTCCACTGGGGTCCATTTGGACTTCTCCCTTTCCCCTACGGGCCTGGTGGTTGAGCGATGCGGGTCGGCCGCCAGAGGGCCTGCCGTGCCCGTTCGGCCCGCTGGTGCGGCCCCCTGACCCGTTAGACTGTTTGTTCGGTGATCTGGTTAGGCCTCCCGAGGAACTGCGTTTTCTGGCCTGGGGTTCGGGTAGGCCACCGGAACTCTTCTCTTCACCCGTGTTAGCGGTATGGATGCTAGGTGCGGGGAGACCCCCCGAACTGAATGTCTGTTGCTGTACTT
The DNA here is from genome assembly GCA_020510985.1 of Pholidichthys leucotaenia. NCBI lineage: Eukaryota > Metazoa > Chordata > Actinopteri > Cichliformes > Pholidichthyidae > Pholidichthys > Pholidichthys leucotaenia. The sequence goes on from CM035848.1 coordinate 293,545,512, forward strand.
GTGTTGGGGTGGGTACAGCTAAATTGTTATTTCTGTCCCGCATTTAGCGTGGTTTTCTTTTTTAGGTTTCCCCTCCTGTTTGAGGGATGGCTGTTATGTTCTACTTTTCGCCCTTGGGGGTTTTTCCCTCTCGGTTTGGGGTCCCCGGGGTTGATTTATTTTGTATTTGTCTGTACAGAGTTTGTGGAGTATTGTGGGGGGGGTTTCTCTCTTCCCTGTGTGTTGGGTTGTAATTCCTGCAATTATCCTCTGCCTGTATGGGTTTCTCCCTTGTTGTATTGTATGGAGCATTGTGTTTGTTTGTTTTTTTCCCTGATTCTCTATATTGGCTTATTGCCTTTTTTTCTCCCCCTTTCTCTGAGTTTCTTTCATGTTATATTGTATGGAGTATTGTGTTTGGGGGTTTTTTTTTCTCTGCCCTGGTACTCTGTATTTGTTCATTGTCGATTGGTCTTTTTTTTTCTCTCTGATTCTCTCCCTCTGGTCCTGCCTCCCTTCCGCCCACCCTAGGTGGGGGGGGGGGGTCTTGGATGTTTCGGGTCGTTCGGAGCCCGACCGTGAGGGGGACGCTCTGTCACCATGGGATGAGACGCCGTATCATCCAGCGCTCAGACCATATTCCTCCTCTACCCGGTCCTCTCCTTGACAGCGTCTCAGCGGGCTCCCAGCTGTCAGTGTTACGGGACGGCTGGAGCCCAATTATCCCTCATCATCTGAGGTGCTGTTAATGGGTTTAAAAAGGAACAGCTCCGATCACTCGAGGCTGCGACTTCGCTCACCATAGGCTGGAACCCCTTTGCCTGGTGCTAGCCTCCTGCCCTTCGTGCTGCAGTATATGTGAGTGTTCCTCTGTATGATTATTTGTACTTGTTGGCCCCACGAGGCCGTGTTCCTTTTCCCCTGTTCCCTACCTTAATAAATCATCGCAACTCACTGGCTCGCCCTCGGCTCTTATTGTGTGGCTCGCGAGGGCCACACGTAACATTCTTTTACTTTTTGAAACCTGACTCTTCGGCCGGAAAACAACACAATCGGGACTTTAACCCGAATAAAACCTTTTTTTTTTCTAGTTGCAACTACTCGCCCGCGCGCTTCACTCTCTTATCGCGTTAGTCACTCGTGGTTGGATTTAGGAGATCTTGTAACATATTTAGGAGAGCATCCTATTTTACATTAGTAACATGTTGGAGTGGCCTATTTTACATTAGTAACATTTTTAGGAGCGCATCCAATTTTACATATTGGAGCGGCCTATTTTACATTAGTAACATATTTAGGAGCGCATCCCATTTTACATTAGTAACATATTGGAGTGGCCTATTTTACATTATTCACTCAAGGCTGGATTTGGGAGGATCTTCTAACGCATATAGTATATACTATATCCTTTTTCTTTAATAATAAAAAGACGTCACTTACTTTATGACCCTACTAGTGAGGATGACCGTCACTAGACAGAGTCAGGAGCCAGTCTCCTCCCCGGCGTTCCCTGAAGGCGGGTTTCCAAAACTGACTGTTGGTCAGACCATGCATGGGTTTTGCAAACCAGGGAAGGCTTGGTTGTCCTGGCTCCAAATCAATAAATGCACGTCTTAAACTGATACATTTTAAATGGTTAATGCGGATGTATGTTACACCAGTGGAATTAAATAGATATAACAAACACATACCAGATACATGCACAAAATGTATGGAAAGTAAAGGAACCCTATTTCACTGTTTATGGGAATGTAGAAAAGTCAGAATGTTTTGGGAAGAGGTGAGGGTAACAATTGAAAAAATAATTTCAAAACAAATCACATTGAACTCTAAACTGTTTTTGTTGGGTCTGTATCCAGAAAAACACAACTTCAATAAAAGTGAAAGTGTGGAGATGTGTGGAAAGGATGAGGCTGAGTTATTTCTCAAGTTCCATTTTATTCTCGACACACTCTCCAACATACAAATCAGAAAAGAGGCAGAACCTCCAACTTCTGCCAGTCTTATACCCCTGATATCAAAGCACAAGATCCCATTGTCTTTAAATCCCAAACACAATGCATCCCCCCTGCAGTTCCTCTCTTCCACCCAAACCTCGGTGGTCAGGAAATCCTTCATGTCCATCTCTTTGCATATCCAAAGGTCAACACTCACATCCTCCTCATCTCCCTAGGAGGTCCAGACCTTTTGTTCCTCTTCAGACGTGAAGCCAAAGTAAGCACACAGGAATATACATGAGAGCATATGAACAGTCATATACATGTGAGCCCGTGAAACTACATATGTGCACCACAAAAGAACATTTATAGACCTCGGTTTGCTTAATGCCAAAAAATGTATTGCACTATTGTGGAAAAAGACTCATAGACCAGATGTGACTCAGTGGTTAAGACAGATGTTAACAAACCTTCTGCTAGAAAGAATAACATATTAAATCACCCTTTATTGTCATTCAACTGTACAACCAATCATGTACAGTAGAACGAGATTGTGTTTTACCTATTTACTGTGTTAATCACACACACCCCAAATGTAGAATCAGAGGGCCGCTGCCATGCAAGGTGCCACCACAAATTTCCCTCCTCCATTCCATTACTGCTGACCACCAAGCTGGACAGCAGGAAGTTCCACTTTTATATGGTCTTTAGCATGACCTGGCCGGGATTTGAACCCCTGCCTCCCAGGTGTGGGGCGTATGCTCTACCAACTGAGCCACCACTCTGGTAATATATATATATATATATATATATATATATATATATATATATATATATATATATATATATATATATATATAATTAATATTAATTTTATATATATATATATATATATATATATATATATATATACTGAAATCAAAGGAAAATGTGTTTGAGAATATATGGAGACCTTTCATTGATTATGTAAAGAAATTAAACATAACTTCTGAAGAAGAAGGTGAATGATATGTGTGGACCTTGCAAATTCCAAGCTGGTGATTTAAAAAAAAACAAAAAAAAAACGAGATCATTTTTTTTTTATTCAAGAAGTTTGATATCTTGTTTCAATATATATTATATATTCTCATGCAATAGATTACCTAGACTAAACAGAGGAGCATTGTTGTTGACCTGTTTTTGTTAATGGCTGTTATTATTTTTATTATACATTTTTTTATTATTATCATTTTTATTTTTTAAACTACTTTTGTGTTTATGTCTGACTGTTTATACCATATTTGTAAAAAAAGTTCAATAAAAAATATTGTGAAAAAAGTGCATATTTAGAGGATTTACTTCCATGAAATAGTTGCATATCACAAAAGCATGTAAATGAATGAGATAAAATAAAATAGAAAGCACAGATAATTGAAAGTCCACTGCTTACAAGAAGCTGTTCTTTACTGCAACAAATCACAGTCACTTTTTCTCTGTGTGTAAGAAAACTTTAAATGCATTTAATGCGGATATTAAATGTGAGCTTCTTGCTCAAAAAATACTCATGTTTAACCACATAGGTAGGAGCTGGTAGGGGCTACTCACCGCTCGGACAACAGGTGATCAGGGTTCGATATGAGAAGTCGCCACCGCCACGACATTTCTTCACCAGGTTGTGATGTGAACTGGGGCAGGACAGGAAATGGACCCACGGAGGAGGCTGTGTGATGGCTGGGTCAGTTACGGTAGGGTCAGTTTATATTTATTTGCTTAGTCATTTGCTTGCCTTTGCTGTTGGCATGACAACCTCCAGTGGTTTGAGGACACTGGTGGCGTTGGGGATGGCAATCCCGCCAATAGCTACCGAAGCTGTGTATTCATCTCCCGTTGAAAGCTGATGAGGAGGGTGTCTAGCAGTAGTTTGTGCTAAAAATATCTGTCCATATTAATAAAACAAGTAACGCATCTGATCAAATTTCAGTAACTGTAACATATTACTGAATTTTTAAACAGTAATTTCGTTACACAGCACGTTACTGCAAAAGTAGTACTCCCAACACTGCTCATCACACATGAAATCCCAGAAATACCATGAATAAAAATTGGAGCAGACATTTTCAAGCTTAGAGGTCAGTCATACCTCTTACTCGTAGACTACTTGTCCAAATACCCTGAAGTACTACATCTGCCTGAAAAGTCAGCTACACAGGATGTGCTCAACAGGCTACAGGAACGTCAATGGCGCTATTACAACTGAGGTGCTAAGACACTACCAGTGCTACTCCCAGGTTCCACCGTATACATGCAGACATGGCGTGGCTGGGAGCCTGCTGTAGTAGTACGCCAAAGAGATGAGCCACGCTCCTACACAGTGCACACCCCTGCAGGGAAGACGTTCAGGAGGAACAGGCGTCACCTGAGGAGGATACAGCCCAGTCTCTACAAAGACACCGATCCAGACAAGTCATCAGAGGAGATACCTTCTCAGATGACGTCATCCGACGGGTATCCACACGGTCCTCCTGCAAAGAGCACTGAAGATTCTCCTGCACTTAGCACTAGAAGTGCAGAGAGGTTAGGTGCCCTGCCAAGTATAAGGATTATGTTATGTACAAGTAATTACATTGTTAAGTTAGTGTTCTTTAAAAAAAAAAAAAAGCAGATAGAGAAGAATACAAGTGTGTTGAAGGAAATATTTAGTGTTTATAAATGCTACATTGAAAATTAGCATGTTAGAGTTTACTGAAAGAGTTACTGAGATACATAAATCAGAAGTGTTTTTGAAAGTGTTACATCAACAGGTGATACTTGCTGAAAATGACTGAAGACGATTTGTAGTGTATAGCCCAATTCTGTAAAAGAGGGATGTGGTATATTCTGTACAAGTACTCGGTGCTCTGCTATGTTTTTTTTCCACAATATCTTTATTGAACCTTTTTTTTTAACAAACATGACACAAACAATCAAACACTAACACTAAAGTACTACAAAAAAAAATGCACTAAAAACACCAACAACCACCAACAAAATCAAGTCTTCAACAATGCTCCTCTGTTTAGTCTAGACAATCCATTACATAAGTATACATATTATGTTCACCAGTTTGGAATTTACAAGGTCCACACACATCATTCACCTTCTTCTTCAAGAGTTATGTTTAAATTTTTTACATAATCAATAAAAGGTCTCCATATATTCTCAAACACAATTTCCTTTGATTTCAGTATATATGTTATTCTTTCTAATGGAAGGTTTGTTAACATCTGTCTTAACCACTGAGTCACATCTGGTCTATGAGTCTTTTTCCATAGTAGTGCAATACATTTTTTGGCATTAAGCAAACTGAGGTCTATGGATGTTCTTTCACTTTTATTAAAGTTATGCTTTTCTGGGTACAGACCCAACAAAAACAGTTTAGGATTCAATATGATTTGTTTTGAGATTATTTTTTCAATTGTTACTCTCACCTCTTCCCAAAACACTCTTATTATTCTACATTCCCATACACAATGAAATAGGGTTCCTTTACTTTCCATGCATTTTGTGCACGTATCTGGTATATTTTTGTTATATCTATTTAACTCCTCCGGTGTAACATACATCCGCATTAACCATTTGAAATGTATCAATTTAAGACGTACATTTATTGATTTGGTTTGAGCTTCTGTACAAGCCAATTCCCATTGTTCCTTTGAAATTTCAGTTTGCAGGTCTTCTTTCCAGTAGTTTAATCTTTTCTGTGAATTTTCACTTGAGGATAGTGTCAATGAGTTATAAAACTCTGAAATAATACCCTTTCTTTTATTCTCTTTCATCAACATTTTTTCCAAGGATGAATAAATAGGTCGAGTGAGAGCTTTATTTTGATTTGATCGAATAAAGTTTCTAAGTTGAAGATATTTAAAAAAAATGTGTTCTATTAAGATTAAATTTGATCCTCAGCTCTTCAAAAGACATTATGTTATCTGCACATGGCAAATATAAATCTTGAATCTTTTGAATCCCTTTTAAATTCCATACTTTAAATACAGCGTCCGCTCTCCCTGGTTTAAAATATTGATTACCCCATATTGGGCTTAATTGTGACAATAACTGTGGTTCTTTTAAATAGTTTTTAGCTTCACACCATATTTTGATCATATGCTTTACAAATGGATTTTTAACTTGTTTTTGTAATTTTTTTGCCGAATCTGAGTATATGAATATGGGAAGAGGTAAAGGTAAATTGTATGATTCCATTTCAGTCCAGTGAGGGAGATCATTTAATGAAAAAATAATATGTCATAGACCTCAGTTGTGCCGACCAATAATACAACATAAAATTTGGACATTTCAGACCTCCACAATCAAATGGTAAATATAATAAAGACAGACGTAATCTAGCCCTCCTGTTGTTCCATATAAATTCCACTAACTTTTTTTTAATTCTTGAGAATAAATCTAAAGGTGGTGGTAAGGGAATGTATTGAAATAAATAAAGTATTTTAGGTAAAATATTACTTTTAAGTATATTGATTCTCCCTATCATCGACATTGGTAGTGACACTCATCTCTGAATTAACTCATTGATATCTGTCATTAAGGCTTCATAGTTGACACTGGCGACTGATTCTAGCTTAGGCACAATTTGGATTCCTAAATATTTAAACTGATTTACAACGTTGAATTGATTTACCTCAGGGTCTGGGTAATTTCTCTGGGTCTCATTTAGCATTAATATTGAAGATTTAGTTTTATTTATTTTATATCCTGATATTTCCCCAAAATTCTTTATTAAATTCAACAAGGTCGGAATTGATTTTTTTAGATTCGACATAAACAAAATTATGTCATCGGCGTACAGGGAGATTTTATGTTCTGTTGGTCCAACTTTAATTCCATATATTTGTGAATGTAAACGTATCGCCATCGCTAAAGGTTCAATTGCCATAGTAAACAGTAAAGGTGAAAGTGGACAGCCTTGTCGACATCCTCTATTGATTTTTATTGATTTTGAAATATTGTTATTTGTTAGGATTTCTGCTGTAGCATTATTGTATATTATCTGAACCCATTTTATGAAATTATTTCCAAGTCCAAACCTTTGTAAGACTTCAAAAAGAAAGGGCCATTCGACTCTATCAAAGGCCTTTTCGGCGTCCAGTGATAGGAGAGCTGTATCCGGTGCTTCTTTATTAAAATAAATAATATTAAATAGTCTTCTTACATTATGGAAGCCTTGTCTTCCCTTTATAAAGCCATTCTGATCTCGATTAATAATATTTGATAAAATTTCTTGTATTCGTCTTGCTAAAATTTTACAGATTATCTTAAGGTCGGCATTTAATAGGCTTATTGGTCTCATATTTTCACATTTATTAGAGGGCTTACCTGGTTTTGGCAACAGTATAATTAAGGCCTTATTCATGTATGATGGTAAATTATTATTTTGAAATGCTTCTAAAACCATTTCCAAAAAAGGTTTTATTAATTTATTCTTAAATTTTTTATAAAGGTCAACTGGAAGATCATCTGGTCCTGCACTTTTTCCTGATTTCATATTATCAATGGCTAGCCCAACTTCTTCTTGACTAATTTTAGACTCCAATATCTCCCTGTTTTCATTTGGAATACACGGTATAGATAGTTCGTTCAAAAAACCATTTAGTTTTGTTAAATCAGATTCATTTTTGGTATCATATAATTTTTCATAGTAATCTCTAAAGGCTTTGTTAATTTCTAAAGGATCTATAACTACCTGTCCGTTACTTATAATACTGGTAATTGGTGTTTTAAATTCTAATTGTTTAATCTGCCATGCCAATAATTTTCCTGATTTTTCACCTTGTTCATAAAAAGATTGTTTCAATCTTAGAAGACTCGAGGCAGCTCTATTCGCTGATTTTTTGTCGTATTCAGCTCTCAAAATCAGTAATTCATTCTCCAACCTTGGATCACTTCCTGCATACACTTTTTCCTGAAGACTTTTTATTTTATGTTCCAATTGGGCTCTCTCCTCTCGAGTCTTCTTAGATTTTGAACCTGTATAACTAATAATATGTCCCCTAATAAAAGCTTTGAAAGCCTCCCACTTTACACATGCTGATGTTTGTGTAGTATTGATGTCAAAGAACTCATCTATCTGTTTTTCTATGTACTTGACAAATTCCTCATCCTGAAGCCATTTATGCTGAAATTGCCATCTACCTGATTCCTTTGTCAATTTTTTATCTACATATATTAGACAGCAGGGTGCATGATCAGAGATCACGATGTTATCATAAAAGCAGTTTTGAATCTTGGATCTTAATTCTGTGGAAATCAAAAAATAATCAATATGTGAGAATGTCTTGTAGGTACTGGAATAACAAGAGTAGGCTTTAACTTGTGGTTTCATTTCTCTCCATATATCTAACAATCTCAATTCTTTCATAAAATGATTAATGGTCATCCTACATCCATTGTGCGTACAGTCCAGTCCTGTTGATCTATCTATACCTGGATTCAATGTACAATTAAAATCCCCTGCTATTATATGTTGCCCTGTAAGTGATGATAAGATAAGAAATAAATTAGCAAAGAACTTTTGATCATCTATATTGGGACCATATAAATTCACCAAATTTATATTTTCTAATAGCAAAGAACCTTGAATGATTACATATCTTCCAAATTTGTCTCCAATTACATTTTTCACTTGAAAAGGGACTGATTTATGTATGAGAGTCATAACTCCCCTGGCTCGGGATGAAAATGATGAGGTGAAAACACTTCCTTGCCATCTACTCCTAATTCTTTTTACATCCTCCTGTATTAGATGAGTTTCTTGTAAAAACAATTTTTGAACCCATGTCTTTTATTTTATTCATAACTTGTTTAAGTTTTTTTAAATTTTGTAGACCTCTGCAATTCCATGAAGTTAAATTAAGATTAACGCTTTGGTTTATGATCAATAGAGAGTTTGGGATTACCTTGCAGTGTAAACATGCTCAAACAGAGAGGCAAAAAAATGAGTGGTTGAACATTCATCCTACAAACTACACACAAACAAATTCCCCCTTCCCACACTTGTGGCGAACCCCCCAAAATCAAAAGAAAAATTCCGTCTCCCGATATAGCCATCGACCGCTCCACACCCACGGGGAACAGCCTAAGCCACTCCTTCTTCATCCTCCCAATCACCCTAACTCTACTGCTTTTAATGACGTAACATTAACTCTCCTCTGTAGTTTTCCAACTTAACTCCAAATTTTTAGCAACTTTGTACATCATAGTTTTTTGTTTGTTTGTTTTTTTAAATATATAATACAATCTATATTTTGTAAACTTGCTATTTGCTTCAAGTCAGTCAGATGCCTGTGCAAATGCTTAATTATTCTACCTTATATTTTGTTCATGCTTAGCTCCCACCAGTCTCTTCTTCTTTGATCTTCTTGATTAACTCCTGCGCTTCCTCTGGGGTCTTGAAGATGTGGGTTCTGCCCCCATACGTGGTCAACAGTCTCGCAGGATAGATTACACCATGACGAATCCCAAGGTTGCGCAGCTCCTTACGTATGGGATCAAACTGCTTCCTCAATTGTTGGATTCCTGTGGCCAAATCTGGGTAGAACCGCACCTGCTGGTCCTGGTGTTTAATCTCTCCTTTAGCTCGTGCTGCGTTGAAGATCTTCATCCTGTCTCTGTTGCTGAGAAACTTCATAATTAAGGTCCTCGGTGGTCCCTTATCTCTCCGTGGGCCAATACGGTGCGCGCCCTCCAGAATCACCGCCGACCGCAGCTCCGCCCTGCCCAGCGCCTCTGGAATCCACTTTTCCAGAAAGGAACACGAGTCCCGACCTTCGGATTCCTCCGGTAGACCCACCAGCCTCAAGTTGTTCCGTCTTGACCGGGATTCCAAATCCAGGATATTTTCTTCCAGACATTTATTTTTTTTTTCCAAAGTGCGCACCTTTAATTGGAGACAAGTGACATCATCTTCAGCACTGGAGACACGAAGCTCCATCTGCGCCATTCGTTCTACACAGTCACCCAATTCCTTTCTCATTCCTTCCAACGCTGCCATAATCCCATCAAATCTAGAGGAAAATTCCGCTCTCATTGAACTCATAGCCGCCAGCAACGCACCTGTGTCGCTTCCCGCAGATACCGCACCGCTGTTAGCTTCCTCCGCCATATTTGGTGCATTAACTACTGCGTCACAGACCTGAAAGTCCGTTAATTTGGACTGTTTCTGCGGCTCGCTTTTTCCTCTACCTGGTTTTCCAGCCTTAGGCTTCACCGACATATCCTCGCCCAAACGCTGGGATACGTTCTGTCCCAAATGAGAGAGTTATTTGCCGATTTTTTTTTTTTCAGAAGCAGAGCAGAGTGAGACGTGTCCTTCTTACGTGGCAGCCATAACCGGAAGTCCGGTGCTCTGCTATGTTAGTCTATGATGACTGGAGTTTGATTACTGATGTCTGTTGTTGGTGCATGGCCTTCTACTAAAGAGCACAGTCAAAACCTCGGTCTGGTCTCTGTTTGTATTGATTTATGATATCACCGTGAGTGAAACCCACTCTATATCAGGAGGCTAGAGAGTATTGAAGCCATATAATAGTAACCAAGAGAATACAACACAGTACCACCGCGACCTCATTGGCATATGAGGCCGAGCAAGGCACCTCTTAAAGTGATGGACTGGGTTCGAGTCCACACGGATGAGCAACCGGGACAGTGGCTGGTCAAGTCACAGTCTACGAGACCGCGGACACCACTGAGGATCACGGCGCAGCTGAGACCAGCATGCTTCAGACTTACAGATGGTTTGGTGCGGCACGCAAACCATCTCCAGTGCATTTGAGTGGCTGCTCCAGACGGCGAGGCTTCGCAGGAGTCAGTTGGTGCAGTGCAGAACCTGGGTCGCAGCATTATGAAGATTGGTCCCAGTCTGGGGGGACCCAGCATCTCCAGGGGTGTATCTATCGCCAGCCCGCTACAAGGCCCCTCCAGCAGAACTGACTTCCCCATGGAAGTCTGTGAGAAAGAAAGTGACTGTTTAGACAGAAGCGTGGCTGGTAAAATGAGTGGCAAAATAATCCACTCAGCCGCGTCGGGTTGAGCGGTGGTCCACCCGCTAACCCTAGTTAGCAATGTTGGGATTGTTGTTTATGCCAATTTGAGGAGGGTTATAACTTATTAAAGTGTTCTGTATTTTTCCAAGGGGGTGGGGGGAGGGGTGAATGTTATAAAAGGGATTTATAACAGGTAGCGGGGTGATGACGCAGTCAGCTGGTGCTGTCATCACGTCAGCCTATAAGTAGGGAGAACCGGCCTTTTAGGGTCTCTCCATCCATAGCGATGTAGGACACAGCGCACAGTAAACCTGCACTGTATTAATAACTATTATTTGTAATAAAGTTTGAGTTCCAGCACAGATGTCCTCTCCGTTATTCATTCTGGGTTTTCAGACAAAACAGTTACCAAATATAGTTCCTTGCCTGATAAAGGGTTAAGGTGAAATATTACACTGGTTTACCAAATTATGTTGTGTTGATGACTTTGCTGTAGCGCATTCTTCCCTGCCTGTCAACGCTAGATCAAAAGCTTCCCCCTTTTCAGATGCTCCTACTAACTTTGATGCGTCTGAGACTAAATTCGCCTGTACAACACATAAGCACACCTTTTCTGCATCAGTTGCAAGACTGTTTCCAACATATTTAGAGACACCATAGATGTTTTGTCTGGCCACCTCAGCCCTTTGGTGCACCGGCCAGAGAGACACTGCTTGCAAGGCAGCATGCCACATCAGTTTGTCGAGGCTTTTTGCAATTGTGTTGTAGTTATTGTGGTTTGCTTTGAAATCCCAACTGAAAGACCAACAAAGCTGCAAGCTAGAGCACAAACATTGCCCCACTACAAACACAAACACACATTTTAAGTGTCTAATTGGAATAACACCACATGGAGCCATCTCTTTCATTTCCAAAGGGTGGGGAATTTGTGTGAGTGATAGGCATTTGACAGAGAACAGTGGTCTACTACAAAAACTGTTGCCGGGGGACTTATGCCCCATTTCCACCAGTATCGCCTGGGCTTTACTTTTTTTTACTTGTTTCGGTTTTTCGCCATTTCCACCCAAGTCCTCACGGTTTAACCGTTACGATTTTCGTGCCTGTTCAGAGGCACGGTACAAGCGAGCGAAAAGCGAGGTGTGAATTGACGTCAATCGACTGCTAAACGCTGATTGGTCAGGGCGTAACGTCACCAAACGCGTCCGTTAGTTTTCTGTTGAAGCTACACGTCCGCCATTTGTAATTTCAGCGAGTAACCGCGGTGACTGGATTCAAAATTGTGTTTTCATATAACGATATCCACGCGCAAGTTTATTCCATGAACAAACGAGGAGGTGCGGACTTTTCTGTCCCTCGTAGCCGATGACTACATCCAGAGCGAGTTGGTGGGGCAACTTGCAATGAAAAAATATACCAGGAAGTGTCCGGCCTGCTATTATTGGCAGAGAATTTGGACTCGACACGGCCACGGAATTGGAAAACGGTGACGGTGAGTGTTGTTTTGTTATTGTCCATCTTCTTGCCTTTCGGTCAAAAGCACACTTTATTTTAGCAATAAAGAAAGTTGTTTGATTGTGGGCAATTGTGGTGATGGCTAGCCCGCTAATAGCTAGCTACCTCTGTACCTTGCTGCTACCTGGCATCAATCTGCTGAATCGCGCTTTTATTTCAGTATTCACGTGAACAAAACGCTGACGTAAGCTTATTGTATTCTGGTTAAAAAGTTTTGTGTTTGCGGTACATGTTGCACTTTGTTTGTGAGCGTTATTGTGTATTTTTTTCCTTCTATACACAGTTTTCAAATCCCTTGGGTCCGCCTCACTGGACTGCCCCGGCATCTCCCAGTCAAGTGCTGGTAAGGCACAACAAACTGAAAATTACCACCCGGTTGTTTTTATATATGATTGTTTTCTATAGACGCATAACAAGGAATTTAAAATGTCTTTCTACGTTTATAAAAATACTAGATTCAGGGGTGTTCATAGCCACAGTGGCCCAGTGTTATAGGTGTGTTGGTGGTGAAATACTGTTGTATTTTCACAAAAAAAAAAAAAGGAGCACATGTACAGACTTCAAATCAAAATGCTTGATTGAAATTCTTCAAGTCAGCTAACACTATTAACCCATTCTGATTTATGAGGCCACAGTACAAAGAAATTCTTTTAAAAATAACACATTAAATCAAAATACTTTTTACAATTAATCCTTTTTGAAATGAAGGGGGGCCTAACCACATCACCACAGAAGTTTCTTATAGTCCACTCTACTGAGGGGCAACAACATGACAGTTGAGCTTAAATACAGCAACGAAGCATCCCACCACAGGCTTTCAACAGTTTAATTCCATAATATTTTTTCTGACATGTTTTGATCCGGTGTTATCTAAATACAATGACTTCTGTCTTTCATACAGGCAAGCTGAAAAGCAGCAACATTGCAGACCTTGCATCACTGATGGCCCAGAATCATGCTGAGGAGATGCGGATCCATGAAAGGATGCTCGAACAGCGCGAAAGACACCTGCAGTTAGCCGCATTAAGAAGGGATGAGCTGACATAGACGGCTTCCTTCCACGGAGCCTTCCGAAACCATTTTGGCAGTCTGGTCGAAGTACTGAAAGCTCCCCATTTGTTAACATGTTTTGGGAATATTTGTAATGTAATAAAATGTTAGTCTTTTGGATAAAAGTGTGGTTTGTATATTATAACACTGGATGATAAAGGCGAATAATTACATACACATTCCATTGCCTCATATGACCCTAATCCTGCTGTTCAGCCATAAAGGTGTCAAGATTTTTAATGGTAATGTAATTGTTATTGTTAAATTTAATAAATATTACCACTGCTGTATCCATTGCTCTACATTGGGTACAGTTTTTAAGTAAAATTGTAAGCAGTTGCACAGGTGTAATTTACATTCAGCAGTAGACACTGATAAAGGTGAAAGTCGAATTGGGTAAAAGGTAAGTACATGTGAATTGAATGTTATATCGGCATTCCAAATTCTGAGAATTCCAATAAATTATAAGCAGTCTAGTATAATATAAAGCGAAAATACCCATACATGTAAACCCAAATATAACATTTTCGATGTTGTAAACGTTGACATGTATATGATAAACCTATGCGATTGTGATTCAATAGATCCATAGTGATCTTTGGTTTGAAAAAGAAAATTATAATTTGGTGTTGGCAGTGTGACAATGTCAGTGTATTTAGTAGGATTAAAAAAAGTTTCATCATAAAATTTCTAGGTTCATTGGCAATTCCATCAAACCAAAAGTGAGTTGTCTAGCTGCAGCATATTTTTTTTTTGAGTCATTTCTACGTTGTTTTAGTGTGTAATTAGCCACCACTGAACAGATAACCCTTATAAATAACAATAGATTGGAAAAATGATACACAATGGGCCTAGATTTGGATTGGCTTTTTTTATAATATCAATTATTTGGTAAGTTAAAGTTAACTGGAAGTATAACAAGTTTCCACATATAATTCCAAGGTCAATTGGCAATTCCATCAAATCAAAAGTGACTTGGCTAGCTGCAGCATTTTCTTTGCAGTCATTTTCTACGTTGTTTTAGTGTGTAATTAGCCACCACTGAACAGATAACCCTTATAAATAACAATAGATTGTACAATGATACTCAAATGATACACAATACAAAAAATGGGCCTAGTTTTGGATTGGCTTTTTTATAATATTTTTAATTATTTTGTAAGTTAAAGTTAACTGGAAGTATAACAAGTTTCCACATATAATTCCAAGGTCAATTGGCAATTCCATCAAACCAAAAGTGCGTTGTATAGCTGCTGCTTTTTTTGGGAAGTCAGTTTATCATCAGTGTATCATTATTACACAATATACAAAATGGGTCTAGATTTGGATTGGCTTTTTTTATAATATTATAAATTATTTGGTAAGTTAAAGGGGTTTAGGATTAAGCTTCTGCATAATTTTAAATTACCCCGGTGTTTCAGCATTTAATTAACCGTCTGTTAACATTTAACCGTTTTGAACAACAGAGGCGACGTAGTTTAAAAGTGCACAACATTTTATTTAAAAAACACGTTTGACATATGTATGCACATGAACACTGAACAAATGAAATGATCTCTGCTTCATATGCAGCTGCTTCAGATTCCTCCTGGGCAACCGCTATTCTCCTCTCCTGCTCCAACGTGTGTTGTCTCAATCCACGTCGTCTTCTCCTGTAAAATTCTCTTGTCTCGTTAAAGACATTCATTGTGTTAAAAACCGTGGAAATCCTCCGCTTGTAATCCGCTATTTTTTTCTGTGTTGTTGAGGAGTCAGTCTCGTCCTTTATACGTCAGCAGTGTAGCGCCACCTCGATCCCACCCCCACCCCAGCAATTCTCGGCTTTCCGCGGTTGTGATGGAGGCGCAGCCGCGGGAGAAACAAGTAGAAAAGAAAAGAAAAGAGCAGTGCAGAACTATATAGTGGAAATGTGGCTTTAGTGTTGGCAGATTGGGGACTTGAAATCAGCAACACTGTAGGACTAATGTGTGTGCAAATAAAAATCCCTGCTTTCACTAGAGGACGCAGCTAGCTAGATACAAAACATGTGGAGGTGACACATAAGATAGCTCATCACCGAGTCCATGTTGAGAGGGTGATTGAATGTGTGTACAGTAAGTTCAGCATACTACATGACACTATACCAAAGAGTAGGGTACTCCCATTAAAAGGGAGTTCTGCGCTGTAAAAGTGAACAAAAGTCAGGGCCCTCATAATATATGTGGGCGCTTGGTAAAGTCCTGTGCACATGAACTGAGTCCTGTATTTCATTACATTTTCAATAAGTCCTTACAGACAACATGTGCCCAAGATCTGGAAAGAAGTCGTGGTTGTTCCCGTTCCAAAATCCAGCTGTCCTAAAACGGTAAACGACTTTAGACCAGTTTCTGTGACTTCAATTTTAATGAAAATTTTTGAAAAACTGGTCAGATGTGAGGTCCTAAAGCAGACCGAGCATGCATTGGATCCTCTGCAGTTTGCCTATAGGCCTCACAGAGGAGTGGAGGACGCCACTGTCACTCTGCTTAACATGCTTTTTAAACATCTGGATTTTAATGGGACATCTCATCGTCACAACATGCCAGGCTTTTATTTGTGGACTTTTCCTCCGCCTTTAATACAATCCAACCTCATATTTTAGTTGAAAGGCTCCTGCAACAATTTGATTTGAGCAATAATCTGGTGGGTTGGATTCTGGATTTCTTAACCAACAGGACGCAGAGAGTAAGGGTCAATGGTACACTGTCTGACCTAAAGTGCTCTTCTACTGGCTCTCCTCAGGGGTGTGTGTTGTCACCACTACTCTTCATCCTGTACACAAACATGTGTCGGAGCAGACATGACAACAGACACATCATAAAGTAAGCTGATGACTCAGTTATTGTCAGTCTCCTCCAGGATGGGGAAAGTGGCCACGGCCCAGTAGTTGATGATTTTGTTCACTGGTGTGAGGATTCCTACCTGCAGCTGAATACGACAAAAACTAAAGATATGATTATTGACTTTAGGAGGAAAACTCCCAGGCACAAAGTCACCGTACTAAAAGGCCAGACCACCGAATGTGTACAATCCTACAAATATCTTGGGACGATTATTGATAGTAATTTAAACTTTGAAGAGAACTGTGAAAGGGTGTGCAAAAAGGGTCAGCAACATTTGCATTGCTTGAGGAAACTTGCACGCTTCCAAATTGACCGAACCATAATGACAATGTTTTATCGGGCTTTTATTGAATCGGTTTTATCCTTTTCTTTAGTGTCATGGTTTGGTCAGATAAAACTGAAACAGAGGAAATCCTTGGATCAGGTAGTTAGATGGCCCAGTCGTTTGCTTGGTGAGTCACAGCTGAGCCTGACATCCCTGTACACCAGACAAGTACAGAGGATGGCTACCTCCATTTTAAATGATGACTCCCACTCTTTGCACTGCAACTTTCAGCTTCTTCCCTCAAGACGGAGGTTTGCTGTCCCAAAAAGTAAAACCCAGCGCGACAAAAACAGCTTTGTTCCTGCTGCTGTCAAAGAGTTGAACAAGTTGTAACAACATATTGCACATAATTTAGGTACCTATTTATTAACTCCATTTTATATTTATTTATTTTTGTAGGATGTTATTTGGGTTCTAAATATTTTATTGGGTTTTAGACCTTTGAGTTTTTAACCTCTTTGACTAGTTTTTAACTTTTTAAGATGACCCTTCTCTCTTACCTCTGGTTTTTCTCTCATCTCTTTGTCTTTATACCCTGATTGATGGAGCCTTGAGTATTTTTATCATGTTTATAGTCAGCTTCATGTGTGCCTGTGTTTGTGTCTATGTTGAATGTAATTGTGGCTTGTAAATATGAATGTCACCAGACTGCAAAACAAATCTATCTACGGGTACAAATAAAGTAACCTGAACCTGAACCTGAACCCATGTGAAAGTGAAGACAATGTGTGACAGTGTGACAGTGTGCTGTGCCCTGACAAACATGTGCCTCAGTGTTGTTTTGAAACCTTCTGTCATAATTGGCCCTTTCAGGGCAGAAATTAAGACCCCACTCGCTAGCTGTGAGTTTGCATATTTAATAATAACAGAAATAAACCACCAAGGGCAACTTACAGATAACAAAGACACAACGGAAAAACCACGAAGGGAAACCTACAGAAAAAAGGCAATCCATGAAAACCATGAAGGGTAACTTACTATTAGTCAGGCGAGGCTGAGTACTGAGCAGAAAATAAAGCAGGAATCAGATGGGGGGATTCCTGTCAGCACAAGGTGAGGTCGCCGCGAGGAATGAACCACGCAAGCGAGCTTAAATAATAAGACAGGGAAAAACCAAATGTGGATCAGATGTGGATGCATGAGTGAAAAAGTAATTAAAGACAACTAAACAGCTGTGACAACCCGTGAAAAGATTTGACTGGAGGAAGTCACATAACGGCACTGTCAAAATAAAAGCAGAAACCATAATGGAAGAAAATCAAGGACAAATACATATACAGAAAATGAGTAGCAACCAAAAGACCCGAGCATGGCACTGACCCGCACTCGGCATCATGACAGTGCCCCTCCCTTAAGGGGCGGAATCCCAGACCCTCCACCATAACATCAAAAAGGGATTAAAGTACACCCCCCAACAGGAATAACTTCAAAAACAGACCCCGAGAGGGGGGTGGTGGGATCCAGGCCTGGAGGGAGAGACACAAAAACCAACAAAACAAAACACACATGACCCACAACACTGACCAAATAAGGTGCTGAGAAAACCAAGCAATACTGGGTAAACAAGGGAACAGTTCAGGTGGCCTTCCAGAGTCCTGGCTCCACCCAACCATCAGGTGGAAGAGGTCGGGCGGCCTACCATGTCTCCTGAGTCACCAAAATGGAGGCGAGAGTTCGCCGGCTGGTCTCCCCGCATCTCTAAGCCAACGGGCCGCGGATCACCACGCACCTCCCCCCGGAGGCGGCAGTTGGAACCCGTGCTTACCACAGACCATGGAAGCCAGGAGATGGGCACCCGACGAAGGGGGTAGCGGAGAAGGAACCACGACGGAATCAGATGAAGATTGAGGACCTGCAGCGACTTTGGACATAGGTGCAGCACCCCTAGTGGCCCAGGACTGGGGCAAAGCAGCACCCCCAGTGGTCCCAGACTGAGGTGTTGCAGCACCCCCAGTGTCCCCAGACTGGGGCGTAGCAGCAGCCGTGTTGGCCCCAGACTGAGGCATAGCAGCACCCCTGGTGGCCCCGGCCTGAGGCATAGCAGCACCCCCGGTGGCCCCAGACTGAGGCATAGCAACACCCCCAGTGGCCCCAGACTGAGGTATAGCAGCATCCCTGGTGGCCGCGGACTGAGGCGTAGCAGCACCCCCGGTGGCCCCGGACTGAGATGTAGCCATACCCTCGGTGGCTCCGGACTGGGACGCAGCTGCACCCACAAAGACCTCAGCCAAAGGGGCAGCACCCACGGAAACTTCTGGCGATGTTGGGTGACCTTTGGTGACCCTGAGGAGAGGCTCCGACAAGAAGGACAAAGACCGACGGCAATGGAGCCCAGTGAGGTGAGCTCAGGTGCAGCTGACGGCTGCATTTGGCCCTCTCCACCAAGAGCCAGGCAAGATCTCTCCAAAACAGAAAAAGTGAAAACAAAGAAGAGCACTTGCCTGAGCTCATGCTCCACCGCCATCCAGGACTCTGTCGATCCAGGCAAAGATGTCTTGTGCCAGGTCCTCTTGAGGTCCGGCTTGGACTCTGCTGCGGCGGCCCCTACAGCAGGCATGGTAGTTAGTGCAGTTCTAGGGGTCTCCAGGTAAAGCGACCGACGCAGGTGGCTTGTCCAGCGTGGCAGCTGGAGGTCGTGTCACCGCTGGTGCAGCCTCCCACGTAGCTGAAACCAGGTGACGCTCAGTCATCGGCACAAGCTTCAGCTCGCAGGTACCCCACCCCCCGTCCGGACCGTCACTGCAGGGCTGGGGCCAGGTCCTCCAGGACTGCAGGCTCCTCCATCGTCCAGCTGCTCGATCCTGGGACCAGCGGACACTCAAGGGAAATTGGAGGAGACACGGAGGGAGCTGGTGAAGGAAAATTATCTGCAGCAGGCGGTGAGGACTCAGTGGACTGCAATGACTGAGCCTCACCACCGGAAATCAGGCAAGGTAATTTATATGCTGGTCATAGGGAATGAAAAAGCACTTGCCTATGTTCCTGGGGCATGGTGGTTTCTGCTGCAGCAGGCCCAGTCATCCCTCTCCGTGGCTGCGGCGGTTGAGGGTCCCCCTGGAGAACATGGAGGAGCCGCCCCTGCAGCCTCCATGATGGGCAAAACTGGGGAGGAGACAGCCGGGCTCTCGGCAGCGGGAGGAGACGCCTTGGAGGAGAGGGGAACAGCAGTGACAACCCAGGACAAGGGAGCTGATGAGACAGCCGATGAGGAAAACCTAGATGCAGAAGCTGCTGTATTTCCTTTTTGACACGGCGATGAGGAAACTGCTGGCTGAGAGGCGGAGGATTTCCTCCGGTGGCCTGTAGTTGGATAATGGTGGGAGGTTTGCGCCATCTGGAACCAGTGACTCTCCTCCTTCCGATTCAGTATGGCCATGTCTTGGGGGGGAGTGGAGGTCTGCGCCGGGAGGCGGCGTCTACGGGCTGGTGACAAGCCTATCACCAACCCAGGGAATGACAGCTGGAGAGTGGAGACGGTTGACAACAGTTCCACGAACTCAGGATACTTCCTTTAACTGGGATGCGCCTCCACAATCCCGACCGCTGCCACCACATTCTCCAGGACCTTCTTTGGGCCGCAGGAGGCAAGAGCCTCAGCCACATAGCTCTGGATGAATTGAGCTGCCCACTGTTCATCCACGCTGGAGCCCCCGGCTGCCAACCTCCTTCTGGAAGCTGAGTCCCAGTGCGCTGGGGACATACTGTCAGCTCTCCCTCCAGCAACGAAAAAGGTGAGTGGAAAAAAGAAAGAAAAAAGCAAACACACAGCCGCTGGTGTCTACTGGTGGTGGTAAGACAGGGAAAAACCAAATGGATCAGGTATGGATGCATGAGTGAAAAAGTAATTAAAGGGCCTATATCATGCAAAATCGACTTTTTTGAGCTTTTAAGCATGTTATAATGTTAATTCCTCACCAAAAACACCCCCAAAGTGGTATTTTGCTCCATTCACGCATCTCTGAGTACTCCTCCTCAACCCTGCTCTCTGAGCTGCTGCTCCGCCCTGTCCCTGATAATGATTGGGTCCCCACGTTCATACGTATGAACGTGGGTGAGCCGCCCACTCCAGGAAGTGCCTGTGCTGCCAGCACCGCCCCAGGCTAACGCACACACCCACTTTCTCCACGCAGCAAACAGAGCGGTGATCGGCAAAACTCTTTCACTTTAGCATTGACGCTGTGAAGAAGTAGTTCCTCTCGCACCTAATCTGCTCAGTGACAACAACTGTTTGCTTTTTTACGTAAGACAATGTCTTCTAAGTGGCATAAATGCGTCTTTGGCTGTGAGAGATTTAGGAGTTTGTTCAGCCTTCCTAAAGAAGATAAATAAGAAGATAAATGTTGTTTATATTTTGGAGGGCGTACAAATTCAGACAGTTGATCTCAAAGCCTGGATGAGCTGTAATGCAAGCAGGAGGTTCCAGAAGCTGATTTATTCGCCTCATTACCTAAAAATAAAGGAGACAGTCCTGTTAGTGTGATATGGTCTAGTTCTTGTTTACTACAAAGTTATGATCAAACTGTAAATAAGATCACAATACCAACAGTAATAATTCAAAGTATAATTCTAGGGGCTGTCATTATTTGCATACAATGCTAGTCTTAGAATCAGTGTTACATGACATAATGCACGGCTCAGGAGACACACACGCAGGCTCAGGGTAGATCTAATAGCTTTATCAACAACAAGTGTGTATGAGTGTGTGTCTGCGAGATGTAAATGTGTTGGTGGTGGCGTCTGCGTCGGGCACGGAGGCAGGAGGCCGTACACCCGGACAACCCTATGGGAGAAGCAAAGGGAGAAGGGTAACGGGCACCACACCAACACAGGAGATATGATAATGATGACTGGCTTACTTGGAAATGGCAGGTGGCTGGCACAGCAAGGGTGAAGCCCGGAAGACAGCGACCTGGAGCGCCCGGTGCAGCAGCGAGGGAATGGTGACGGAGGGGAGCGGTCCGCCGCCGGGAAATCCACCTGTGCACAGGGAAGCAGACTAGGAGAAGAAGGAGGTAAGAGATTCTTACTTGGATGCTTGCTGAGCGGTTGGGATTCCTTGCAGCAAGGGAAGCGAGTGAAGACTGACGGCTTCAGGCCGAAGCCCAGGGCGAGGCGGCTTAAATCCCTCGCCGCTGATGAGGTGCAGGTGTGCATGCAGCTGGCGCCGCAGATGGGCGTCGAGGCGTGACAGTACTCCCCCCTCTAGCAGCGCCTCCTGGCGATGGTTTTTCCGGGTGCGCTCGGTGGAATTCAGTAATGAGGGACGGGTCCAACACAAATGACGAGGGTACCCATTGCCGATGTTCAGGCCCATAACCCTCCCAGTCCATCAAGTACTGCAACCCGCGACCCCGGCGCCGGGAGTCCAGGATAGAAGAGACAGGCCAGGCCGGATGACCATCAATCATCCGGGGAGCGGGCTGCGCAGCAGGAGGAGGGCAAAGGGGATCGGAGACTGCCAACTTCACCTTGGAAACATGGAAGGTGGGATGGATGCGGAGGGAGGGGGGAATAGCTACACGCACAGCCACCGGGTTGATAATCCTGGTGATGGGGTATGGGCCCATAAAACGCTGTGCCACCTTCCTCCTCTCACCCTTTAAAATGACGTCCTGGGTTGACACATAGACACGCTGGCCCACCTGGTACGCTGGGGCGGGTCTTCTGTGCCGGTCCGCCGTGGATTTGTTGCGCTCTGCCGTGCGTAAGAGCGCATTGCACGCCGACGCCCAGATGGAAAGGCACCGCCTGAGGTGCGCCCGAACTGAGGGGACAGTTACCTCACTCTCCTGCGCTGGGAATAGAGGGGGGTCGTAGCCCAGGGACGCCTTAAAGGGAGACATCCCAGTGGCAGAAGAGCGGGTGGTGTTGTGGGCGTACTCAACCCAGGCGAGATGGTTACTCCAGGACGCAGGCTTGGACGCAGTGACGCAGCGGAGCGCAGCCTCCAGCTCCTGATTAGTCCGCTCACACTGCCCGTTGGTTTGGGGGTGATGGCCGGAGGAGAGGCTTACCTTGGCTCCCAGGGCGTTGCAAAAGGACCTCCAAACCTCTGAGGAAAATTGGGGCCCCCGGTCCGAGACCACGTCCACCGGAATCCCGTGCAGCCTGACCACGTGTTGGATTAGGAGGTCCGCCGTCTCCAGGGCAGATGGAAGACCTCGTAACGGGATGAAGTGCGCCGCCTTGGAGAAACGGTCAACGATGGTCAGGACAGTGTCGAAGGTGTTTGAGACTGGGAGTCCGGTGACGAAATCCAGGGCGATATGCGACCAGGGCCTGCCAGGGACGGGCAGAGGCTGGAGCAAACCCGCTGGAGGGGCATTACCTGATTTACTGGTGGCACATACAGGGCAGGCCCGGGTGTAGCGGGCAGCGTCCTTCCGCAGGCCCGGCCACCAGAAGGACCGTTGAAGAAGGTCGATCATCCGGGAGGAACCAGGGTGGCAGGTGAGCTTAGATGTGTGCAGCCAGTGGATGACCTCCCACCGGACCGTGGACGGCACAAAAAGCCTCCCCTCCGGTCCGCCGCCAGGGTCCGGTTCCGATTCCTGCGCCTTCCGGATTTTACTTTCAATGTCCCAAGTGACGGCTCCCACGATGCACGACCTGGGCAGGATGGTGTGGACCGCGTCCTCAGACGCCTCAGGGGCAAATTGCCTAGAGAGGGCGTCGGGCAGGCCGTTCTTGGAGCCAGGCCTGAAGGTGATGTTAAAGCGGAACCTGGCAAAGAACAAGGACCAACGCGCCTGGCGGGCGTTCAGACGCTTGGCAGATCTTAAGTACTCCAAGTTCTTGTGGTCAGTCAGGACCACGAACGGCAGGTCCGCCCCCTCTAGCCAGTGACACCACTCCTGCAACGCGAGCTTGATGGCGAGGAGCTCTCTGTCCCCCACGTCGTAGTTCCGTTCCGCCGGGGACAAGCGCCAGGAGAAGAAGGCGCAGGGCCGTTTGACTCCGTCATCAGGCGACCGCTGAGATAGAACCGCCCCCACCCCCGTGTCTGAAGCGTCCACCTCCACGATGCATTGCAGCAAGGGATCGACTTGGCTGAGGACCCGGGAGGAGGAGAACTCTGCCTTCAGCGCCTGGAAAGCAGTGCGGCCTCTTCGGTCCACCGGAACGGGACCTTAGGGGACGTGAGGCGGGTCAGAGGGCCGACGATGGTGCCAAAATTCGGGACGAAGCGGCGGTAGAAGTTTGCAAACCCAATAAATTGTTGCACCTGTTTCCTTGATGTTGGTGTGGGCCATTCCACCACCGCTTTCACCTTCACTGGGTCCGGAAGCACCTGGTCATGGGAGATGACGAACCCGAGGAAGAACGTAGTCTTAGCGTAGAATTCACACTTTTCTGCCTTCACATATAACCGGTTCTCCAGCAGTCTTTGGAGGACCCACCTCACATGGACCCGGTGCTCATCCCTGGATCTGGAGAAGATGAGGATATCGTCCAGGTAGACGAACACAAACAGGCCGATGAAGTCCCGGAGGACATTATTTATAAGGCGCTGAAAGACGGCTGGAGCATTGGTCAACCCAAACGGCATCACCAGGTACTCGAAATGGCCGTTCGGGGTACGGAAGGCTGTCTTCCACTCATCTCCCTCCCGGATCTGGACGAGGTGGTATGCGCTGCGTAGATCCAGCTTGGTGAACCAAGTCGCCCCCTGGAGGGAGTGGAAGGCGGTGTCCATTAGTGGCAGGGTGTAGCGATCCTTCTCCGTGATATCATTCAGGGCGCGGTAGTCGATACAAGGACGGAGGGAACCGTCCTTCTTGCCCACGAAGAAGAATCCAGCGCCTAATGGTGATGACGAGGGACGGATAATTCCAGCACTCAGCGATTCCTCGAGGTAGGAATTCATGGCCTCCTTCTCCGGCGCCGACAGGCTGTAGAGTCGCCCAGAGGGTAAGGGTGCCCCCTGGCGGATGTTTATTGCACAGTCGTAGGGCCTGTGTGGAGGAAGAGACATCGCCTTGGACTTGCTGAATACCATACCCAAGTCGTGAAATTCTGATGGCACCAGGGAGAGATCCGGAGGCGCGGTGTCCTTAGGAGTTAGAGAAGAGGACGGGGAGCAGGCAGCGGATTGCAGGCAGGTGCTCATGCAGAAGGAACTCCATGCCGATACCCTGGCGGACTTCCAATCCAGGACGGGGTTATGGAGGCGAAGCCAGGGGTACCCCAGGATGACGGGCGACACAGAGTTGGGGAGGACGTAGAAAGTGATTTCCTCCCGGTGGTTCCCAGAGATGATCACAGGAACAGGGACGGTTTGGTGGGTAACTCTCCCCAGGGAGACATGGGAGAGGTTGACCAGGGCGAGAGGAGATTTGAGGACTTGGCAACGGATGCCCAGTCGGGTTGCCAGGCTTTGTGAAATAAAGCTGCCCTCCGCGCCCGAATCCACCAGTGCGTGGGTGAGGTGCCCAGTGGGGTTGTGACAAAACCGGACGGGCAGCTTCAATTGGGAGAAGGGATTTAACCGATTGACGTCTGCGAGGCCCCCTACAGTGACTCGCGGACCTCCCCGTTTGGCTTTCTGTGGACAAAGCTCCACCGTGTGTTGGCTGTCTCCGCAATACATGCAGAGACCCAACTCACGGCGGCGTTGTTTCTCTGCAGGAGGGAGCTTTGTCCAGCCCGTCACCATCGGCTCCGACTCCTCGGAGCGCGATGGTGACGGCAACGCCAGGGGGCGAGCTTGGGACAGGCGCGATGAGGCACCACGAGGGCGAGAAGAAGACGACTTCCGCTCCGAGGTGCGCTCGCGCAACCTGTTATCCAGGCTGATGGCTAGGGACGTTAGCTCCGCTAAAGTCTCCGGGATGTCCCGTCCAGCCAGTTCGTCGCTCAGACCATCACTGAGACTGCGGAGGAAGATGCCGCAGAGAGAATGTTCTCCCCAGCCAACCTCCTCCGCCGCTACCCGGAAGTCGATCGCGTAATCAGCTGCCGACCAGCTTCCCTGCTGGAGGCTGAGAAGCCGATCAACCTGAACGCTCTCTGTACGAGAATGATCAAAGACCTCCAGGAACAGTCTCATGAATTGGCCATAGGTGAGGGTGGCGTAACTGGGCTTCGCCATTACGGCGTAAGACCAAGTAAGCGCTCGCCCCTCCAGGAGATTCCCTATGTAGCCAATTCGGCTATGGTCTGAGGGAAAATCTCCGGGCACACGGTGGAACACGGACTCACATTGCATTGTAAACCCCCGCGCTCCGCCGAGCTTACCGCTAAAGCGGGCGGGGGTCGGAATGGGTGTGAGCCGAACCGGTGCTGCCGGAGCAGGCTGGACGGCCGCTGGAGCAGCAGGAGTCGCGCCGCCCTGACGAGCCAGGGGGAACGGCTGTTGGGGGTCCAAGCGGTCCAATCGGTTAGTAATGACGGATAATTGATTTAAAATCACCTGTTGCTGGTGGGCTATTAGGTCCACCCGAGCCTCGAGGGTGGAAAGTCTGCCGAGCCGCTCTGCTGAAGCCGTACTGACATAATGCACGGCTCAGGAGACACACACGCAGGCTCAGGGTAGATCTAATAGCTTTATTAACAACAAGTGTGTATGAGTGTGTGTCTGCGAGATGTAAATGTGTTGGTGGTGGCGTCTGCGTCGGGCACGGAGGCAGGAGGCTGTACAGCCGGACAACCCTATGGGAGAAGCAAAGGGAGAAGGGTAACGGGCACCACACCAACACAGGAGATATGATAATGATGACTGGCTTACTTGGAAATGGCAGGTGGCTGGCACAGCAAGGGTGAAGCCCGGAAGACAGCGACCTGGAGCGCCCGGTGCAGCAGCGAGGGAACGGTGACGGAGGGGAGCGGTCTGCCG
This sequence comes from Pholidichthys leucotaenia, assembly GCA_020510985.1. Lineage (NCBI taxonomy): Eukaryota > Metazoa > Chordata > Actinopteri > Cichliformes > Pholidichthyidae > Pholidichthys > Pholidichthys leucotaenia. Next base: position 293,572,025 of record CM035848.1, read on the forward strand.
CCGGGAAATCCACCTGTGCACAGGGGAGCAGACTAGGAGAAGAAGGAGGTAAGAGATTCTTACTTGGATGCTTGCTGAGCGGTTGGGATTCCTTGCAGCAAGGGAAGCGAGTGAAGACTGACGGCTTCAGGCCGAAGCCCAGGGCGAGGCGGCTTATATCCCTCGCCGCTGATGAGGTGCAGGTGTGCGTGCAGCTGGCGCCGCAGATGGGCGGCGAGGTGTGACATTACATCGCTTCCTGAGCAATTCTACTTCAAAACAGACCAGAATGCAGAGGCTAAAATCATAATATTAAACGTGATTTACCATACACTACATAAGAATAATATGATTGGCTAAAATACAGTAATAATGGGAGGCTAAAGAGTTGACTTGTGTAGCCTCATGTTGCAGTCAGCTGTCTTGATAAGTACTTTTATACGCCAGATAGAGGATAAGTATATGCAAATGCATTTTAGTACTGAACTATTAGCTATGACAAATACATAAACAACAGTTACCTTTGGAATTTCCTGGCAGCAAACGTTCTCCGCTTCAGTAGGCATTGTTTGGCAATTCCCACATGAGCACCTACAAATACGGACAGCAGCATCACTATACAAAGTTCTATAATAAATACAACACTATGAAAGACATTTCTCTTAGCTTTTCATTTACCAGTCAGAAACTTCCTGTAAACGTCTCCAAGGTCGCTGTGGTATCTCGTGCCCTCAAATTCCCGATCGGACTCTGGGTCAAGAGTGTAAGGCTCCACAACATGCTCATCCATCTTTTCTAAAGTTTACTGTAGATGTTGTTTTCGTGGGCGGAACCCAGTGACATGCTGCAGCAGCCGGCTCAGGGGTTACGTCATGAAATGGGCGGCAGCCACAAGAAGGCGAGGCGGAGCCTCAGAGATCGAGACATCTTACTTCCGGGTTGGAAAAGTAGCTTGCAAAAATAACTCATATTTCATAAGAAATTCATTCTCCAGTGTACCAAAGGTAATATACTATCACATACATGCATATAGTTTACTCTGAAAGGCTTAAAATAGCATGATATAGACCCTTTAAAGACAACCAAACAGCTGTGACAATGCCAAAAGATTTGACAGGAGGAAGTCACATAACGGCGCTGTCAAAATAAAAGCAGAAACCATAATGGTAGAAAATCAAGAGCACATACATATACAGAAAATGAATAGCAACCAAAAGACCCGAGCATGGCACTGACCCACGCTCAGCATCATGACACTTTCCACTTAAATTTACTACTTATGCATATCATGTTTATAGTGAAGATTTCTGAATGAGGTTTCATACTATTGTCTATTTTGCTGTAAGCCACAGTATTCATCTTGTACATGTTCATTGTACCCCACGCTTCACAAAAATAAAATGATGGCATTTATCTCAGTTTGCAATCGCTTTATTTGTGTTATAGTAATGTAACATTTTCCTGTGCATAGATGTAGAATGTTATACAGGTAATGACATTAGAAATAAAACAAATTAATATAATACAAAATATAGCTCTGAGTTGTGGCACAATGTAAACAATATAATGTCATTATAAGGATCTGGGCTTCTCTGCTTGAACTGCTGCCTCCACGACCCGGACCTCTGGCAAAGCGGTAGAAGATGGCTGGATGGATATAAGGATCAGTAACAGAAAACACAAATTTACTCTGTGCAAATGTTGTGAATATTCACTTTCACTTTGTCTTGCATGGTACATGCGGAGCTGTCAAGCACACAAACTACACTTAATCAGTTGGTTTATTCAGTGTGTTTTCTCTCTTTTTGTGTGCCTTGGCTTCAGTGTGTTTGAAGGCATAGCAGGTTGCATGGTGGAGGCCTCTCAGGTGTAGTATCGGCCAACAAGCTCAGGAAGAGAGACCTTGGGAAGAACTCCTGCACCTTTGTCAGAAGTGCTGTCCAGAACTCCACATCCGGCAAGAGACGGACCACAACACAGTCTATTCAGTGTCCATGCTACATAGTCACAAAACTCTCACCCCATAACAAAGATCTGTGCTCGTACTTGGCTGTAATACCTGTGTGTCTTGCGTAATACAAACTTGCCAGCAGCACTTTGGAGACAAATGGGCAGATTTATGAAGTCAGGGCAAATTAGTGAGTGCACAATTTAGACAGAGCGCCTAAGGGAGTGGCCAATTTTTGCCAGTGATACTATCAGCGCGTAAAATTATGAACGCAGATGCAGTCCCTTCATTTCAGTAATGACCACCTATCCACCAAAAGTACTGCAAAACTGCACACAGGCACACCTGAGGGAGCGGGTCATCAACACAGACACAGCCAGTTCAGTGGAGCATAATAAAGGAGTTTTTTATAAAAGGTTTTTTTTAATCTTTCTTTTAAGCACAAACCCCAGTAAAATTGTTTATTTTTGTTAGTCACATTACAAAGTTTTCATTTTCATTTCACATGGCAGACTCCTTTGTTTAATATGTATAAATTATTTGTATATAATTTTAAAAAGGATTACTCATGAATAAATTGATTATTTGAGCAAGGTGTTTCTTTTACACAGAAGAACCGTCAAGATGGTCTGATGGAGACTCTGGAGTTTTATTATGTGGATAACTTTTGTTTTAACAAGATCTACAGGTCTCCTAGTCCATGACTTATTATAAATAGAATAGAATAGACTTTATTTGTCATTGTAACAAGTACAACGAAATTAAAATGCAAACCAGTCAGTGAATTAAAAGTAAAAAGAACCTTAAAAAGATTATATGCATTACTAATTTTAAATATCACACACACTCAGTTTCACAGTTACTTTAAATATGTGTGTTTTATGTTTTCTGAAGTCTAGAACAGTAATAAAATCAAACACACATAATTTCACTTTTTTCTGGGACCACAGAGACTGCTGTCATTGAGTTATGGTGTTGCAATTTTGGGGGACGTTTCTATGGATCTGTGCTGTTTTTGTTAATAATCTCATTGTTGTTTTTCTCCTATATTGTGTATCCTGAACTGGGAGAGAGAAATAGAGAGAAGAGGGAACTGAATTACTGTTTTATGCACAGCAAAAAGAAATAAATACAGAAATATGGATATTGGGGAAAAAAAACAAAGAAAATTGACAATGTGGAAGATTTTTCTTAAAGAGCGAGGGGGATGGATAGAGAGGAGAGGAAACCTCTACAGTCTGAGTCTGAATCTCCGCAGAAAAGAGAAAAAAGTCACTATTGGCTGACACGATCTGTATGTCCACTGTAGGTAGGAAGGGCTCCTATACCCTATTTTAAGGATACAAATTCATGTACAGTAGTAGGCCACATATAAACAAATGAAATAAAAAAAAATGCCGACTGATGTCCAGTTCAGCATAACACTGATCTCTGTCAGACCGTTGATATTCATGTGATCTGTTCTGTCATGCCAAATAAAGTCTCTTCGGTCACGTGCCCTCGGTTCTCGCTGTTGTCTCTTCCCGGCACCGATCGCCGTCATGTCAGGCACAGACGAATTACGACAAGCTTTTTTGGGGCGTTAAATCCTGGCGCATTTAGCAGGAGATTGACAACTGCAAACCTCAGTAAATCACCTTGCGCCAGTCATTTAGATACTCCCCTACCTCAAATTTGCACTTTGACATGACAACTCCCACAGATACATATGCAATGAGGACAGGTGCAAAATTAGCATAGTCCACGCCTTGCCACCACTAATTTTGCCCTGCGCCCTTTAAGAAATCTCAACAGTAGTTTGTTTTGTTTGTTTTTTTTAATGCCAAAACAGAGTTGTGCGATGGTGCAGCACGTTAGTAAATCTGCCCCAAAATTTGTTGTCAGCTTTGCAGGCCTGCTCAGTGGCTATGGTGGAGTGGATGAAAGGTCATTTTATTTCCAGACAACCTTTCTGACAACAGGTGCAGCGAAGGAGACCATCTGGTGATGCTCCAACTTCTGGCATGGATGGATTTATCAGAAAACCACATGGTTTCACTTGCAGGTTGTCATGCAGTGGTGCTGTCAGGCTGATGTAGATCTGTCTTGCTCTTCCTCATGGTCTATTCCCCCTCTTATGGCTGCTGTTAAAGTGGTATTTTGGGCTAGCAAACCTTCTTCACAGTTGTCATTGCAGGTCTGGAAACACTGGTTGTCACAACATCATGCATGTTGGAAGCGGTTATTCTCCCTGCTGTTGCTGTGTACCAGACAGGGGATCGACGGCGATGTCTGGTCTGGGCTTCCAATGCAGTCACCTCCGCCTTCGTTACAGCTGCAGCAGCTTTAAAGGTCTGATGACACGATTTTGACATTTTTTTTAGCATGTTGTGTAAACCCAAAAGTCATTGTCGATGATCAATATAATATTTACAACCGCACCTGCAAAACATAGTTATCATCAAAAAACCGCAGCCGCTGACTGGACTGTGGTGCCGCCCACCAAATGAAGGAGTCGGAAATGACGTAAGTGAGAGAATGGACACCGGTGTTGTTGACTGGAATGCCAGCAGCTTTGTAGCTCACAGTTTCTCTGGTTTCTTGCTTAGGTTTTCCGGCTATGCCTTCGCGTTGTGTCGCAGGCTTAGATAAACTGCAGGCCGTAAAAGACCGCATCACATGCTTCAGCTCCAACTGTCATGTAGCATCATCTCGCTTTGGCTCAGCAACAATTATTTTTCTGCTTAAAGACATTTTTGTTTCATCCAGGAATAATGCAAAGAAACGGATTTTCTTCCCCCAGGCCACAGCTGAAATCCCCTTTTGTTAAAACCAGCCTAAGGAATTTCCCCAATGTCCTGCTCCATTTTATTGCCCCCATAAAACATGCAACAGATCCACACTCAGCTAATTTCCTTAAATTGTGAAAACGCTGGATTTAAACAACTTTAAAGTACATTATTACAAACTCAATTCTAAACCTTCATTCTTTTCAGAACTATGAAAATGCAGATGGACTCTGATGTTTTGATGTGGAAAATCAATGTGTGAAATGCATTAATCTGTGATTTTATATATATATATATATATATATATATATATATATATATATATATATATATATATATGCATGGTAATGTTAAATGAATGTTTATTCCTGCATGTTGATTCAGAAGCACTGCTTATAAGATACACTAAGGTTAGTTTAGTTATACATAAGAGTGTAACAGTACATTCCAATGTATTTAAAACTGTGTATTCCTGTGGACTGATATCATGTATCAAAGTTTGCCTCTAAAACCATGTGACTCCTGTCATATAATGTGATAATTGTGTGTGCTGTGTCTTTAAGACTGTGGTGACGTCACAGGTCAGAGTTGACCTTCACCGAGTGATATGATATGAAAATGGCGATGTGTTGATGTTGCCGCCTGTTAATGTTCCCGCTCCTAGTTTTTAAAAGAGAACTTTGTTGAAACCACTATTCGTGTGGACCTCAGTTCTTTACATGGTGTCAGAAGTGCTTGACGGACGCTCTGCTTCAGTAAGATGGCCAAGTTTAATCCCCCGGAAAGTTTTCCTTTTCATCGTCCAAATGAATGGGCGGGCTGGAAAGAGCGCTTTCTGCGTTTCCGGACGGCTACAAAACTGAATAAAGAGGACGGCGAAATTCAGGTCAGTTCACTGATTTACGCCATGGGCCCCGAAGCTGAAAACATCTTCAAATCATTCTCCTTTACTGAGGAAACGGATCAAAAGAAGTTTGACGTTGTGTTAGGAAAATACGACGAGTACTTCTGTCCCAAACGGAACGTGATCCATGAGCGCGCTTGTTTTCACCAGAGGCGGCAGCGGCCTGGTGAGAAAGTGGAAATGTTTATCAGAGCCCTTCATGAGATGTCAGAGCACTGTGACTTTGGTGTGAACAGAGACGAACATATCTGTGACCGAATTGTTGTGGGCATCCTTGATAAAGAGCTGTCACGTAAACTGCAGATGATGGCTGATCTAACACTTGCCCAAACCATTCAAACAGTTCGCCAGTCCGAGGAGGTTGTCCTCCAGGTTCACCAGCAGGGGGAGGCACACGCCACGGTGCAGGAGATCCAGGGAAAAACAGCAGGCAGAGGAAGATCTCCATTTAAACCAAGGAAAGGAAAAAGTGGAGAGCAAAAAGACTCATGGTGTGGAAGATGTGGAAAATTAAAACACAGAGATCCTGAAAAGTGCCCAGCCATGAAGTCAACATGCAACAAGTGTAAAAAGGTGGGTCACTGGGAAAAGAAATGTCACAGTAAATCAGTCAGAGAAGTCACTGAAGAGACAGTTTCCCAGACACCATTTTTTTGGGGCGCAGTCACAAAAACAGACAGAAATGATGACCCATGGACCATACAGCTTACAATTGGAACAACACCAGTCAATTTTAAAATTGATACGGGTGCAGATGCAAACATTATGGGACAAAAGACATTTAACGAACTAGTTCCTAAGAAGGAATTAGAGCCATCTAATGTCACACTGTGCAGCCCGGGTGGTCAGTTGGACTGTATAGGAAAATTTCAAGCCTTCACAGAATACAAAGAAAAACCATATACTTTTCCTGTGTATGTCATCAGTGGCAATAATGCAAACAATTTGCTGGGCAGAGATACAGCAATGTCGATGGGGCTTGTGAAACGTGTTGAAGAAGTTCACAAAGCATTTGGTGAGCATGGAACACTTAAAACAGAACCAGTTAAAATCCTGTTAAAAGAGAATGCTCAGCCATACACAGTGCACACTGCCCGTCGTGTCCCTTTGCCACTTTTGCAGAAGGTTAAAGAGGAATTGCAGCGTATGGAGGAGAATAATGTGATTGAAGCTGTGATTGATCCTACAGATTGGTGCGCGCCAATGGTACCAGTCCCAAGGAAAAATGGAAAAGTGCGGATCTGTGTCGATTTAAAGAGGTTAAATGAAGCTGTACGAAGAGAGAGGTATGTTCTTCCTACTGCAGAGGAAATCACTGCAAAACTTAGTGGAGCAACCACATTCACATCATTGGATGCTGCCTCCGGGTTTTGGCAGATTCCTCTCCATCCAGAAAGCAGTAAATTAACAACCTTTATCACACCCTTTGGGAGATATGCATTCAAACGTCTTCCATTTGGGATCACAAGCGCTCCTGAAATTTTTCAGCGCAAAATGACAGAAACCCTCAACGGCCTGGAAGGCGTGGCTATCTACATGGATGACATACTGGTGTACGGCGACACTCCTGAACAGCACGACCAGCATCTCAGCAAGGTAATGGAAAGGATCGAGTCAGCCGGACTTAAACTGAACAGAGAAAAATGTAAGTTTAGACAAAACAAGCTTCACTTCTTGGGCCAAGAAATTGACAAATCAGGCGTAAGACCCGACCCTGATAAAGTCAAGGCAATCCGCGAGCTCCCTCCACCACAGAACGTGCATGACCTCAAGCGTGTCCTGGGCATGTTTAACTATCTAAGGAAAATAGACACCATAAAGACTGCTACAGCAGCTGACTGTAACCTACAGTTGGTGTTGTGGTACATCAAGTCAGGATGGCCAGAATACATAGGCAATGTCCCAGCAGCTATCAGAGACTATTTTCCCATTAAAAATGAACTGTCTGAATGCGATGGAATTATCACCAGAGGAAGCCGCATGCTGATTCCGGATGTGCTCAGACCAGACATCTTGGATCGAATACATGATGGACATCAAGGTCTGACAAAATGCAGAGAGCGGGCCTGCACATCTGTGTGGTGGCCTGGCATCTCATCTGAAATCAAACGCAAAGTCCAGTCCTGTCAGGTGTGTCGTGAGATGAGACCAGCTCAGCGAAAAGAGCCTCTCTTGTCAACCCCTCTACCTGATCGGCCCTGGAAGAGACTTGCTGTTGACCTGTGTGAGCATAACAAGCACACTTACCTTGTTGTGTCAGACTATTTCTCTCGGTTCCTCGAGATACTTCATCTGCCAGTAACCACTGCTTCTCAGATGATCTTAAAGCTGAAGGCAGTGTTCGCGAGGTTTGGTTGTCCAGATGTGGTTGTATCTGACAATGGGCCTCAATTCTCATGCCAAGAATTTAAAAAGTTTGCAAGTGAGTTTGACTTTTTGCACATCACCTCAAGCCCACATAACCCTCAAGGAAACGGACATGCAGAGAGGGGAGTTCAAACAGCAAAAAGAATCTTAAAGCAGCAAGATCCTTTGCTCGCCCTCATGTGCTTTCGATCAACGCCCTGCACCACCACAGGCGTGAGTCCTGCAGAGCTACTTATGGGTCGAAAGATCAAAACAACTCTTCCTACACTCGAAGTGAATCTTCAGCCCCGATGGCCTGATCTGGAAGTCGTCAGGAATAAGGATGCAATGGAGAAACAGAAACAAGCATTCTACTTCAATCAGCGCCATGGAGCTAAACCCCTACCTTCGTTGAAGCCAGGAGATTCAGTCCTCACAAAGCTGGACCATCAGAAATCCTGGAAAACACCCGCTGTTGTCACAGGAGAAAGCAGCACACCTCGCTCCTTTCTTATTGAAACACCCCAGGGAGCAACTTTGCGACGCAACCGCCGTCACTTGCAACATGATCCTGAATCAGCCAGAGAGATACCCTCTTCAGCTCCAAATGACCTGCAGCCAGAGATTGTCGATCAGCAGCCTGAAACTGCAGCTGCTGCTGACACTATTTTACCAGAATCCAGTGTCAAACCGCCAGACCCAAAGCAAGGACTGTTGTTTACCCGGTCTGGTAGAATGATTAAACCTGTGCAAAGACTAGATTTGTAGAGAAAAGAAAAAAAAAAGAAAAATGAAAAGAGAGAAATTCACGTGTTCACTGTGATAAGTGTGGTTATATTTGGTTCAATGATTAAGCCATGGGCTGTGGGGAAGGGTGAAATGGAAATGAAAAAATGTTTGAATTGAAAAATTGTTTTGTTCTGAAAAAAAAAAAACTAAAAAGGGGGAGATGTCATATAATGTGATAATTGTGTGTGCTGTGTCTTTAAGACTGTGGTGACGTCACAGGTCAGAGTTGACCTTCACCGAGTGATATGATATGAAAATGGCGATGTGTTGATGTTGCCGCCTGTTAATGTTCCCGCTCCTAGTTTTTAAAAGAGAACTTTGTTGAAACCACTATTCGTGTGGACCTCAGTTCTTTACAACTCCCACAGCCAATCGCTGCACGACAGCTCTTCACCCCAAAGGACTCCGAACAATAGACTGTTTGTTCATTGGACTAAAAGTTCATCGAGCCCGCCCACGAAGGACGCTCATTGGCTGAGACTCCGGTCAGGCCAGAATCCCGCGAAACTCAACAGAGCTTATAAAAAGGAGAGAGAGACTCGGTTTCAGCCTTTTTTGTCTTTTTTCGTCGCTCCTTCTCGTCAGACTCTCTTTCCTCCCCGGATTTCTTCCCGGCTGCTCGTTTTTTTCCCTGATCTCTCCCATTGTCTACACACAGCAAGGAAGAACAAAGGACTGTCTGAGCACATGTCGTTTTTCTGAACACAGAGCAGATAATTTGTTTATGTAACTTTGTATTTTCTTCTTCTCTTAAATGCCTAGGAATTCCTTTTTTCTTTGAGCTCAATTCTTAATCGGAGTCGAACTCCAATTTTTAATCATCACTCTTTCTTTGTTAAACTTTCTGTAAAACCACCGTTTGTTTAATTTTAAGGTAAACTTTAATCTTGACTTTATTTTTACAATGTTTTTCTTGACCAACCACACACCAGAAGCTATAAGTTTTCATCTAAAGTCCGAAAGTTTTCTTTTCTAATTTGAAATCGGATTAGATATCTTTTAATTATTATCGAAAACCTCTGCAGCCGTTTGTCTACCAGGAAGAAAAACGCAGCTCCCACATCGCGCAGCTGAGCAATCAGCGCGTTTCTGCAGGATTTCAACCATCGAGATCCAACTTACGATCTCATGAATATCATTCATCGTCAAGAGAATATTTGCGGGACAAATATTCTGGGTTTTGCCCCTGAACAACACTTCAAAACTTCATGAGGACGACACCAGAACCATCATCACTGAGGATCACGTGAGCTGAAAAAAACTTTAATTCATCTGCTGAATTAAACTTGAGGTTCGGTAATAATTGTATATCTAATCAGATGCAAATTAAGAAGCCCTTAACATAACTCTTCTTTTCATTAAAATTCCGTTTTTATTTTCTTAAGATTAATTTAGGACTTTTTCACAATTAGCAAACTTTCTCCATAAATTTGCGTTGTTTTTAATAATCTGTTAACTCAAACTGATAGAAATTCATTTCTCAGTTTAACCCTGGTTCCGAAAATATTGACATTGTTAATCTATCATTTACAAGATTGATTTTATGATCAATGAAATTATTTCAATGTCTATTAATCATTTCGTTTAATAAATATTTAAAAATGAGAAGTTGTTGGGAATTTATTTCATTCTGAGTCTGTTTCAAGCCCAGGTATCGAATTCACGGAAAATTTTTGAGACTGATTATTGATTAATTTATTGAGTGATCAAACAGGTATAAAGTGAAATTAAAGATCAAATTGCTTCTTAAAGATAGAAGCTGGTGCCCCTTACGAGTGTTTAACTTTTCTGATGTATATGAAATGAGATTTGAGCTCAGATTCCAATACATCAATATAAATTAAATAATTCATACCTGATCATATTTATTATTTATTAATATCCATATTTTTACGTTACATTATTTTGATGCCCCGCGTGGAGGCCTGGCTGAACTTGAGACAACTCAGAAGGAAATTAATACATAACCTGTGTGATTTTGGTCAATTTTAACTCAGAAAACAAAGGTGGTTCATTGTCTGCAGCCAGTCTATTGTCTGTCTCTGTGTCACGAGGGGGAGGGGGTGAATTCGCCCCCCTGATTACTGCTGTGTGTGTCTGACCAAGAGAAGGTGGGGGTGAAGACCCCACTCTAGTCAGTTTTTAGTTTTTTTTGTCGTTTAATGCATGCTTAAAAGTGATCACACGCTGAATAATTAAAATAGGCCTGGAAACAAAATAGCGAAGAAATCCTATTTGTTTTCCCCGTTATTTCAACACCCCACAGGCGAAGCAAACCCTTGGGATTTAATTGAATTAACCATTGTATAAACTTGTTGAATAAAGTTTAGGGAGACTGAAGTTTTCCCGCCTTTGGAAAGCAAGGCGTGGTTTTATGGACTGAAGCTTGAGCTCTGCATCCACGTGGCACGTGCACGCTCAGTCGCGCACGCGACCGTCAAGCTGTGCATGAAAAAAACTGCGCATGTGTAGATCGGCTCAGCGACGCCATCTTAAGTCTAGGTAGAGTTCCCTGTAGCCGCCATTTTGAGTAGAGATCCTTGACTCCTTGGGACGTCATTGGGTTTCCTCTTTTGGAAGTGCAGACGAAAACTGCCTCCATCTTGTGGTGAAACATAGGGACTGCAATTTTTATTTAAACTTATAATCTTTAAAGACGATTTATAACCAAATTAAGTCTTCAAAGTAACTTCAAAGCAATTCATATTATTCGGAATAAACTAAATTTAACACTAATCCAAACTTTTATGCCAAGAATAAAAGGAAAAGGACCTGTTGGCTTCTGAAAGTTTTTTCTCAGGGGTGGAATCCCACTCATTACATAGATACCTATAGCAGGAACATATACAAACACCTCTATTGTATTTAATCACTTATATAACCACATATTATGATCTTTTAAGCTAAAAGCAAACATATTTACACACTTTTAAGCAAAAAGTTGCAAACTTTGAAGCTATATGTGTGCTTATTTTGCTGTTTTTAAATGTGATATGGTGTGATTCCCTTCCCACAGAAACCCAGTTTTAGCTTAAGGATTCTAATGCGGATGTTTACTCAAGAGTAACATTAAAGTAGAATTGATCCTGTGCATTTTAACAAATTTACAGACTTATTGAATATTTATAATTTTTCCTTTTTCTCAAATTTAGGAAACCACATTAAGCAATTAACACTTAAGAGAAGCTCTAGGTGTTATTTAAACTCATTGTGTCATTTCTGATTCATGTTTTCTCTACAGGAAAAGAAAAACACTTAACCAACCAGCATAATTTTCAAATTTTTCCCAGGATTTAAGAAAAAGTCAAAAAGGTGCAAACATTGATTATTCTGTAAATAAGAAATTTATAGATCACAATCAAGACAGATCACTATTGGCTTCAATCCTAAGAAATCCTTGGACACCAAATATTCAAACAATTCACTTGTTTCTAATTTGTAAATATTTTAAACATTTAATGCTTCAAAGGAAAATAGGCCTTAACAAATAAAACCAAAGGAAAGCCTTAACTTTAAAAGAAAGTGGAAACTTATAATCTTAAATCTTTAAAGCATTTAGCCTCTTTTGCTTTTGGATTTCTTTTGTAAATAAAATCCTCACTTTCAAAGTGACATTTTGCAAAATCCCAAAGCTAGTTATTGATGACAAATTCCAATACTAGACTTTGAAAATCAAAGGAAAGAAGTCAATCCACACAATTGAAATTTCAGTTTTGTTTTGCGAAACAAATTCAATCCAATTTCAATTCAACTTTATTTATCAACATACAGTTTCAACGAACGAATTAATTGAAGCATCACTACATTTCTAAATAATTTCAAAATTCTATTTCCCATCCTGCAAGTCTACAAGTTGAAACAAATTCTAAAGGAACTTTCAATTATCACAGTTGTAAAATAAAACACTCAAGGTTAAACCTTGCTGAACAAATTTAAGAATAATCAACCAGTTGAATTTTTTTTAAAAAATCTAAATAACAACGGTCAAACATGATGAGTCATCAGACAACCAACCAATTTACCAAACTGGATGACCTTCAAACAACATTGGAAGCATGGACTTCTAATTTAATTTCTAGCTTCACAACACGGGCCAAGGAAGCACAGCCCGAAGAATTGGAGCAACTCACTGAAGAACTTTTGAATGAACACACTGAAAAACCACCAGAAGGCAAGGACCTCACCAGTGTGTTAGGTAAGTTTGCATTAACATTAGTCGCAAGATTAAAGGTAGCCGAGAACGAGCTAGCAAATCAACAAACAACGATCCTATCTCTCCAAGAAGAGAACGAGACACTGAAAGGAAATTTGGAACAATCTCAAGAGGAGAATGACAAAACTCAAAATCAACTGGATGAAGCATTACAAGATTTGGACCGTGCAGAGTCAGAAAAGGAACGGTTGATGCATAACAATGACACGCTTCATCAAGACAACAATGAACTTGAAGATGCCCTTCAAGACACAAAGAAGGAACTCAGAAGAGTTGAAGGTCAACTTGAAAATGTGAAGAAGGATTACAAGGAATGTCAACTGCTCCTAAAGGAAAGACATGAACACCGGGACATCCACCGCGCTCCCTCGCCCGATTCCCGTTTCGAATACGGACGACCGCGTGGACAGCGTGCGTGCGCCCCTTCAGACCGCGACCTTGACAAGATCGCGCGAAATATCACCAAATTTGATCCAGGACCTACGGGTTCACCTGATGCCAAAGTCTATTTACAGGACATTGATTACTACCTGCGTAAGTATCCTGATGCTACGACAGACGATCGCATCTATCTGATTAAACTAACATCTAACAGGTCAGTATCAAAATTCATAGACCGACAGCCGACAAACATCAAAGCAGATTACATGCTGCTCCGCGAAGCCATCGAAAAGGAGTTCTCTGACGACTGCCTACACGCAGGGCTAACTGCAGCCCTAGTCGTGAAGCAAGGACGCTCAGAGCCAACACAAGCCTACTACCAGAGACTCCTACTTGCATATTTTGGATCTCAAAATACACCAGGGATGGAAGAAGACCACAATTTCAAGACCCTCTTCATCCAAAACCTCCATCCCACTGTGAGTCATTACCTAGGAGTTACAGCTAACCCAAGGTCAAACTCAATAAGTTAGCTGAGAGAGTTTGCACACTATGCGTTCCAAAAACAGCAACAAAGTCGCAACAAGCACGCTGAGCCTGCCACAGTGCTAGCTATTAGCGATGCATCTAACACCTTGAAGTTGGAAGGAGCTCCTCGCTCTTCTCCACCTCCTACGCCGCGAGTACATCAACAGCCGAAGCATTTTCCCAAGCGACCTCAGCAAGGTCAAAACCAAACTAGGTCCTCTGGATACCACTTTGGACCAACTTTGCGAAAACCCGACTACCGTCGTAGACCATATCCATGGGATAGGTCACGAGAACGCGATACGGACTACCATGATGACAGATACCGATACGAAGACGCGCGTAACCGCGACAAATGGTCTCCATCTCATCACAGAAGCTCAGAAGCAGAGACCTATCACAAACCTTGGAAGGAAGAAGAAACTCCTACATTCAGTAGAGAAGCTATTGAAATTGTCCAACACTTCCTAGCAGAGATTCAAAACTACAAAGAGAATAAAACTGCTAACATTCTAGCTATATCAGCTGTGCCAACTCAAAACAAGCGTTCCAAACGAAGGAAACGCAAGAAGAAAATCCCTCATGCAAATGAGGAAGGATCAAAGGACTCAACACAGTCCAGTGCTGTTATGGCAGCCCAACCACAGGTCACAGACCACTCCTCTAACAACATGTCGCAACTCTGTGTCGAACCACCAGTTCCACAATTTCTATGCGATTTAAACGAGAGGGGGGTGGCACGGAAATTCTACCTTCCACTGACCCTTGAAGACATGGTGTGTCAGGACGCTGTTTTAGACACCGCTGCTGACATCACTCTCATGTCACACACCCTTTTTGACAAACTACGTGCAGCCGCTAACCGCGCTAACAAATATTTGAAACTGGAACCCTGTTCATTAGCCGTGCGACCATATGCGCTTACTAAAACAACCCTGTTGGGCGTATCACTACTAAACATGTCCATTGGACCCATGACCTTGACACATCCGGTCTACGTGTCCAAACTTGACGCCATCCCATTGCTTGTTGGCAAAGACCTACTGAACCGTTTTGAGCCACTGATTGATTTCAAGAACCTCAAACTATGGGCTCAAACGCAACACCCTCACCCATTTGACCCAACAAGAACAACTGAATCACAGTGCTTTGTTCTGAACACTTTGGACACCCCAAGTCTCACACAACTAGCACTGTTGGAACAACTGCATCCGATTGAAAGCGACCGCCAAGACCAAGGTGAGTACTGTCCTAAAGAAGTCAAAAGCCACCTTCAAATACAAGGTCAAGCCAAACACTCAAATGATCTTGAAAACTCAATGGCCGAGCAGAAAACCCCAAACGGCCCCCTTGGAACCCTTGATACCCATGATTCAATGGTGGTGTCACATTTTGAAACCCACCCACCCGCCCATGAGGCCTGCATGGTCACAAGAGCCACACCAACCGGCTCTCTAGACCCTCTGAAATCTCAAGTTTTTGCAACAACGAACCCAACTTTTGCAAACGCAAGGCGCACAGTCACTCAACCTTGCAACCACATGATCCATGAAACCGTCAAACACCGATCGGATAAAACGGTACATGCGCTACCCGCATCTAAACCCTATGACATACCAAAACTGATACCACTTCATGCGACACAATCTTATCTGCAGCTATGCAATGGCACTCCTGATCATGCTTCCGATGAACCATCATCGCCACCGCTCAGAGTTCCTCGAAACCAGAGGGGGGTGATGACTGCCAATGCCTATTACATTCCAGCTGCAGAGCACAAAAGCGTCAAAACGACATACAAAGCTCCCAAGGCTGTATTTCAAAACCATTCTGACCGAGTCGCTAAACAACAGAAAGCGTACAACAATCAAAAACTCTCGCATGACGAACTGCGAAGGGGGGACAAGATCTTCCACCCCACATTTGTACCACAGACACCTGAAATAAATTTACAGGAAAGGAAAATCACTCCTAAATTCCTGCCCGAGTGGATGAATCCACACATTGTCAACAACAAACTTTGGCCACTCAAGAGCCAAATCCAGGACCCCATTTTCAAATGGGCTCACCAAAATCAGAGTAACCTTCACCAAAACCCCATGGGACTTGTCGGGTACAACACTGTCAAAGTAAGTCCATAGATAAGATTAAAATCAAACCTACATCTGAGAAATAACTAGCTAACTACTAGCCTCAGGTACACTCAGTCACATTTCTCCAATTAGTTAACTACATCAAACCTCCAGAAAGGAAAGGGTATATTAAAACCAAATTAGCCCTTAAAGTAATTTCAAAGACCTCTGTAAAATCTAATAAACTTCAATCAACTGACTATTATCAAATAGTACACGCAAATACATTCAACACCATTAGCTTGAGCTAATAATCTTAAAACTCCCATCAAAGGTGAAAAACAAGCACAAGGTTTAGAGTTCAATCTCTTAAGCTCTATTCTGTAAGTTCCCAGTTTTGGGATCAATAAAGTACATCCATCTAAAAGAAATCATTCCACCTCTAAGAGGAATTTTCATTTGCCAACCAGGTATCTAAAGAAAGATCCACAAGAAGATTAAGATCCAAAACCACTCACTTTTTGTTTGCCGAGATGATGGCCCTCCTGTTTATCAGTTTAGCCATCTGCCTAGCAATCACACCCACTGTTACCCAGTCAGAATTGGGCCAAGCCAAAACGAAAGGTCAAAGATCCTCGGATGGACTCTTAATAACAGCCTCATCGTTAGAGCCTCTAGTTAACCTTAGCATACCCACTGTTAACTCGGTCAACACCGTTAAACCAAAACGCCAGGTTGTCAAACCACAAATCGTTACCAAAATCTTACAAGACACTGTGTTGGTTTTGAATGCTTGCTCCGAAGCTTCAATCAAACTCAACAAGGTCTTGAACTCTTTGCTCTTTGTGTTAAAGGTTGACTATACTCACACACAGCCAATGTCTATGTTACTCTCAGAAGTAGCTAGAAACATTAGCTTTTCAGTTAATGCTTTAGCAATGAATATGCTCTCTCATCATATCCTTTTTGCAGTAAATCCAAATTTACTTCTCATTGCCATCCAAAGAATGATGACATCCTATGCCAACTCAGTTTTTCTGAACAAAAGCCTCAAACACCCTATGATTTGGACATCTGTGGAACCATGGTTTAGTCTAACTAAACAAATTCAATTTGAACCTCCTTGAGTCACCTCAATATTGATTAGTCTGAATCTACCTCAAATATGAAAGAATTTTATTTTTGCTCTTGACTAAGATTTTTGGATACATGCATGTGTATATACAAATAATCCTTTATACTTTATTTGGATTTTATGCACATTTAAACTGTTTTTGAAACCTTGAATAGATACTTTTCAGCAACCCAAAACATTTGTATCAAGTATGTCAAAACCCACATACTTCTAGTTCACTTTTTTTTTTGTACCCAGAATTTTTAAGTCTTTACAGGCTTATACAGAACTTTAGTATATCCTAGACAATTATACAATGTTTATATTTGGTCATGCCAAAATTATTTTTTCGAAATTTCCAGAAGTTTTTCAGAAAACCAAATTTAAGAACCTACACTTTGGAATAGATACTGTTTACAAGCTTAAGACTTATCGACATCAGAACTTTAGTTCAGCATTTGGATCAAGCCTCGCCAAATTGGGATTTGATGCCTAGGATTGCTATCAACGCTGAATCAACGTCACCATTGATACTAGAGGGGGGGACTGTAGCATCATCTCGCTTTGGCTCAGCAACAATTATTTTTCTGCTTAAAGACATTTTTGTTTCATCCAGGAATAATGCAAAGAAACGGATTTTCTTCCCCCAGGCCACAGCTGAAATCCCCCTTTGTTAAAACCAGCCTAAGGAATTTCCCCAATGTCCTGCTCCATTTTATTGCCCCCATAAAACATGCAACAGATCCACACTCAGCTAATTTCCTTAAACTGTGAAAACGCTGGATTTAAACAACTTTAAAGTACATTATTACAAACTCAATTCTAAACCTTCATTCTTTTCAGAACTATGAAAATGCAGATGGACTCTGATGTTTTGATGTGGAAAATCAATATGTGTGAAATGCATTAATCTGTGATTTTATATATATATATATATATATATATATATATATATATATATATATATATACGTATATATGCATGGTAATGTTAAATGAATGTTTATTCCTGCATGTTGATTCAGAAGCACTGCTTATAAGATACACTAAGGTTAGTTTAGTTATACATAAGAGTGTAACAGTACATTCCAATGTATTTAAAACTGTGTATTCCTGTGGACTGATATCATGTATCAAAGTTTGCCTCTAAAACCATGCGACTCCCACAGCCAATCGCTGCACGACAGCTCTTCACCCCAAAGGACTCCGAACAATAGACTGTTTGTTCATTGGACTAAAAGTTCATCGAGCCCGCCCACGAAGGACGCCCATTGGCTGAGACTCCGGTCAGGCCAGAATCCCGCGAAACTCAACAGAGCTTATAAAAAGGAGAGAGAGACTCGGTTTCAGCCTTTTTTGTCTTTTTTCGTCGCTCCTTCTCGTCAGACTCTCTTTCCTCCCCGGATTTCTTCCCGGCTGCTCGTTTTTTTCCCTGATCTCTCCCATTGTCTACACACAGCAAGGAAGAACAAAGGACTGTCTGAGCACATGTCGTTTTTCTGAACACAGAGCAGATAATTTGTTTATGTAACTTTGTATTTTCTTCTTCTCTTAAATGCCTAGGAATTCCTTTTTCTTTGAGCTCAATTCTTAATCGGAGTCAAACTCCAATTTTTAATCATCACTCTTTCTTTGTTAAACTTTCTGTAAAACCACCGTTTGTTTAATTTTAAGGTAAACTTTAATCTTGACTTTATTTTTATAATGTTTTTCTTGACCAACCACACACCAGAAGCTATAAGTTTTTATCTAAAGTCCGAAAGTTTTCTTTTCTAATTTGAAATCGGATTAGATATCTTTTAATTATTATCGAAAACCTCTGCAGCCGTTTGTCTACCAGGAAGAAAAACGCAGCTCCCACATCGCGCAGCTGAGCAATCAGCGCGTTTCTGCAAGATTTCAACCATCGAGATCCCAACTTACGATCTCATGAATATCATTCATCGTCAAGAGAATATTTGCGGGACAAATATTCTGGGTTTTGCCCCTGAACAACACTTCAAAACTTCATGAGGACGACACCAGAACCATCATCACTGAGGATCACGTGAGCTGAAAAAAACTTTAATTCATCTGCTGAATTAAACTTGAGGTTCGGTAATAATTGTATATCTAATCAGATGCAAATTAAGAAGCCCTTAACATAACTCTTCTTTTCATTAAAATTCCGTTTTTATTTTCTTAAGATTAATTTAGGACTTTTTCATAATTAGCAAACTTTCTCCATAAATTTGCGTTGTTTTTAATAATCTGTTAACTCAAACTGATAGAAATTCGTTTCTCAGTTTAACCCTGGTTCCGAAAATATTGGCATTGTTAATCTATCATTTACAAGATTGATTTTATGATCAATGAAATTATTTCAATGTCTATTAATCATTTTGTTTAATAAATATTTAAAAATGAGAAGTTGTTGAATTTATTTCATTCTGAGTCTGTTTCAAGCCCAGGTATCGAATTCACGGAAAATTTTTGAGACTGATTATTGATTAATTTATTGAGTGATCAAACAGGTATAAAGTGAAATTAAAGATCAAATTGCTTCTTAAAGATAGAAGCTGGTGCCCCTTACGAGTGTTTAACTTTTCTGATGTATATGAAATGAGATTTGAGCTCAGATTCCAATACAT
Organism: Pholidichthys leucotaenia; assembly: GCA_020510985.1. Lineage (NCBI taxonomy): Eukaryota > Metazoa > Chordata > Actinopteri > Cichliformes > Pholidichthyidae > Pholidichthys > Pholidichthys leucotaenia. Next base: position 293,591,696 of record CM035848.1, read on the forward strand.
CAATATAAATTAAATAATTCATACCTGATCATATTTATTATTTATTAATATCCATATTTTTACGTTACAGTCATGAGCCTCCTCGTGTGCTCCTCGTGCACTTTTACGCATCACACAGAGGAGGGGAAGGATGGATGGATTTACGCGCAGAATTCACCACAGCACCTGTATTGAGCATAAGACTGATGACAACAGTTCCCAAAAAGGTGAAGACTTACAAAAATAAACAAACACTTACAGTTGGCATTCAGGGCCGACATTGCCCAGCGAACGCATGGAGACGAGACGTGTTAACCACGGTTGCGCCTCAGGGCCGACATCGCTTCAAGGGGCGCAACAGAACCACGGCTGTGTGGAGTGGCTAACACATTGTGATAGTGTTGGCAATATTGGCTGGCTGACAACGCGACAGATGATGCACACAAAACATGAACAGCTGACTGTCAAAGAGAGAGGGCGCGTGGTCGGACCGGCGAATCTTGGACAGCACCTACCTGAAAGTGGGTCAAAACGGCTGCCCAACAACCTCTGGCCAGAGCGGCGGCTACAGGCATGGAAAAGAAAAGGAACACGGACATAAAAACGAGAACTCAAAAGATAATACATAATACACCCAATGCTTGAGCCACAGAGAACAGTCAGAACCGAGCCTACAGGATAACACGGGCTTGGTTCGTGACACCAACTGTCTATATTGTATTCATTGCTGCTAATTTGGACTTTTTCCTGTTATAATAATTAATTTAATATTTTTGATAGTTTTAGTACATGTGTGCTATACCAGTTACGAGTACTTTTTTCTTGTGACCAAACTCGAGAAAAAATGAGGACTATCAGTTGCTTCTATTTTCTGATTATTGTTGAAAAGCACATGCCAGTTGATACAAGACAAAAGCAGTTAATAAACAATGATAACAAACAAAACTGCATTTTTTATGAGACATAAATAATAAAGAATACATTATTTTTAAGGATATTGCCATCAGTAACACAGAGAATAATTTTAATTTCTAAAGGGGTTTTACAGATAATTGAACTTTAAAATGATAAGTTATGGCCACAAGTATGTTCTAATTTACTAAAAAAAAAATGATATATTTGCAAAATAAAAAAAAATTCTATCTCTTGTTCAAATACCCAGGATTGCATGCACCGTCCAAATGATCAGAATCAGAATCGGCTTTATTGGCCAAGTATGCACAACACATGCAAGGAATTTGACTTTGGCTAAAAACTTGCTCTCGTTGTTCAGGTGGAGGATTTAAATAAGATTTAAATAAGGATTCAATGACAACAGAGTATGTACAGTAAATTACAGTCTGTCCACGTTTCTATAAAAGGATGCAAATATATACAGGAATATATGCAGCTTATTTACTCAGACTATCCACACTTTGCAGAAATATATGAAAAAATATAGTCACACAGTATTTCAATGTGAACTCTGATTCAGTGATATAATGTGAATGAAGTAAAAAGCAGTGTGAGAGTTATGTGCAATGTAAGAATGGATGAAAAGTCATGAGTACAGCAACAGGTAGGACTAGGTGAATGTTAGGAGTTCATCAGAGTGATGGCTTGAGGAAAGAAACTGTTCCTGTGACAGGTGGTTTTGACCTTCAGTGATCTGTAACGACGACCAGAAGATAGAAGTTCAAACAGTTTGTGGCCGGGGTGTGATGGGTCAGCACAGATGTTTCCCGCCCGTTTCCTGGTTATGGACCGATATAACTAACCTAACTAACTAACTAACCTGCACTTATATAGCGCTTTTCTAGTCACAAAGACCACTCAAAGCGCTTTCATTAATACTAACCCTCTATTCTAAGGGCCTATAGGAAACAAATATCTAGGGACAATTTAGAACAGCCAATTAACCTAACATGCATGTTTTTTGGCATGTGGGAGGAAACCGGAGAAATCCCGGAGTAAACCCACGCAACACGGGGAGAACATGCAAACTCCACACAGATCACTGTTGGTCGGGGGCTGGGATCGAACCCACGATCCCCACAATCCCCCGGCCAAGGGTAAACTGTGCTGCCGCAGTGCTAACCACTGCGCCACCATGCACCGTGCAGCCTAATATAAGTTCTCAATGGAGGGTAGGTCGGTACCAATGATCCCCTCCGCAGACTTAATGATTGGCTGCAGTCTGGTCTTGTCCTGTTTAGTGGCAGATCCAAACCAGACAGTGATGGAAAAGCAGAGGACAGATTGGATGATGGCGGTGTAGAAGACAACCAGCAGCTCCTGAGGCAAATCAAACTTCTTGAGCTGACGCAGAAAAAACAACCTCTGCTGGGCCTTTTTCCGGACAGTGTCTATATGGGAGAACCACTTCAGGTTCCAGGAGATTGTGGTACCCAGAAACTTGAAGGAGTCCACAGTGGACACTGTGCTGTTGAGGATGGTGAGTGGGGGGAATGAAGGAGGGTGTCGCCTGAAATCCACAGTCATCTCTGTATTGTACTGTGTACTTAATGAAAGATATAATAAAGGGATCTCGAGAGCGGAGCGCAGGTTCACTTCCTTTATTTGTAGAATCTCCACACACTTATGCGCATGCGCGCATGATACATTCAATGACCATTCTGTATCACTACATCTCCCCCTTTTAAACCAATGTTTCCCAGCTGTTTACAAAAATTTAAGACTAAACATAAATCTTCAAAATAAACTTTGAATGTACACCTTCTGCATCTCATTATTCATCTCATTCTTGTCCCCTCCTTTTTTTTTCACAGTACTGCAACATTCAAACACATAACACATAAGAACTTAACTGAGAGGCAGGGTGGACTACCTGATCCTCTCTGTTGTGGTATGGAGGTTTATTCTGCTCCGTGTATACACACAACACTATACTACAAATTCAGTCTTTTGACTGGCTTGACCGCTCTGCCCACTCTGGTGTGTATCCCCGGATCTGGGGTGGTCGATGGTGAAGGCACAACTCTCAAATGAGAGCGGTTTCTTCTGAGATAGCCTTTCGAAGTGTCAACGACGTAGGACCTCGGTGTCCCAGCTGATCCGGAAACTACTCCAGTGCGTGGTTCGTTCTTGATCCAGACTCTCTGGCCTGGCTGGAGCGGTTTCTTCTCCTGTGGTCTGTGCCATGTGTTATATCCCTCAGCCTGTTTTCTTTTAAGCTCTTCGTCTTTCAACTCAAAAGCTCTCAAGTCCGGCCAAGCTGGCGTGAGGGTGCTTGGACACACTGGGAGAGGTGTCTGAATGTTACGCCCCATTAGGAGCTGCGCGGGAGATGCCCCATGAGCGAGAGGGGTCGCTCTGTATGCCATCAGTGCTTTGTGAGGATCCTCATTCTTCTGCAACAGGGCCTTCACGGTTCTAACAGCACGTTCTGCTTCTCCGTTGCTTTGGGGGTAACGGGGGCTACTGGTGAGATGCTAGAAGTTGTAATCTGCAGCAAACTCTGCTGCTGCAAACTGTGGGCCGTTGTCGGTGATGAGTGTGTCAGGCACTCCATGGCGGCTGAAGATGGCTTTCATTTTAAGAATCACAGCTGACGCCAGAGTGCTTGTGACATTAGCAACCTCAATGAATCAGGAGTAGTAGTCAATGACCACCAAGTAATGACCTTTCTTCCATTCAAACAGGTCGGTGGCTAGCTTTTGCCATGGGCGTGATGGCAAGGGTGTGGTCAGGAGAGGTTCTGGTGCATTGTGACATTCCTTAGCACAAACTTCACACTGGTGTACCTTTTCTTTTATCTGACGTGTCAGACCTGGCCACCATACTGCTTCATGAGCCCTCGCCATACACCACACCATTCCCTGGTGGCCCTGATGAAGCGTTTCCAAAATGTTTGGTTGCATGCTTGCTGGAATCACTATTCTTTTCCCTTTCATCAGGAGACCATCAGCCATCAACAAGTCATTTCGGTACTGCCAATAGGACTTCAGCTGCGGAGCTGAACTCAGTCTGTCCCAACCTGTGCAGATCAGAGAAGACAGCTGCGCACACACTGGATCCTCTTCCTGAGCTTGCCTAATCTGCATCAGTTTCTCTTGTGATGCAGGCAGTTGCTGAATGACTTCGTTGATGTGATCTCTCACGTCACTCTGGAGCACGAGATCCTCCTCTGTTGTTGCACCTTGAAGGGGAGCTCTTGAAAGAGCATCTGCTGCTATGAGATTTTTTTCCCGGAACATGCACAATGGTGTATGTGAACCGCAGGAGTCTCAATCTGAATCGCAACACACGAGGGGGAATGTCATCAAGTGCTCTTGAGCTGAGGAGACTTATCAAGGGTTTGTGGTCTGTTCTGACCTCAAAGTGTAGGCCCAGGAGATAAGTTTGGAACTGTTCACACTCCCACGTGATGGCCAGGGCCTCTTTTTCAATTTGGGTGTATCTACGCTCAGTTTCTGTCATACTGCGGGAAATAAAGGCCACTGGCCTCCACTCTCCTGAAGCTTGAAGTTGTGACAAAACACCCCCCAGTCCGTAGGAGGATGCATCTGCTGACACCCTAGTCGGCCTGTCAGTGCAGTATGGGGCAAGTACAGCCGATGAGCTGAGCTCTTCTTTCACCTTTGCGAAGGCTGTCTGTTGAGCTGGCCCCCATGTCCACATGTTATCAGCTTTCAGGAGGTCCCTGATCGGTCCTGTGATCTCTGCAATGTTTGGGGAAAACTTTCCCAAGTAATTCGCCATCCCCATGAATCTTTTGATGTCTGCCACGTCCTTGGGTGGTGGCATGGCTGCAATGGCCCTGATCTTGTCGGGATCTGGCCGTATTCCCTCTCCGCTGACGATATGCCCTAGGAATTTCACCTCAGTCACTGCAAACTGGCACTTGTCGTTCAGGGTGAGGCCTCGCTGCTGTAGGCGTTGCAGCACTTGATGCAGCCTTTCATCATGTTCCTGTGGTGTGGCTCCAAACACCAAGATGTCATCTGCATGACAGACCGTTCCTTCCAGGCCATCCAGCATTTGTGTCAAGCACTTCTGGAAATGCTCTGGTGCTGAGGATATTCCAAAAGGAAGTTGGTTGAAACAAAAACGCCCAAATGGCGTGATGAAGGTGGTGAGTGGGGACGATTCCCTATGCAAAGGGATTTGCCAGAAACCTGCAGTGGCATCTAGCTTTGAAAAAATTCTAGCTCCAGCTAGTTTAGCGAGCGTCTCATCGACTGCAGGGAGGATGTGTCTTTCTCTGCACACGTTCTCATTTAGGTGGGTGAGGTCGACACATATACGGATTTTTCCGTTTGGCTTTGGTACTACGACCATTCCGGAGCACCACTCGGTTGCATCTTCGATGGGTGAAATAACTCCCATTGCCTCCATCCTATTCAGCTCCTCTTGAACTTTCCCTCTTAATGGCAGAGGCAAGCAGCATGGGACCGCTAGGGCAAATGGAGTGGCATTCTCTTTCAATTTAATCCTATATTCACCCTCTAGCTTCCCTAAACCAGTAAACACTCTGGGATATTGCTTCACATAAGCATTCTCTGTTGCAATGGCATCTACTTGACTAAGCAAGCTGAGGTCTTGTATGGCTGGCAAGCCAAGTAGTGGAGTAGCTAACCCTGGGACAACATACACCTGCTGCTTCACAACAGAGCCCTTGTAGCTCATGTCGGCGGTGAAGCGTCCCTGTACTGTGATAGGAACATTGCTTGGTCCACACAGTTTTTTGCTTGGTGGTGAAAGTTTCCCGTGCAGCTTTTCAGAGTACATGTGTTTTGGGATGGCTGTCACTGCAGCGCCTGTGTCAAGCTTGAACACTACCTGCTGGCCATTTACTTCAATAGACTTCTTCCACACTGCACTAGGTGCAGTAGTCATTGTGCCCAAAAACAAAGTCTCCAAACTTTCACTCATGTCCTTCTGCTGAAGTTCCTCCACTCTCATTTTTGTTTTACACAAAGCAGCAAAATGCCCCTTTTTCTGACATTTCTTGCAGTCTGCATTGCGAGCAGGACATTCTTTAAATGAATTTCCATGTGCTTTTCCACACCTGCCACATCTGTCTTTTGCATTTGTCTGACCTGGTCTGTGATTTGTTTTGTTTCCTTGTTGACCCGATTTTTGTTTTTGCTTGAACCTAACTGCATCCATATTAGCTCCTTCAACACCATCTGTGCTAGTCTGTCTCAGTGTTGTTTGTTGCTTTTTAATTTCCTCGTTTTGGTGAATTTTCATCATTGCTTTCGTTAGAGTTAGCTTTGAGTCGAGCTGTAACTTCTCTGAAAGCATGTGGTCTTTAATACCCACGACTAAGCGATCTCTTATCATCTCCTCTTTGAGGATTCCATACTGACAATACTCAGCTAGCTTGTGGATGGCTGTGATGAACGCCTCGGCTGACTCACCAGGCTCCTGGCAGCGTTTGTTAAACTTGGCCCTCTCGTATATCACGTTATGTTAACAGATGAAATGTTTTTCAAAAGCGTCTCTTACTTTCTCGTAGTCTTTCTTGTCCGCTTCAGCCAGTGCTAAAGTGTTAAGCACATCATCTGCCGAGTCTCCCATAGTGTATATTAGCGAGTTCACTTGATACTCTTGACTCTTCTGGTCGAGTCTGGCAGCCATGCGGAATCTTCCAAAACGTCTAATCCAATTTGGCCAACTAGCGACATCCCTGAAGTCAAATGCCTCGGGCGGGCTTATCGAAAATAATGTATCCATTACCTTCTGACGTCTTCGTCACGTTGTGGCTACCTTGGAATGCTTGCTAGTTCAGCTCGTGAACTTGAAAACTTTTTTTTCCCTCTGTACAGCCCAACTGGAAGGAAACTTCGCTTACATGCTTTTTAAAACTTCTGTCTTCATATTAGAGACGGGTCACCGACTTCTGACACCATGTATTGTACTGTGTACTTAATGAAAGATATAATAAAGGGATCTCGAGAGTGGAGCGCAGGTTCACTTCCTTTATTTGTAGAATCTCCACACACTTATGCGCATGCGCGCATGATACATTCAATGACCATTCTGTATCACTACAATCTCCACCGTTTTGGCTGGGTTAAGTTCAAGATGGTATGACAACAGTTATGAGATTTTCAAGTATCACACTAAAAATACTAAAAATATTTACTAATTTCACTTTCTTGGAATAACTGACAACAGTTGTGGTCAGATAAACATTTATTGAATAAAAAACAATATCCTGAAAACATAAAGGTAGTTAGTATAACTGTCATGTCTTTGGGTAAAAGACATTGATAAATTTATAAAGTTAATAAATTGGTTAAAAGGAATAAATAAGTTAAAATGAGTGATAAAATTGTCAAAAACCTGTGTTTAAAAAGTTATCGAAGTGAGACATCTTTTCCTTAAAGGATCGTTTTTTGTTACTGCAGAGTGTGTGCTCTTCCGTATATAGATGATCTTTGAGGTGTTTTTCCCGCGGCTACAGTCAGCTAGCCACACAGAAACGAAGTTAAAAGTTCATTTGAGTATGCTGTGTTGTTCTTCTTCGTTTGAGTCTTGGGAAACCTTTGTCTTTGTATTTTTATGTACAAGCACTTGATAGAGAGCACTGATGTTCTAAAGTGTTACATGAATGAGTTTTGTTGAGCGACAATGTTTCTGTTAGTTATTTACGTGTATTAGTTCTTTGTGTTAGCATACCGCATGTTAATATGTAGATAGTGATTGCATTGTTCTGTATGTTTCAGTTACCGCGCGCGTCATGCTACACACGCAAGCAAGAAAACTTTATAAAGACGAGAAAAGTAAGCCTTGTGTGCGAAGTTTTCTTCAATGGTTCGCTGGCTGTCTAGCAGCACAGAGAAACGTGCTGTGAGGGCAGCACAATAACTAAAACCGACATATTGCCCCTCTTGTAGTGGAAAGGTCTCTCTGACCTTGTTAACAACACAGGCAGATATTGGCACGAGGACTTTCTCACCAAGGTAGTGGTAGCACCATCGGTCTGTAAGCTGTATAGCGCTTCCAATTGTTCCCATAATCCACATTCACATAATGTTTATAGGTGAGGTGGCCATTTCCAACACATCTTCGTTCAGACACACCATGTGGAAGTTGTGATGACCAGTGATACAATTTATAGCACCATCCGGGATTTTCTGCTTCACCTTGTCCTGCTCCTGACAGCAAATACTCTCCTCCTCTGTTGTCATGATCACACACAGACCACACTGGCACCTGCAAAAATAAAAAATAGTATCTTTTGATTTGTTTACTTGGGGGGTGGGGGGCGTTGAAAGTATCAGGTAGATGTTTGAATTTTGTTATAAATACACTGCTATGATTTTATTGAAAAATTGGGTTTAAATAAATTATATTATGAACAAATAATTTGTTGCAATATCTGTAACAAAAGCATACCACTCGGTGTTCCCCTGCCGTGTGTTTGTCGCTGCTGCTGCGCCGGCCATGTGTGCCTCACCACTGTCACGAGTCTGACCCACTAGGAACGATGTCCGCTTGATACGGCTCAAACCTATAAGGTCTGATGCCCCCAGATTCTTCATTGTCATCCCATTCTTCTGAATTATAATCGTCTGAACATTAGACAACACAAACCAATTCCAGACTACATATGCTGGAACCATTGTCGATGTTTTCTACTGCTTCCATCCTGCATGTACAATGGGCAGCAAAGTGCTGTGTTCTCCCGCTGACGTCACAACATGGCTGGGGTGTTTTCCAGCCACTGACACAATTGGTGACATGGCGCTCATGCAAGTGTCGGATATTTGAATGAAAAAAAGCCTGTTTGACTTAAAACTGCACAGACCAACCTATTTCGTCATATTGAAATTATGTGTTGCAAAATTAGATGCAGTCAAAATCGTGTCATCAGACCTTTAAGGACTTCACAGTGGTGGCACAAGACAAACAAGTCCGACCCATATTTTGAAGTGTCCTGGAGGTGCAGTAGGGATTTTGGAGCTCACATCATCATAGCAGTCTGTCGTGGGTGACAATGACTGTTTCATTTAGGTCTGTTCAGATTCCTCCACACAGCTCTGTCCTTAGCCTTCTGCTGCCAGGAATTCCTGTCTATATCCAACTTCTTCAAGTTTCTTTTTACAGTGTCTTTAAATCTGAGCCTTGGTCTACCCTGATTGTGTTTGCCCTCGCATAACTGTGAGTAGAGTAACTGCCAAGGGAAACGCTGGTGGTCCATCCTCTCAACATGTCCGAGCCATCTCAGTTTCGTCTGTATTAGCATGTCCTCCATTGATGGTAGACCAGCTCGTTTCAACACTTCTATGTTGGTTATCTTGTCTTTCCATGAGATGTTCATTATGGCTCGAAGGTGTCTCATCATGTATGCGTGGAGTTTCTTTACCTGCACTCTGTAGACAGTCCAAGTTTCAGCACCGTACAATAGAGTAGCCAGCACTGTCGCTCTGTACGCTTTGCATTTCACATGGATAGACACATGTCGGTTGTTCCACAGTCTCTCCCTCAAGTTTCCAAACACAGCGCTCGCGCTTCCCATTCTGAGAGATAGTTCATCCTCCAGCCTAGCATTCTCTGAAACAGTACTCCCTAGATACTTGAAAGTCTTTCACTTGACTAGTGGCTCTGTACCAATGCTGATCTCTTCTGGTAGTGATGTTGATAATTGGAACTTTGGTGGTTGATAAAGGCACTCTGTCTTCTTGATGTTGATTTGGAGGCTGAATTGGCTAGCTGCTCTTGCAAATTTCTTCACTAAAGATTGCATATCTGTAGGCCCGTAGATTTCTCTCAAACCTATGAAGAATGTTTTCATGTCCTTCCTGTCTGCTGCAGTTTGAAGTTTCTCCGCTTTTTCATCCCACCAGTTGGACTTCATCTCTCTGGTGTACTTCTGTAGCTCACTCTGAGCGTTTGCGTATTTCTTCTTCTTCGACCTTGTGTTACACTGTAGGTTTTCCTGCCTAGCTGAGGAAGGCAGCTAGGCAGCCTTCTTTTCTTAGATTATTTCACCAGCTTTGGAGAATACTCTCTCAGAGGACAGAGGATACAGGTGTGCAAAGGAAGGCTACTGCAAGTTTGTCCAGTGTAGGATAGACATGTTTCTGTCTTTCACAGTACATTGACCTCTGTCCTTCTTCTCATGCAGGGCACAATAGTGCCTCAGCATAATGATGCATAATAATGATCCAAGCTCTTTGAAACACAACAGACACTTCACCTGGCAAATAAAAAATAAATTACAAGAATTGCTCAGCTGGGATTTGAACCCCAACCTCCCAGTTGCAAGGTAGATGCTCTACCTCTAGGCCATCACTTCAATTATAAGAAAAATACATTATTTGTGACACATACATCAGTGGGAGAAATGAGCTCAAAATGTTCCCAAATGGGAGAAGTCTGTTTTTGGTACTGGCTCCATCTGAAAATTGGCTGTGACAAATCCCCTACACAGTCAAAGATTGACAACACAAAACGTGAGGGACAGGGATGTCCATTGTGTATCGCTCCTCTTTAGTTCATGTTGCATGCAAAACCATGAAGAGCTTCCTGGCCTAGTTATGTGGTACGACCGGCTGGCGAGGCAAACGACGTCATCACATATGTCAGCATGCCTTGAAACACACTTCGCCAAATATTTCCTGGAGAAGCTCGGAGCATGCTCTGGAGCCCCATTGTGGGGAGCCTTGAATAACGAAACTGAATTGCATTTATTTCAAGCAACCATTCCCACAGTCTGCTCTCATTCTTGAGCAGCGAACAAAGAGGAGGAAACACACCAAATGCAGCGCCAACAGTTCTGTCGAACGTGCTGTATTTTCGCTCAGCCGCGCTTAAGGATTTGCTAAAGAAAGCCAACGGCTGCCAAACTCCGGCGACCTGTTGCTCAATAACGGCCCTATGGCTAAATCTGAAGCGTCTGTTGTCAGCGCGATACGTGCTGCCGGGTCTGGGTGGGCCAGGAGCGCAGCGTCAGCCAAGCTTTTTTTTACCTCTGTGAACGCGCGCTCCCGCTCCGGAGACCATTCGACCGCCTGGGTTGGTTTTTGCTTTTTGAGCGCGGCATATAACGGTTGCATGATTTGAGCTGCGTGGGGCAGGAATCAGTTATAAAAACTCACCATCCCCAAGAATTCCTGCAGTGATTTGACCGTTTGTGGCCGGGGAAAATCCACTACCGCGCAAACTTTATCTGGTAACGGGACCGCTCCCTCTGGGGAGACGCGGTGACCCAAAAAATCGATCTGCTCGACGCCGAACTGGCACTTGGTTGGGTTAATTATTAAGCCGTGCTCTCCCAGCCTCCTAAAAACTGCTGTGAGGTGCTTTTCGTGTTTGTCCTCTGAAGTACTCGCGACCAAAATGTCGTCGAGGTACACAAACACGAAAGGGAGATCGCGTAACACGGCATCCATCATCCGCTGAAACGTTTGCGCCGCCCCTTTGAGACCAAACGGCATGCGTAAAAATTCGAAAAATCCGAACGGGGTTATTACCGCTGTTTTAGGAATGTCCCCCGGTTGGACTGGGACTTGGTGATAGCCACAAACCAGATCAATCTTTGAAAAAATGCGCGCCCCCGCCAGGTGCACCGAAAAATCCTGAATGTGCGGGATGGGATAACGATCGTGCGCCGTAGCATTGTTTAGCCTGCGGTAATCGCCGCACGGTCTCCAGGAGCCATCGGCTTTCGGGACCATGTGTAGCGGCAAAGCCCACAGGCTTTTTGACCTACGAACGATGCCCAGCCTCTCTAGGCTGGTGAACTCCTCGCGCGCTATAGCGAGCTTAACTGCATCCAAGCGCCGAGCCTTTGCAAACACGGGAGGGCCAGATGTAGGGATAAAATGCTCCACCCCGTGTTTTGCGACCGTCGCCGAAAAAGTGGGCACAGTGAGTGCTGGGAATTGGGTGAGGAGTGTGTGAAATTTACCACCTGCTGTAGCGACGTGGGTCTGTACTGGTGGCGGGGACACTCGAGCTGAACAGGGGAGAGAGTAAAAAGCCGTCTATTAGCAAGATCAACTAACAAACTGTGTGAGCACAAAAAATCTGCGCCCAACATGTTGAAACTCACCGCTGCTATTACGAAAGTCCATTCGTATGTGTGGCCATGTAAGCATAAAGGCAAAGTCCTTTTCCCGTAGGTGTTGATGCTCGAGCCATTTGCCGCCGTAGCTCCGCTACCGCGGGGTCCAGCCACCCAGTCCACGTATGTCGGGGTGATGAAGCTCACTTGGGCTCCGGTGTCTATGAGGAACTCCCGTCTGGAGCTCGTATCTGTGATGTAGAGCAGCTTGTTGCCTTCTCCGAGAGTCGAAGCTGCTAGTGACCTTTGGTCTTGCCATTTCCCGAACTCTTGAAGTTGCAGGGCGGCACGCACCTGTGTGCCCTATCAGCGAACCTCCGATGGTAAAAGCAGAGATCCTGTCCTCCGCTGCGTCGGGGCTGCGCCTCTGCCACCGGACCATTGGCTTCACCTCGTCGCAGCCGTGTTGCCGCCGTCGTCGGCCAGCCTGGGTCTGCCGCCTCTGGCTCCCCGCTGTCTTGGGTCGCCGCTGTGGTTGCCTGCCCACCGCAGGCATCCAGAATCCCGTCTGCTTCCTGGGCCAGATCCCAGAACTCCTCCGGGGTGTGACACTTCTTGCTGGCCAGCGCGCTTCTCGTATGCGTCGGGAGGTTGGAGCGAAAGATGAACTGGAAGAGGAAATCATCGTTGTCTGACCCTCTCAGCTGTATCATATCCTCCATCAGGGCGCTCGGCCTGTGTCCTCCTTGGTCTAGCAAAGACAGGATCCTCCTCGCCCTCACTTTGGCCGAGGGAGTGAAAAACTTAACGAGGGTGGATTTCAGCTTGTCGTACCTGCCGGTAGCAGGTGGCTGCTCCCCCAAGCTCTGCACGCACCGAGCTGTGCGGTTATCCAGTTTAGCAATGACATGGTGGAACTTAGTGTCATCCACCGTTACTCCTGCGAGCGCGAACTGCGACTCCGCTTGCAGGAACCACGACCGTGGGTTATCCTGCCAGAAATCAGGCAGCTTGACGGCCACTGCGCTCGCCAGAACCGAACTCTGTGAGTCCGGGACCCTGAGACCTTCTCCGGTCATTCTCAACGTCGTCGGTCACCAATTGTGGGGAACCTTGAATAACGAAACTGAATTGCATTTAATTCAAGTTTATTTCAAGCAACCATTCCCACAGTCTACTCTCATTCTTGAGCAGCGAACAAAGAGGAGGAAACACACCAAAGTTTTCACCTTTAAACATTCTCACATAAAGGAATCTCCCTCGCAGGGGAGGTCACACATCTCCATCATAATCCCTTTATTTACATTCATAATCCCTTTATTTACATTACTCTCCCCTCTCTCCTCTCGAGCCTCAGAGGTCAGGGAGTCCTCTGTCCACACCCATTGTCTTCTCTCGCTGTCCTCACAGGTGTCCCAGACTCTCCGTCTCCTTCATCGTGAGGTTAAATCACATATGTGCTGTCAGCATATCTCATATGTCCAACGTGTGCATGCACAACTACACAGCCATACCCATCACTAATTCACACACCACTGACTTTTACAGACACCCTATTTTTAATAACAATAAACTTGTGTTTAAACTGGCACCTCTGTGTGGGCTCCCTTCTTTATCTAAGCCTCGAGTCGGGCTTGTGACAAATGGGGGCTTGTCCGCTCATCTGAACCCAGTCGGTTCGTTTAGCCTTAAAATCATTTGTAATAGGACAAATGATCCACCGGAGTGGTGGCTCAGTTGGTAGAGCATCCGCCCCCACACCCGGGAGGCAGGGGTTCAAATCCCAGCCGGGTCATGCCGAAGACCATATAAAAGTGGAACTTCCTGCCGTCCAACTTGGTGCTCAGCAATAATGGAATGGAGGAGGGAAATTTGTGGCAGCGCCTTGTGTGGCAGCAGCCCTCTGATTCTACACTTGGGGTGTATGTGATTAACACAGTAGATAGATAAAACACAATCTCGTTCTACTGTATATGATTGGTTGTACAGCTGAATGACAATAAAGGGTGAATAAATTTAATTTAAAATGAGGGCTTATCCGCTCGTCTGAATCCGGTCTAGTTGAGCCTTGTGACAAAAGGGAGGCTCGGTTGTTTGTTTAAAACGGTTTCATCTGTTTGAGCCGTACACTCATTTGTGAAAGGACAAAGTGTGTGGTGTGTGTGTGGGGGGGGCTTGTCTTGTCATCTGTTTGAGCTTGAGCCCATTTGTGAGAGAAATGGGAGCTCATCTGTTTGTTTGTGTCATGATTTCCTGCCCGTTTGAGGCGGGAGAGACTGAGAAAACCCAAATGCAGGAGGATGTGGTGTTTATTAATACAAATAAGATAAGATAAGCCTTTATTAGTCCCACAATGGGGAAATTCCAGGATTGCAACAGCACAGGGATAGCAACACTCAGAGCAATAATTAAAAAGATACGAAAAATATAAATAAGAGCAGTGGATATACATACGTACACATAAATATATAAATATGTATGCAAAGTGCGGAGCATTGTAGCAAGATGGAATAAACAGCATAACCGTCTACTTAGTTATCCTACATAGTATGAATATGTACCCATACATATTGTCACCCTCCGTAGCGACTGATATTGTCCTAGTTGTATACTGGAGGGGACCATTTGTGTAAGTCTGTTGCGTCTTTTGCATTCAATACTATTAGGTTGTCACGTTTTTTTTGCTATCTCTGCGAGCAGCCCTGCTTAGGTTATACAGTCTGACAGCCATAGGTAGGAAGGACCTGTGAAACCTCTTGGTTGCGCACCTAGGATGATGTAGTCTACTGCTAAATGAGCTCCTCAGTGCATTCAATATGTCCTGCATAGGGTGGGACTCGGACTCCAGCAGAGATGACAGTTTAGCCACCATCCTTCTCTCTCCTATCTCCTCCACTGGGTCAAGGCGTTGCCCCAGGACAGATCTAGCTTTCTTGATCAGTTTGTTCAGTCTCTTCCTATTGGACCACTCCAAAAGTGATGGCTGATGCCACCACCGTGTCGTAGAATGTCTTCAGCAGCGCCCCTTGTGCACCAAAAGACCTGAGCCTCCTCAGTAGGAACAGCCTGCGCTGTCCCTTCTTGTAGAGTGCGTCGGTATTGTGTGACCAGTCTAGTTTATTGTTCAGATGAACACCAAGGTACTTGTAGGATGTCACCATCTCAATGTCTGTTCCCTGTGTGTTTACTGTTACTGTGAGGGGTTGTCCTTGCCTGCAGCAGTCCACCACCAGCTCCTTAGTTTTCCTCGCGTTGATCTGGAGGCAGTTCCAATGGCACCAGTCCACGAAGTCCTGGATAAGTCCTCTGTACTCAGCTTCATCTCCGTTGGAGATGAGACCGACGATCGCAGAGTCATCAGAGAACTTCTGTAGATGGCAGTGTGTTGTGTTGTGTGAGAAGTCTGCAGTATAAAGGGTGAACAGGAAGGGAGCCAAAACCGTTCCCTGGGGGGCCCCCATGCTACCGGTGATCGTGTCGGACACACAATCTCGGGTTCTCGCAAACTGTGGCCGGTTAGTGAGGTAGTCCAGGATCCATGATGACAGATGCTGGTCCACCCCTGCGCACAGCAGCTTGTCCTTCAGGATCATCGGTTGAATGGTGTTGAAAGCACTGGAGAAGTCAAAGAACATGATCCTCACCGCATTCCCAGGCTTCTCCAGGTGGGACAGAGAACAGTGAAGGAGGAAGATCACTGCATCCTCCACCCCAATGCCATGCTGGTAGGCGAACTGGAGTGGATCCATCGCTGGTCCCACCAGGGGTCGGAGGTGAGCAAGGAGCAGTCTCTTCAGAGTCTTCATCATGTGAGACGTCAGGGCCACTGGTCTGTAGCTGTTCAGGTCTTTGGTACAGGTACCACACAAGATGTTTTCCACAACTGTGGTACCCTCCCCAGCTTCAGGCTCAGGTTGAAGATGTGCTCCATAATCCCACACAGTCTGCACAGGACTTGAGGAGCTTCGCGCTGATGCCGTCCGGTCCCGAGGCCTTCCTCGCCTTGATCTTCCTCAGCTCCGTCCTC
This sequence comes from Pholidichthys leucotaenia, assembly GCA_020510985.1. Lineage (NCBI taxonomy): Eukaryota > Metazoa > Chordata > Actinopteri > Cichliformes > Pholidichthyidae > Pholidichthys > Pholidichthys leucotaenia. Next base: position 293,607,664 of record CM035848.1, read on the forward strand.
ACCTGGGTCTTAGTGAGGGTCAGGTTGGGGGGCTGTGTGCTAGGAGTGGGGGGGGGGGGTGTTGGTGGAGTGGGGTGTGGACAGCAGGTCTCAATGACTTTAGAGGCAGCAGTGGTTGTTGTGCAGTCGGCGGGAAGGGCGATTGGTCAAACCTACTAAAAAAACAGGTTCAGATTGTTCGCCCACTCCCTGCCCCCCATGGCCTGGGGGGAGGTATTCTGGAGCCCAGAGATGGTTTTAAGGTTTCTCCAGACCCCACCGATGTCGCTCTGTTGCAGCTTGTCCTCCATCTTCTTCCTGAAGCTGTCCTTGCCTTCTCTGATCTTCCTCCTCAGCTCCCTCTGTACGGACTTCAGCAGCTCCCTGTTTCCCGACTTGAAGATCCTCTTCTTCTCTCTCAGAAGTGTTTTTATCTCAGGGTTGATCCAGGGTTTGTTGTTCGAGCAACACCGTATGGTCTCGGTGGGGTACGGTGTTGTCCACACAGAAGCCGATGTAGTCTGTGATGGTGTGAGTGAGGCCATCGATGTCCTCACCATGTGGATCGCAGAGCTGCTTCCAGGCAGTGGTTTCAAACCAGTCCTTTAGCGCGTTCATTGCCTCCTCAGACCATAACTTCACCGTGCGCATGACTGGAGGTTGTCTTTGTACCAGGGGTTTGTACACCGGCAGGAGATGAACTAAGTTGTGATCCGATCTCCCGAGTGGGAGTGGGGTAGTATTTGCATAAAATAAGTCCAGTGTTTTATTGTCTCTAGTGTGGCATGCGACATACTGGGTGAGCGTGGGTAGAATGGGGGACAGTGAAATATGGTTGAAATCACCTGAGATGAGGAGAAGAGCATCTGGGTGTTCTGTCTGCAGCCTGCCAATTACTGAGTGGATGACGTCACGCGCTGTCCCAGCGTTCGCCGTCGGATTTGCATAAATAACAATGCAGATCACGTGTGAGTATTCCTCGGGAGATATGTAGGCCGCATGCTAACAGCTAGCAACTTGATGTCTTTGCTACAGTGCTGCTCCTTAACCGTGATATGTCCTGGTCTGCACCAGTTGTTATTGACATACATTATCACTCCTCCGCCTCTTGTCTTCCCACTGTCTGGTGTCCGGTCTGCCCGTATTGCGTGGAAACCCTCCAGTTTGATGTTAGCATCTGTTGCTAGTGTGGACTTGCTAGTCTTGTCTTGCTAGTCTTGCTAGTCTTGTCCTTCTCTGTTTACCCTCTGCATCCAGTCTGAGATGATTAACCCAGCCTCTACACCGCCCCCACCCCCCAGATTCTCAGACCGAGTTTCAGTCCTCACGTCCTTTTGGCTTCAGTCTCCTCCCATATCTGCTGTAACAGGGGTTTACCGCCTCCGCGGCGCTGCTGTGCCGGCGGGGGGCTCCTGGGGGGGTGTCTGTCTGCGGGTGGGCCATGGTGAGGGGGGGGAAACCTTCGACTTGCCTGTGTGGCTGCTCTGATGAATCGTTTACCTGGGGAGCTCTCAGTGGGGGTCTTCCGTGCCAAGGGGCCTGAGCCTACAGCACTTGCTTGTCCGCCACCACAAAGGCGGGCTTAAGTCTGTCTATGTATATTTTCTCCAGACGACCCCCCAAGTCTAACAAAAAATGTTTGTCCCCTGTTTCCAGCACTCTGAATGGGCCATCGTAGGGTGGGCGCAATGGAGGGCGGTGGGCATTGTGCCTGACAAACACGAACGCCGCGTTCTTCAAAGTTTTTGGCACAAAAGCACGTGGAAAACAGTGGTGGACCGGGCCCAGCAGCGTGCCTGTGTCTGCACTATGCTGCAAATGCTGAGACGGACAGTTGTCCAACACGGGATTATCTGGCAAAAATTCCCCGGGCAGCCGCAGTGGCTGAGAAAAAACAAGCTCCGCCGGAGAAGCCTCTAAATCCTCTTTTGGTGCGGAACGCAACCCCAATAAAACCCACAGCAACCGATCTACCCAATTTGAATCCGTCAGCAAAGCACTGAGCACTGCTTTCAGTGACCTATGAAAACGCTCGCATAACCCATTGGCCTGTGGGTTGTACGCGGTTGTGCGATGAATTGCAACACCCAGGCTATGGGCCATCGGGGACCAGAGGTCTGAAACAAACTGAGGGCCCCTATCGGACGTGATGTCCGACGGGATTCCAAAACATGCCACCCATGTTGTCAAAAAAGCGTGCGCCATGTCCGCAGACATGGTTGCTGCCAGCGGGACTGCTTCTGGCCAGCGTGCGGTACAGTCCACCACTGTCAGAAGGTGTGTGCACCCCTGTGATGGCGGGAGGGGGCCCACGAGGTCCACGTGAACATGGTCGAACCTCTTAGCCGGGATACGAAACGGCTCCAAAGGAGCCTTTGTGTGTCTGTATACTTTGGCCCGTTGGCACGCTACGCAGGCTGCAGCCCATTCTTTCACTTTGGCCGGTTGGCACGCTGCGCAGAACTGGCCACCATTTTGACTGACGCACGCACCCCTGGGTGCGCCAGAGCGTGAACTGACTCAAACACGTGGTGGCGCCAAGCGACTGGGACCACCGGGCGCGGGCGTCTCGTGGAGACGTCGCAGATTGGGGGGGCTTGCTGTCTTGCAGTACTCTGCTCTCCAGCCTTAACCCTGTTGGTCCAGACTGGAGCGCGCGCACATCCGTATCACCAATCTGCTCTGCGGCCATGGCAGTATAATCTATCCCCACGCAGACCGGGGTCACTACTGCGCGCGAGAGGCAGTCCGCTACCACATTCAGTTTACCTGACACATGCTGAATATCGGTCGTAAACTCTGAGATCGCGGCCAGCTGTCTCTGCTGCCGGCCCGACCATGGTTCCGAAACCTTGGCCATCGCAAACGTTAGCGGCTTGTGGTCCACGAACGTAGTGAAGCTGCACCCTTCCAGCCAGAACTGGAAATGGCGTATGGCCAGGTGGCGAGCCAGCAGCTCTCTGTTGAATGCGCTGTATTTACGCTCACTGTCGCGCAAAGCCCTGCTGAAAAAAGTGAGCGGCTGCCAGGAACTGGCGACACGTTGCTCCACGACGGCCCCTATGGCCACGTCCGAGGCGTCGGTAGTCAGCGCTATCCGGGCTGCCAGGTCCGGGTGCGCCAACAGTGCGGCATTTGCCAGGGCTGTTTTAACCTCAGAGAATGCCTGCTCTCTCTCCAGAGTCCATTCGACTCTGTCCGCGGGTTTCCATTTCTTGAGCGCGGCGTATAATGACTGCATGAGTTGAGCTGCGTGGGGGAGGAACCGGTTATAAAAGTTAATCATCCCCAAAAATTCTTGCAGCGCCCTGACCGTCTGAGGCCGGGGAAAATTCGCCCTGGCGCGCACTTTGTCGGGCAAGGGTATCGCTCCCTCTGGTGAGACGCGGTGCCCCAAAAAATCAATCCCCGTCACACCGAACTGGCATTTCGCCGGGTTGATTATTAACCCGTGCTCCTCCAACCTCCGGAAAACCGTCCTGAGGTGGGTTACATGTTCGTCCTCGGACGCACTGGCCACCAGGATATCATCCAGGTAGACGAACACAACCGGAGATCACGCAACACCGCATCCATCATGCGTTGGAATGTCTGTGCCGCTCCTTTTAATCCGAAGGGCATGCTTAAAAACTCAAACAAGCCAAACGGAGTTATTACCGCTGTTTTGGTTATGTCCTCCGCGTGCACTGGGACCTGGTGGTAACCGCGGACCAGGTCTATTTTAGAAAAAATGCGTGCTCCGGCGAGGTGAACGGAAAAATCCTGAATATGGGGAATCGGGTAGCAGTCGTTCGCTGTGGCGTTATTCAATCTGCGGAAATCTCCGCACGGTCACCACGATCCCTCGGACTTAGGGACCATGTGTAGCGGGGATGCCCATGAGCTGTTCGATCGCCTGATGATGCCCAACCTTTCCAAGTTGGCAAACTTCTCGCGCGCTATGGCCAGTTTAGCTGCGTCCAAGCGCCAAGGTCGTGCGAAAACGGGCGGCCCAGTGGTGGTGATAAAGTGTTCCACCCCATGTTTAGCGATGGCCGCCGAAAACGTTGGGACCGTGAGCGCTGGGAACTGAGTGAGTAGTGTGTGGAACTTACCGCCTGGAGCTGTGACGTTGGCTTGTGTTATTGGCCCAGCCCCTCGAGCTGTACAGGGGAGAGAATCAAAAGACAGTGCATTAACCAGGCGCCTGTTAGCAACATCGACTAGTAACCCATGTGCACACAGAAAATCAGCTCCCAGGATTGGGAAACTCAGTGCCTCTATGACAAAAGTCCACTCGTACGTATGGTGGTGTAGGGATAAAGTCAGTGTTCTCTCACCAAAAGTCTTAATGCCCAAGCTGTTTACTGCTGCCAGCCCGAGGCCGCTAGGTCCTGCTAGCCGGTCAGTGTAGGACGGCAGGATGATGCTCCTCTGGGCTCCGGTGTCTACGAGGAACTGTCTCCCTGAGCGCGAGTCCATCACGTAGAGCAGCTTGTTCTCTTCACCGGCGGTCGCAGCTGCTACCGACTGCCGGCCTTAGCATTTCCTGAGCACTTGAATTGGCATGGTGGCGCACATCTGTGTGCGTTCTCTCCAAAGCGGCGGTGGTAGAAGCAGAGCGTGTCTCTCTGGTGCTTCCTGGCCTCCGCTGCCGCTACCGTCGGTGGCTCCTCGCCTCCGCTGGTTGTCTCGCTGGGTTCCGACGCTGCCACGTTCACCGTGAGGGCTCTGGTGGTGAGGATGATCCGATCTGCCTCCTGTGCTAGCGCACAGTAGTCACGCGCGGCCAGCAACGGCGAATTGGCAAGAACCGCTCTCGCCTCTGTTGGGAGGTTCCGGAGGAAAAGGTGGGCAAACAGAAAATGCCCATCGTCCGTGCCCATTAACACCAACATCTTCTCCATCAGTTCGACCGCCGAACCATCTCCTAACTCGGAGCGCTTCAGGAGGCTCCCTGCTCTCTCACAGTCCGAGAGCGTGTAGCGCCGGGTCAGCGCGGCCTTGAGAGTCCCGTATTTGTCATGGGCTGGAGGCTGTTGGAGCAGGCTCGCTACCTGCTGAGATGTGCGAGCGTCCAGCGCTGTGACCACATAGTAATATCTGGTGTCGTCTGCCGTTATTCCCAGGAGGGCGAACTGAGCCTCGGTGTGGTGGAACCAAGACCGTGGGTCGTGCAGCCAAAAGTCCAGTAGTTTGACCGAAACACCGCACGCATTGCTGGGGGTTCCCGTCCGGGCCGTCTCTGGGATGCTTTCCGTGTCACTGGGGCTTCCCGTCAGGGCCGACTCCGGGGTTCTTGCCTCGTGTTCCATCATTCATCAAGGGGTCACCAGTGTGGAGAGTGTAAATAACGAGACTGATTTATGCAGCAGACGATTTTATTCACTCTCACATCAGTCATATACAGAAAAGAATGTCTCAATACACCATGGGTTCTCCTTTTATACCAACCGCCCATCTCACATCTGCATGGCATCTCACATCACAATACATTCATCCCTTCTCCCCCCAACTCCTTCTTCATGCTACCTCACCATAATCTCCATAGCCATTGTCCTTCTCTGTTTACCCTCTGCATCCAGTCTGAGATGATTAACCCAGCCTCTACACTAGTTCTGTTAGCCACGTCTCAGTAAACAACATCAAACTACTCTCTCTGAAATGTTCAAATAATCAAACAGACCTACAACCTGGTGCACGTGTTCAATACAGAAAATAGTCCACAAAACAAAATGGCACGAATCACAAAACACACGAGGAGACCCAGCTCGCTCTTGAAACATACACGTAAGTGCAGACTGGAGCTGGCCAACCCAAGGCTCAACAGTCTGCACCAAGGAAACACAGGGCAAAAACAGCGAAAACACTGAACACGACAGGCAACTGACAGGTGAAGGTACTTACAGAGATGAGATCACCAGAGCCAAACAGTGCCCTGGTGAGAGGTTGACAATTCAACGCACCGACAATTAACAGGAGTGCAGACAGAGCTTAAATAGTACGACACATAATGACCAGCGTGATTGCCAGTGTGAGTGGGTGTGTGCAAGTGTGTAGGAATGAACAGATGCGTGTAGAGCTGAGGGAGTGCAGGTGTACATGAGTGTGTGCATGTGTGTGGTAATGAATGGGTGTGTGCTGAAAGTGAGTGTGTGGACCTGAGCAGGCAGAGAAACAGATAATGACAAATTGGAATCACCTGACAGAACTTGATAGGAGAGGAGGGGCCCAAGGTAACCAAAATACAACAGAACATAACAGAACAATGACACACAATATGGAACTCAAAAGATAACAGAAAACACAGATCATAAACAGAATAGGCCATGAAACCGATTCATGACCGTTTGTCAGATTTGTACGTTCACTGGGTTGAAGCAGGTAAGTGAGTTTCATTCATTTGGTTTTAATATCATTGGTAATATCTCCTGTTAAGCTTAACAGTGAATTCCATTAGGGGGTTCCCTGTATGTCTTTGGTTTAAAGAGGCATGAATGCGGTCTGGGGCCACTTCCACGGTATTCCCTGCGAGTCACTGTGTAGCGGTTGCTCGGCAGCCCAGTGGGTTCGTGAGTAAAGATCCTCCGGCTAGTAATGCACGAAGACTAGGGTCTACATTAGGTAGATAGGTTTTTGTGACTAGATACACACATGGACAAAATTGTTGGTACCCCTCTGTTAATGAAAGAAAAACCCACAATGGTCACAGAAATAACTTGAGTCTGACAAAAGTGGTAATAAAATAAAAATTCTATGAAAATTAACCAATGAAAATCAGACAATGCTTTTGAATTGTGGTTCAACAGAATTATTTTAAAAAACAAACTCATGAAACAGGCCTTGACAAAAATGATGGTACCCCTAGAAAAGATTGAAAATAATGTGACCATAGGGACATGTTCAACCAAGATGTGTCCTCTAATTAACATCACAGGTGTCTACAAACTTGTAATCAGTCAGTCGGCCTATTTAAAGGGTGACAAGTAGTCACTGTGCTGTTTAGTGACATGGTGTGTACCACACTAAACATGGACCAGACGAAGCAAAGAGAGAGTTGTCTCAGGAGATTAGAAAGAAAATTATAGACAAGCATGTTAAAGGTAAAGGCTATAAGACCATCTCCAAGCAGCTTGATGTTCCTGTGACTACAGTTGCACATATTATTCAGAAATTTAAGATCCACGGGACTGTAGCCAACCTCCCTGGACATGGCCGCAGGAGGAAACTTGATGAAAAATGGAAGAGACGGATAATACGAATGGTAACAAAAGAGCCCAGAACAACCTCTAAACACATTCATGGTGAACTCCAAGGTCAAGGTACATCAGTGTCAGATCACACCATCTGTCGTTATTTGAGCCAAAGTGGACTTCATGGGAGACGACCAAGGAGGACTCCACTGTTGAAAACAAATCATAAACTAGAAAAGCACTCGGAGAGTGCAGACCTCCGCCAAGCGCCACAGTTCCCCCCATACAGTGTTTGTGTGTACGTTTTCCGATTCCTTGAACATGAAAACATATGACTAGCAATTGGATTCACACCATCCGTTGTTGTTTGAGCCAAAGTGGACTTCATGGGAGACGACCAAGGAGGACACCACTGTTGAAAACAAATCATAAAAAAGCCAGACTGCAATTTGCCAGACTGCATGTTGACAAGCCACAAAGCTTCTGGGAGAATGTCCTATGGACAGACGAGACAAAACTGGAACTTTTTGGCAAGGCACATCAGCTCTATGTTCACAGACGCAAAAATGAAGCATACCAAGAAAAGAATTGTATTGCTGTATTGTAAACAGCCCTGCGATTGGATAGTTGCAAACGATTGGATCAATCAAATGGCTCGTTGTATGCTTTGTCAAAAATTCATGGCGGTGTGTTCGTCAGGGATGTGATTTTTCCGCTAATTCGCAGAATTCCGCTTTTTTTTATCATCCAGGAAGATAAAGTACGTTAAGTACGTTAGCGGCTTGTGGTCCACGAACGCAGTGAAGTTGCGCCCTTTCAGGCAGAACTGGAAGTGGCGTATGGCCAGGTGGAGAGCCATTAACTCTCTGTCGAACACGGTCTATTTGCGCTCACTGTCGTGCAAAGACCTGCTAAAAAAGGTGAGCGGCTACCAAGAACCGGCAGCGCATTGCTCCACGACGGCCGCTATGCCCATGTCCGAGGCGTCGGTAGTGAACGCTATCCGAGCTGCCGGGTCTGGGTGCGCCAGTAGTGCAGCGTGTGCCAGAGCTGTTTTAACCTCAAAGAACGCCTGCTCCCGCTCAGGAGTCCAGTCGACTCTGTCCGCCAGTTTCCATTTCTTGAGCGCGGCGTACAACAGCTGTATGAGCTGGGCTGCGCGGGGGAGGAAACGGTTATAAAAGTTAACCATCCCCAAAAACTCCTGCAACGCCCTGACATTGATGTTGAGGAGAAAAAATAGCAAAACAATTTAGTTACATTACTTTTATAATTCCAAACAGCTTGAAATTGACAGTGCACAGTGGACATTGACTCATACCTTTTGAATATTTCTAAGACTTGGCTACATCAGTGATTGTGCAAAATGAACTGCTCAAGACTCAATGGAGATTGAAACTGGTGATCTGAAATGAATGCTGAAATTATAAAAAGTAATGGTATGTTGGAATTTTATTTCTATTATGGAATAGATAAAATTAACTGATTTTGATTTGATCAAGTGTTAAAGCATGTGATGGATAATGCTTGTTGGAATATTTTAGGAATGCTATCTTCTTGGAACATAAGTCAGTATTATACAGTAATAAGTGGCATTCAACTGTTTGTTTTATGTCATTTAAGCACAGTTCTGCTACTTAAAATTCATAAAAACCCAGGGCAAGAGAAAAACAAGAGCAGCGAGTATACATATGTACAGATAAATATAAATATATACAGTATATAGACACACAGTGCGGAGCATTGTAGCTAGATGGAATAAATATATAAATATATAAACACACAGTGCGGAGCATTGTAGCTAGATGGAATAAATATGTAGATATATAAATATAAATTACTTCTGTTTTACTGAAAACCTCTCAGCTTCAGGGGGGCTGCGCCCCCCCCCCCCGGCCCCCCCATAAGTCAGTCAACCAAATTAGATTTCAGCTGAAATCAGAATTTCCTGTTGCCATCCCTGCTACTGTGAAACATGGAGGAGGTTCTGTTATGTTCTGGGGCTGCTTTGCTGCATCTGGCACAGGATGTCTTGAATTTGTGCAGGGTACAATGAAATCGCAAGACTATCAAGGTATTCTAGAGAGAAATGTGCTGCCCAGTGTCAGACAGCTTGGTCTCAGTCGCAGGTCATGGGTCTTGCAACAGGATAATGACCTAAAACACACAGCTAAAAACACCCAAGGATGGCTAAGAGCAAAACATTGGACTATTCTAAAGTGGCCTTCTATGAGCCCTGATCTAAATCCTGTTGAACATCTGTGGAGGGAGCTGAAACATGCCGTCTGGAGGAGGCACCCTTCAAACCTGAGACAACTGGAGCAGTTTGCTCATGAGGAGTGGGCCAAAATACCTGCTGAGAGGTGCAGAAGTCTCATGACAGTTACAGAAATCGTTTGATTGCAGTGATTGCCTCAAAAGGTTGTGCAACAAAAAGTTAAGGGTACCATCATTTTTGTCCAGGCCTGTTTCATGAGTTTGTTTTTTTAAAATAATTCTGTTGAACCACAATTCAAAAGCATTGTCTGATTTTCATTGGTTAATTTTCATAGACTTTTTATTTATTACCACTTTTGTCAGATTCAGGTTATTTCTGTGACCATGGTGGGTTTTTCTTTCATTAACAGAGGGGTACCAACAATTTTGTCCACGGCTGATGCCTTGTTCAAAAGGAGTGGGAAGAAGCCAGTGCTTATATAGTCCCACTGCTTCTCCATAACCAATAACTTATCATTCTAGTCATTATCCATCCCATAATTACATTCATTATACAATACCATAATCTGTAATGCATCTTATAATTATATTATGCAATAGGCAGCGCGGTGGTGGAGTGGTTAGCACTGCGGCAGCACAGCAACTCACCCTTGGCCGGGGGATCCTGGGTTCGATCCCAGCCCCCGACCAACAGTGATCTGTGTGGAGTTTGCATGTTCTCTCCGTGTCTGCATGGGTTTACTCCGGGATTTCTCCGGTTTCCTCCCACATGCTAAAAACATGCACGTTAGGTTAATTGGCATCAAAACTGGGGATTCTAAATTGTCCTTAGGTGTGAATGTGAGAGTGAATGGTTGTCTGTCTCTCTGTGTTGGCCCTGCGATGGACTGGCGATCTGCCCAGGGTGGACCCTGCCTCTCACCCAAAAGATGCTGGGATAGGCTCCAGCCCCCCCCCCCCCCCCCCCCGCGACCCGAAAAGGATTAAGTAGAAGAAGATGAATGAATGAATGAATAGAAATAATACAACAAAATACAACAATGATAGTTTATAATGACAGTAATACCAACATCTAATAATAATTGTAATAATAATAAGTAAATACTTCTGGTATGCTTAATATAATTATAGGCAATATTACCGTCATCATAATCACCATATATGCCACTATATACCCCCACATGGCTTACAATACCTGGGCACAATAAATAACCACATAATAACCATAATAATAGGTAGCCATATATTAATTATAATAACAGTAATAATACCACCCGGCCTATATAATACTTTAAATAATTCTATCCTAAACAACGATCATAATACTATAATACCTTTGTAATATTCTAGTAACAATGATATCAATAATAATAGTACTCGGCATATATATTCAACAATAACTGAGCATATATATATTCAACAATAACAACAATAACAACCTTTCTTCATTGAAGACACATTGTAATATTACTGTCCTTTATTTTTATATTGTTCAAAAATCATTTCTGTATAGGTTGATTTAAATATATGGATGTTTGAACATCGCCTGTGTTTCTTCCCCAACCCATTCCGCAATTTTACCCCACACACAGACACACAAAAACTTTTCCAAGTAGATCTTACTAGGTGCATTTTAAATTTTGTGTTCCCCATAAATTATATTTCCTTCCTCTCTGACTAAAAAGATTTTGTATATTGTGTGGCAAAAAGTTTTTACTGACTTTAAACATTAACTGTGCTGTATAATGATCAACCAGATCCTGTAATTTAAATAACTTTGAATGTAAAAACAATAAATTAATATGTTCAAGATACCCGGCTTTATGTATAACACAGACTGCCCTTTTTTGTAATATTAACAATGAATTAGGTCTGTGGTTCACCACAGACCTGTGACAGATATTGTTTTTAGTTCTGCCAGGATGCTCAGTTTCACCCTCCACGCCCTCAGAAGGGCGGGGTTGCCAGTTGAGTCGCCGACCCATGAGAGAGGTAGTACCGGTTTTCATGGTTATCCGGTAGCAAGCAAAACAAGACCTTACCTGGCATGCATAGTTTGTGTAGTGGTGTTTATTTCCTTGCATAAATAATGGTATTACTTTTGCTATTTTCATTTTCTGTGCGAATGAGCCTGTAAATGGTTTTAATATGCCATCAACAGTTCTTTTTACTAGTGCCATATCAATACCATCACAATCAGTAGATAATTTATTTTTACACTTTTCAACAACAGATTTTACCTCTAGTTCATCCATCGCTGAGAGAAAGATTGACCGAGGATTATTTCCAAATCAATGTTTCACTCATGGTGTCTCTTCCGTGATTTGGAATTTTTGCTGCCAACTCTGGTCCAACATTTATCCCTTCACACCCCCAGCCAGTCGCAGCAGATGACTGTCCCTCCCTGAGCCTAGTTCTGCTGGAGGTTTCTTCCCGTTAAAAGGGAGTTTTTCCTCTCCACCGTCGCCAAGCGCTTGCTCACAGGGAATTGCCTGATTATTGGAGTCTTTCTGCAATTGTGGGGGTTTCCCCTACAGTTGAAAGTGCTATGAGATGACTGTTGTTGTGAAACGGTGCTATTGTGGCGGTTCGTTTTAACCCCACAACAGACTAAGGACACTCAGCCCTTTTGTCTCTGTTTTCCTGCTGCACTACTGAGATGCAATGTGCCATTCATGTAATTGTGATGCAAACATGCATGTATTGTGATGTAATGTGCCATTCTGTATAGTGTTCATACGGCTTGTCCTTACTGTGCTTTTTCTGAGCATCTTATATATGTAGATGTGCTTCGGTGTATTAATGTCTACAGGTAGACGCGTTTCTTCTGTTTTACCTCTGTGATGTTAATGATTGCCTTTCATCCATTGTACTCATGCGTCCTGTCCTTACTGTGACCTAGAGACTCAGATCAATATGTTGATGTGCCTGTTAGCCTCTTTGTCCTGCATATGGAGCGAGGTCTAGCTAATCTGCCCATTGTGATGTAGGTCTCACAAATGCAAATATCTCTTGCCTGTTCTGTTATCCCTTTGATCATACTAACTGTGGGGTATGTTCCTTTGATGTATTGTTATGGTCAAGTATTTAAGCTGCAACTCTGTAACGCAATCTCTCTCTCACTCTGATCCTGCAATTGGTAGACACACCGTGTCTCCTCTCCTTCTCTGAGAGCCGAGGGATCCCGCTCCGGGCTGCTCACACTATGCACCGGAGAGGGGATCCCGTGACGGCGGTATGATTAATAAAACCTGCTTAAAACCACAGCATCACTGCTTATTTTTTCATGCCGCTGCACTATATAAATAAAGTTGAATTGAATTTACAAAAAATGTATTCATTCTATTTACAACCATGTTCTTATAATAATTATCACCACAATTATCAGTAAAATACTCTGGATATATTGTTTTCTTAGTTCCATTTTTCCTTTATTTAATATGTCCCAGACTCCTTTTATATCATCTTTATTTTCATTTAACATTTTCCTATAGTATAATTTTTTACTAGTTTGTATTATTTCAGTTAATTTAATTTTATAAGTTTTATATCTTTTTTCAGATTCTTTAGTTCTTAATTTAATGAAATTTTTATAGAGATAATTTTTTACAAGCATTTTGTAGCCCCCTGGTTAACCACGGGCAATTTTTGTATTTATATTTTTTATTTATTTCTTTAATAGGACAGTTTCTATCATATAATGATTTAAATGTATCAATAAATTTATCATATGCTGAGTCCACTTCTTTCTCTCTATAGACAACATCCCAATTCTGTAACATTAAGTCATCTTTTAAAGCATTGATTGCATCTTCTGTTCGTATTCTTTTATAAATAACCTTTTTACATGGTTTATTATTATTCCTCTCATTAACCCCATAATTAACATCTAAAGAAACAAATACAGGCAGGTGGTCACTAATGTCATTTATTAGTATACCACTCACCATATTATATTCAATAAGGTTGGTAAAAATGTTGTCTATCAAGATAGCACAGTGTGTCGTTATTTTCGTAGGTTTTGTAATCTTTGGATATAAGGTTAAGCTATACATTGTATCTAAGAAATCTTCAGTTGGTTTATGTTGTTTTGTTTCAATTAAATCTACTGTATATTAAATGGACTGGCAATCTGTCCAGGGTGTACCCTGCCTCTCGCCCAAAGATGCTGGAATAGGCTCCAGCCCCCCCGCGACCCAAAAAGGATTAAGCGGAAGAAGATGAATGAATGAATGAATGAATAAAGTCACCACAAATAAAAATATCTTTTTGTCTTATTTATTTATACATCTTTTCCATTCCATTTCTAAATTTTTCCAGATCAGATCCCGGTGCTCTATATATACAACTTACTGTTATGTTTTTTCTATTTTCCATCGTAATTTCGATTGTTAATCATTCCATAATTCCATTCACTGTTGATGTCATGCTGTCCACTTTTTACTTTTTAATTTTCTATCAACATACAGTGCTACCCCACCACCACTTTTACATTTCCTATTTTGTGTGTACATCTCATATCTATGTAATTCAACATTTACATCTTTTTCTTCATTAATCCATGTTTCAGTTATTGCTATAATCCTAAATGGGGTCTTAAATTGATTTAAAGACTCCTTAATACTATCAAAGTTGGCATAGAGACTCCTACTATTAATATGTATTATTGTCAATGTCTGATCTGAGTTCATAAGTCCATTTAATTGTTGTTCATCATAATAAGTACACTTATTGTTCATATGATTAAAGTTGTTGTTATCTGGGTCAATATCACCTAAAATGTCGTGTGGCTGCTGTTCAGTATTGACAAAGGTTTCAGCTTCAATTTGACCAAATACACTTCCATTATTAAATGAGGAAGGATGATTGGTTAAAGTGCTGATCATAATTTGTGTCAACAATGTACACCAAAAGAAAAGAGAGGAAAAAAAACCCACAAAATTTCCAGTCATAATCTTACTGCGCTGTTATTTGTGCATAAGAGCAAAGGTTTAAATTTTTCTAATTCCTCCATTTCTCTAATCATTATGACTTTAGCTTCTTCTGGAGTGCCAAGCAGTTTTATCCACACCTTACAGTTCTTTGTCCATGTTGATTCTATTTTTCCCTGTTTTCTGAGAACCCTGGCTGTCCAGCTATTTCAGAGTTCTTTTTTGTTAAATGTTCATTTACATAGACGCCGTTCCTCTCAGTTTTCTTGCTTGCCGCAGAAGACCAGTTTTTGCTTTTCTGTTGACAAATCAGATGATGATTGGTGGTTTTCCTTTACTGTCTTTTCTAGGTAACGTGTGGCAAGCCGAAATAGTCTTATTGTCCACAACAATGTTTTTAGAGTTGAAAAAATTTAATACCTGCTGCTCAAGAGTGTGTGATTCTGCCAATGTCTCATCCTCCCCATCTTGGTCATCAACTCCAGCTGTCACACGTGCATAGGAGCGGTGTCTGGTGTTAAGATCGCTCACGATGACATTATCCATTCTTGTATATTGTTCTAACTCTTCCACACGTCTTTCTAAGAATTTAATTTTTTTGTCTTCATCCATAATTTCAGCCTTTAATTCACACACTTGTTCCATAAGGCCAACAAGCAATGTTTGTTGTTTAGCTATCTTAGATATTTCTTCAGACATAAAGTTTAGTGAGAGTTTGATCTCCTCCAACTCCTCTCCATTTGTCTGATTCTTTTTCGGAGGCATAATGACTAGTCTGATTAGGATCAAAGGAGACATGTGACATGCTCCAATAAGCTCTGGTGTTTTTAGAAGTCACAGGCTTAGTTGCTTGGACATTTTAGTGTTTGAGTGATCTCACTTTGTTTCATTTTGTCAATGTGTGTTCTTCAGCCGCCGGATGAAGGGTTCATCAAAAGTTCCATGGAGGACACTACAGTCTCAAACTAAGAGATGCCAGAGATGAGCCATGTGACACTGGGATCGTCTTTGAGGGCCAGATCGTGTTGTAGGAGTTGGATAATGTTGCATTAGCTCCTGCCATGTTGTTTGGCCTATTGTACACTTTGAACATAAACTACCCTCTTGAACTCAAGTACACCTTTGAAGTGCTTCAGATGTTGGTCATAGAACTGGAAGGCAACACTGTCACCAAGAAAGCCCATCCATCCATCTTCTACCGCTTAATCATTTTTGGGTTGCGGGGGGCCTGGAGCCTATCCCAGCATCTTTGGGCGAGAGGCAGGGTCCACCCTGGACAGATCACCAGTCCATCACAGGGCCAACACAGAGACAGAAAACCATTCACTCTCACATTCATACCTAAGGACAGTTTATCCCCAGTTGATGCCAATTAACCTAACCTGTATGTTTTTGGCCTGTGGGAGGAAACCGGAGTACATGCAAACACAGAAGGATCACCGAAGGTCAGGGGTCGGACTGATCTCGTGACTTTCTTCTGTGCTGCCACAGTGTTAATCACTGCTCCACTGAGCTGTCTAAAAAAGCCCAGGTTCTTAAAAATAGACTTTATCAGTGAACAGACATGTTTTGAAGTGAATCACTGACTCGAAGGTAGCCAGTTAATTTTTGATTTTGTATACATTACACTTGCATCCAAGTGCAGTTTTTATGCACTTTTTTATGGAACTTGAACAGATTCTCCTCCCTTGTAGGGTTTGATTTTCTTTATTGTAAATACTTTAAGAGCATTTATTTACTTTTTAAAATTTATTTACATATATTCAACACTGCAGTTTTTAATACCAACAGACGTGGACAAAATTGTTGGTACCCCTCTGTTAATGAAAGAAAAACCCACAATGGTCACAGAAATAACTTGACTCTGACGAAAGTGGTAATAAATAAAAATTCTATGAAAATTAACCAATGAAAATCAGACAATGCTTTTGAATTGTGGTTCAACAGAATTATTTTAAAAAAAACAAACTCATGAAACAGGCCTGGACAAAAATGATGGTACTGCGGCGGCATGATAAAATAAGCAGCGATGCTGAGGTTTTAAGCAGAGTTTATTGAATCATACCGCCATCACGAGCTCCGCTCCCGGCGCCGTGCATGCGCGCCGGGAGCGAGCCCAGCGGCTCTCAGAGAAGAGGGACACAGTGTCTGTGTCCAGCAGCAGCAGTTGCAGAATCAGAATGAGAGTGTTTGAGTTACAGAGTTGCAGCATATATACCCAACTACAACAATACATCAAAGAGCATTCCCCAGCAGTTGGTATGATCAAAGAGATAACAGAACAGGAATGAGACATTTGCATTTGAGAGACATATTGATCTCGGTCCCTAGGTCACAGTAAGGACAGGACGCATGAACACAATGCATGAAAGGCAACATTAACATCACTGAAGTGAGCCAGAAGAAGCGGGGCTGTCTGTAGACATTAATACACATTTCACTGTTCTGTTAATTGCTCTAGCCGAGCGCTGTGTCTGTCCAGTCTGTTTGTGGGGGTTTACACCAAACCGCCACAGTACCCTTAATATTTTGTTGCACAACCTTTTGAGGCAATCACTGCAATCAAACGATTTCTGTAACTTTCAGTGAGACTTCTGCACCTCTCAGCAGGTATTTTGGCCCACTCCTCATGAGCAAACTGCTCCAGTTGTCTCAGGTTTGAAGGGTGCCTTCTCCAGACGGCATGTTTCAGTTTCTTCCACAGATGTTCAATAGGATTTAGATCAGGGCTCATAGATGTCACACACGGCTCTAGGGAGCCGCGCAATAAGAGCCAAGGGCGAGCCAGTGAGTCGTGATGTTTTATTTAGGGTGAGGGATGAGGGATGAGGAGAGCACAGATACTCATACAGACGTACATTCACAGGTTGCACAGCGCAGGGGCAGGAAGCTCGTACCGGACATAGGGGTAACAAGACGTACATACTCACAGCGGGTTACAATCACAGGAATGCTGCAAGGGGAGTAGAGGCTGACACCAGACGAAGGGGCTTCAGCCTAGCAGTGCTTATGTCGCAGCCCCGAGTCATCGAGGCTGCTCCTATTTATTCTCATTGGCAGCGCCCCAGCTGATGAGGACTAATTGGCCCCAGCCGTCCGTAATGCTGCCAGCTGGGAGCCTGCTGAGACACTGCTCAATGGGAAGCAGGGATGAGGGAAAACATGGGCTGAGCGCTGAGACGGCATCTCAACCCATGGTGACGGAGCCTCCCCGTCAAGGTCGGGCTCCTGAACGACCAGAAACATCCCAGCGCCCCCCCCCCCACCTAGGGTGGGAGGAAGGGAGGCAGGACCGGAGGGGACGAAGCAAAGGGAAACACCAACAGGCCAATGTAGGGTAACAGGGCAAAAAAAAACCAAACACAGTACTCTACATCGCACCCAAAAAAAAGAAAAAAAACCCCAGGGCACAGATGGGGGGAATACAGAACACGGGAACAGATAACCCACCAAAAGAATGATAAAAAACGAATAAAGCAATTACAGAGTGTGGATAACAGAACACTACTCCATAATGCAAACAAAACTAAGAACAGGACAAGAGTGACAAAAAAAAACGCTGAGTACGGGTAATGAAGAGGGAGAAAAAAAAAAACCACAATACACAGCACCATATATATATATTCACCCACAGTCACCAAGAGAAGTGAAGGTGACTGGGACAAACGGACAATTACAGAGCATGGTTTGAAGGAAAACAAAGCACATGACTCTATAATGAACAGACAAAATTACAAACAGGGCACAAAAAGGAAATGCTGAGTACGGGCAAAGGAAAACCCACAGCACTACGAATATAGAAATACACACAGTCACCTAAAGAAGCGAAAGTGACTGGAATGAACGGACAACTGCAGAGTATGGTCTGACAAGAAACAAAACACATAACTCTACAATGCAAGGACAAGGCTAAAAACAAGGTACAAAAAGTAAAATGCTGAGTACGAGGAATGGAAAACACACAGCACTATAAATACACATCCACCAACAGGACAAAATATTACACCCGAGTGACCTCAATAATGATAAAAGAAAAAGCGACACCCAAGGAGTATGGCAGGCAGAGTCCAACATGGCCGAGGTGGCTCCGGAGGTCTCCCCGCCCATTGTCCAGTCGGCGAACCAGGGAAAGGGAAATGTTCGGACGGCGAACTCCGGACCCAGATCCCAGGAATCCAGTCCACCGGCAGCCGAACCAGGCCACCCAAAGGCAAACACAGACCAGCGGGGGGAACCAGATCACCGAACCGAAAGTTTTGTGGGTCGGGTCGTCGACCCGCATCACTCAACCACCAGGACCGTTGAGACAGACGAAGGGTCAGAGCGGATCCCGGTGGAAGAGGCTCAGGGGAGAGCCGATGACGAGGGCGACGAGCGTCAGGCCGCAGGGAAACTGCCACCTCCTCACCGGACCTGGACAACACTGGGGCAGCACCCACGTCGGACCCCGATTGGGCCTTAGGCGAACCCACATTGGACCCCGATTGGGTCTCGGGCGAACCCACATTGGACACCGCACCAGAACCGACCTCCAACGTTGAACCTGGACCCTCCAGCACCACGAGGAACAGCAACTCCTCGCCGGTGACCCTGAAAGAAGGCTCAGAAGAGAAAACAGAACCGGGATCAGGATCACCGGCAGCGCCAGAACCCGGCGAGACGAGCTCAGACGCAGCGGGCGGCTGCACCCGGCTCATCTCCCCTAGAGACAGGCTGAAGTGCTCAAAGATAAAAAGGGAGAAAAGAAAGGAGAGCACTCACCTGATCTCGGGTTCTGACGCCGTCCAGGACTGCGAAGATCCAGGATCCGTCATCAGGAGGTCGTTGTCAGGCTCCCATCCAGCCGCGTCGGGCCCCGCAGCCAGCACGATGGTCAGCGCAGCTTGAGATCCCTCCAGCTCCGGTAACCCCGCCGACGATCCACTCGGCGTGAAGCCAGAAGAATCACGTCCCGCTGGACCGAACCGCTCCTCCGTGGAGACCCGGGGACGCTCAGTCGTCGGCGCAGACTCCACGCAGCAGTCAGTCCCCCTCCTCCGTCCGCAACGTAGCTGCGGAACCACAGGCCCTCTCCTTATCCCACCACGTTGACCCGGAGCCGGGGATCGCTCGGCGGAGAGAGACACAGAGGATGCAGGATTAGGAGCACAGGTTACAGCAGGTGGGGGGAGTTCAGGGAGCTGCGAACCCTGAACTCCTCCTCCAGGAATGTGACAGAGCAAATCATTAAACAGATGTGACAAAACTATAACTTGCCTGCCTCCTGGAGGTTGAGTATCGCCTGCTGTAGTGGATACTGCTTCTTCCTCTCCCCGCCCGGCAATAACGGAGGACCCCCCGGGAATTCGTCTGAGGATCGCTCGCGTTGTCTCCAGCTTAGAGCTCGCCAGGCCGGAATTCCAGGCACACTCAGCAGTCAGGAAGCGCGTCGAGGAGGAGGGGGAAACAGCCGGGGTGAGCCAGCCCGAATGTCCAGGAATGACAGCGGGGGAATGAGGCTCAGGGAACGAGGCTGTGAAAACTCCACACTGACGAGGCGAAGAGGTGACAGCTGCATGGGAGGAACGGTCCTGGCGGCGGCCCAGAACTGGATCCGGACGAGGTTCGTGCAGAGGTGACTCGACGATGTGATGACGGCTATTCCCAGGGGACGAAGCGAGGGGGGAACCCAGGATTCGCCGCTCCGGATCGGAGATCGAGGCGAGGAAGGCGATGAGCACGGGAAAGCTTCGTAGCCCTGGAGTCCTCTCCGTCAATCTCACTGCCGCCGCCACATGCCTGAAGATGGTAACAGGACACACAGTGGAGCTCGCGACAGCCACTCGACCCCAGACATAACTGCTGTCAGCTGCGGCTCCTTGAAGGGAATCCCGAGTGACGTGGCGCAGGTCGGGGGAAGCCCTCTGGTTGGCGCGAACTCCCGGACTGGAATGGCGGCAGGAACGGGATCCCGAAGCGGGGGGCAACGTCATCCGCTTCGGCCTCCTGCCGGGATTTCCATCCAACCCGCGGAGCTTCTCTCGCTGTGTACCTGTGGCGTCTAACCTGGCACTATCCTCGAGATGGTACACAGAATGAGGGTAACAGTCCAGGAGTTCCTCTGCACGGCCCGGATGCCAGTGTCTCGCGTTGGAGGCGTCGTGCAGGGTGAAGAGCGTCCTGTCGACAGCCTCCGAGATGGACCTCAGCTCGTCGCCCTGGCGCCGGAAGTGACTCCTGGGAAACGGCATGCTAGCAGCGCTGACACCCGGACAGAAAGGTACAATTCCACGGTGACTCACGGCCGCCGGTAACTCGTCTGGCTGCGACATACTGTCACACACAGCTCTAGGGAGCCGCGCAATAAGAGCCAAGGGCGAGCCAGTGAGTCGTGATGTTTTATTTAGGGTGAGGGATGAGGGATGAGGAGAGCACAGATACTCATACAGACGTACATTCACAGGTTGCACAGCGCAGGGGCAGGAAGCTCGTACCGGACATAGGGGTAACAAGATGTACATACTCACAGCGGGTTACAATCACAGGAATGCTGCAAGGGGAGTAGAGGCTGACACCAGACGAAGGGGCTTCAGCCTAGCAGTGCTTATGTCGCAGCCCCGAGTCATCGAGGCTGCTCCTATTTATTCTCATTGGCAGCGCCCCAGCTGATGAGGACTAATTGGCCCCAGCCGTCCGTAATGCTGCCAGCTGGGAGCCTGCTGAGACGCTGCTCAATGGGAAGCAGGGATGAGGGAAAACATGGGCTGAGCGCTGAGACGGCATCTCAACCCATGGTGACAATACAAGGCCACTTTAGAATAGTCCAATGTTTCGCTCTTAGCCATTCTTGTGTGTTTTTAGCGGTGTGTTTTGGGTCATTATCCTGTTGCAAGACCCATGACCTGCGACTGAGACCAAGCTGTCTGACACTGGGCAGCACATTTCTCTCTAGAATACCTTGATTGTCTTGAGATTTGACACCATTTGACACCATTTGACACCATTTGAATGAATTTATTTCGGATAATACAGTACAGGTTAAAAGAAACTGTATAATATAACAACAAGGTCAAATTAGACAAAGACTCCTTCTACTAAACAATTCCACGTGAGTTATCCGAAATGGGTGATGGCTGAAGCCGCAGCTTATATTGCCCACCCATATTCCATCCAAGAATTCAAAAGAAAAAAGAGTAAACTAGAAAAGCACTCGGAGAGCGCAGACCTCCGCCAAGCGCCACAGTTCCCCCCCATACACCCAGTTTGTGTGTACGTTTTCAGATTCCTTGACCATGAAAACATATGACTAGCAATTGGATTCACAATGATAGGATTAGTGGTTCAGTAGTAAAAGCATTACCTCCTTGGCGGTGGTAATAAACTGAAGTGTTGGTGTTGTGTCCATCTCCTTCATGTGCAAAGTCCTAGGCTGCGAGCGTTTTCATAGATCACTGAAAGCAGCACTCAGGGCTTCACTGACGGATGCAAATTGGGTAGACAGGTTGCTGTGGGTTTTATTGGGTTTGCGCTCCGTGGAAAAAAAGAGGATTTGGAAGCTTCCCCAGCAGAGAGCTGGTTTTTGCGCAGCCCCTATGGCTGCCCGGGGAATTCCTGCCAAATAATCCCGCACCAGACAGCTGCCCGTCTCAGTTTTTGCAGCGTAGAGCAACCATAGGCACGCTGGAGGGCCCTGCCCACCACTGTTTTGACGGATGCAAATTGGGTAGACAGGTTGCCGTGGGTTTTATTGGGTTTGCGCTCCGCGGAAAAAAAGAGGATTTGGAAGCTTCCCCGGCAGAGAGCTGGTTTTTGCGCAGCCCCTATGGCTGGCCGGGGAATTTCTGCCAAATAATCCGGCGGCGGACAGCTGCCCGTCTCAGCTTTTGCAGCGTCGCGCAAACACAGGCACGCTGGCGGGCCCTGCCCACCACTGTTTTCCGCGTGTTTTTGTGCCTAAAACTTTGAAGAAGGCGGAGTTTGTGTTCGTCAGACATGACGACCAGCGCCCTCTATTGCCCCTGCACACATGTTGAAAATGGCCGTATCTCACAATGTTAAAGAATCCTTTAAAAAATTCCTGTATCCAGACAGTGATCCGGATCATCCCCAAAATTTAATCAGTTCTTCCTTGTACCATTTCCAACAACGCCTGAAAGTTTCATCAAAATCCGTCCAAAACTTTTTGAGTTATCTTGCTAACCAACAGACAAACAGACAGACAGACAAACAGACAAACAGACAAACGCTGGCAAAAACATAACCTCCTCCTGGCCTTCGGCCTGGCGGAGGTAACAAGACAAGATTGATTACAATTTAGAACAAAGCTAAGACAAAGTGTGACTGAGAGAAAAAAAAAGGAAAACTAAGCTAAGCTAAGTTGAGCGGTTACTATTCAAGACAAATCTAAGACAGAATGTCACAGAGAGAAAAAAAAAAAAACTAAGCTACAACACAACACAGGCTGGATATGTCAATCCTTATGTGAGTTTACATGTCGTCTTGTAAATATGTTTGGAGTATTTCTTCCTTTAGTTTTTGTTTAAATTGTCCAAGCGTTGTACATGATTTTAATTCAGGTCCATAATCGTTCCATAATCTGACTCCTTGCACTGAAATACAGTGTTGCTTGGTGGTTGTTCTCACTGTAGGCTTTTGAAATATACATGTTCCTCTGAAGTGATATCATTTCTCCCTTGTTTGGAACAACTTGGAACAATTTCATTGTACCCTGCACAGATTCAAGACACCCTGTGCCAAATGCAGTAAAGCAGCCCCAAAACATAACAGAACCTCCTCCATGTTTCACAGTGGGGACAGTCTTCTTTTCTTGGTATGCTTCATTTTTGCATCTGTGAACATAGAGCTGATGTGCCTTGCCTGTCTGTCAGTCTGTCCATAGAACATTCTCCCAGAAGCTTTGTGGCTTGTCAACATGCAGTCTGGCAAATTGCAGTCTGGCTTTTTACCTCCGCCAAAGGGGGAGGTTATGTGATCATCGGCGTTGGTTTGTCTGTCTGTCTGTCTGTCTGTCTGTCTGTTTGTTAGCAAGATAACTCAAAAAGTTATGGACAGATTTTCATGAAATTTTCACAGATTGTCAGAAATGGGGTATCCTACAGATGATTAGATTTTGGTGGTGATCCGTATCACCGTCCACAAGAAAACCGCCATTACGCAAAATGCCATTTTCGTGAATAACTACTAAACCACTAATCCTATCATTGTCAATCCAATTGCTTGTCATATGTTTTCATGGTCAAGGAATCTGAAAACGTATGGGGTGAACTGTGGCGCTAAACCGCCATTACAGAAAATGCCATTTTCGTCAATAACTACTTAAGCACTAATCCTATCATTGTGAATCCAATTGCTAGTCATATGTTTTCATGGTCAAGGAATCTGAAAACGTACACACAAACACTGTATGGGGGGAACTGTGGCGCTAAACCGCCATTACGGAAAATGCCATTTTCGTCAATAACTACTGAACCACTAATCCTATCATTGTGAATCCAATTGCTAGTCATATGTTTTCATGGTCAAGGAATCTGAAAACGTACACACAAACACTGTATGGGGGGAACTGTGGCGCTTGGCGGAGGTCTGCGCTGTCCGAGTGCTTTTCTAGTTTATGATTTGTTTTCAACAGTGGAGTCCTCATTGGTCGTCTCCCATGAAGTCCACTTTGGCTCAAATAACGACAGATGGTGTGATCTGACACTGATGTACCTTGACCTTGGAGTTCACCATGAATGTGTTTAGAGGTTGTTCTGGGCTCTTTTGTTACCATTCGTATTATCCGTCTCTTCCATTTTTCATCAAGTTTCCTCCTGCAGCCATGTCCAGGGAGGTTGGCTACAGTCCCGTGGATCTTAAATTTCTGAATAATATGTGCAACTGTAGTCACAGGAACATCAAGCTGCTTGGAGATGGTCTTATAGCCTTTACCTTTAACATGCTTGTCTATAATTTTCTTTCTAATCTCCTGAGATAACTCTCTCCTTTGCTTCCTCTGGTCCATGTTTAGTGTGGTACATACCATGTCACCAAACAGCACAGTGACTAGTCACCCTTTAAATAGGCCGACTGACTGATTACAAGTTTGTAGACACCTGTGATGTTAATTAGAGGACACATCTTGGTTGAACATGTCCCTATGGTCACATTATTTTCAATCTTTTCTAGGGGTACCATCATTTTTGTCCAGGCCTGTTTCATGAGTTTGTTTTTTAAAAGTAATTTTGTTGAACCACAATTCAAAAGCATTGTCTGATTTTCACTGGTTAATTTTCAGAGAATTTTTATTTATTACCACTTTTGTCAGATTCAAGTTATTTCTGTGACCATTGTGGGTTTTTCTTTCATTAACAGAGGGGTACCAGCAATTTTGTCCATGTCTGTAAACACGTTTTCAAATTATATCTGTTGTTGATTGTATTCACTCCAGTTTAATTGCTTTGCATGATAACTTTTGACCAATTCTACCTCCTACTTTTTGTAAGACATTTGATAACCGATTGTCTTGAAGTGATAATCTCAAAGCATTTTCGTTTTTAAAAAAATTGAATGATTGAGCTTATGGCCCACTCATGAAAGTATTTACATATTTGCATTATGAAAGAAAACTGGAAGGAAGCTTGGGTTCAGACCACCAAGGTCTCCGCTTTTGACCGCCACCTGATCCACATAGCACCGGATCCCTATGGTCCCTCCTGCAGGTGGTGAGCCCACTGGAGGGCGGACCTATGTAACTCCTTCGGGCTGAGCCCAGCCGGGTCCCATGGGCAGAAACCTGGCCACCAAATGCTAGTCATCGAGCCCCTCCCCCAGGCCTGGCTCCAGGGTGGGGCCCCGGTTAACCCCATACCGGGCGGAATACACTGAATCCTTGTTCTAGCATTCATCATGAGAGTCTGTTGGATCGTTCTAAGTCTGGACCTTCACCCAGGACCAGTTTGTCTTGGGTGACCCTACCAGAGGCAAATTGCCCCGGACAACATAGCTCCTTGGATCACTAGGGCACGCAACCCCCCCCCCACACACACACACACACACCACCACCACCACCATGATAAGGTGATGATCCATGAGGGACGTCACCTCTCTGGTGGGGAAGGAGCCTGAGCTGGTGCATGAGGTTGAGAGATACCATTAGATATAGTTGACCTCACCTCAACGCACAGCTCCAGTTCCGGGACCAGTCTCCTGGAGAGGGGCTGGAGCTTGGCCTGCTCTGGAGTTGCCCCGGGCAAGAGGCGACAAGCAGGGGTGGGTATTCTTGTATCCCCCACCTTGCTGCCTCTATATTGGAGTTTTCGCCGGTGGACAAAAGGGTTGTTTCCCTGCACCTTCGGGTTGAGAAATGAGTCCTAACCATCATTTGTGCAAATGCACCAAATGATGGTTGAGAGTACCCACCCTTTTTGGAGTCTCTGACTGGGGTGCTGGAGAGTGCTGCTCTTGGAGACTCCATTGTCCTACTGGGGGACTTCAATGCGCCCGTGGGCAATGACAATGAAACTTGGAGGGGGGTGATTGAGAGGAGTGGCCTGCCTGATCTGAGCCCAAGTGGTGTTCAGTTATTGGACTTCTGTGCTAACCACAGTTTGTCCATAACAAACACCATGTTCAAGCATAAGGGTGTCCATATATGCACCTGGCACCAGAACACCCTAGGTTGCACATCAATGATTGATTTTGTTATCGTGTCATCAGACCTGCGACTGTATGTCTTGGACACTTGGGTTAAGAGAGGTGCAGAGCTGTCAAATGATCACCACCTGGTGGTGAGTTGGATCCGATGGCAGGGGAGGATGCCATTCAGACCTGGTAGACCCAAATGTATAGTAAGGGTGTGCTGGGAGCATCTGGCTGAGGCCCCTGTCCGAGAGGTCTTCAACTCCCACCTCCAGAAGAACTTCAACCACATTCTGAGGGAGTCTGGAGACATGGAGTCTGAATGGGTCATGTTCTCCACCTCTATTGTTGAAGTGGCTGCCCAGAGCTGTGGCCGCAAGATCATTGGGGCATTTTCATGGTGGCAACCCCCAAACCAAGTGGTGGACAGCAGTGGTGAGGGGGGCCGTTAAGCTGAAGAAGGAGTCCTATCAAGCTTGGTTGGCTTGTGGGACTCCCGAAGCAGCTGAGGTGTACCGGCAGGCCAAGCGGAGTGCAGCTCAGGTGGTTGCTGAAGCATAAACTCGGGTATGGGAGGAGTTCGGTGAGGCCATGGAACAAGACTTTTGGTTGGCCTCAAAGAGATTCTGGCAAACTGTCTGGCGGCTCAGGAGGGGGAAGCAGCTCCCTGTCCACACTGTGTATGGTGCGGATGGGGTACTGCTGACTTCGACTGGAGATATATGCTTCATATATGCTTGGCTTTTTTAGCCAAAGTCAAATTCCTTGTATGTGTTGTGCATACTTGGCCAATAAAGCTGATTCTGATTCTGATTCTGATTCTGATTCTGATTCAAGGATCTCCTCAATCCCACTGACACACCTTCCTCAGAGGAAGCAGGGCTTGTGGACAAGGGGGACGACTCGCCTATCACAGGGGCTGAGGTCGCCAAGGTGGTTAAAAATCTCTTTGTTGGCCGGGCCCTGGGTCTGGACGAAATTTGCCCCGATTACCTCAAGGCCCTGGATGTTGTAGGGCTGTCATGGTTGACACGCCTCTGCAACACTGCATGGAGGTTGAGGGCAGTGCCTTTGGCATGGCAAACCGGGGTGGTGGTTCCTCTCTTTAAAAAAGAGGACCGGAGGGTGTGCTGCAACTTTAGAGGGATCACACTCCTCAGACTCCCTGGGAAGGTCTATGCCAAGGTACTGGAGAGGAGAGTCCGGCTGTTGGTCGAACCTCGGATTCAGGAGGAGCAATGTGGTTTTTGTCCTGGCTGTGGCATATCAGACCAGCTCTTTACCCTCTTGAGAATCCTCGAGGTTCGTGGGAGTTTGCCCAACCAGTTTACATGTGTTTTGTGGACTTGGAGAAGGCATTCAACTGTGTCCCTCATGGTTTTTTGTGGGGGGTGCTTCGGGAGTATGGGGTATCTGGCTTGTTGTTACGAGCTATTTGGTCTCTATATGACCGTTGTGAGAGTTTGGTTTGTAGTGCCAATACTCGGATGGACTCATTCCCAGTGAGAGTTGGACTCCACCAGGGCTGCCCTTTGTCACCAATCCTGTTCATAATTTTTATGGATAAGATTTCTAGGCGCAGCCAAGGAACGGAGGGTGTCATGCTTGGTGACCACAGGATCTCATCTTTGTTGTTTGCAGATGATGTTGTCCTGCTGGCTTCATCCAGCAATGATCTACAGGTGTTATTGGGATGGTTTGCCGCTGAGTGTGAAGCACCTGGGATGAGAATCAGTACCTCCAAGTCCGAGTCTATGGTCCTCAGCCGGAAAAAGATGGATTGTCCTCTCTGGGTTGGGGACAGGCTCCTGCCCCAAGTGGAAGAGTTTAAGTATCTCGGGGTCTTATTCACGAGTGAGGGGAGAATGGAACAAGAGATTGACAGACAGATTGGAGCAGCCTCTGCAGTGATGCGGGCATTGTACCAGTCTGCTGTGGTTAAGAGGGAGCTAAGCTCAAAGGCAAAGCTGTCGATTTACCAGTCAATCTGCATTCCTACTCGCACCTATGGTCATGAGCTTTGGGTAATGATCGAAAGTACGAGATCGTGGATGCAAGCAGCTGAAATGAGCTTTCCTCGTGAGATTGCTGGACTCACCCTCAGAGATAGGGCGAGGAGCTCAGTCAACCAGGAAAGGCTCAGAGTAGAACCATTGCTCCTCCTCATTGAAAGGAGCCATTTGAGGTGGTGAGCCAGTTGAGGTGGTATGGGCATCTGATCAGGATTTTCCCAAATGTTTTTATATGTATATTTATGCACACTCAGGGATTTTTGGCTGATGTTCTAATCACAGAAATGCAGTTCAATGGTTGTACAGTATTGTTACCCTAAATACAGATTTTGTGATTAAGTGAAGATGTGTTTGTTTCTTTTATTGCCATGTATGCTTTTTTTTAATTTTTAGTAAATGTTAGGCTGGATCAGGGATGTACACATACATTTCTGAAATTACAAATCAGCCGACAAAAGTAAGTCAATAGTGTCTGGTTTACATGTGTAGGTAGCAGTGTCCACACTGCTGTAGATGTTACTGTGTATCCTGAATATCTACAGCTGCTGTCAGACTCGTCAAAGAACAAGAACAGCAACACTCCATAAATAAACTTTCATTTCCCACAGACAGTTTAGGTTTTATTTGTCTCAGTTTTGGCATTTCTGCCTCGACAACAACATAATAAGATAAGATAAGATAAGATAAGATAAGCCTTTATTAGTCCCACAATGGGGAAATTCCAGGATTGCAACAGCGCAGGGATAGCAACACTCAGAGCAATAATTTAGAAGTTAAGAAAATAAGAGCAGTGAATACACATATGTACACATAAATATATAAATATGTATAAAAAGTGCGGAGCATTGTCGCTAGATGGAATAAACAGCATAACCATCCATTTAGTTACCCTACATATATAGTATGAATATGTACCCATACATATTGTCACCCTCCATAGCGACTGATATTGTCCTAGTTGTATACTGGAGGGGACCATTTGTGTAAGTCTGTTGCGTCCTTTGCATTCAATACTATTAGGTCGTCACGTTTTTTTGCTATCTCTGCGAGCAGCCCTGCTTAGGTTATACAGTCTGACAGCCGAAGGTAGGAAGGACCTGCGAAACCTCTCGGTGGCGCACCTAGGATGATGTAGTCTACTGCTAAATGAGCTCCTCAGTGAGTTCAGTATGTCCTGCATAGGGTGGGACTCGGACTCCAGCAGAGATGACAGTTTAGCCACCATCCTTCTCTCTCCTATCTCTTCCACTGGGTCAAGGTGTTGCCCCAGGACAGAGCTAGCGTTCTTGATCAGTTTGTTCAGTCTCTTCCTATCGGCTGCTGTAATGCCGTTGCCCCAGCAGACCACTCCAAAAGTGATGGCTGATGCCACCACTGTGTCGTAGAATGTCTTCAAGAGCACCCCTTGTACACCAAAAGACCTGAGTCTCCTCAGTAGGAACAGCCTGCGCTGTCCCTTCTTGTAGAGTATGTCGGTATTGTGTGACCAGTCTAGTTTAAGATAAGATAAGATAAGATAAGATAAGATAAGATAAGCCTTTATTAGTCCCACAACGGGGAAATTCCAGGATTGCAACAGCACAGGGATAGCAACACTCAGAGCAACAATCAGAAGGCAAGAAAAAAAAAAAAAAAAAAAAAAAAAAAAAAAAACAAGCAAGCAAGAGCAGCTAATATACATATGTACATATTACTATAAAATATATATATATACACACACACACACACAGACACACAGTGCAGAGCATTGTAGCTGGATGGAATAAATATATGAATATATGAACACACAGTGCAGAGCATTGTAGCTAGATGGAATAAATATGTAAATATATAAACACCCACAGTACGGAGCATTGCAGCTAGGTGGAATAAATATGCAAGTATATAAACACACACAGTGCGGAGCAATGTGGCTAGATGGAATAATATGTAGATATATAAAAACACAGTGCGGAGCATTGTAGCTAGATGGAATAAATATATAGATATATAAATATAAACACACCCAGTGCTGAGCATTGTAGCTAGATGGAATAAATATATAGATATATAAATATAAACACACCCAGTGCAGAGCATTGTAGCTAGATGGAATAAATATGTAAATATATAAACACACACAGTGCAGAGCATTGTTGCTAGGTGGGATGAAACAGCATAACCGTCTATTTAGTTATCCTACATGGTATGATTATGTGCCCATACATATTCTCACCCTCCATAGCGACCGGTATGTTCCTAGTTGTATGCCGGAGAGGACCATTGTGTAAGTCTATTGCATCTTTTGCATTCAAAAAAAACTATTAGTTTGTTACGTCTTTTTGCTATCTCTGCGAGCAGCCCTGCTTAGGTTGTACAGTCTGACAGCCGTTGGTAGGAAGGACCTACGAAACCTCTCGGTTGTGCACCTGGGATGATGTAGTCTGCTGCTAAATGAGCTCCTCAGTGCATCCAGTATGTCCTGCATAGGGTGGAACTCGGACTCCAGCAGAGATGACAGTTTAGCCACCGTCCTTCTCTCTCCTATCTCCTCCATCGGATCAAGGCGTTGCCCCAGGACAGAGCTAGCTTTCTTAATCAGTTTGTTCAGTCTCTTCCTATCGGCTGCAGTAATGCCACTGCCCCAGCAGACCACTCCAAAAGTGATGGCTGATGCCACCACCGTGTCATAGAATGACTTCAGCAGCGCCCCTTGTACACCAAAAGACCTGAGTCTCCTCAGCAGGAACAGCCTGCGCTGTTTATTGTTCAGATAAACACCCAGGTACTTGTAGGATGTCACCATCTCAATATCTGTTCCCTGGATGTTTACTGGTGCTGTGAGGGGTTGTCCTTGCCTGCGGCAGTCCACCACCAGCTCCTTAGTTTTCCTCGCGTTGATCTGGAGGCAGTTCCGATGGCACCAGTCCACGAAGTCCTGGATAAGTCCTCTCTACTCAGCTTCATCTCCATTGGAGATGAGGCTGATGATCGCAGAGTCGTCAGAGAACTTTTGTAGATGGTAGTGTGTTGTGTTGTGTGAGAAGTCCGCAGTATAAAGGGTGAACAGGAAGGGATGATGAGATGAACGAATGTTTTTTTTTTTTACAGAACTGGTGTTGCTTTGTGTTTATGTATTCAAATGTGTTTCCCCATCATATTATCATCATCATATAACCCATCATGTAACCGCTTCAACTGGTGGGCGAAACCGGGCAAAGGTAGCAGACGGGTTTGAAACCCTCGGTGAGGTAGGGCTCGTCTACCTATGCATGCGTAGACTGGACCCGATGGACTGCGCAGAGGAAACCACCAGATTGATTCAACGGGCAGGAAGGCAGACCCAGCAAAGCGTTGTGGAGCGCAACTAGGGCACAGTGAGACACGTAGGACACTGGTGGCCATCCACTGCATCCTATCCTATCTCCAGCCATCTTGACTACATCTTGCCACTGGATCCAGATAGGCCGGGACAAGAGAGTGAGGCTGACGACCCTGCGCAACTTTCCCTCTCTTAAATCAAATTCACGCACAAGTCAAGACATCACCCTCCCACACCCAATTTCCTTCTCATTCCCTCCCCCCCTCCTCCCACCCTCCCGCCAAGTCCTGTGGTGATGAGCAAGTGACGAAGCAGCAGGTGTCGATACACTGGAAGCTGTAGCCACAATCCCACACACAGGCAGCCCATGGCATAGGGTCGCTCTCTACTTGACTGAAGCAGCTGTGGAGTTCAGCAGCCCCCTGGGTTTCTGAGCGGCCCTCTTTAGGATTTGTTCTACTAACCTCCATGGCCTGAGGATGGGGCTAGAAAAGGTGCCCTAAACATAGCCTGCTTCGCTACACGCTGGCCAGCAAGCCGCAGCTGGCAGGGATTCCACCCTAGCAGTCGAAATTCTCAGAAGAATATCAACTAAGGTGACATCACTCACCATTGGCACTTGGATTGTGCAAACGCTAATGGACAGCTCCAAAGTGGACAGACCTGAGGCGGACAGCACTTGTCCCAAGAGAACTCAGCAGGGTACAACATCCATATCGCAGCTCTGAACGAGACCAGGTTTGCAGATGAAGGTTAGCTGACAGAAGTCAAAGCCAGCTAGACCTTTTTCTGGAGCAGCCGAGGCAGTGAAGCAGGAGTGGGTTTTGTGATCAGGTCCAATCTGATCAGCAAGCTTACCAGCCTCCCCAAAGGATCCAACGATCACCTCATGACTCTGTGGCTCCCGCTCCGAGGAAAACACCATGCCACATTCATCAGTGCACGTGCCCCCACTATGACGAACCCAGATGAGATCAAAGACCAGTTTTACGAGGACTTAGAGACTCTCATTGAAGGTGTACCGAAGGAGGACAAACTCATTGTTCTTGGAGACTTTAACGCCAGAGTTGGTACAGACTACCAGACATGGGAGGGAGTCCTTGGGAGAAATAGAGTTGGTAAGTGCAACAGCAACGGTCTTCTTCTGTTGAAGACGTGCGCCTCTCATGACCTTCTGATCACTCATACCGTCTACCGCCTGCCAAATCGCAACAAGACCTCCTGGATGCATCCACGCAGCAAGCATTGGAATCTGATCGATTACATCACTGTGAGAAGGAGAGACAGGCAGGACGTTAGAGTGACAAAGGCGATGTGCGGCACAGACTGCTGGACAGATCACAGACTCATTCTCTCAAAGCTTAACATGCACATCCAGCCCAAACAGCGTCCACAGGGGAAAAAGGCAAACAAGCAGTTCAATGTCAACAAGCTGAAACAGCACTCTGTGCAACAGAACCTCAGTGAGGACCAGGACAGCAAGCTTAGTCAGCTCAACCTCGGGGCGTATGGAGCAGAAGAAGACTGGGCAGCTTTGAGAGATATGGCATACGACACCTCACTCTCATCTGAGCCAGAACACACACAAACATCAAGACAGGTTTGATGAAAATGATGAGGACATCCAAAAGCTGCTTGACGAGAAGTGTGAAGTCCACAGTGTGTACCAGCAAGACAGCAAATCTGCCTCTAAGAAAGCAACCTTCAACTCCATCAAAGGAAAGGTGCAGGCAAAGGTCAGAGAGATGCAGGACTTCTGGCTCAGCAAAAAGGCAGATGAAATACAGCAGTACGCTGACACCAACAACTTCAATCGCTTCTACAGTGCCCTGAAGACCATCTACGGGCCTCAGTCTTCTGGAACATCACCACTGCTCAGTGCTGACGGGTCCACTCTCTTCACCGACAAGAACGCAATCCTGGAAAGATGGGCAGAACATTTCAGTAGCATCCTGAACAGACCTTCGTCTATCAATGCAGAAGCCATCACTCGCATGCCCCAAGTAGAAGTGAACACGTCTCTGGCAGAACCTCCAACAGTATCAGAAGTCCAAAAAGTGATCAAACTCCTTTTGAACGGCAAAGCACCAGGCTCTGACTCCATCCCAGCTGAAATCTACAAGGCAGAAGGACCAGTTCTAATACAGAATTTCACCGAGCTCTTTCAGACCACATGCCAGCAGGAAGTTATCCCCCAGGAGCTCAAGGACGCCTCCATTGTTCATCTCTACAAGAGAAAAGGAAACAGGCAGTCCTGCAACAAGCACCATGGGATCTCTCTTCTCGCCATCGCCGGCAAGATCCTCCCATAGTCCTTCTCCACCACCTCATTCAGCAGATGGAAGGTGGTCACCTGCTGGAGAGCCAGTGTGGCTTCAGAGAGGGTCATGGGACTGCTGACATGATGTTCACCGCATGCCAACTTCAGGAGAAATGCCAAGAGCAGAACAGGGACCTCAACACAACATTTGTAGATCTGACCAAGGCTTTTAATAACGTCAGTCGTGAGGAGCTGTGGAAGATCATGGCGAAGTTCGGCTGCCCGGACAAGCTCATCAGCATGGTGCACCAGTTCCACGACGGCATGCTTGCTCGAGTACTGGACGATGGAGACTCCTCCGAAGCTTTCCCAGTCACCAACGGGGTCAAGCAGGGCTGTGTACTCATGCCCACACTTTTCAGCATGATGTTCACAGCCATGCTGTCTGATGCGTTCTGCAAGGATGAAGAAAGTGCCATCAGGATCATGTACAGGATGGACGGCAGGCTCTTCAACCTGCAAAGGCTCCAAGCCAAAACCAAGGTGGAAGAGGACTCAGTGCGCGACTTCCTGTTTGCAGGCGACTGCGCACTCAATGCCGCTACAGAGGCCCAGATGCAGCAGAGCACAAACTGCTTCTCCATTGCTTGCAGCAACTTTGGGCTCACAATCAGTACAAAGAAAACCAAGGTCCTGCACCAACCCGCACCACAGAAGATTTATGTGGAACCAACCATCACTGTCAGTGGGGAGACCCTCAAGGCTGTCAACAAGTTCACGTACCTCAGCAGCACTCTCTCCAGGTCTGTCAACATCAACGACGAGGTCAATTCGCGCATTGCCAAGGCAAGCTCAGCATTCAGACGACTATGTACAACAGTGTGGGAAAGGAGAGGCATCAGGCTGACCACAAAACTGAAGGTGTACAAGGCAGTTGTTGTGCCTTCCCTAGTGTATGCCTGTTAGACCTGGACAGTCTATGAGCGCCATGCAAGAAAGCTAAACCGCTTCCACCTGATCTGCCTCAGAAGGCTCCTGAAGATCACCTGGCAGGACAAAATCCCTGACACCAAGGTCCTCTCCCGAGCTGAGCTGCCTAGTATCCACACCCTGCTCAAGGGAGCCCAGATTAGGTGGGCTGGCCACCTTGTTCGTATGCCTGACTCACGCCTACCAAAGAGACTGTTCTACAGTGAACTAGCAGAGGGCGAACGCTCACAGAGGTTGTCAGAAGAAGCGCTACAAAGATACTCTTAAGACCTCCCTTAAGAGCTTTGACATCAGTCCTGACACCTGGGAGACCCTAGTGCTAGACCAACCAGACTGGCATACAGTAGCTGTACCAGCAAAGGTGCTGCCTCCTTTGAGCTGAACAGGATTGCCAAGGCCCAGAGAAAACGTGAGCTTCGCAAGTCCAGCGCAACCCCTGTATCTTCTGCCTGCGCAGACCACTTGTGCCCGACCTGCAACAGAGCCTTCCGTGCCTACATCAGACTGATAAGCCACAGCCAGACCCACCGCACCCAGTCCTCTTCCCTGTGATGTCCTTGGTCATTGTCGACAACAAGAACAAGAACAAGGCTGACTTAAAGTTCTGTTGGTGCAACTGATAATTTAATATAATTAACATTAATGAAAAGCGGTTCCAAGGTTGTCATAGCCAGGAGCGGCACTGGGGTTAAGCTCCCAGTGCTCATAAAATGCTCCTTATGGCGTGCGTCTCGAAAAGCCTCTGACAACTAAGTCCAACTCCTAGCCTGCCCGTGTGGTTTAGTCTCTAAGCCCGGCGGAACTGCTTTTACTAATAGGAGAAGGGGCGAGGGCGGATCTCTGGCGCCTTAAAACCAGATGCTTCGGGTAGATGGTGGCTCGTCAACCTGGGAAGGTAGCCCATCTATGGGAAGGTAAACCCTGATTTCAAACCTCCGCTGCCTTGCGGCATACCCGGTCACGGGAAAGGCTTCGGGAGTCAACCCTGAGGAAAAATCCGGAGTCGGAGCCCCTAAGACAGTTCTATGTTGTGCTCAACATCGTTCTGGCAGCTCCTGCAACGGCGCTGGTGCCAAACTGTAGCAGCCCTGCTGTTCCTTTGGATTCATCAGTGACGTGGAGAGGGGGGACATGCTGCATGGGCAACATCTTTTCCTCCATATCTTCCTGCCCAGGCTTGAATCCTACCAACGCCCAACGCTGGAAGATAGAACACCGGATCACTGGAGAGGACACTCCAGCTTTGCCTTTGGCGTAGACAAAACACGGGGAATGACAGTTACCGGTTATAAGCCACTGCTCAATTGGCGTAGAGCGCGGCGCCAGGGGTTGTTCCCGACGGTGGGAGGGATCATCGGATCTCACTGGACAGCTACCACCCGCCTCAAGCTGGGCAGCCCCCAGCCAATAAGGTGTTGTCCCGCCACAGCTTGCTTTCCTCATTGGGTGCATGGGGATGAGGAGAAGTCCGAACAGCAGGCTGAGAACCTTCGCACCAGGCAAGACACTAAAACAAAAGAGACCAACTCTAAAACTGGGGACTTGGAACGTCCGCACTATGATGACAGGACTC
This sequence comes from Pholidichthys leucotaenia, assembly GCA_020510985.1. Classification (NCBI taxonomy): domain Eukaryota; kingdom Metazoa; phylum Chordata; class Actinopteri; order Cichliformes; family Pholidichthyidae; genus Pholidichthys; species Pholidichthys leucotaenia. The sequence continues at coordinate 293,643,715 of CM035848.1, forward strand.
GCTGCTAACCTCAAGGACATCAACGACGCCAGGAAGACTGCCATCATCAATAATGAGCTGAAGAGACTGGGAGTGGATATCGCCACTCTCCAGGAAACACGGTTGGCTGACGCAGGCACACTGAGAGAGAAGGACTACACATTCTACTGGCAGGGAAAGGGCAGTGACGAACACAAGGAACACGGAGTGGGCTTCGCAGTGAAGAACACCTTGCTGAAGATGGTGGAACCGGGCAGCACTGGCTCTGCACGACTCCTCACCCTCCCCCTGAACACCACTCAAGGCCCAGTCACCCTCGTCAGTGTGTATGCCCCAACACTGACAGCCACACCAGAGGCAAAAGACAAGTTCTACGAGAATCTCGCAACAACTGTCAGGATCATCCCCAACTCTGAACAACTCATTCTCCTTGGAGACTTCAATGCCAGAGTGGGTGCTGACCACGACTCCTGGCCCTCCTGTCTTGGACCTTTTGGCGTGGGCAGAATGAACGACAACGGACAGCGGCTGCTCGAGTTCTGCACATATCACGATCTGTGCATCACAAACTCATTCTTCAAGACCAAGCCCCAACACAAGGTTTCCTGGCAACATCCGCCCTCAAAGCACTGGCACCAGCTGGACTTGATCCTGACCAGGCGCACCTCACTGAAGAACGTGCTAATCACCTGTTCATTCCAGAGTGCAGATTGCGACACAGACCATTCATTGGTGTGTTGCAAGGTCAAGCTGCAGCTGAAGAAATTCCATCGTGCTAGACACCCTGGAAAGGCACGGATTGACACCAGCAAGATGGCTCAACCAGAACTTGTTGAGCAGTTTGCCTCCACCTTTGAGGAGGAACTTGGTGTACCAGAAGAAGGAGAATCTGCAAAGCAGAAGTGGGAAGAGCTGCGAAACACCATCCACCGCACAGCCTTGGCTACCTTTGGGAGGAAGACCTCGAAGTCACAGGACTGGTTTGATGCCAAGTTGACTGAGATGACCCCCGTCATTGAAGCCAAGCGCTCAGCACTTGCTGAGTACAAGAAGTACCCAAACAAGAAGAATCTCCAGATTCTCAGGGCTGCGAGAAGTAAAGTTCAGCAGACTGCTCGGCGTTGTGCCAACGAGTACTGGACTCAGCTCAGCCAAGACATTCAAACCGCTGCCATAACAGGGAACATCCGTGGTATGTACGATGGCATCAAGAAAGCACTTGGTCCGGCTCAGAGCAAGACAGCCCCCCTCAAATCCTCCACTGGGGAGATGATCACAGAAAAGAACAAGCAGATGGAGAGATGGGTGGAACACTACTCCGACCTCTACTCCAGACAGAACACCGTGACACCGTCAGCCCTTGATGCCATCGACTGCCTGCCATCCATGGACGAACTTGACGCCGAGCCAACCATTGACGAACTCAGCAAGGCCATTGATAGCTTGGCCGCTGGCAAGGCACCCGGCAACGACGGCATACCCCCTGACCTGATCAAGCACTGCAAGACCGCCCTACTGCTGCCATTGCATGGCGTCCTCTGCCAGTGTTGGAAGGAAGGTGCCGTACCACAGGACATGAGGGATGCCAAGATCATCACCCTCTACAAAAACAAAAGGGAGAGAAGCGACTGCAACAACTTCAGGGGCATCTCCCTCCTCAGCGTTGTTGGCAAAGTCTACGCACGAGTTGTTCTCATTCGTCTACAGAAGCTTGCCGAACGTGTCTACCCCGAGTCTCAGTGTGGCTTCCGCGCTGAGCGATCGACGGTAGACATGATATTCTCCATCCGCCAACTCCAGGAGAAATTTAGAGAACAGAACATGCCCCTGTACATCGCCTTCATCGACCTCACCAAAGCGTTCGATCTGGTCAGCAGAGAGGGCCTTTTCAAGATCCTGCCAAAGATAGGATGCCCACCAAAGTTGCAAAGCCTCATCGAATCGTTTCACACCAACATGCAGGGGATAGTGCAGCACGATGGCAATGTCTCAGAGCCATTCAACATACGCAGCGGAGTGAAACAGGGCTGTGTACTTGCGCCAACCCTCTTTGGGATTTTCTTTGCTATGCTCCTGAGGCATGCCTTCAGCACAACAACAGAGGGAATCTACCTGCACACAAGATCTGACGGCAGGCTTTTCAACCTCACCCTCCTGAAAGCCAGAACCAAAGTACGCGAGGCTCTAATCAGAGACATGCTGTTCGCAGACAACGCTGCAGTTGCAACCCACACACAGCAGGAGCTTCAGACCCTGATGGACCGCTTCTCCCAGGCATGCAAGGACTTCGGGCTTACCATCAGCCTGAAGAAGACTAACGTCTTGGCGCAAGGCACGGAAGCACCACCAACCATCACCATCGATGACTACGAGCTGGAGGTCATGAATCAGTTCATGTACCTGGGGTCCACGATCAGCAACAACCTCTCCCTTGATACAGAGATCAACAAGAGGATTGGAAAATCAGCCTTCACACTCGCTCGCCTCACCACACGAGTGTGGGAGAATCCCAAACTCTCTGTCAAGACGAAGATGGCAGTGTACAACGCCTGCGTCATCAGCACACTGCTCTATGGGAGTGAGACGTGGACAACATACGCCCGGCAGGAAAAGAGACTGAACTCCTTCCACTTGCACTGCATTCGCCACATCCTGGACATATCCTGGCAGGACAAAGTGCCCAACACAGAAGTTCTGTCCCGCGCCGGCCTTCCCTCCATGTTCACTCTACTCAGGCAGCGCAGGCTCCGCTGGCTAGGCCACGTTCACCGTATGGAGGATGGCAGAATCCCCAAAGACGTCCTCTACGGAGAACTGATGACTGGCAGGAGAGACGTTGGCCGCCCACAGCTGCGCTTTAGAGACGTCTGCAAGAGAGACATGAAGGCCCTGGAGATCAACACAGAGCGCTGGGAGGACCTTGCAACGGACCGCTCCAAATGGAGAGGCACCCTGACCAGACAGCTCAAGGCGGGTGAAGAGAGACTGACTGCTGCAGCAGATGAAAAAAGGACCCGCAGGAAGAACCGCCACAGACCCAGCAGCACGGAGACCACCCACAAGTGCGACCTGTGTGACAGAGACTGCCATTCGCGCATCGGCCTGTTCAGCCACAGGCGGTGCTGTTCCAGCAGAGTAGACGTTTAGGATTCTCTTCCATGGTCATCATAGACCGACGGAGGCCGATGAATGAAAAGCACTGAATTAACATAAAAAATCATTTCTTTAACATTAAAGAAAAGCACTAACTTGACATTAAAATATCATGTTCCTTTAACATATAACAATTGAACATACTTAACACATAAGAAAAACATTAAATTAATATAAAAAAGTCATGTTGGTTTAACATACAATAATTTAGTGTGTACAGCATAAATATATCATTTTGATTAAACATAACTTTAATATGTGCAACCAATGTCCATATTATTTTCATGTATATCCAACAATCTCTTAAGTCAGTGTGTGGCTGTGTTCAGAGTTAACCAATCACATTCAGACTCGTGTTAAATGGGAATCAGCACACACCTGCCACCATTTGAAGTGCCTCTGATTAACTCCAAATAAAGTTCACCAGTTCTAGTTGGCTTTTCCTGACATTTTTGTAGTCACATCTTACAGCACAAACCATGGTCCGCAGAGAGCTTCCAAAGCATCAGAGGGATCTCATTGTCTAAAGGTATCAGTCAGGAGAAGGGTACAAAAGAATTTCCAAGGTATTTTTTTTTCTCGGCTCAGGCAGAAGCACATGGAAGCCCTTTTCCGCCACTTGGAAAAAAAAAAAACTGTCACATGGTATGTCATAATAATGAGATTTAAAGTCATAATTATGAGATAAGTCATAACATAAAGCCATAATTATGAGATTTAAAGTCATTATTATGAGATACCAGACATTCCACAGCCGTAAACACAGGCCTAAGGCCTCACAAGACAAGGCCGCTCCCTGGAGCTCATCCGTCCACTGTTCCTGAATAGGTAAGCATTATTAGAGCATCGTAGTATTGTTGTAATAATTAAAATAGTTGATTCTTTTGGCTTCTCCACAAGTATAGTTAATGCTGGAGTTGTGTTAAACAGAAGGCAAGTCTGACCTTGGACTGTAGTAAAATGTGTAATTGTGTCAATAAGAGGATTATAACCTTCAGCTGACAAGGTTGGTTCCAGCTGTACGAAGGCTACCTAAAAGGATACATTACAAGAAAGCAAATGCTTAGCTTTTATTCATGATCTTAAACCGTAGCATTGTGAAATAAATAGACTGGTGTTATAAGAAGGTGAAGAGAAAATGGAAAAAAAAAAGGAATGGGGAGGTTTTGAAAAAAATAAATAAGTTGAAAAGGGAATAATAAGTTCTCTTTATTGAATATTATTTTAATAGCAAGGAAGATTTTGAGGCAAGAGGATGAGATGTGATTCAGAAATAAATAGCACTGTAAACGCTGGAAAGAAGGTGAAAGAAATGATTTTGTTTTTTCAGTGCCTGATTGTAATAAATTAGACATTGTATACAAAAGCAAAAGATAGGAAAGGATAAAAAACATTAATAGATTTAGATTAATTCAGATTTTAATGCATCTCCCTTTGTGTTAAGCAAGGTTAATATTTTAGTGCACATTGTCCCTGTTCAAATAAAATTACAAATTACAAGTAGGTGAAAAACTTGTTACTTCCACCTGTGATCTGGTTGCTACATAGAGTTGCCAACCATCCCAGTTTAGCCGGGACGTCCCGTTTATTGGGCTAAATATGTTTGTCCTAAGCGGGATGTGCGTTGTCCCAGATATTCAAGGCCACCTTCATGAACGGGCTAGGCTGAGCTGAAGCCCAGGGGTCTACGAAGATCAGAGCCTATCATGAGCGAATGAAAAAGATCACATTGTTGTTCCCTGGTCAAATTCTACGTCCATCACTTGATATTCATGTGTGGCGGCTGATTGGTCAAATTTACAAGTGCCTCACATGGGGACACCATAGCCATATAGTATGATCGTTGCGACACGCTTTGAACCCGTCGCTGTCCGGTCACGTGATTCATGGAGCTCCAAATACTTCCAAACAACGGCCTTTCCCTAATGGCATGTAAATTGCAGCTGTGATGATCTGCAGTATAAAAAAAAACATTTTTTAGCCATATTAGGTAAATATTCAAAATACCTATCAGTAGGTATATTGTTGAACTTATAATGAACAGATTTAACTACTATAATACAAACAAGCAACATTAACACTCACATTTTTCTGACAGAATTGTGCATTTTTTTTCCTTTTAAATGTACTACCTTCTTTATTCTAAATTTTACTTTTTCACATAAATTTGCTACTTTTTCCTCATAATATTGTATTTCTCTGTATCATAACTCTGATTGTTATTGTACTGTACATTTGAGACTATTTTCAAATTGAAATATGGCTGTTTTTCAGTTTTTAAAAAATCATTACTTTTTTCTTACAGATTTATGTATTTTTATACTAAATTTGAAAGTTTTTTTATTCTAGCTTTTTATGCACACATTTGTTAACTATTTTGGAAATATTACTGTTTTCTCTTACATGTTTAAACATGGGGAAAAAAATACAAACTGTACACATGAACTCTGTAAAATTATTAAATATATATACAGATCATCATAAATAAAATGAATTTCCTGAACCTCAATAGAATTACAAAGGATAGAAAATATATTCTGTTAATAGTTCAGTTAGGTTTTTTTATTAATTTCAAGTGAGCCATTTTATAAAACTGAGTATTTCACATTTGTAAATATGACAATTGTTTTTAGAATGTTTATTAACATTCAACTCTTCATTTACCAACTTAAATAATCACTTGTTTTCAAATCTAATTAAAAAAAACAGTTTATATCCCAAGTGTCCTTCACCCCATGTTTCGCCCAACAATTTCTTCAAATAAGTACAGAATATTTTCAACACAACAGAATGATAAAAAATTAAAATTGCTAATTTATGAATGCTAAATAACACTGCCACCACCAGGTGCTAATTTATGAATGTTAATGTATGTTAATTTATGAATGTTAAATAACACTGTTATCAAGTTGAGCTAGCTGCTGTTCACCTGAATCTAGTGTGGAGCAAGCTAATGAGCAAGTCTGTGAGCTTCTATCGGACATAAACATGAAAAAAGCTGGCGAAATAAAACACTATCACAGACTACATAATCTACATGTTAGCTTAAGTGGTGAAATGAACAAAGTAATGGCTATTCATTAACTTACCAGGGATTATTAAGCAGACACTCCAGGAAATGAATGGTGGTCTATGGGGAAAACTCCATTGTTTGGAACTAATCACTGCTCCATGACCCACGTGACTTCCGCATTCCAAAGTTTCTATTGAAGTCTGTTGGAGTGTCACAACTATCATACTATATGGCTATGGGGTACACATAACAATAGCCTTATGGGGGCATGGTGTTGGACTTCTCCACCCAGGGAACAATGGACCAAAAGAGGAGGTGTCACCGGGGGGTTCAGACGGGACAGTAAGGACTATGCACCCCCCGGGGAGAGGAGTAAATGCCAGGCCGCTGGAGAAGGGTGTGAGAGCAGCGCTGGTGTTATGTCATGTTAATGTGCCACACAGGCATTGTTCTAAATATAATATGTTATGGTCGGAAGTTCCGGGCCTCGATGCATGGAAATAAAGATATAAAAGAAGGATACACAGAGGCTCGGGATGCACTTTTGCTATACTGTTTTGTTGGAGAAAGAATAAAGTCTTGTGTTGTTCAGCTCGTTGCCTCGCCTATTCCTTTCTCCACACTGGTGACCCGAAGACGTGCCATGGAGAGCGAAACGAGCACAGCCTCGAAGACTACCTGGAGGGACAGCACCAACGCCGCGTGTGTTGTTTCAGTTAAGTTCCTGGACTTCTGGCTTCATGACCTGACAGTGTGGTTTTTGTACATAGAAGCCCAGTTCGCACTCCATGGGATAACAACAGATGACCCAAGGTACTACTATGTGGTTGCGGCGCTGGACGCGCACGACACACAACAGGTGGCAAGCCTGCTTCAGGAGCCGCCCGCATGGGGTAAATACGAAGCACTCAAGAGAATGCTTCTCCAGTACTATACCCTTTTGGACAGCGAAAGGGCGGAGAGACTCCTAACAAGTTCAGAGTTGGGGGACTGATCAGCCATAGAGCTAATTGAGAGCATGTTGGCGCTGATGGGTAGAAACGACGAGTCTTTCCTGTTCACCCACCTGTTCCTCAGGAACCTACCAGCTACAGCGAGGGCGATCCTGGCCAACTCGCCGTTGCTGGCGGCAAAGGACTACCATGAACTGGCGCAGGAAGCGGATCGCATCATTTTAGCAACCAGAACGCTCAGTGTGAATGCAGTGACACCGACGTCCAGGAGGGACTCCAGCGAGGTCGAGGAGCCGTGGGTGGTAGCTGGAGCAGACACCAGGAGACACAGGAACGGGGCGATTTGCTACTATCATCGCCGTTTCAGCTCAAATGCCCAGCGATGCGTGCCGCCATGCCAATTCAAGAAGTCAGGAAATGGCACGGCTAGCAGTCAGTAGCAGCTGTGACCGCTGGTGACAGTGACAGAAACAAGCTGCTGTATGTCACAGACACACGTTCAGGGAGATGGTTTCTAGTGGACTCGGCTCCCAGAAGAGCCTCATCCTGCCAGTCAACTCAGACAGGGTGGCAGGGGGCAGCAGTCCCAAGCTTACAGCCGCCAACAGATCCACCATCAGGACATTTGGTGAGTAGACACTGACAATATGCTTACATGGACACAACTTTCAGTGGAACTTTGTGGTGGCTGCTTGTTCTTCCCCCATTTTAGGCGCAGATTTTTATGCGCTTATGGGTTATTAGTTGATGTTACTAATAGGAAATTAGTGGATGCTGTCTCTTTTTCCTCTCTGCCCTGTACAGCTCTGGGAGCTGGATCGACAGCACTGGCCAACGTTATATCTCTGGGGGTAAATACCAACAGTTTCTCACACAGTTCCCAGCACTCACGGTCCCGACATTTTTGGCTACAATAACAAAGCACTGGGTCGAATATTTCATAACTACAAAAGGGCTGCTGGTATTCACGTGACCTCAGTGCCTGGATGCAGCTAAACTGGCCAGCGTGCACAAGGAGTTCGCAAACTTGGAACAGATGGGCTTCGTCAGGCGCTCCAACAGCCCATGGGCATCCCCGCTGCACATGGTGCCTAAAGCCAACGGGTCGTGGTGACCATACGGCGATTTCTGGTGCTTGAACAATGCTACGGAACACGATCACTATCCTATTCCACACATCCAGGATTTTTCCATACACCTGGCCGGGGCGCGTGTTTTTTTCCAAAGTAGATCTCGTCTGCGGTTACCACCAGGTCCTGGTGCGCAAGGAAGACGTCACAAAAGTCCATGATCCGGAGCGGCTCCTTGCTTGGTTTGATGTGCTGCTGTAGTTTCGGCAGCTCCACGTCTTTCTCATGTTTCACGCCGTCATAACACCATGGCGGCACAGCAGCCACCACCGTTGCAGCGGACCCCTCATCCGTCGTCATCCGAAGCTTGACTTTGGCACTGAAAATGTTCGATGCTTCCCTGGTGACACTCATCGGAACGGACCCTCTGCTTGTTAACTCGGTCGCTCCCAAAATAGCTAGCCGAGCACGGGTGCTGGAGTCATCTGGTTCTTCCACTAAGCAGCTGTCCTCCTGAGAGTCAGAAACATGTGCTTCAGTTTCAGCTCCGCCAGCGGGTTCCTCATCCCACACTACGACGTCATCCACCAGGTCTGGCGATCTCCACCGTCCACATCCGGACCACTCGAATCCAGCACTGTCCTTAATGGTGAAACCCAGTCCATAGAACAGGTCACACTCCATAATTTTTTTTGTCACTATGTATTGTTACCTGGAACGAGAAGTTGTGCACTGCTTCGGTGTTATAGCGAGCAGTCAACTCCACAGTCCCGACATTGCACAGTCTACCACCGCCATAGCCATACAGTGGCGCCGGGTTCTTCCTGATCCTGTGGTGTGGGAAAAACTTTTTTACTGTGGCCCAATTTAGCACCGACCGCACCGCCGCCATGTCGAGTATTAATGGCAAAGCTACATCATACAATTCCACCATGCAGTAGGAAACCCCATCGGTTTTAGTGCTCACTGAGTGGATGGTTGTCGTAAGCAGGAGGGCTGGTCTACTTGGCAGGTTCCATGATGCTGAGGACCGACACATTTTGGTGAAATGATTCATGCGCCCATACTTCCTGCACCGCTTCCCTCTTGCCGAACATGCTTGTGCATAACTCTGGTGCATTGGGAACACACAAACCCCGCAGATGGGGTCCTTCGAAGACCTACGGCTCACTGCATATGCCTTGTAGTCATCCACCATGCTCCCTTTGTCCTCCGAGTCCACTGCATTTGCTGACGTCATCATTTCTGGTGTCTTCTGAGACTGGCACCAATTTTGCTCCGAGGCTCGTTTATCCACGGCCTCTAGCTGAAGAGCTATCTCAACTGCTGTAGCTAGCGCTAAGTCGCTGGGCACCATTAGCAACCTAGCCCATATCATGGCACTACACGTGTGCTCAGCCAGTTGGTCCAACACCATCTCGTCCTCTAACAGCCCAAAATGCCACACACTGGCTAACTGTCTTAGGTCAACGACAAACTGTTGAATAGGCTCACCAACTCCCTGGTGAAACTGAACCCATCGTATTGTCACGCTGTCTGGAGTGGTGAAGCCACTAGTGAGGCCATTAGCTCCACGATGTCCTTATACGAGTCCGTTGTGCCGAGTATCCGTAGAATCCTCTGGCCTTCGATGCCGACGTTGTGGACAAGCAGCGCTCACGTTCTCACCTTACCTAGCTTCCCTTGGTCTAACGATGTGAAGTAGTTTTCAAAAGCCTCCACCCAGTGGGGCCATGGGACCGGTGGCTCCCCGGGAAGCTCCAGCAAAAGGCCGCAGTGGTGTTATGCACACCTCCACTGGTTTATCCTCAGTCACCAAATGTTATGTCCACAAACCTGGCACAAAAGGAGACGGAGGAGAAGTTGCACTGGAACGGTACTTTATTATCAAACAGGTTGCTATATAGCAGGTGCTACACAGTGTGGGGTCGTTTGGGCAAGAGGAAGCCCGAAATGGTGGACGCCCCTATTTATAGGGTGGAGTGATGGTGCACCCGGAAGGCAGTGTCATCACACCGCACTTCACAATAAAGTGCACACCGCACTTCACCAGCAGTATTTTTAACTGGTGAAAAATACGTTGTCCATGTGTGTGTTTTTATGTACTTTTATATGTTTTTATGAAATCCTCTGTGTCGTTTCTGCCCTGGAGTGTTTGTGGACTGTATGGCGAAGCGCTCCCTGGTTCCTACAACATAGACTTCCTCCCCTCTCTTGCATTGCTGCTACTTTTCCTCCAGCTCTTTGTCTATGAGGTAAACGCGTTCGGCACCATGGCAGGCAGAATATATTATTCCAGGGACATGTTGCTGCATTTAAACACGGTTGATGCAGCAGCTGTGATTGAACCTAAGCCGCAACTGCCGGACTTTATTTTGAGAGACGGATATAGCGGTGAAAAGAGATGGCAGAAGGAAGCGCGGAAGACGTGGAGGTGTGAAATTGCGCCTGAGAAGACGTCAGTTTGGTAACATTCCTCTTCCTTCAATGATTTTTGGGAACGTACAGTCTCTGAGAAATAAGGTGGATGAAATTCAAGGGAATGTACGCTACCAGAAGGACTTTAAGAACTGCTGTGTCATGGCTTTCACAGAATCTTGGCTTACTGCACATGACCGAGATGCAGACCTGTGGATTGACGGCTTTGGAGCCCCGCTGTGCTCGGATCGGCAGGAAGAGGTAACGGGGAAACGTCAGGGGGGTGGCGTATGTTTATACATTAATAAGCAGTACTGCACATCTGTCACAGTCAGAGAGCGCATCTGTACACCCGATGTGGAGCTGCTGTCTGTGTCACTACGCCCCTTTTATTTGCCTCACGAGTCCCCCCAACTTTTCATCACAATTGTGTACATTCTTCCGAGGGCAGACGCTGACTTCGCCTGCAACACAATCTTTGATGTGATCCAGCAGCTGCAATCAATTTCTCCAGAGGCGCCAAACTTTATTCTTGGGGATTTCAACCATGTTTCTTTAAAGAAGACACTTAAAAACTTTTATCAGTATGTCTCCTGCCCAACCAGGCAAAAAAAGACATTGGACCTGTGCTATGGATCCATAGAGAGGGCCTATAAATCACTCCCCCTTCCTCCTTTAGGATCCTCAGATCACAACTGTGTACATTTGCTGCCCACATATAAAACTGCTCTCAGAAGAGGCAAGGTGGAGACGAGAGACAATGATGTGTGGACAGAAGATTCAGTGCACAACCTCCAGGAATGCTTTGACTGTACAGACTGGGAGATGTTCACACTGTCCTGCGGGGATGATTTGGACTCTTTGGTGGACGTCACATGCTCATACATGGCTTTCTGTAAAAATAAGATTGTTCCACGTAAATGTGCCAAAATATATCCCAACAACAAACCATGGGTTACTAAATCAGTTAAATCCTGCTTACAGAGGAAAGCACTTGCCTTTAAACAGGGGTCTGTTTCTGAGCTACAGGTTGCTACAAAAGAGCTGAAGGCCGAAATTTTAAGAGCAAAACAGAATTATAAATCAGAGTTGGAAAGCAAGATGGCAGCAAAGAAACTTGGTTCAGCCTGGGCCAGTATGAAAACTATTGCAGGCCGTCAGAGCACAGAGCGCAGTAATCGTGTGTTTTTAGATGGTTTTAATTCAGACACAGAGCTGGCTAATGCTCTTAATTGTTTTTATGGTCGTTTTGACTCCTTTGATTTTAGCACTGAAACCCAAGATTTGAAACAGAAACTCAAAGACAATCAGCACTTTAATATTGAGGTGCAGGATGTTAAAAGGGAGTTCTGCGCTGTAAAAGTGAACAAAAGTCAGGGCCCTGATAATATATGTGGGAGCTTGGTAAAGTCCTGTGCACATAAACTGAGTCCTATATTTCATTACATTTTCAATAAGTCCTTACAGACACAACATGTGCCTAAGATCTGGAAAGATGCCGTGGTTGTTCCCGTTCCAAAATCCAGCTGTCCTAAAACGGTAAACGACTTTAGACCAGTTGCTTTGACTTCAATTTTAATGAAAATTTTTGAAAAACTGGTCAGATGTGAGGTCCTAAAGCAGACTGAGCATGCATTGGATCCTCTGCAGTTTGCCTACAGGCCTCACAGAGGAGTGGAGGATGCCACTGTCACTCTGTTTAACATGCTTTTAAAACATCTGGATTTTAATGGGACACACGCCAGACTTTTATTTGTGGACTTTTCCTCCGCCTTCAATACAATCCAACCTCATATCTTAGTTGAAAGGCTCCTGCAGCAATTTGATTTGAGCAATAATCTGGTGGGTTGGATTCTGGATTTCTTAACCAACAGGACGCAGAGAGTAAGGGTCAATGGTACATTGTCGGACCTAAAGTGCTCTTCTACTGGCTCTCCTCAGGGGTGTGTGTTGTCACCACTACTCTTCATCCTGTACACAAACATGTGTCGGAGCAGACATGACAACAGACACATTATAAAGTATGCTGATAATACAGTTATTGTCAGTCTCCTCCAGGATGGAGAGAGTGGCCACGGCCCAGTAGTTGATGATTTTGTTCACTGGTGTGAGGATTCCTACCTGCAGCTGAATACGACAAAAACTAAAGACATGATTATTGACTTTAGGAGGAAAATTCCCAGGCACAAAGTCACCGTACTAAAAGGCCAGACCACCGAATGTGTACAATCCTACAAATATCTTGGGACGATTATTGATAGTAATTTAAAGTTTGAAGAGAACTGTGAAAGGGTGTGCAAAAAGGGTCAGCAACATTTGCATTGCTTGAGAAAACCTGCACGCTTCCAAGTTGACCGAACCATAATGACAATGTTTTATCGGGCTTTTATTGAATCTGTTTTATCCTTTTCTTTAGTGTCATGGTTTGGTCAGATAAAACTGAAACAGAGGAAATCCTTGGATCAGGTAGTTAGATGGTCCAGTTGTTTGCTTGGTGAGTCACAGCTGAGCCTGACATCCCTGTACACCAGACAAGTACAGAGGATGGCTACCTCCATTTTAAATGATGACTCCCACCCTTTACACTGCCACTTTCAGCTTCTTCCCTCAAAATGGAGGTTTGCTGTCCCAAAAAGTAAAACCCAGCGCTACAAAAACAGCTTTGTCCCTGCTGCTGTCAAAGAGTTGAACAAGTTGTAACAATACAGTATATTGCACATAATTTAGGTACCTATTTATTAACTCCCTTTTATATTTACTTATTTTTGTAGGATGTCTCTTGGGTTCTAAATATTTTATTGGGTTTTAGACCTTTGAGTTTTTAACCTCTTTGACTAGTTTTTAATTTTTAATATGACCCTTCTCTCTTACCTCTGGTTTTTCTCCCATCTCTTTGTCTTTTTATACCCTGATTGATGGAGCCTTGAGTATTTTTATCATGTTTATAGTCAGCTTCATATGTGCCTGTGTTTGTGTCTATGTTGAATGTAATTAGTGGCTTGTAAATATGGATGTCACCAGACTGCAAAACAAATCTACCTACGGGTACAAATAAAGTAACCTGAACCTGAACCTGAACCCATCATCACAGACCTCAGTGCTGCATTTGACACGGTTGACTGGGTGGGACTTTCTGGTACAGTGCTTAGCTGGTTTGAGTCCTATTTAAAAGACAGGGACTATTTTGTGTGTATAGGTAACTACAAATCTGGGTGAACAAAAATAACCTGTGGAGTTCCCCAAGGTTCTGTTATGTATTGAAAATACCTGGGTGAAGGATGAGGCAAGATGGACTGGGTGAACACAGCTTTATTGAAGAACTATTTACAAGCAGTACACGATATGCACCTAGCATGGGCATCCGGCAAAGAGGCCGTAAGATGGATGCCCCCTGCTTTACACAGGGCAGTACGGTGACGTGACGGGAAGTGCACGTCACCGCACTGCACTTCATAATAAAGTGCCATTTATTGTAGATCACAGTCTCCATTTTGGGAGCTTTGTTTTTCAGCTTCTGTATGCTCCCACTAGCTCAAATTATAAAAAAAAAAACTAAATATATTACCATAATTATGCAGATGATACACAAATCTACATAACCATCTCACCAGGAGACTATGGTCCAATTAAAACCCTGATCAAATGCACTCATCAAATTAAAGAGTGGATGTGCCAGAATTTTCTTCAGTTAAATGAAGACAAAACCGAAATAATAGTTTTTGGAGCTAAAGAAAAAAGACTCAAAATTAGTACTCAACTCAGTCAATGATGCTAAAAACCAACAGCCAAGTCAGAAATCTGGATGTGGTTCCGGAATTTTAACAGCCACATTAAGACAGTAGTGAAATCAGCCTATGATACACATACAGTATTGTAACGTGCTGCTCGACATGGCGACGTCCCACCGGGAGATTCGAACTCACGCCTCCTGCTCCGGAGTCCCGCACCCTACCTGTGTCGCCAATAGGGTCAACCCACTTGGCAAGCCAAGTAGGGTGCTCATATTGAGTTCGCTACACTACTCCCCTCTGGTTCTCGACATCGTCCCGATGTCAGCGCCCCATTACTGCTTTGGACAGGAGATCCCACTTCTGACACCAGTGTAACGTGCTGCTCGACATGGCGACGTCCCACCGGGAGATTCGAACTCACGCCTCCCGCTCCGGAGTCCCGCACCCTACCTGTGTCGCCAATAGGGTCAACCCACTTGGCAAGCCAAGTAGGGTGCTCATATTGAGTTCGCTACACTACTCCCCTCTGGTTCTCGACATCGTCCCGATGTCAGCGCCCCATTACTGCTTTGGACAGGAGATCCCACTCCTGACACCAGTGTAACGTGCTGCTCAACATGACGACGTCCCACCGGGAGATTCGAACTCACGCCTCCCGCTCCGGAGTCCCGCACCCTACCTGTGTCGCCAATAGGGTCAACCCACTTGGCAAGCCAAGTAGGGTGCTCATATTGAGTTCGCTACACTACTCCCCTCTGGTTCTCGACATCGTCCCGATGTCAGCGCCCCATTACTGCTTTGGACAGGAGGTCCCACTCCTGACACCAGTGTAACGTGCTGCTCGACATGGCGACGTCCCACCGGGAGATTCGAACTCACGCCTCCTGCTCCGGAGTCCCGCACCCTACCTGTGTCGCCAATAGGGTCAACCCACTTGGCAAGCCAAGTAGGGTGCTCATATTGAGTTCGCTACACTATATTATACACATTATACACTTAAACTTGCCTCATCTGTCCTGCCCAGATCCGATTGTTCTGAACTGGTGACCCTCCAGTCACCAGTCCACATCCCTAACCACAAGACCACCACTGGTCCTGTATCACTCTGCCTGTAAAAAAGGAATAAAGTTCATGAAGTGAAAAAAAAAAAACAACATAGTCCATCGTTTTTGGAGCAGCTGTACAATATCGGCATTGGTCGGCAGGTGGCGGCAGTGAGCTGTGCGAACTGAAACTTGGTTAATAGAAGTAGTGTGTAGTGTACCGGTGCGAGCTGCTGCTGTCCTGCTGGTTCCTCCGGTGTTTCTGCAATGTTGAAGAAGGCAAACACCGACCACCTTGCTCTACACGTCAGGTACGAAGCGACTGGAGCCCTATAAGGATGAACTCTTTCCGTGCTGTGCGTCCTGCTTCGTGTTAGCATGAGTTCGGATAACAAGCTAGCATTAGCTGGTCTACGTGTAACCTGACAATATTAGCATTAGCTCCACTGAGAGCTTGACATATAAAGTGTGAGTAGTTTTGTTTGTCTTGGTTTGCTCTTTAATGCTGGCTGTACTGCCAACGCGGCGTTTGTAATTGGCGACTGCTCCTTTTAAATGTGTGATTTTGGGGTTTAAAGCTAATGTTGGCTGGTTAGCGTATCTGTGTCAGTGCAGGAAAAGTCCATGTTATTTTGGTGACGTTTGCATCTATGGACGCTTATCGAGTATCCAGAGGACTGGGGCGGCTCAGTCTTTGCGCCTCACTCCTGTTTTCTTTATTGAAATGTTCTTTCTGACGTGATAACAGCGCAACCTCTATTCATTAGCATCACCTTTCTAAAGTACCACAGCAAAGTGTCATTCAGAGCAGCGTTACTCCATTTAGAGTTGCACTCATTAGACTGTTTGGCCAGTATATGACTGGCCGTTTATTTATTAAACCAACCTTCCTTTAAACAGGCAGGACATTCACACATTCTTAGCTCCCTTTAACCTAACATTCATGTCTTGGAATGTGAGAGGAAAGCGGAGGACCCAAATCATCATCATCATCATGGCAGTGTGTCGGGGCGACAGTGGTCGTTTGATTTCGGTCTGATCAGATTCGTCCACGCAGCTCGATGTCCTTCGCCTTCCTCTGCCAGGAACTCAAGGTTCTAAATATATGCAGCAATCAGTGGAGGATTTGAAGTCGGATGAGGATTTTTTGTTTGTTTTGTTTTAGAAATAAAAATATTGGACTGTCGCCACCAGCAGGGACACAACAACACAAATGTCACAAATGCTAAAACGAGTGACAAAAAATGGGGAAAACATGTTATTCAAAGTTGACGATTTAAAATAATAACAGTGCAGAAAGCAACGTAACACAGCACAGTTACAAATGTGAACATTAATGTTTAACACCCCATCTAGGGCTGTGCGATATGAAAAAAATCATGTTGCGATATAAGTCATCTTATATCATGACAACAATATACAGTATATCACAATATACATTTTTTTTTTTTGTAAATTCTGCAGTTTAGATAACCACGTAAAAAGGACCATCTTTTTTTTTTTTTACTTCTTTTAGTGGTATTGGCGTCCCTGTTTTCACCCTCATAGCTTTGGGTCCAACGGTTGGTGAGTACGTCTAAAAAAAATTCTCAAGCAATGTTCGTAATGTCCATTCACTCCCCCGCGGGGTGTCAACACAGGTGAGATAGTTGTTTGTTTATGTTTGCAATTTTTCTGCTAGAAGGAGAATTGTGTCGATTGTGACACACGAGGTTTTGTGTTGACCTGCTCAAAAATGGTGGATGTTTGCTTTTCTTACCTTTTATTTTATTGATTTTATTGACTGGTTTCTACTCCTGCTGAGCTTTATATTGTCTTGCTGGTTTTATATTGTTCTTGTGCTAGTTTCCCGCTCCTTGCGTTTATGTTTTTATGTGTCCTTGTTGTACAGCACTTTGTGTAGTGAGTGTTGCTTTTTAAAGTGCTTGATAATTAAAGTTGATTGATTTGCTATGGGAGAAAGGGCAAGCTCCTTTTGTGGCTGCTGGCTGGTTGTTGTTCAGTGACGTTAGTGAGCCCTGGCATTCTGTTGTTTGCACATGCAGTCATACTTGTGAGAATTTTCTGGAGAGTTTTTGTCATTTTGGGTATGTTGAGAGCTTTAATAAACGTGCAGGTGAAGACAGCAAGTACATTTGTCCACTTCATGTTCATAACAGTATGACAAACTTGAAAAATTACCAACTTAAGGTACACTGTATGGAAAAACAAGTGATTAACGCGTTATGAATCACGATTAAACTCAACATTCCAAAAGATTAATAGCAATCAAAAATTTTAATGGTCCAACACCACTACTTTTTTACATGTACCGTTTCCCCTCATAATTTTGCAGTGTTATTATAAAATAGATTTTTTTTAATGTGCATTTGAGACTTGATTCTCAGAAATTTCAGGTTTTTCTTCTAAATCATATATGAATAAAAAGTAAAGATCAATAAGTTAAATATTTCGTGAGTCAGAGAATAGCAAAAAAAAACAAAACAAAACAAAACAGATAACATAAAAAAAAATGTCTGAAAATGAGAAAATGACCCATGGCTGTCAGCTCCAGATATAAATTAGCTGTTAGTTTAAATCAATAAAAATGTCAGTGTCGACCTGCAGCCATTCTGGCCTGATTTAACCTGTTTGCTGCTTAGTAAAAATATTTCAGATTGGTCATGATCTGAAAATCAAAGACACAAAAGGTAATAAAATACATGTGATGACTTTAACTTTATTCATTATCATTATTTGACTAATTAAAATGATTAGAAATCAAATAAATTACATAGAGCCAACTTGCTCCTCTGACCAGTTTTAATATATTATTTATTTTGCGTGTATGTGCCACCATCATGCACTTTTGCAGCTTTAATAATTTTTTTCAGACAAAACAAAGAAACTCTGCAGTAATTTAAACAAAAAAACCCAACCCACCAATGGTCTGCTAGTTTCCAGTTAGCACAACTTATCATTGTCATTTAGCATTTTATAATTAGACGTGATGTTAACGTTACTTGCCTCCTATTAAAACGAGGTTAGTGAACTATCCTCTCTGACGCAGCACGACGGAAAACAGTCCCACATCCCTGGCAAACGGGAGCAGCAGCTACCTGAGCCTGTAGCAGCTGCCAGACTGAAGCCTAGCCACCTACGACACACCTGTTCCACTGTGTGTACTGCAGAGAGACGGGGCGCTGACAAGTAGTGGTGAGGAGCTTTACTGAATACATGGAAGTGTGTCCATTTTAAATAGCGATATAAATGATAGCGTACTCTATGAAACATTTTTATATCGTCATCCAGTATATATCGTCATATTGCACGGCCCTACCGCCATCAGTGTGTGAATGGGTGGATAGCAGGATCTGTAAAGCGCTTTGGTCATCTAGAGATGAGAATAAAAGCGCTGTACAGTATAAGTGAACAGCATTTACCATACAGTTTAGGGATGTCGGTGATTAATTGACTTTTGATTAATTGTTGATAAGAATTTAGTCAACTAAGTTGAATTAGTTGTCAATTAATTGATAACTCAGCAGTCTTTTTATGCAGTCCATCCATCCATCCATCTTCTACCGCTTTTCCGGAGGTCCAGGTCGCGGAGGAAGCGGTTCAAGCAGAAAAGCCCAGACTTCCCTCTCCCCAGCCACCTGCTCCAGCTCTTCAGAGAGGATACCAAGGCATTGCCAGACCAGCTGGGAGACATAGTCTCTCCAGCAAGTCCTGGGTCTGCCCTGGGGTCTCCTCCCAGAGGGACCGTCCAGGAGGCATCCTGATCAGATGCCCAAACCACCTCAACTGGCTCCTTTCAATGTGGAGGAGCAGCTGTTCTACTCTGAGCCTCTCCCAGATGACTGAGCTCCTCACCCTGTCTCTGAGGGTGAGTCCAGCGATCCTACGAATAAAGCTCATTTCAGCCGCTTGTATCCGCGATCTTGTTCTTTCGGTCATTACCCAAAGCTCGTGACCATAGGTGAGAGTAGGAACGTAGATTGACTGGTAAATCAACAGCTTTGCCTTAGAGCTTAGCTCCCTCTTCACCACAACAGATCAGTACAACGTCCGCATCACTGCAGATGCTGCTCTGATCCATCTGTCAATCTCTCGCTCCATTCTTCCTTCACTCATGAATAAGACCCCAAGATACTTAAACTCCTCCACTTGGGGCAGGAGCCTGTCCCCAACCCGGAGAGGACAATCCACCTTTTTCTGGCTGAGGACCATCGACTCAGACTTGGAGGTGCTGATTCTCATCCCAGCCGCTTCACACTCAGGGGCAAACCGTCCCAGTAAGAGCTGTAGGTCATTGCTGGATGAAGGCAGCAGGACAACATCATCTGCAAACCACAGAGATGAGATCCCCTCATGGATCGTCACCTTATCATGGTGGGGTTTTTTTTGTGCCCTAGTGATCCCAGGAGCTATGTTGTTTGGGGCAATTTGCCTCTGGTAGGGTCACCCAAGACAAACTAGTCCTAGGTGAAGGGCCAGACTAAGAATGATCCAACAGACTCTCATGATAAATATTAGAACAAGGATTCAGTGTACCCCGCCTGGTATGGGGTTACCGGGGCCCCACCCTGGAGCCAGGCCTGGGGGAGGGGCTCGATGGCTAGCGTCTGGTGGCCGGGTTTCCGCCCATGGGACCCGGCCGGGCTCAGCCCAAAGGAGTTACATGGGGCCACCCTCCAGTGGGCTCACCACCTGTAGGAGGGATCATGGGGGTCCAGTGCTATGTGGATTAGATGGCGGTCAAAGGCGGAGACCTTATATATATATAATATGTATGTACAGTGGGTTAAAAAAGTATTTAGTCAGCCACCAATTGTGCAAGTTCTCCCACTTAAAAGATGAGAGAGGTCTCCAATTTTCATCATAGGTATACCTCAACTATGAGAGACAAAATGAGGAAAAAAAAAATCCAGAAAATCACATTGAAGGATTTTTAATGAATTAATTGGTAAATTCCTCAGTAAAATAAGTATTTGGTCAATAACAAAAGTTCATCTCAATACTTTGTTATATACCCTTTGTTGGCAATGACAGAGGCCAAACGTTTTCTGTAAGTTTTCACAAGGTTTTCACACACTGTTGCTGGTATTTTGGCCCATTCCTCCATGCAGATCTCCTCTAGAGCAGTGATGTTTTGGGGCTGTTGCTGGGCAACACAGACTTTCAACTCCCTCCAAAGATTTTCTATGGGGCTGAGATCTGGAGACTAGCTAGGCCACTCCAGGACCTTGAAATGCTTCTTACGAAGCCACTCCTTCGTTGCACGGGCGGTATGTTTGGGATCATTGTCATGCTGAAAGACCCAGCCACGTTTCATCTTCAATGCCCTTGCTGGCGGAAGGAGGTTTTCACTCAAAATTTCACGGTACATGGCTCCATTCATTCTTTCCTTTACACAGATTAGTCGTCCTGGTCCCTTTGCAGAAAAACAGCCCCAAAGTATGAGGTTTTCACCCCCATGCTTCACAGTAGGTATGGTGTTCTTTCTCCTCCAAATACGACAAGTTGAGTTTTTACCAAAAAGTTCTATTTTGGTTTCATCTGACCATATGACATTCTCCCAATCCTCTTCTGGATCATCCAAATGCTCTCTAGCAAACTTCAGACGGGCCTGGACATGTACTGGCTTAAGCAGGGGGACACGTCTGGCACTGCAGGATTTGAGTCCCTGGCGGCGTAGTGTGTTTCTGATGTAGCCTTTGTTACTTTGGTCCCAGCTCTCTGCAGGTCATTCACTAGGTCCCCCCGTGTGGTTCTGGGATTTTTGCTCACCGTTCTTGTGATAATTTTGACCCCTCGGGGTGAGATCTTGCGTGGAGCCCCAGATGGAGGGAGATTATCAGTGGTCTTGTATGTCTTCCATTTTCTAATAATTGCTCCCACAGTTGATTTCTTCACACCAAGCTGCTTACCTATTGCAGATTCAGTCTTCCCAGCCTGGTGCAGGTCTACAATTTTGTTTCTGGTGTCCTTTGACAGCTCTTTGGTCTTGGCCATAGTGGAGTTTGGAGTCTGACTGTTTGAGGTTGTGGACAGGTGTCTCTTATACTGATAACGAGTTCAAACAGGTGCCATTAATACAGGTAACAAGTGGAGGACAGAGGAGCCTCTTAAAGAAGTTGTTACAGGTCTGTGAGAGCCAGAAATCTTGCTGGTTTGTAGGTGACCAAATACTTATTTTACAGAGGAATTTACCAATTAATTCATTAAAAATCCTTCAATGTGATTTTTCTGGATTTTTTTTTTTCTCATTTTGTCTCTCATAGTTGAGGTATACCTATGATGAAAATTGGAGACCTCTTTCATCTTTTAAGTGTGAGAACTTGCACAATTGGTGGCTGACTAAATACTTTTTTGCCCCACTGTATATATATATATATATATATGTGTGTGTGTGTGTGTGTGTGTGTGTATGTATATGATATAAAAAAATGTATATATGTGCACGTATATGTATGTGTCCACCCCTTTGACCTTGCCCCTGGAAAAAAATGTTAAGGCTCAGGGTTTTTTTTTGTTTTTTTTTTTGCTTTAACCCCTGCAAGTAGTGCACAGCAGGTCTTTTTTTAAAAGTCATAGTGTAAGAGGGCTCAATGAAAATTTGAATTTGAGACAGGCCATTTATAGCACTTTCTCCTTTAAAGTGGAATGAGTCTTCAAAAATGGAAATGGGATGATTGTTTCCATTTTTAGTTTGCAGAGGTTTCAGTAAGCAGTAGAGAGACGTCTGACAAGTCTGAACAGTTTACATGCTCAGATTCAAGTTTTAAGACTTTCTATCTGTCATTTAAAAACACATGCAGCTAAAAACAGTTTTTGGTCATAATAATTATAGTGAGACTACAGACTACTGTAATTCTGTGTGTGTGTGTGTGTGTGTGTGTGTGCGCACGCGCGCGAGAGAGCAAGCGATTGGATTAACACGTCGACCCTGTTAGATGAATGATGGGTTTTCCAGCTGAGGTTGTGATCTGACAGCCAGTCCACAGCGTAGTCTGTGTGATGTGGTGTGTATGGTGGTGCTTGGAGAGCAGACATGTGATGGTTTCATTTGTGCAGTTGTTGTCAGAGCTCAGTTATGTTGGAGCATCTCCGAACTCGCCCTTACCTTTGAATTTGGTTTGTTCAGTCTTGGCACGGACAGCAGATGACCTGTATGTATAAATACAAATGTTGAGAGCAGAATTCGAATATTGTACGATATGTCAGACAGCACAGTGATGATGGTGTTTGTGTCTACTGGTTGTAGATACAAACACCATTTACCATTTACCATAGGCAATACAGGGTTTCCACTGGTAATATTTCTGGGTGGCGGGCCACTACGCCAAAAATTGAGCTGCCATAGCTACTTAAAAAAAACAAATAAATAAATAAAAAATAAATAAATAAATAAAATAAAAACAAGAAAAGAGCCGCAAAGGAGACATCAGAGAGCCGCAGGTTTGCTACCCATGACGTATGTTTTCACTAAGAAAATAAATGAAAGAATGTCACTCCGCAAGTGCACAACACACGTTAGAACAGTCATTCGTGGCATCAGGGGTAGTCAGCATTTCGGGAGCGTGCCACTTTTGTGACAGTTCCAGCTGGCAGCTTGGTGTGTCTAACATTGCTGTCCGAGAGACAAAACTTAATCCATGTACTCGTTCCCCTGATGTTAGAGTGAAGCATGAATGTACTTTCAATGGAGAAAAAAAAAAGCAGAAGAGGTATGTCAGCAGTGGAGGCATTTATCGTGGTTTCAACCCACTAATGGGGATAATATTGAGTGGCTAAGCTAACAGGTGTGGTTAGGCTTGATATGCAGTTTTCACCAACCACTACAGTGTTAACTAATTTATGTTCATTATTATATATCTGGCAAGTTAAAATGAAATTCATAAAGTCATTGACTTAAATCCGTTGACGTCCTCCAGCATTCAGACAAACTAAACCTGCCAACATTTAAATTTCAAAATAAGGGAGGTTTTTCTTAAGGGAAAAACCTTAAAATAAGGGAGCGTTCTAAACAATTGTAAATATATAGATTCAATAGAAATAACAGCATCTTTATTTATTTTAGTTAATTTTATTTCATTAAATAACATTTTATTAATACTTTTATTTCTTTACAATCACAGTTGGAATTATTGTTTAAGGCTGCCTCTGCAAAATTACGATCAAAAGGTTTGATTACAGTATATGGGGAAAAAAAAAAAAGTCAAAATTTTACCACTGGCGGGTGGGTTCAAAAGATCGAGCCAACGATTTGAATCGATCCGTTTGACTGAGCCAATATCGATCCACAAAATCCACACATCAATCTTTTACCATCATAACAGTGTTTCCTCTTGCTTTAAGACCTCAGCGTGGTGGCAACATATTTTTCGGGGGGGGGGGGGAACACAGAAAACACATGACACGATTGTAACTGGAATATGTTAATTTTACACTATCTTTTTATTTTTTTAAATTTTGCACAGTAATATTACATAATGGAACACACCATTTGAAGTATTGTACAACCAAGGCTTGAATGTTGGTATATTGGTCCAGTTGGGGTCCCACCCAGATGTCCTATGTTTGGACTTTTTACTGGTGTGTCCTTCTCTCCTCCCTCTGCTCTCACCTCTCCTGGACCCTCTGCCTGAACACTTTCCTCTCCTTGGCTCCTCTCTTCTGTCTCATCTTTCCCTCTCTGAATCCCTTTTAATTCAGGTTCTTTCTCTGTCTACAGTGGTATACAAACAGGCTAGAAAATACCAAGTGTCATGTTTTGTCCTGCAGGATTTTTTTTTCATGGTTTACATAAATAATCAAAATGTGTATTTTTTTGTATTTTTATTCTAGTATTTCTTTTTTTTCCATTGACAAAGATTAAGAAAGGGAAGGGAAAAAAGCATTCATAATAGTAATTTGCTCATGCATACTTAAATTATATGATCAGAGGTGGGTATAGTAGCCAGAAATTCTACTCGTGTAAAAGCAGTGCTTTGAAATTAATAATTAAAAGTAGACAACCAAAAATTTCTAGTTGAGTTAAGGGTACAAAGAGCAGCCACTTAAAAACTTGAGTAATGACTTCAGTCTTGAAAGTTTGAGGTTTTTCTCCAAAATTTATAACGATTTTCTTATAGTTTTCTACTTTCCTCTGTAAATTTATCTAAATTTGAACCATTTTCCTCAAATTTGTAATTTTCTTGTAAAATTCTGACTTTTCTTTTACATTTGAGACTATTATAAATTTGTGGATTATTTTATGGTTAATGTTTATCCTTTTTTTTTTTTAATCCAATCCAGCTTTATTTATAAAGCTCTTTAAAAATGACAGTTGACACAACGTGCTGTACATCAACGATAAATAAAATATAAAAACAATAAAATACAGCTAAAGTACAAAACAGCACAAACGTCATACAATAGAGACAATAAGAACAAATAAAATCAACGTCTCAAACTGGGTGAAAAACCAGAGAATAAAAATGGGTTTTAAGAGGAGTTTTAAAACTGGACACTGAAGAGCCCTGTCTGATGGACAAAGGTAGATTATTATAAAATTACTGTTTTGGTTTCTTTTTTAATAAATTTGAAACAGAATGTGGCAACATTTTTTACTTTTTTCCTCATACAGTTTAAACTTTTGACCATAATTTTTGGGAGCCAGAACAATAACTTTAACTCTGATTTCAAAGAAATGTAATTATTAAAATTATATTTAGAAGAAATAAATTAACTTAAATGACCAAAGATGCATATGTATTTATAGTTTTTTAGAAATCTCCTCACCAACCAGACAGCAGGAAAAACCTCCCTTATTTTGAAATCCAAATGTTGGCATGTTTAGTTTGTCTGAAGGCTGCTGACGGATTGAAGTCAGTAACTTTGTGAATTTCGGTCTTCTTAACTTGCCAGGTGCATAATAATGAACATAAATTAATAGTTAATATTGTAGCAGCTGGTGAAGTAAATCCTCAGCAATTCATCAGTCACTCTTGCCTTTCCCTGCAATGAAGCCTAACCAGACCTGTTAGCTAAGCAACTCCTCGTTGTTCCGGTTACCAGCGGGTTAAAACCACTATATATGCCTCCACTGCTTGTGTCTTGTACTTTTTTCCGCTTATAAAGTACTTTAATAAGCTCATGCTTCTCTCAGAGAGCAACACTAGAGAGACGAGCTCTGCCTGCAGAAACAGTCACATGGGTACCGGGTGGGCGGGGCGCTTTTGCGCGGATGATAATCACCCTCGTTCGTGTGCGCGCTTGGTGAGCGTTTCATATTTATTTTTTCTTAAATTAATATATTATAGGCATGGTGGCATACTTCCTTAGGGCGGTGGGCTGCCACACAGAAATGTTACCAGAGGAAACCCTGCATAATTTTACTCTGTGAAACACATAACGCAAGCAGCCGGCTGAAGTCTCGCGTGATGAGCAATCGTGTGAGAGTTCCATGCGTCACACGCTCACATTACTGCTGTGTTTACATTTGGCAGGCAGCCACAGAGCGGAGTTGCCAGTGTTAATTTATTAACAAAATTCACTGCTAAAAACTGCTCAACAGTTCCCAAATATTTTTCATAAAGCGGGGATAAACGGTTTTGTACTATGTGCAGCACTGTGTTGGAACATAAAAGTCGACAATTGATAAACACTTTTCAGAGGGAAAACACACGGAGAACGACAACAGACAAGAGAGGGAGGCTGTTACAGCTGCTGCGGGTAAGTAAAATATTCTTTTTTTTTAACATTTGTGTAGGTAAATTAATAATTATCCATGAAAATGGCAGAATTAATGAAGGCTGCAGTACAACGAGCCATTTTTACTCAATAGAACTAAACTGAAATGAACAAATCTTCCAGGAAATTAATTAAAACCCTTTTCAAAAACTGAAAGTTAATTTGTAGTTAAAATGTAAACCCCAAAAAATAAAAAACTAAATTATTAAACCTTGCTGTGGGGATTTAAAAATATGATGATTTATTTTGAAATCTCTTCTCCTTTTCATCTGCCCTTCAGATGTGTGAAGACTGGGTTTCCACTCCAAGCTCCAGCCTGCACTGAGACCTTCTGAAGGGACGAGGCTGTCAGTGGAGGAGCATCCCTGCTTCCTGGTGGATTTCAGCACAGAAGAAGACCTCAAATTTTTCAGGGGTCTGAGCTTTCAAATTCAAGATTCAAGAAGGTGCTGCCATAATTTGCTCCAAACTCCGACATGCATTCAATGCAGTTTTGTTGTTATAATGGCTAATTCTTCACTGGAGTGGTGGCCTAGTTGACAGAGCATCTGCCCCACAACTGGGAGGTTCGGGGTTCAAATCCCGGCTGGGTCATACCATATAAAATGGTGCTTCCTGCCTTCTAGCTTGGTGCTCAGTGTAATTAATAGAATGTGTGAAGGAGAAGTTGTTTGTGGCGGCGCCTTGCATGGCAGTGACCGCTTTGGTTCTACACGTGATTACCATTGTAGATAGGAGAAACGTCATTTTGTTCTGCTGTACATGATTGGCTGTATGGACTGAATGACAACAGAGATTTCTTCTTCTTCTTTCTTCCTTCTTCTTCTTCTTCTTCTTTGCAAGAATACAATGTTGGTCATTTTTTCGACAATTTTCCTTAGCATTTAATTCTAAATAAATCACTTTAACAGGAAATTTTTGGCAATCCTGTACTTTTCTTGTGGTGTTACATAGAATAGCATCACTGTAAACTATGGAAAAAGCAGCTACTTTAAAATCTGTACGTCCTCACACAACTTTCAGTGCAAAAAAACCTCTAAAAATGTCACAACCTTTAATGCAACTTTTTGGAAAAGCTCCCACAAATTCAGGCTTTTTGGGCCACAACAATTATAAAACCAGCTGGCAAAATCCTGGAGGGACTGAAATCCAGTGAGATCATGTCTACATGCTTCATGCACTGAATTTGTTTACTTACTCTGGGTTGTTAACTTGACACTTTATTACTGTTTATTAAGAAAAACAGTAATTTCATCATAAAAACAGACAAAAATTAGCCATAAAATAGTCCACAAATTAATAACTAGAACATACCTGTGCATGCCCATAGAAAGCAGGTGTAAGCAAGGGTGTACGCTTTGATCTTTGATGTCATAGCGAGTCCTATGATCTTTGCTGATATCATAGCAAGTATTATGACCGTGAGTGATGCCTGTGTTTGATCTTTGATGATGTCATAGCGACTCCTATGATCGTGAGTGATGCCTGCCTTTGTTACATAGGAACATCATAGGACATCATGCAGACATCATAGGAACCGTCAAAATATGGACCTCAGTCTTTTCTACTTAAATTCAGCTTTAAAGGATGAGCTCTGAAGAGGAACCACTGAGTGTCGCAGACAAAGGAAGTGAAATCAGGAAAAGTCATTAATGTTGTTCTTGTTGTTTCACGTGACTTGTTTTAAATGGAAGGAACAAAAGAGACCCAGTCTGTTTCAATTTTATGTTAATTTCCTCAATCTAATGCTTGCTTGCCCTTTCTGTGCGTCTCCAGTTAGGCTCCTGGGAGGCACGTCCCAATGCCATGGCCTCTAGTCACAGCTCCGTCCCGGTGGCTCGTCCCAGCGGTGGAGGCCTACAAGGACTCTACCGTAAGGAGCAGAATGCCTCCCCATCTCGGTGCCGGCCCATCCGCTCCCTGCCTGATGTCTGCCCCAAGGAGCCCACCGGTAGGTTCTGCAGTCTTTAGTCTGTTTGCATGTGTAGACTTCAATCAATAAAATATTTGTTTCCTGTAAAATTAACCAGACGGAGAAGAATATTTTCCATTAGCTGCATATTTATACTGTATGTACATACTGCATACTATATCCAAAAATGAGGTATTATTGGCCTATATTGTAGCAATTTATCCCCTTTAAATTGCTTTAAAAACAACTGTCAACGTGGTGTAGAGGGGATGCATTGGAACAGAATTCTTGGCGATTGCAGGGCAGTTACCATAGTTACCCAGCACTGAGTGGCAAACACGTGGCAGTTTTAGTCTGTATGCAGCAACACATAAAATCACACAAAATATTTAGCCACAGTAGTACACACAGTTCCTTTTTTAACTTTAGATGTTAATATCAGACTGTTTACTTGACTGTTATGATTTGTGGGTAAGAGCACACATGTGAAGAACTGGTTCTGAGGCTTTAAATATTTATTTAGCTATTTTTTGTCAATAAATACAAGATGGAATGATAAGATTACAGTGGGGTAAAAAAGTATTTAGTCAGCCACCAATTGTGCAAGTTCTCCCACTTAAAAGATGAGAGAGGTCTCCAATTTTCATCATGGGTATACCTCAACTATGAGACACAAAATAAGAAAAAAAAAATCCAGAAAATCACATTGAAGGATTTTTAATGAATTAATTGGTAAATTCCTCAGTAAAATAAGTATTTGGTCAATAACAAAAGTTCATCTCAATACTTTATATACCCTTTGTTGGCAATGACAGAGGCCAAACGTTTTCTGTAAGTTTTCACAAGGTTTTCACACACTGTTGCTGGTATTTTGGCCCATTCCTCCATGCAGATCTCCTCTAGAGCAGTGATGTTTTGGGGCTGTTGCTGGGCAACACAGACTTTCAACTCCCTCCAAAGATTTTCTAAGGGGTTGAGATCTGGAGACTGGCTAGGCCACTCCAGGACCTTGAAATGCTTCTTATGAAGCCACTCCTTCGTTGCCCGGGCGGTGTGTTTGGGATCATTGTCATGCTGAAAGACCCAGCCACGTTTCATCTTCAATGCCCTTGCTGGTGGAAGGAGGTTTTCACTCAAAATCTCACGATACATGGCCTCATTCATTCTTTCCTTTTCATGGATCAGTCGTCCTGGTCCCTTTGCAGAAAAACAACCCCAAAGTATGGTGTTTCCACTCCCATGCTTCACAGTAGGTATGGTGTTCTTTCTCCTCCAAACACGACAAGTTGAGTTTTTACCAAAAAGTTCTATTTTGGTTTCATCTGACCATATGACATTCTCCCAATCCTCTTCTGGATCATCCAAATGCTCTCTAGCAAACTTCAGACGGGCCTGGACATGTACTGGCTTAAGCAGGGGGACACGTCTGGCACTGTAGGATTTGAGTCCCTGGCGGCGTAGTGTGTTTCTGATGTAGCCTTTGTTACTTTGGTCCCAGCTCTCTGCAGGTCATTTACTAGGTCCCCCCGTGTGGTTCTGGGATTTTTGCTCACCGTTCTCGTGATCATTTTGACCCCCACGGGGTGAGATCTTGCGTGGACCCCCAGATCAAGGGAGATTATCAGTGGTCTTGTATGTCTTCTATTTTCTTTCTTTCAAAGGTCTTTTTATTATTATTAATTGAAGTATCAATACAATACAAAGTATTAGAAATTTTCATTTTTGTTTCAACCAAACAGTGAAAAACTAGAACTTAAAGCCAACAAATGTAAATGCTTCAAAGCACAAAAACCTTTAAATAAACAGTAATTAAAAAAAAAAAAAATACAAAGAAAAATTGTGTGTGTGAAGTGGGGATGGGGTAAAGGGGATATGAGCTACTCAGAAACTATAATCGTGGGTCTTTCAAAGAAATCAAGAAACGGGCGCCATAATTTATAGAATTTGTTTTCAGAGCCACAGACTGTATATCTGATTTTTTCTAAATCCAAACAGGACATTATATCTTTTATCCACTGTAAATGTGAAGGGGGCGAAGAGTCTTTCCACTTCAGTAATACAGCACGTCTGGCCAACAATAATGAAAATTTGAATACTTTTAATTTGGAACTTGGCAAGACAAGTTCTGGAGCCACACCAAAAATGGCGCATAATGGATCAGGTTTAATTTGATATTGCAGGACTTCAGACATAGTGATAAAAACCGAATGCCAAAAATTCATCAATGCAGGGCAGGACCAATACATGTGAAGCAAAGTGCCAGGAGCGCTACCACACTTTTCACAAGTTGGGTCTATATCCGAGTAAATACATGCTAACTTAACCTTGGACAGGTGCATCCGGTGTACAATCTTAAATTGAATAAGAGCGTGACGAGCACACATTGATACAGTGTGAACCTGGCCAAGAATAGAGTACCACAGTTCATCAGTAAAAGTAAAATTAAGATCTTGTTCCCAGTTCAATTTAATAGCGGCCAGAGAAGAAGATTGTAAATTTGAAATTAAATTATATAAAACTGACATTACCCTCTTAGAAGTTGGTTTAACTAATAAAAAATCATCTAGAGGATTATCAGAAGGTTTTTGAGGGAATTGTTTTGTCATGGTTTGCGCATAATGTCTGACCTGGAGGAAGCGGAAAAAATGTGTAGAAGTGATGTCAAATTTGGTGGAAAGTTGAGAAAAACTTGCAAATTGACCATCAAAATATAAATCCGCAAAAGATTTTAAACCTTTTCTGTGCCATATATGAAATACACTATCAATAGTTGATGGGGTAAATAAATGATTTGCGGCAATTGGACTTCTAATGGAAAAAAACTGAAGACCGAAATTTTTCCTAAATTGAGACCAAATTCTAAGAGACTGACGAACTACTTTATTATTACCCAGTGTAGACAAAGCAAGGGGAAGTGGTGAACCTAAAATTGCCGGTAGGGAGGTTTGATTGTCCACGTGACTCCATAAGGATCCAAATAGGTGATTTGGGTTCCAGATAAAAATGTTTCCAATATAACATGCACCTGATATTTGCTGCCCAGTAGTAATATTGAAAGTTAGGCAGAGCCATGCCACCTACTGATTTGGGTCTTTGAAGAAAAACTTTCCTCAATCTCGGATGTTTACCATTCCAAATAAATGAGGTAATCAGAGAGTCCAAAGACTTAAGAAAGGATTTAGGAATAAAAATGGGGAGACATTGAAACAAATATAAAAACTTTGGAAGTAACATCATTTTTACAGAATTGATTCTGCCAATTAAAGACAAGGATAATGGGGACCATTTGGAAAGTATTAGCTTGCACTGGTCAAGTAAGGGGAGAAAATTATTTTTAAACAAGTAATTAAATTGTTTAGTGACACATATCCCAAGATAATTAAAATGATCAATAACAACCTTGAAAGGAAAATTTTCAAAATCCTGAACTTGAGTCTTTTCATTAATCAGAAACAGTTCACTCTTATTAAGATTAATTTTATAACCAGAAAACCTACTAAAACTATCCAAAGTGTTGAGTATAGCGGGTAATGAAGTAAGTGGGTTGGAGAGAAATGATAAAAGATCGTCAGCATAGAGTGAAACCCTGTGCTCAATGCCACCCCTACAAATGCCTAGAAAGTCCCGGCTCCCACGGATTGCAATAGCTAACGGCTCAATTGCCAAGGCAAAGAGCAACGGGCTCAAAGGACAACCTTGCCTCGTACCACGGTAAAGTCTAAAATAGTCAGAATAGCGACAATTAGTTAACACTGAAGCTAAAGGACTAGCATAGAGAAGTTTAATCCAGGAACAGAAGGAAGGACCAAAACCGAACCTCTCCAAAGTAAAAAACAAATACTCCCACTCAACCCTATCGAATGCCTTTTCAGCGTCCAAACTAATAAGACATTCAGGTATGTTGTGGTGAGGAGTATAAATAATATTAAACAACCGCCGCAAGTTAAAAAAAGAATGGCGATTTTTAATGAAACCGGTTTGGTCCTGTGAAATTATAAAAGGAAGAATCTTTTCCAACCTTGAAGCTAACAACTTTGACAAAATTTTAACATCGGTATTTAACAAAGAAATAGGCCTGTAAGAAGCACAATCAACAGGATCCTTATCCTTTTTAAGCAACACAGTGATACAGGCCTGATAGCATGAAGGAGGAAGTGTACCAGAGTCAAGCGACTCTGTAAAAAACTTGACAAAGGAAAGGGGCGAGGTCGTCAGAGAATTTTTTGAAAAAATCAGCGGAAAACCCATCAGGTCCTGGAGATTTTCCTGATTGCATGGATGATATTGCCAGCTGAATTTCTTCTTTTGTGATGGGAGCTTCTAAAATTTGCCGAGATTCTGAAGAAATCGAAGGAATATCAATAGAATCAAAAAAAATTTCCAAATCCTTTAAGTTTGTTGTATATTCTGAGGTATATAATTTGGAATAAAATGACCTGAAAATATCATTAATCACTTGTTGGTCAGATGTCACCTCTCCTTTATCTGTCCTAACTCTAGTAATAATTTGCTTAGCTCTAATACCACGTAGTTGATTAGCTAGAAGTTTACTGGTTTTTTCGCCATGTTCATAAAATTCACTCTTGTTCCTTATTAAACAACCTTCAATTTGTCGAGTAGAAAGTAAATTAAGTTTAGTTTGTAATGTCATACGTTCCTTGTACAGAGCGGGTGATGGAGATTAAGCATATTGTCTGTCAATGTCCAGGATTTGATCTAAAATAGCCTTCTGTTCCTGTATTAAGGATCGTCTTTTAAATGCTGCCAATGAAATAAATTCCCCCCTAAGAAATGCCTTCATGGCCTCCCATATCGTTTTATTTGGCATACCAGGAGTTTTATTTTCTTTCAAAAAAAAAATTAATTTTAGAAGAAATATTCGCAACCAATTTTTCATCTGTAAGTAATAATGGATCCAATCTCCAATGCTTTCTCATGGAGTCACATCCATGGAGGATCATTTTAAGTACAAGAGGGGCATGATCAGAAACCGAGATGCTATCATAACTGCAAGAGCAAAGGTTATTAATTAATAAATTGTCAACAAAAAAATAATCTATTCTGGTATAAGTATGGTGTACGTGAGAGAAAAAAGAATAGTCCCTGCCGTTAGGATGTAAAAAACGCCAAGGATCTGTAAGGCTATATTCCTCAAGAAAAGACTTAACATAAGTTGCAGATTTATTAAGACTAGCAGGTTTTGAAGATGAGCGATCTAAGATCGGATCCATATACAAATTAAAGTCACCCCCAAGAATTAGAGAATGAGTATTTAAATCTAGAAGTTGCGAAAAAAGGTTGCGAAAAAAGTGCACATCATCAAAATTCGGTGCATACAGATTAGCCAAGGTGACATGTTTATCGCCAAGTTTACCTGATACTATTACAAATCGTCCATTTTTATCTAATACAACATTAGAGGGAATAAATGGGATATTTCGATCAATAAGAATAGCAGCGCCCCTGGCCTTAGCTTTAAAATTTGAATGAAAAAATTGTCCTGACCAACATTTTGACAAACGCAAGTGGTCGGAATCCTGCAAATGGGTTTCCTGCAAAAACAATACCCCAGGCTTAAACTGCTTTAGACGTGACATGACTCTCTTTCGTTTAATTGGATGGTTCAACCCCTTCACATTCCAGCTTACCAAAGTAAGATTACTATTCATTCAAAGAGTAAAATTTATATATTATGTTGTGTAGCCCAAAGAAGAGTAAAGTGAGGTACGGATAAACAACAACAAAAAAAAAAAAAAAAAGGAGGGGGTAAGGGGGGTGTAAATAAAACCATAACAAAAAACAAAACAAAAAAAAATAAAAAAAAAAATAAAAAAATCCAACAACCAAACCTATAACAACACTCCACCCGGTTGCAAAAAAACAGCAACCGCTCTATCTCCTGCTCTATTTTCATCCTAACAGAATGCTCCCATACAACTGGCTTCAATCCTGCATAATATGAACGTTTTACCCTAAAAAAAAAAAAAAATAAATAAGATAAAATTAAAAAAAGAATTAAGTAAACAGCAACGTATAGGGAGCCAATTTTACCTTGTTTTTAAACATCTAAAAATGCATCAATGTCCAGTCAGTGCAGCTTCAATGAAGTAACAAGCAGTCCAGCGCGGCAGCTGGTCAACCCAGAAATGTCCAGTTCAAGGCGAAAATTGCTGGTTTCTCTCCATGGTTTGCATGAAGCAGGTGGCCTCCGAGACGGACGCCAGCCACTGGTTTTTACCGTCTGGAAGAGTTATCCGGAGCCTGGCGGGGAAAAGAAGAGAAGGACGAAAACCTCTCTTGTACAACTCGGACATAACCTCCTTATATTCGGCTCGTTGCTTCTGAACGTCAGCGTTATAATCCTCGCAGAACTGAAGTCCACGTCCACGACACTCCAAAGTCCCACGGCGTCTCCGCGCTTCTCTCATCACCAAGTCTTTGGTCCGAAACCGGTGGAAACAAATAATGACAGCGCGCGGCTTCCCATTCGGACTCGGCTTGGGCATGAGGCTGCGGTGGGCTCTATCCAGCTCTGGGGGAGATGGCAAAGTTTGTGCGCCAAAGACGTCCACCAACAGCCGAGAAAAAAATTCAGATGGCCGTGGACCCACATCAAAGGACTCCGGCAGGCCCACCAGACGAATATTCAGCCTCCTGCTTCTTCCCTCCAGGTCAGAAAGTTTGTTTTTCAAAAGTTTGTTCTCCTCCTGCATTGACTCACATGTAACTTCAAGCGCCGCTAGGCGCTGGCTGACGTCCTCCGCGTTGTTTTCAAGGTCGCCAATGCGTTGCTCCTGGTTCGCCACATCTGCTTGAATTTTGTCCAGCTTACCATTAATAAGTTCAAATGAAGCTTTGAAGTCAGCAGCTATGGACATTCTGTGTTGCTCAAGCAAGGCAACAAGTGCAGGGTTAAGGCTGATATTAGCATCCTCAGCTAAGCTGGTGTTAGCATTGTTCCCTGCTGCCTCCTTTTCAGTCTGCTTTCTTGTTTTGGACATATTTTTGGACATATTTCACAACTCAAAACAGATTCTGCACGTATTAAATGTCCAAAACATTAACAGCTTACAGCAAAATAGGGTTTAAAAAGTAAAGAAAAAAATATAGCAGGAGCCAGCAACGCACACACCTACTCCATTGCCAGCACACCTGAAGCCCATGTCTTCTATTTTCTAATAATTGTTCCCACAGTTGATTTCTTCACACCAAGCTGCTTACCTATTGCAGATTCAGTCTTCCCAGCCTGGTGCAGGTCTACAATTTTGTTTCTGGTGTCCTTTGACAGGTCTTTGGTCTTGGCCATAGTGGAGTTTGGACTCTGACTGTTTGAGGTTGTGGACAGGTGTCTTTTATACTGATAACGAGTTCAAACAGGTGCCATTAATACAGGTAACGAGTGGAGGACAGAGGAGCCTCTTAAAGAAGAAGTTACAGGTCTGAGAGAGCCAGAAATCTTGCTTGTTTGTAGGTGGTCAAATACTTATTTTACTGAGGAATTTACCAATTAATTCATTAAAAATCTTTCAATGTGATTTTCTGGATTTTTTTTCTCATTTTGTCTCTCATAGTTGAAGTATACCTATGATGAAAATTGGAGACCTCTCTCATCTTTTAAGTGGGAGAACTTGCACAATTGGTGGCTGACTAAATACTTTTTTGCCCCACTGTAGCTCTCCACAATGCCAACAGGTACTTTGTGTACTGCTGTGACTGAATACTGTGTGTATTTTTTTGTGTTTTACTGCATACACCCTCTTGCTGCCACTCAGTGTTTTGTAACTGCCATGAGTTGTGTTTGGCGACATCATACACGTACCCTCAATTGCAGGTGAGGGCCGGGGCCTGTGCAACGGCCCCTCTGTGGTGGCGGAGCCTGACCGGTGGACGGTCTACAACTCAAAGGTGAACCTTCCTGCGGCTCTAAACGACCCTCGGCTTGCCAAGCGAGAGTCCGACTTTTTCACCAAGGCATGGGGAGTGGACTTCGCCGAGACGGAGGTGATGCCCTCATTCTACCTGCCCAACATCACCAGGGAACACTTTGGGCCCTACCTGCAGGAGATGACTCAGGTAACGCCCACACTGACCCTGACTTCCTTGTCACATCTTTGTGTTGCTGAAGGTGGAGGGTGTGTCAGGAATCCTGCTCAGTCTGGTTTTCTTTCTTCCTTTTGTGGTGGCATTAACACGATGCAGCGGCCGGTTTACACGTCGTTTTTGGTCCTTGGTAAACAAGTCCAAAAGGGAAAATGCTGATCGTTAAACCAGTTTTCACTCGTTCCATTGCACACAGTATGAACTAAAGATATTACATTTTTTTTATGGTCAACAGTGTTTTGTAAAATTGTTAATTATACACTACTGTGCAGAAGGCTGAGGTGTTCCCTAATTTCTTAAAATGTTTTCTAGGAACTGGGTAATAGGTGCAGGGATTTATTGAAACTTAGAACATTTTTATCTGTAATTTCAATTGTCTTTTCTGTTTATTTGTGGATTTGTTTTTTTGTTTTTTTTTGTGCACAGAGAGAAGTCATTTGAATTTTGGCAGTTGTTTTTGTAGGAGCTACTTTAGAATTGTATTTTTACCTCGGCTTCCCTCTGAGTTGTGATTGGCTGCAGTGATGGCTTCTTTTTTCTGCACCAACTCCTCCCCGCCTGACGTCTTCAGTCAGTTGAGCCCTGGGCCGGTTTTCGTTCTTCTTGAAGATGACTGGACCTGGTGAATAGTTGACTTGGGTGTCCAAGCCTAACCCGTGTGTGGAATGTTTTTCAGTTACACATTTGAGCTCTATGGCACATGTCACCCTGCATGATAAACAGCAGTAATGATGGAAGATGGAAACAATGATTTGTGTTCAGCAATGACATCCATGCCAAGCAAGGAGCAAGAAAAACACATTTGTGCTTCAGAGGGGTTTGTGACGATTCAGGGGGACAAATTTTTTCCAGATTTGGGGACATGTCCCCCTCCCGCATTATTTGTGGATGGGTTTTTTTTTGTCATGGAGCAGTGGATGTAGACGAACGTGGCGATTTATGAATCTGCCAACACTTCTGAGGAATCTTCACAAACATCAGGGTTCGCCTCTGTCATTAGCAACAGTTAACATCTAGTGACCTTTAACAACCATTTGCAACATTCACGCAAGTGTTGGCAAGAGTGTTTGTGAAAGCAGCTGGCAAACATTACCAACTATTAACAAATGTTAGCAACAGCATTTACAACGATTAGCAACTATTTGCAACTTTTTTGCCACTGTTGGAGAACATTTGAGACGTTTGCCAACTCCAGCTAAATTACCAGGCGAATGTCTGGTGAGTCTTGGATCCATCCCAATAAAACAGGGTGCAAACCCTCCCCAGCATTTCTTTTCTCCTGACCACTGTGGAAGATAGAAGCTATGAAGAACATATACTGAATAACCAAATGTATGAACTAAAACACGATGTAGCTCTGCCTGGTTTGACTGGGTATTTATGGTGGCACACAGGCTAAAACCTGTGGCGCACAGCTGGGGCAAAAGCTTCCCACCTCATCCCGACTCACATGAGCTCCACACTGCAAAACGCAAAGATAGACCACACCCACTTAGGCTAAATATAGGCTACACTGGGTTTTTTTATAACTCAGAATGTAAATGTAGCGAGTCTCACCTTTGTTTGGAGACTGTGTGTAAACGTTTGTCAGGAGAGATACCGTTTCTTTTGATTCTGTTGAGATTTATTGGATGGATATTATTATTATTTTCAGCTTTGCTAACTTTATATTCATGTTTGGAATTACAATAAAAGTCTAGATCCTTACAATTATTCTACCTGTAGACGATGCAGCCCTACATCAGTGTGTATGCCCCAACACTGACAGCCACACCAGAGGCAAAAGACGAGTTCTACGAGAATCTCGCAACAACTTTCAGGATCATCCCCAACTCTGAACAACTCATTCTCCTTGGAGACTTCAATGCCAGAGTGGGTGCTGACCATGACTCCTGGCCCTCCTGTCTTGGACCTTTTGGCGTGGGCAGAATGAACGACAACGGACAGCGGCTGCTCGAGTTCTGCACATATCACGATCTGTGCATCACAAACTCGTTCTTCAAGACCAAGCCCCAACACAAGGTTTCCTGGCAACATCCGCGCTCAAAGCACTGGCACCAGCTGGACTTGATCCTGACCAGGCGCACCTC
Organism: Pholidichthys leucotaenia; assembly: GCA_020510985.1. Lineage (NCBI taxonomy): Eukaryota > Metazoa > Chordata > Actinopteri > Cichliformes > Pholidichthyidae > Pholidichthys > Pholidichthys leucotaenia. Next base: position 293,681,896 of record CM035848.1, read on the forward strand.
ACTGAAGAACGTGCTAATCACCCGTTCATTCCAGAGTGCAGATTGTGACACAGACCATTCATTGGTGTGTTGCAAGGTCAAGCTGCAGCTGAAGAAATTACATCGTGCTAGACACCCTGGAAAGGCACGGATTGACACCAGCAAGATGGCTCAACCAGAACTTGTTGAGCAGTTTGCCTCCACCTTTGAGAAGGAACTTGGTGTACCACAAGAAGGAGAATCTGCAAAGCAGAAGTGGGAAGAGCTGCGAAACACCATCCACCGCACAGCCTTGGCTACCTTTGGGAGGAAGACCTCGAAATCACAGGACTGGTTTGATGCCAAGTTGACCGAGATGACCCCCGTCATTGAAGCCAAGCGCTCAGCACTTGCTGAGTACGAGAAGTACCCAAACGAGAAGAATCTCCAGATTCTCAGGGCTGCGAGAAGTAAAGTTCAGCAGACTGCTCGGCGCTGTGTCAACGAGTACTGGACTCAGCTCAGCCAAGACATTCAAACCGCTGCCATAACAGGGAACATCCGTGGTATGTACGATGGCATCAAGAAAGCACTTGGTCCGGCTCAGAGCAAGACGGCCCCCCTCAAATCCTCCACTGGGGAGATGATCACAGAAAAGAACAAGCAGATGGAGAGATGGGTGGAACACTACTCCGACCTCTACTCCAGACAGAACACCGTGACACCGTCAGCCCTTGATGCCATCGACTGCCTGCCATCCATGGACGAACTTGATGCCGAGCCAACCATCGACGAACTCAGCAAGGCCATTGATAGCTTGGCCGCTGGCAAGGCACCCGGCAACGACGGCATACCCCCTGACCTGATCAAGCACTGCAAGACCGCCCTACTGCTGCCATTGCATGACGTCCTCTGCCAGTGTTGGAAGGAAGGTGCCGTACCACAGGACATGAAGGACGCCAAGATCATCACCCTCTACAAAAACAAAGGGGAGAGAAGCGACTGCAACAACTACAGGGGTATCTCCCTCCTCAGCGTTGTTGGCAAAGTCTACGCACGAGTTGTTCTCGTTCGTCTACAGAAGCTTGCCGAACATGTCTACCCCGAGTCTTAGTGTGGCTTCCGCGCTGAGCGATCGAAGGTAGACATGATATTCTCCATCCGCCAACTCCAGGAGAAATGCAGAGAACAGAACATGCCCCTGTATGTCGCCTTCATCGACCTCACCAAAGCGTTCGATCTGGTCAGCAGAGAGGGCCTTTTCAAGATCCTGCCAAAGATAGGATGCCCACCAAAGTTGCAAAGCCTCATCGAATCGTTTCACACCAACATGCAGGGGATAGTGCAGCATGATGGCAACGTCTCAGAGCCATTCATCATACGCAGCGGAGTGAAACAGGGCTGTGTACTTGCGCCAACCCTCTTTGGGATTTTCTTTGCTATGCTCCTGAGGCATGCGTTCAGCACAGCAACAGAGGGAATCTACCTGCACACAAGATCTGATGGCAGGCTTTTCAACCTCGCCCGCCTGAAAGCCAGAACCAAAGTACGCGAGGCTCTAATCAGAGACATGCTGTTCGTAGACGACGCTGCAGTCGCAACCCACGCACAGCAGGAGCTTCAGACCCTGATGGACTGCTTTTCCCAGGCATGCAAGGACTTCGGGCTTACCATCAGCCTGAAAAAGACTAACGTCTTGGCGCAAGGCACGGAAGCACCACCAACCATCACCATTGACGACTACGAGCTGGAGGTCGTGAATCAGTTCACGTACCTGGGGTCCACGATCAGCAACAACCTCTCCCTTGATGCAGAGATCAACAAGAGGATCGGAAAATCAGCCTTCACACTCGCTCGCCTCACCACACGAGTGTGGGAGAATCCCAAACTCTCTGCCAAGACGAAGATGGCAGTGTACAACGCCTGCGTCATCAGCACACTGCTCTATGGGAGTGAGACGTGGACAACATACGCCCGGCAGGAAAAGAGACTGAACTCCTTCCACTTGCGCTGCATTCGCCACATCCTGGACATATCCTGGCAGGACAAAGTGCCCAACACAGAAGTTCTGTCCCGCGCCAGCCTTCCCTCCATGTTCACTCTACTCAGGCAGCACAGGCTCCGCTGGCTGGGCCACGTTCACCGTATGGAGGGTGGCAGAATCCCCAAAGACGTCCTCTACGGAGAACTGGCGACTGGCAGGAGAGATGTTGGCCGCCCACAGCTGCGCTTTAGAGACGTCTGCAAGAGAGACATGAAGGTCCTGGAGATCAACACAGAGCACTGGGAGGACCTTGCAACGGACCGCTCCAAATGGAGAGGCACCCTGACCAGACAGCTCAAGGCGGGTGAAGAGAGACTGACTGCTGCAGCAGATGAAAAAAGGCCCCGCAGGAAGAACCGCCACAGACCCAGCAGCACAGAGACCACCCACAAGTGCGACCTGTGTGACAGGGACTGCCATTCGCGCATCGGCCTGTTCAGCCACAGGCGGTGCTGTTCCAGCAGAGTAGACGTTTAGGATTCTCTTCCATGGTCATCATAGACCGACGGAGGCCGACGATGAAGACGATGCAGCCCTGAACAGTCTCACAGAGACCGGCGGTGTGATGCTGAAGGACAGCAGCCGCTGTCGGGTGGTTGTGTTGCTCAGACTACAGTTCTTTTTTCACAAGGGTGATTTCATTTGTTTACATGTATACTAAATCAATGTGTAGTCACAAAATAATGTCTGTGTAACAGTGCATCCTACCTGGAGTGGGTGTAGACCTGCTAACAGATGTGTCAGTGGACAGTGAGCTTTTTTTTCCCTGGAGGTTCAAGCTCAGTCTGTTGGAGTTTTTTCAATCCATATTTGTTTGTTGCTATCTGGTGAATAAAATGGTGATTCGTCTCCCTCTTCTCTCTCATTGTCCGTCTAGATCAGGATATATAATATTAGGAGGAAGACAACAAAAATAAAAAAGCACAGACTGTGAGAACATCCCTGGAAACTGAAACACTCCTAATATGGAGATAATACCTTATATGGTCACAGCCGTGATCAGCTGAGATCTAAATGACAGCGGGTACCAGTCCAAGGAATAAATGCTCTGAAATCATGTGTTTTATTTTAATACATTTCAGACATCAGAAAACATAAAACATCCATATTTAGAAGAAGTCGTGGACTGGGAGGCATGGGGATTTTGTTCAGTTGTTCACATAATAAAACCCCAAACTATCAGTCAGACCGTCTAGTGATTTGTGTTCACATCTGGGTGAACCAAAAAGAACTGTGGCCACATACAGTATGTTACAACCATTTGCAAACACAACATTTTTTGCAGACCTTTGCAGCTGTTTGAGGAAACATATTCTCTAAAAAGATTAAAACTTTTTTTGGTGAGAAGAAAAAACGTTTGGGACTTTTAAAAACTGTTTGAAAATTGTTTGGCAACCTTTTACAAATGCTGACAAAATCCCCAAATCACTACATTTGCCAGCATTTGCAGCTACGTGAGCTACATGGGCAAAGGTTTGAAACCTAAGTGGAATCATTGTGCCAGAACTACTGCAACTTGTATGTGTGCACACGGTTACCAGGGAATGGTGATGTCAGAGTCCCAGTGTACGTTAGACTTCATCTAGTCCACACACTCCAACTCCGACTCTCATCCGTTAAATTGCTTGATGTGTTTGTGGTTAGGATTAGGTTAAAAAAAAGTGCTCTTAACCAGCAGCTGTAAAACACTTTTATAAAAATGACATCCATCACCTTTTTTCTTGTAATTTTTTTTCTAAAAGTTCTGATTGAAGACTCTTCCAGATTATCAAATTTTCAAACCCACAGCCAGTAAGTCCAATTTTTTATTGCCCCTAAGACACACATGGAGTATTTATTTTTATTTAATTTTGACTGTCATTCTGTTTAAGTAAACAAAGTGGAGGTATATATTTCTTCCAGATATTTCTCCCAGATGTTAGATTGCTCTGATTTTTGATGCTACATTTTTGCTCTGTCATTTGTAATTAGAGCACTACATGCAAATGTCATTGCATGTACATTGGTAGTGGAAACACTGCTAATTCTGTGTTTGTATTGTAGGATAAGGTTTGAGCTCTGCTTGGTTTGGTTGTCAGATGTACTGAGGGTGGTTTCACTTCCATGCTGATGTGTAATATCTGAACTTCAAACTAAGCTCCTTTCTGTTTGACTAATAAAGGTTTTAGAAATGTTGTCACTTCAGAGTGACCAACATTCCTGATTCTTATTCTCGCTCCGTGCTCATCTGTCCCTCTGATTTCACCAACAACTGAAGCCTTTTATTCCAGGACATGTCTAGCTTTTTGTGTCCCTATAAAGATTGTGTTTGGCCCCTATTTTTGTAATGAGGAAGAGTTTAAACCCTTGAAAACTGGAAAAAAAAAAAAAAATCTCTCCCATCCCAACGAAAACATAAATTTGACTCATTGCATAGATGAGCAGAAAAAGGAAAAAAAAACCTTACGCAGAATAAAATTTACCCAGCATTCAGATAAACTTTACAGATTTACAAGAAAAATGTCAAATCTACACTACTCACCAAAAGTTAAGGATATTTGGCTTTCGGGTGAAATTTATGAAAAATTTAAAGGTCACACTACAGTGATATAATATCATGAAAGTAGGGCATTTAAGTAGAAGCATGCAATGGTGATTTCCTCATCTCAAACAATTTATTGAAACAAAAGCCAACAACAGTGGTGGGTATACCACAACAAAAATGTCACTGTCTCAATAACTTGCCACCGGAGTGGTGGTTCAGTTGGTAGAGCATCCGCCCCACACCCGGGAGGCAGGGGTTCAAATCCCGGCCAGGTCATGCCAAAGACCATATAAAAGCGGAACTTCCTGCTGTCCAGCTTGGTGCTCAGCAATAATGGAATGGAGGAGGGAAATCTGTGGCAGCTGCCTTGCCTGGCAGCGACCCTCTGATTCTACACATGGGGTGTGTGTGATTAACACTGTAGATAGGAAAAGCACAATTTCGTTCTACTGTACATGATTAGTTGTATGGTTGAATGACGATAAAGGATGATTTAATTTAACTTGTCATGTGCCCTTGAGCATCAATTACAGCTTGACAACGACGTCTATGCTGTTCACAAATCAACTTGTCTGCTGAGGCATGGCATTCCACTCTTGAAGGGTGGCCCTCAGGTCATTGAGGTTGTGGGGTGCAGGGTTACGAGCCTCTACGTGATGATTCAGCTGATCCCATAAGTTTTCTATGGGATTCAGGTCTGGAGAAAGTGCAGGCCACTCCATTTGAGGTACCCCAGCCTCCAGCAGCCATTCCTTAATGATGCAACCTCGATAAACTGGAGCATTGTCATTCATGAAGATGAAATTAGGCCTGTGTTGTTAATGCTGGGGCACAACAACTGGATTAATGATGTTATTCAAGACGATCATACAACTTGCAGTTGCAAGACACCCTTCTCATCAGCAGCCAACTGGGGATGAATACATAGTTTCGGTGGCTATTGGTGGGACTGCCATCCCCAGCACCACCAGTGGCCTTAAGCCACTGGAGGGTGTCGTGCCAAAGGCAAAAGCCGAGTTGCAAATGTGTAGATAGACCCAAATCGGGGCCAGTAACCAGCCTCTTCTTGCAAGACTTCTACTTGGATGTCACGCTCTTTACGTGCAGTCAGGAGACCCACTGGAAGCCATCCTCCACCCATTACCCCTAGAGCAAAGGGGAAGGAAAAGGAGATGTTGGGAGGGGACAATGACTGGATTAATGATGTTATTCAAGTAGCATCAGCTTGTCACTGGACCATTCACAAGGTGTAGGGCAGTTCTGTGTTGACTAGACACACCTGCCCAGACTGTACCGCCACAAGCTTGGATGACTTGTAATTTCTTGCTTCTAAATTCAGATAAGACTGAAGTCATTCTAGTTGGTCCAAAAAAAACCTTAGAAATACTTTTCCAAATCAAGCTGTTAGTTTGGATGTGGTTACTCTTTCTCTTAATAGTTCTCTGAGGAACCTTGGAGTTATTTTTGATCATATGTTCTTTAATTCATATATTAAAATTGTTTCTAAGACTGCCTTCTATCATCTGTGTAATATTGCCAAGATTAGGAACATCTTGTCTGAGTGATGCTGAGAAACTAATTCACGCTTTTGTTAGCTCTAGATTAGATTATTGTAACTCTTTATTATCAGGTTGTCCTAAAACATCTTATAAAGTCTTCAGCTGATCCAAAATGCTGTAGCAAGAGTTTTAACAGGTACTAGAAAGAGAGATCACATCTCTCCGGTTCTGCCTCCCTTCATTGGCTTCCCACAGAGTTTAGAATTAAGTTTAAAATCCTTCTTCTCACTTACAAAGCTCTAAATAATCAGGCCCCTTTTTATTTAAAATGTCTCATACTTCTTTGTCATCCTAACAGCACTACACTCCCAAAATGCAGGATTACTTGTAATACCTAGAATCTCCAAAAGTACAATGGGAGGCAGAGCCTTCAGTTATCAAGCTCCTCTCTTGTGGAACCAGCTGCCAATCTGGATTCGGGAGTCAGACTCAATCTCTGTTTTTAAGAATAGGGTTAAAACTTTCCTTTTTGATATAGCCTATAGTTGGGATTAGGGATGGGCATTCGGTGAAATTTTCTTCACCGATCGTCGGGAGAATTAATGATTAATAATCTGTTAATCATTAACATTTTTAGGTACGTAACAAGGCAGGTAGACTACATTAGCCGCACAACTCAAATCCACCTCTCTCTCTCAAATCCCTCTCTCTCTGTTCGCTGTTCTCGGGTTGGCTCGGCTCAGGAATCTCGCAAGCTGATAGGCCGAGACGTTTCACCCCGCAAGCTGATTGGCCGAGACGTTTTACCCAGCTTCTGTCCCTGCCGAGCGGCCACCCAACAAACGAAGACCGCATTCATTGCTCTATCGCTCGTGTTACTTAGTCTAGCCGCGCGGAACTTTTTGCTGTTCTCTTGTGCCATTTTGTGCGAAATAGTCTTCCCGTCGAGCCACTACGCCGCCTCCTGCAGCTTCCCTCGACGATCCTGCACCTCTAGCACCTGAGGAGCAGTAAAGCTCTCATTAACCTGTGCAGTAAATCATTTTCATCTTGAGTTACGTATCTTGTTATAAGAATAAAAGAGTTCTAAAAACATATTTATGTACACTTTATTTACATCTACGTATGTATGTACACTTACACACACGTGTGTGTGTGTCTTCTACCGAATCTTCATGACCTTCTCAAAGTTTCTGAAAAAAAAAAAAAAAAGAATCTTCACCGGCCGCCATTACTCAGCGCGCAACCACTGTTGGCGGTTTCTTCGCGTAATAAGGGTGTTCCATGGACCCTGTCGATGAGGTATATTTGTATGCTGCATTGCAGTGATTGCAGTACACCTGGTCATTTTTTAAATTGAAATGGTCCCACGCAACACTTCGCCGTAACCGCTTCATGATTTGGCGATTGCCCTACGGAAGCGCGCATGTATCAACTGAGGCACGCCAGGGTACGGCGATGGTGTAATGTTGCCCCCTGGTGCCCAAATTTTGCCATTGCATTGTTTGAGGACGGCCGTGCACTAGGCCTAATAACCTCGGATTGTTTAAAAAAAAAAAAACGGTTTGTCGACGAAAATGAACTTCCTCGGTGAAATTCTTAATGATCAATTATCGGTTAATCGGTAAATTATGCCCATCCCTAGTTGGGATGGGATCAGGTGACCCTGAGCCCTCCATTATTTATGCTGCTAATAGGTTTAGACAGCCGGGGGCCTCCAACAATGCACTGGGCTTCACGCCTTTCTTCTCTCCCATAGATTGAGTCCCTGTCGTACTGTTTGCTCTCTACATGTCTGTTCTTTTCATCGTCTGTATCCCATTACCCCCCCCCCCCAAGCCAGTCGAAGCAGATGACTGCCCCTCCCTGAGCCTGGTTCTGCTGGAGGTTTCTTCCTGCTAAAAGGGAGTTTTTCCTCTCCACCATCGCCAAGTGCTTGCTCACAGGGGATCGCCTGATTGCTGGGGTCTTTCTGCAATTGTGGGAGTTTCCCCTACAGCTGAAAGTGCTATGAGATGACTGTTGTTGTGAAATGGCGCTATATAGAGCTATATAAGCTAGCTCTGTCCTGGAGCAGCGCCTTGACTCGGTGGAGAAGATAGGAGAGAGAAGGACGGTGGCTAAACTGTCATCTTTGCTGGAGTCCGAGTTCCACCCTATGCAGGACATACTGAATGCACTGAGGAGCTCATTTAGCAGCAGACTACATCATCCCAGGTGCACAACCAAGAGGTTTCGCAGGTCCTTCCTACCAACGGCTGTCAGACTGTACAACCTAAGCAGGGCTGCTCGCAGAGATAGCAAAAAGACGTAACAACCTAATAGTTTTTGAATGCAAAAGATGCAATAGACTTACACAATGGTCCCCTCCGGTATACAACTAGGAAAATACCGGTCGCTATGGAGGGTGAGAATATGTATGGGCACATAATCATACCATGTAGGATAACTAAGTAGACGGTTGTGCTGTTTCATCCCATCTAGCAACAATGCTCTGCACTGTGTGTTTATGTATCTACATACTATTCTATCTAGCTACAATGCTCCGTACTGTGTGTGTTTATATATCTACATATTTATTCCATCCAGCTAAAATGCTCTGCACTGTGTGTGTGTGTGTGTGTGTGTGTGTGTGTGTGTGTGTGTGTGTGTGTGTGTGTATATATATATATATATATATATATATATATATATATATATATAATATTTATAGTAATATGTACATATGTATATTAGCTGCTCTTGCATTTTTTTCTTGCCTTCTGATTGTTGCTCTGAGTGTTGCTATCCCTGTGCTGTTGCAATCCTGGAATTTCCCCGTTGTGGGACTAATAAAGGCTTATCTTATCTTATAAATAAAACTGCCAAAAACATGCAAGTTAGGTTAACTGGCATCAAACTGGGGATTCTAAATTGTCCTTAGGTGTGACTGTGAGAGTGAATGGTTGTCTGTCTCTCTGTGTTGGCCCTGCGATGGCCTGGCGATCTGTCCAGGGTGTACCCTGCCTCTCACCCAAAGATGCTGGGATAGGCTCCAGCCCCCCCGCGACCCGAAAAGGATTAAGCGGAAGAAGATGAATGAATGAACTATCACCAAAGGCTCGTCTGGTGACAACAGTGGCTGATACATAGTGCTGTCCTTGACGTCTCCAACATCGTTGGTGGCCATCATTTCTGCTCAACGTGAATCAACTTTAATCAGAGAACAGCACTGAGGCCCACTGGTCCCTTGTCCAGCGTAAATGCTCCCTGGCCAATGCAAAACGATGATGCCTGTGCTTGGTGGTGTGGTCAGGTACACTTGCAGGTCATTTAGCACACAGACCATGCTGATGTAAATGATTTTGAATGGTCTGACGTGACACTTGGGTGCCTCTCACCTCCCTTAATTGTGCCTGGAGTTGAGTAGCATTCATCATCTGGTTCCGCAGGGCACTGTTCACGATGAAGCGGTCATCAGCGTGGAATGTGGCCAAAGGACGTCCACTTCTATGCCTTTATGTGACTCTTCCAGTCTTTCTGTATCTCTTTTGCAACCTGCTGATGACACTCTGACACTCTAAGCTCAGTGACCACTTCCCTCTGAGAACATCCTGTTTGAAGCCTCACAATGGTGAAGTACTGTTTATCAATTGTTAGGTGTCATCTTGGTCTCATGATGTCAAAATATGACCAGCATGTTGAAGAGAACTGTTTAAATACCAATTCTAATTGAACCAGAAACTTTATTGGTCAATTCATGGATCGAACACCTGTTGTGAATCTTGCCATTAAGCACCTTGTGAGAAAACAGCAAGTTATGCAAAATGTAATGAAACAATGACCCTGTTTACATGGTCATGAGTAAACCGATTACTGGAGTAAACTGATAAAGGTAATAAACAGCTTAAGGTGTTTATATGCACCAAGTAAACGGTTTATTGGGCAAATAAACTAGCTGTGTTAATCCATTTTCTTCTAACCCGATAACGGCCTTTAACTGATAAAGGTAATCGGATTACTCTGTTTGCATGACAGTTTGAATAATCGGGTAACTCCATAAAGCTGATTATAATCGGTTTACTGGTGACCATGTAAACTGGGTCATTGAACAGTTGGACATGTGCATTCAAAAGGTTACAGAAGGTCAAATTAAATTCACCTGTTAAGGTTATAGTGCATTTTAGGTGCATCCTGAAATTTCACCCGAATGCTGAATATCCCTAACTTTTTGGGAGTAGAACATGAGAAAATTTATGAAAAAGTAGTAAATTTATGAGAAATAGCAAAATTATGAGGAAAAAGTTTAAAATTTACGAGAAAAAAAGTTTAAAGGTAATTTTAATTCTCCTCCAAAGAATGCGGGGGTAAGCTTGTAGCTTCGTGACCCCCCCCCCCCAACCCCCCTGTAGTATTTGCAGTCTGTTATATCCAGAAATGGCTTTGCTTTTATTCACCACCTAAAGGCTTATTTCTTTATTTTTATCTCCTTGTGGTAAATCAGCAGTTTTTGATGCTGCCTAGGTTGGAGATGTGAAGCTGTGGTTGAAACAGTCAAATGTTTTGGTGTTTTACTGATATTTTTGTTTTTTTAGAGGGAACGGATCCATGAACGTTGCAAGGCAATCTGTCCCAACAAAGAGGAAGTGGACGCCGTCTCCAGTATCACCTCCAGCCACGGTATGAATTATTAAAGGGCTCATTGACTGTACTTTTTCCACATTTTAACAGCTCACACATGTCTGAATGAATTGTTTGTGACATATTTTGTTCACATTTTCTTTAATTTTATAATTATTGAAGCAAATGTGTTTTGTATTTTCACCACCTTTCTTGAAATGCTCTGATCTGCAGTGGATATAAAAAGTCTACACACCCCTGTTCAAATGCCAGGATGTTGTGATGTCAAAAAATGAGACCAAGATAAATCATTTCAAAAATTTTTCCACCATTAATCGGACCTATAACCTGTACAACCCACTTGAAAAACAAACTGAAATATTTTAAGGGGAAAAATAAAAAAAATAAAACTTACATTAACCTGGTTGCATAAATATGCACACCCTTAAACCAATACTTTGTTGCAGCACTTTTGGCTTTTATTACAGCACTCAGTCTTTTTGGGTAGGAGTCTATCAGCGTGGCACATTTTGATGTGGCAATATCTGCCCACTCTTCTTTGCAAAAACGCTCCAAATCTGTCGGATTGCGAGGACATCTCCTGTGCACAGCCCTCTTCAGGTCACCCCACAGATGTTCGATCAGATTCAGGTCTGGACTCTGGCTTTGGCCAGAGGATTAAGGTTTTGGCCATTCCAAAACCTTAATCTTCTTCTGGTGAAGCCATTCTTTTGTTGATTTGGATGTGTGCTTTGAGTCATTGTCGTCCTGAAAAATACAAGTTCCTCTTCAGCTTTCTAGCAGAAGCCTGAAGGTTTTGTGCCAACACTGACTGGTATTTGGAACTGTTCATAATTCCCTCCACCTTGACGAAGACCCCAGTTCCAGATGAAGAATAACAGCCCCAAAGCATGATGGTACCACCACCATGCTTCACTGTAGGTATGGTGGTGTTTTGGTGATCAGCAGTGTTGTTTGTGCCAAATATACCTTTTGGAATTATGGCCAAAAAGTTCAACCTCAGTTTCATCGGACCATAACTCATTTTCCCACATGTGTTTGGGAGATTTCAAATGTGCTTCTGCAAAATTTAGCCGGGCTTGGATGTTTTTCTCCGTAAGATGAGGCTTCCCTCTTGCCATCCTACCCCGTAGCCCAGACATATGAAGAACACGGGAGATTGTTGTCACTTGTACTAAACAGCCAGTACTTGCCAAAAATTCCTGCAGCTCCTTCAGTGTTGCGATCGGCCTCTTGGCAGCCTCCCTGACCAGTTTTCTTCTCGTTTTTTCATCAATTTTGGAGGGACGTGCAGTTCTTGGTAATATCACTTTTGTCATATTTTCTCCACGTGATGACGACTGTCTTCACTGTGTTCCATGGTATATTTAATGCCTTAGAAATTCTTTTGTACCCTTCTCCTGACTGATACCTTTGAACAATGAGATCCCTCTGATGCTCAGAAAGCTCTGTGGACCATGGCTTGTGCTGTAAGATGTGACTACAAAAATGTCAGGAAAAGCCTACTAGAACAGCTGAACTTTATTTGGGGTTGATCAGAGACACTTTAAATGGTGGCAGGTGTGTGCTGACTCCCATTATAGGTCACATTAATGGGGAAAAAGTTTAGAAATGATTTATCTTGGTCTCATTTTTTTTACATCACAAAAACCTGGCATCTGAACAGGGGTGTGTAGACATTTTGTACCCACTGTAAATCCTTCACCTATTCAGCGCTGCTCTCCCTCTCATGTCACTTAGCCATTAGCTAACTAGATTCTAGCCTTGAGCTTTTAGCCTCTTTCTTGCTTGGATGAGCGGCGCTGGTTCACTGATCCACAGTCGATGGTATATCTCATGTCATTCTGGATTGTTTTTTAGTAGTTTTGCCATGGTTCTGTGGTGGGCTGTTGGCACTGGCATACTGGGTGGTATGCATTGGTCATCGTAGTTGACTCAACAGCTCGGATCGGTGGCGAGTGACGGGCGGGGTCCTTGCGCTGACCGCAAGAGCAGAGCAGAGTCATATGGAGCCCCAGGGAATGGTGGGGCTGCAGAGCTGGCCATGGAGTCCTGCCAAGCGGCATACTACCCTTTGAGATCCCAGGGCTTGGGAGCTTCACCTCAGCTCAGCCTTCAGCCAGCAGCTTTGGGTCCTGGCCCGGGTCAGTTGTGGCAACTGGCATGGGCCACCCAGTGCGCCAGTGCTGGTGGTTTGCTTTGGAACCATGGCCAAATTATTGGGAGATGGGCCGGAGTGACATGAGATGCATTTTCTTTTTTTATAAATCTTTTTTATATTTTACAGTTCACGTAAAATAGCATTTACAAAACGATGCATCTTAAAATTTTCATTAACAAGTAGTCAAATATATACATTGCTCACGGTAGTATCAACATTAACATATTTGAACCTAAACAGTTCTTAAGAACTTCTCTAGATATATTAACACTCTTTGTCTCTTTACAAAAACGAAACAAAATCAAACCCCCTCCACTCCCCAAAAACAACCAACAACAAAAAAAAAACAGGTGGGGGGGGGGGGGGGGTGGGATTTGGCAGTATTTAATTATTTCCAGGGTGAATAATGGTATTCTCTCAGTATTGTATAAATGGCTGCCAGGTTTTGTTGAAGATTTCACTGGTACCTGCAAGTGAAAATCTAATCCTTTCCAGTTTAATATGTATGTAAGTAAGTATGTATGTAAAGCCTCCCTAAGCCAAGTGTTGTGTGAGGTGGAGAAACAGGTTTCCATTTAAACAAAATAAGGCGTCTGGCTAGTAAAGCGGTACAGGCCAATGCACAACGCTTTCTTAGTGGAAGGTTGGGTGTTGTAAGTGGAGGGATCCCAAACAGGGCTATATATGGTTCAGGACCAAGTTCCATGTTCAACACTGTTGTAAGTGTATCAAAGATTTGATGCCAAAATTTTTGGAGGTTCGGGCAGGACCAAAACATATGGGTGTGATTAGCAGTTGACTGCTTATACCTGTTGCAACTGTCGTTGGTGCTTGGGTAAATTTTTGCCGTCCGAACATTTGTATAATGTACTCTAAAAAGTACTTTACATTGTAATAAACTATGTCTGGCGCATAGGGAAGATGAGTGAACTAGCTCAAGAATTTGGTTCTACCAGTCCTCTGAAATCGATTTTTCTATTTCCTTTTCCCAGATCTGTTTCAGACAGGCCGAACAATTGGAATTAAGGGAGTCAGTGGTACTATAGCTCATAGAAGTAGCTTATCTTTGAGCTGGATCAAGTGTAAGCAGTGAATCAATTAGGGACCCAGGTAGATGGTTAGGAAAATGAGGATAAGTAATTTGGACAAAATGTCTAATTTGTAAATAATGAAAAAAATGAGAGAGGCAGTTTGACCTTGGCTGCAAGTTCTGCAAAATCTAAAAAAATATTTTCTTTATAAAAGTCCTTAATAAAAACTAGGCCCTTGTCACACCAAATACGAAATGTAGGGTTAGACAGAGAAGGTGGAAATAAATGGTTTTTGAAAGTTGGAGCCAAGATTGAGGGTTTTTTCAAGCCATAATGTTTACGAAATTGTATCCAAATGTTCAGTGAGTTAATGACAGGATTCTGTGACACATTATGGCGCTTCAGAGGGAGTTGTGTAGTGAGGAGTGATTGCAAGAAAAGCCTCGAGGACCGTAGCTCTATTTCATGCCATGAAGGGAAGGTTCCGGCTTTGTTACCAAGCCAGTGAGTAGGTTTGATAATATTACAAACCCAATAGTATTGAATAAGATTAGGTAGCGCAAAACCACCCAATTTTGGGGGGAGTTGTAAAATAGTTTTTTTTTTTTTTTTTTAATTCGAGGAGGTTTATCCAACCATAGAAATGATGATATTGTCTGGTCTAGCTGGTGGAAAAAGGATTTTTTCATAAATAGTGGGACATGTTGGAACAAATAAAGAAATTTAGGTAATATCACCGTCTTTGTAAGGTTAACTCTGCCAGATAGAGAACGAGGGAGAGAAGACCAGCGAGTCATGTCAAGTTTGCATTTATGCACAAGGGAGAGAAAGTTTCTATTGAAAAGATAATCAAATTGTAATTAGGGATGTGATTTTTCCGCTAATTCGCGGAATTCCGCTTTTTTTATCTTCCCAAAATTTTCAGACCAGATGGCGGCGCTTGCACAACGCGAGGCTCAGCGTCTCTTCAGATTTTGTGGATTAGCAGCGATATTTCTGCTCATTTCGGGTCTGTTCGTTCAGAACAGCTTCGCTTTTACATCCTACACCCGAAATGAACTTTTGGACATTGGATTACAAAATAACGACCTTTTTATCAGCAACCTACGTTTCATCCCTGAGCTCTGGAGAACACCCGACGCTAGGTAAGCTACCCGGCCGACCGGAAGTGCTCGCAGGTAGCGTAGAGACTGTAAACAAAGGCGGGGGAAGCGCGGAGGGCTAAGAGCTAAGCTAAAGCTAACACCGCACCGGCTTTCTCTACCCAGCATTTTCCTTGCTAATGTACGGTCAGTGGCGAACAGAATGGGTGAGCTACGGCTTTGGATCACCAACAATAAGAAACTTATGAACTGCAATATCATGATTTTCACGGAAATATGGCTACATAGTGGAGTACTTGTGTGGCGCCATGAGACGGCTTTTGTTGTGATGTGGCGCATTATAAATAAAGCTGAATTGAATTGAATTGAATTACTTGACGGTGCTGTCGAGCTGGCCGGACGGCACACTCTGCGGGCAGACAGAGCAGCTAATGACTCCGGTAAGACCAGAGGTGGGGGAGTATGCATTTATATTAACAAGGCTTGGTGCACGAACTCTGTCACTGTTGGGAGACACTGCTCAGCTAACCTGGAGTTTCTCATGGTTAAATGTAGACCTTTATATCAATCAATCAGTCAATCAAAGACTTTATTCCAGACTCATGGTCCATCAAAAATAAAATGAATAAATAAAATAAAATAAAACAAGACAGTTGAAAACGGATAATAAGAAAAACTGTGGCGGCATGAAATAATAAGCAGCGAACTGAGAGTTTTTAAGGGAGTTTATTAATCATACCGCCATCACAGAACTCACTCCAGCGCCGTGCAGGCGCGCCGGAGCGAGCTCTCAGGCTCTCGTAAGCAGCAGTAGTCAGAAGCAGTGGTCAGAGAGAGAGAGAACATGTGCTATTCAGTGACTTATATACCCAGTTACAGACAATACATGAAAGGCACTGCAGGAAGGCATGGGACATTTGCATCACAGTACAGAGCAGGAAGTCATGAACACCTGCATCTGAGTCACACATATCAACAGGATACTGGCAGGAAAGAGCTAGACAAAGAGAAGCTGCCTATTGATCTCAATACACACATCTCATTGTTCTGCTAATTGCTCCAGCTGAGCGCTCTGCTTGTCCGTGGCTGTGGGGGTGACCCAAAAAACAATCAAAAAGTTACAAAACAATAAGACACAACTACTAAAAGAAGTACAAAGAGTACAGACTTTAAAAAGACTTAAAGAGATTACTGTACCAGTGCCTTCTAAACCGTGACTGACAGCAAATAGAACTGAGCTTAATGCTAGACATGACTTGAATGATTTCATTTCTAGATACATCAAGCCGACAGATGAATTTATACATAAGATTCCTTATTACTGCATGCAGTGTATTTACACGTGATGAGACAAATAACTCGGAAGCACTGCACCATCGAGGCTTTTTAAGTAAAATTCTTAAAGCATCATTGTAAGCAACCTGTAATTTCTGCATACTTTTTCCTATAATTTATCCATAAATGAGCAGTGTATAAAGGTGTACAATAGGTTTTAAAAAGAACCAGTTTCACCTCATCTGAACAAAAAACAAACCTGCGTGCAAGAATATTTGCTTGCATGTAGATTTTGCAGCGTTGTCTGAAAATATCATCATCATCAGTCATTCTATCATTAATAAAATGTCCCAGATATTTAATTTTATCCCTGACAATTAATTCCCTGCCTGCCAATTCAAAGACAGGGAATTTCATTAACAAATCTTCTTTAGTGCGGCAAATCAGCACACAACTCTTATTTGTATTATATTTTATGTCATTTTCCTCTCCATAAGCAGTACACACTCTTAATAACTCCTGAAGACCAGCACTGCTTGGACTGAGAATAACTAGATCATCAGCATACATAAAATGATTCACTAACTTATTCCCTGTTATACACCCAGTTTTACAGGCATTCAGTTGTTTTGACAACTCATCCATATAAAGATTAAATAGAATAGGGGACAATATACTGCCCTGTCTGACACCACTGCTCACACCAGATGGGGATGAATGACTCTTCCCCCATTTCACCAGCATCTTCTGATGTGTGTACCAGTAAATCAGGATACGTACTAAGTACTTGGGAACCCCCCTGTCAATCATTTTCCTAAACAATATCCTGTGATTAACACGATCAAACGCCATAGAGGCGATCAAACGCCTTATATCTGCCACAGGAGTTCACTTTTCACTTTTCTTCATCTTGCTTGCTGAAGATGTTTTGGACTTTATTTAAAAAATATTTTTAACGCCACACATGTGATGGATAATGCTTGTTGGAATATTTTTTAGGAATGCTATCTTCTTGGAACATAAGTCAATATTATACAGTAATAAGTGACATTCAGCTGTTTGTTTTATGTCATTTAAGCACAGTTCTGGTACTTAAAAATCATAAAAACCCAGAAGCTTCAGGGGGCTTTGCCCCCCTTGCCCCCCCAACGGGGCTCTGCCCCGGACCCCCTGCTAAATTTTCAAATAATTTCCCCAACCCCAAATCACATCCCTATATAATAGAAACTCCTAGATATTGAAATCCCTCTGAGACTGCTCTCAGTGGAAAATGGGATGGTGGAATGGTCCTGGCTAGGTGATTGATAGGGAGAAGTTCATGTTTATTGAAGTTCAATATGTAACCAGAATATCTACCAGATTGAGGCAGAATATCTATAAGCGGGATGGTCAAGGTTGGCTTTGCCACATATAGTAACAAATCATCCCCATATAGGGATAGCTTATGGGTAATTCCGTTTCCAGTGATGCATTCGACTCCCCTCTCTTCTCGAAGCCAGATAGCCAGTGGTTCGATATTTAAAGCAAATGGTAGGGGGAAAATGGGGCATCCTTGTCTAGTACTGTGATGGAGAGTGAATGGGGGTGATCTCACGCCATTTGTAAGAATATGGGCAGTGGGAGAATCATAGAGAATCAATCAATCATAGAGAGTCACGAGAATCAATCGTCTATCCGTGCAATAAAATTAGAACTGAAGCCAAAATTTGACAAGACGCAATATAAGTATTCCCATTCAACCCTGTCAAATTCTTTCTCAGCATCTAGAGAAATCGCCACCTCAGGTATGACCGGGTTGGGGTAACCTATGATGTTGAAAAGTCGTCTAGTGTTGAATGAGGAATTCCTCCCAGCCACAAAACCCGTCTGGTCTGTAGAAATCAGAGTGAGAAGGACTAATTGCAAACGTGTTGCTAGAACCTTGGCAAGAATTTTTTGATCCACATTCAGAAGTGAAACCGATCTATAATTACTACATTCAAGTGGGTCTTTATCTTTTTTTAATAAGAGATATATTTGCATCAGATGGGGTTGGAGGCAATCTCCCTGTGTCGAATGATTTATTATAAACACTGACAAGGTATGGGATGATAAGATTGGAATATACCTTATAAAATTCTACTACGAACCCATCTGGACCAGGGGATTTGCCATTTTGTAGTTGTCCAATTGCCTCTCGTACTTCAGCTTGTGTAACTGGCCCGCCTAATCTATCAGCCACATCAATATCAATTTGGGGGTAAGGGATCTCCTCTAGGGGATTATTCTTCTTCCAAGTTTCTGATGAATACTTTGAGGTGTAAAGATTCAAATAGAAATTTAAAAATGCCTCATTTATAGACTTTGGGCCAGTAACTGTTACTCCGGATTGTAATTTTATTCTGGGGATCAACCTTGATAAGGCTATGGCTCTAGCCTGATGAGCAAGGAGTTTATCTGCCTTGTCCCCCATTTCAAAATACCTTTGTCTTGTTTTTAACAACTGCATTTCAACTTTAGATGTTAGTAAGAGTTCAAACTCAGTTTGAACTTTAAGACGTTGGTCATAAAGAGTGGGGGTAGGGTTACTAGCATACTGTTTGTCAATTTCCAGCAGTTTATCTGCAAGCCAGTTTATCCTCTCCATATCTGCCCTTTTCTGCTGGGAAGCAAAAGAAATGGCTTGTCCTCTCAGGTATGCGTGTCTCCCAAAGAGTACCTCTCAAAATATCAGGAGTATCGTTTTCGTTTAAAAAAAGTTACCAATTTCCTCAAAGAAGAATTTTTTAAATTGCGGGTTAGTTAATAGGAAATGAGAGGGCCTCGTGAGATGTATTTTCAACTGTGGACTGGTGAATCAGGTGGTAACAGGGATAGCTATTAAATGGTAAATGGCGGTCACTTATATAGCGCTTTTCTTCTCATCTAGGATGACCAAAGCGCTTTACAGATCCTGCAAACATATTAGGATGACTCAGGTATGAAGAAAATAACAATATAAGTTGCGCTTGGTTCAAGCCTGCTGGTACCAGTGTTAGCTCGGGGGCTAACAGGCTACCTTTAGCCCCCCTTCCATCTACATGACAGACAGTAGGCAGGCCAATAATGGAGCAGTGGGTGGGTATCAATGCTATAAAATCCTTGAATACACACACATCATCTTAGAACTCACAGAACAACTTAACATTTCTCACTTCATTATTTTAAAGGTCCCATTGACTGCACGTTTTCCACATGTTGACAGCTCCCACAGGTCTTCATGAAATTTTTGCAACAGACTTCAGTCAAATTGCCTTTAATTATATAATTATTGTAGTATTTTTGTGAATCATCTTTTTCTGCCTTCAGAGCCAGTCGATTCAGTGCATGTCTCTTTAAATGCACATCAGCCATAGTTCACCCCACCTTCCCTCTTTGATCATAATTGCTAATGTTAGCTAGCTAACACAGCCTGAGCCAGTTAATGTAAAATCTTAAAGCAGATGGACAGTGACATTTTTTTATTGAACCAATCAACAGATTGTATGAAAATATTCTATTCTGTCTATTCCCGCGATTTAATATGTGTCACCAGCTTCCATAAATGACCTTATTTGCTCATAGCTCAGCCTTCACTTAGTGAGGCTGCAGTACCGCCATCTCTCGATAGGTGCGGGCATTGGTGACGTCACAACAGCAATAGAAAATGGCAGAATGAGAGCAAAGTGATTCGGACAGCGATTATTTTCTCGAGTTTGACGACCTCAATATAAATGATGACATTGAAAATGAAGAATCGGATGATGAAGTAGTTTTGGGTGGTGCTGAGGGGGGTATTCAGCCTTATTTGTGGGAAAGAAGTGAGGGTTATGTTGCCTGCCTGTGCGGTGAGCCTCATCAGAGAAACATTCCCATCTGATCACTACAAGGGATTTTGCCTACCAAGATTAGATTTGTGAACAATGATATGTAAATAAAGTTTTGTAAAATCATATTTTGAGTTTATTAATGTTCATGTCAATGTTATAATTCTCATAGTTCAGCATTCATCAAAGTCGCATGTCGTATACATTTGAATAATTTGAACACACTAAATTCTTCTCAATTTGAAAAGAAATATTACATACTATACCACCTTTGTATGAATGTTTGACAACACAGCAGAAATATACAAAGAAATACAAAAATCAATGGAGTATCACTACAGATTAAGAAAATAAATAGTTTCCAGATATAGCAATTATTATATTCCAATAAATAACATTTCACAGTTATAATGGGCACCATTTTATGGTAGAAAATTGGGGTTCCATTTTTAAAAGCACATTTCTCTTACAATCTTAGGCTTATATTTGTTTTTCTTAGCAAATATGTTGCTTCCCTAAAAATTGAAAGCTGAACTGTCATTGGTAATTTCTTCTACTTTTACATGTTTGATTTTGAAAATCATCCATTGCTTGGAATTCATTTAAAATGTTTAGTAAACATTTGCTGTGAATATTAAAAATCCAAAACTTACCCTGTTTACTTCTCGTTTTCTGACAGCTGATCGCCTCGGTAGATCACCCTTGCTTTTCACGCCACTGTCACTGACACTTGTCTCAGTCAGACTTGGGAATCGAGGGATATATAGTTGGAATAGCCGTTTTCTTTATCACCAGTCTTTTTGCAAATTGCATCTTATTCTCGAAATCGCTGTCAACGAAATGTCTACTGCACATGTAGGGCGCTAACGAGGTGCAGGTGTGCGCGCAGCTGAGGCAGATGCCTGAGAGCGGCGAGCCGTGACACCTGCAAAATATATGTGGACAAGAAAGAGTGACAAACCTGGGTACTATTTCACTGGAGTCTGCTTTAATACAGAAGCTGAAGCAATAGGGAACACTGTATGTCTCTGTAATTGAGAACTTTGCTTCTAAAAAACACAGGAGGATGGACTTCCAATATAAGTAACCGGTGAGTTAAACTGTCTTTCTTCAGCATGTTTTTTCCCCCTAACTGTTCTTATGATCATGAAAATATTTGGTAATTCCGAGAAATATCCGTAATCGCCGATTTTAAAACGTAAACATCAAGTGTTGCATGAAGCAAAACACAGCAGGACCATCGCACCCGTAGACAACACAACGCCAAACCATATTAATTCGATTCCTGAAATCCTAATCTTCTTAAATAATCTATTTGTAATCCACAAGTATTCGGAGAAATATTCATAATCGCCGATTTTAAAACGTAAACATCAAGTGTTGCATGAAGCAAAACACAACACTGGCCGCCGACCGTGTGCGTGTGTTTGCCGGTGGTGACGTCACACAGTCAGTGGCCAGCTTAGCCGCTGATCGCTTGGCTGGGTCAGACAGCTGTCCACAACAGCGTACTTCAAGAGCGCATTGTCACCTTATGCGACATTTGTTGACACCAAAACATGTGCGGTTTGACTTAGCTCGTCTCAGACAACAATTTGAGATATGAATTAGCGATATTGAATTTTCGTCTGTCCGTCTGCTTTAACTAATTAAGGAAATAAAGCATCACTGCTGGACAATGCTTTGTGGTTTCAGTGGTCGATGGGATATGACCGGTCTCTGGAGTACAATAAGCACAGAAACCATCGCAAATGAGTGACTGGGAGACTGATAACAGCAGCTACCTGAATTTGGTCACGTCATAGTAGGGCAGTGTGATATGACAATATATATTGGATGACAAGATAAAAACGTCTATCCTTTCATATAAAACTCTATTGTTTCTATCAGGATTTTGCAAAATACACAAACCCCCGTTTCTTCAGCAAAGCTCCTCACACACTACTTGCCAGTACCCTGGATCACTCATCACCATAGCACGGTGATGAGTGTAACTAAAGACAGGATTATCTGTCAGTGATGTAGAGAAAAGGAACCCGAAAGAGGAAAAACCGGCTTCTGCTTATTTTGCTGACTTGCTAAAATATTCTCAATGTTCACGGACTGTGGCACATGTTATGCTGAGATCTAGATTAAGGATTTGCAGACGAAAACAGCACTGCAGGACAGGTGCGAAGCCACCACGGAAGCTAAACACTAGTGCACTGAAAGGCCAAAAGAAGCAGGAAGAACTTACACAGGAAATGGATGAAAACTTGAAAGACTGGGACAGCAACAACTCAGAGAATGACACAGAAGAGAAATGGGCAACACTGAAGGATATGGTGTATCAGACTGCAAGTGATGTCTTAGGCTACCCTGAGAGGAAACATCAAGATTGGTTTGATGAGCATGATGAACACCTGAAGAAACTACTCGAAGCGAGGAATACAGCTAGGCAGGAAAACCTTAGAACTCAGAAAAGATTTATTGCCAAGTACATTCACAGTAAATAACTGATAAATATACGAGGGATTTGACTTGACACTGAGAACGACATAGTTGACATTTTCAGTGACGCGGCAGCGTCAGTGACGCGCCTGTCAGCAGAATGGGAACAGGAAGCAATGGTGGAGAAAAAGGATAAACACAATAGGAGAGAGAAAAAAACATTTTGTCAGAATACAGTTCATATATATGATCAATATTATGATTACAAGAAAAAAACTCAATGCACAATTAACAGACAATAGAATCCATACAATGACACAAAGAGAGCAGTGAATGAGTAATCTTCACGTCAGTATAGTGAGTCAGTGTGAGTGAAGGTGTTGAGTGAGGGTGTTGATATCAATTAAGGACAACAAAGTCTCTTCAGCAGCAGATGTTTTGTCTACCGTCTGGGCAAAGCGCGTGTCCTTGGCACGGCAGATGGAATGGTTTGCCAGACAGCTGGCTGTCCTTGAGAGTCAAATGCTGCCCGCCATGTTATGAAAACAAGTAAAACTGAAGATAATCTGGAGGACTGTGAGCTGAGGGTGTCAAAACAGGTCGAATGGCACTGACTTCAGAGAAAAAACTTTATATTCTCTTACAGATTCAGTGCTCAAATCCTTCATGGCTGGACGTTGAAATTATCATGGACGGCTCTCAGCATGATCGTGATGTAATCCATTTTCCTAGACAGTTCTCCATTAGCCGCTGTCAGAGTCCTGCCCAGTTGGTCAATTTGATGGTTAAGCCTCGCCGGGTCCGCTTTTTGATAGGCTCCGTCCATCTTCTTCAATTTGCGGTACACCAGAACAATCCCAGATCCAATCAGTAGAATTCCGATGACCATTGCTACGAAGAGGTATAAATCTTCAACATCTTCGATAGAGAGATCACACAGGCACAAGAGTTTCCAATTACTTGTGTCCTTTAAATAGCCCGCGGCAGCTGTACCTGCGGGGCAAACCGGCTCCCCCGGGCCACTTTTCCTCGTTGAAAAAACAGTGTCAATTGCGTTCAAAGCCCAGCTTATTAAATCCATAATTTCGTTTGATAATCAGCAGTAAAGACACGCAGACAGACAATAGCAAGCTGGGATCCAGTCAGTCAGTTAGGGAAGGAGAGAGATAAGGAGCCGGAGCTGGGAGAAAAAGTGTCTGCTCTCTTCGGAGGGCGGAAGTGAAGTGTAACACAAGGTCGAAGAAGAATAAATACTCAAAGGCTCAGAGTGAGCTACAGAAGTACACCAGAGAGATGAAGTCCAACTCGTGGGATGAAAAAGCGGAAGAACTTCAAACTGCAGCAGACAAGAAGGACATGACAACATTCTTCACAGGTCTGAGAGAAATCTACGGCCCTAAACCAAGAGGATTGATCCAACTAAAGGCTATGGATGGTGAAACAGTCTTGCAGAAGAAAGACAAGATCCTGGACAGATTTGCAGACCACTTTGACCAACTACTAAACAACCCTGGAGATCTCACTGAAGAGACTAAAGAAGTTTTAGTGCAGCGACCAGCTGTATCAAGTCTGGATGAACCACCAAATTTTGATGAACTAATGGCAGCTATCAGGACAACACAGGATGGTAAAGCTCCAGGAAGGGATGGAATTCCAGCAGAAGTGTGGAAATTTGGTGGTGTTCAGCTGACCAACTGCCTGCACAAGCTCATCCAAGAGATATGGGATGCCCAGAAAGTACAGTGATCCCTCACTTATCGCGGTTAATGGGTTCCAGAACCAACCGCGAAAAGTGAAAAACCGCGAAGTAGCGTCATCCCTAATGACATCACCCATAAATAACACGTACGTTCATTCTCTCACTCTCTCTCTCATATGATACATGTGTGTGTGTGTGTAAGTGTACATACATACGTAGATGTAAATAAAGTGTACATAAATATGTTTTTAGAACTCTTTTATTTTTATAACAAGATACATAACTCAAGATGAAGATGATTTACTGCACAGGTTAATGAGAGCTTTACTGCTCCTCAGGTGACGCCTCATCGTCAGGTGCTAGAGGCGCAGCATCGTCGAGGGCAGCTGCAGGAGGCGGCGTAGTGGCTCGACGGGAAGACTATTTCGCACAAAAAGGCACAAGAGAACAGCGAAAAGTTCCACGCGGCGAGACTAGCGATAAAGAACAATGAATGCGGTCTTCCTTCGCTGGGTATAGGCGCTCAGCAGGGAGAGAAGCTGTGTAAAACGTCTCGGCCAATCAGCTTGCGAGGTAAAACGTCTCGGCCAATCAGCTTGCGAGATTCCCGAGCAGTGAAGAGGTGGGCGGAGAGGAGTGGAGCGGTGGCCAGAGGTGGATTTTGAGTTGTGCGGCTCTCCATGTTGATACCTGATGTTCTAATGTAGTCTCCCTGCCTTCTGCTAGCGCCCGCCCATTTTTTCTCAATTTTGAATTTTTGATGAATATTTCTGAAAAATCCGCGATGCACTGAGGGCGCGAAAGGTGAAGCGCGAAGTAGCGAGGGATCACTGTATCTCAAGACTGGAAGGATGCAAGCATTGTGCCTTTGTTCAAGAAAGGTGACAGGAAGGATTGTGGAAATTACCGAGGTATATCACTACTAGCCACTGTTGGTAAGATTCTCTCACGTGTACTACTTAACAGACTCAGTGAACACATCAGTGAACACATCTCGCAGGGATCGTCACTTCCTTGTGGTAACGTATCGTCACTTCCTGTTTTGCTGTCTGCCTGTGTGGTTTGATCTCCAGCTCTCTAGCCACTAGCTATGGCTACTAGCTCTCTTTCCTCTCCTCTGGTGTGCTCTCTCTGTCAGATGTTTAGCTACACCTCTGCCTCTTTTAGCGATAACGGTAAATGTAATAAATGTTGTCTTTTTGAGGCGCTCGAGGCGAGGTTAAGGCGCTTGAGGCGCTCGTCATCCTTGAACCGCTGGCTGTCTGTGTGGTGTCCTAAAAATGACGTGGGCTACATTGACAATTGGAGCTCTTTTTGGGGAAAACCTGGTCTTATGAGACGAGACAGCATTCATCCCACTTTGGATGGTGCTTCTCATTTATCTAACAATCTGGCATCTTTTTTATCCAAATTTCCAAAACCGTGACTACTCAGAGTTGGGACCAGGAAGCAGAGTCTCAGTCTTACACGCCTCTCTGCAGCTCCTCTTCATCCGCCACCCCTCAGCTTAGCCCCTGTCTTCCCCATCAGAGAATCGTTGTCTGCTCCCTCCAAAGTGAATAAAAATATAATGTATAAGCATCCCAAAGTGATAAAGCAAAATATTGGTAAAACTCAAATTAAACATAAAGCCTCTAAATTGAATGATTTGGCCTCTGTTCCTCCTCATAATTTAAAAATTAAATGTGGTTTGTTAAATATTAGGTCTCTAACTCCCAAGTCTCTGTTAGTCCATGATCTGTTAATTGATCATCAGATTGATTTAATTTCCCTTACAGAGACTTGGTTAGGACAAGAGGATTATGTTGGTTTAAATGAATCAACCCCCTCTGGTTATTTAAACTGTCAAAATCCCAGAAGTTCTGGTCGTGGAGGAGGAGTAGCAACAATTTACCATTCCAAATTACTAGTTAATGTAAAGCAAAAAACATGTTATAATTCCTTTGAGGGCCTGGTCCTCAGTATTGGGCACTTTAGCAATTTCAGGTTAAACCCAATTTTATTTGCCATTGTTTATCGTCCCCCATCAACCTATTCAGAATTTTTATCTGAATTTGCTGATTTCTTAGCTGATTTAGTGTTGAAATCTGATAGAATAATTATAGTAGGGGACTTTAATATACATGTGGATGTAGATAGTGACTGCCTTAATGTGGCTTTTAATTCAATATTAGACTCGATTGGGTTTTCTCAGAAAGTAGGAAATTCTACTCATTACCTCCACCATACATTGGACCTTGTTCTGACATATGGCATAGAAATAGAAAATCTTGTAGTGTCTCCTCATAACCCTGTACTGTCAGACCATTGTCTGTTAACCTTTGATTTTACTATTTCTGACTATTTGGCTCCTAAAGAAAAATATTATCACAGTAGATGCCTCTCAGATGATGCTGTTTCCAAATTTATGCAGATTGTTTCCTCTAGGCCATGTGTCAACACAACGGAAATAAGCTATAGACAGCTTGCTCCTTCTGTAATTGATAACATGGTGGATAGTGTTTCAGCTTCTCTGCATCAGGCTCTAGACTTGGTGGCCCCCTTAAAAAAGAAAAAGTCTAATCTGAGATTTTTAACTCCTTGGTTCAACACAGAAACTCGTAGCTTAAAACAGAAGACTCGTCAATTAGAAAGAAAATGGCGCTCTACTAATTTAGATGAAATCTATTTAGCTTGGAGAAATCATCTTTTAATTTATAAAAAATCTCTTAGAAAAGCTAGAACGAGTTATTACTCTGCATTAATAGAAGAGAACAAGAATAATCCCAGGTTTCTTTTCAGTACTGTAGCCAGGTTGACAAAGAGTCAGGACTCTGTCAATCCTAGCATCCCCTTAGAGCTTACTAGTCAGGACTTTATGAACTTTTTCAATAATAAAATTTCATCCATCAGAGATAAAATCAATCAGATTCTTCCCACAGTTAACTTAAATACTGTAACTACTACAACTCCTTCTATTGATGTTTGTCTTGATGAGTTTACTCCAATCGACCTTTGTGAGTTAGACAAAGTAGTTTCCTCATTCAAACCTTCAACTTGTCTTTTAGATCCTATTCCTACCAGGTTATTTAAAGAAGTCTTCCCACTTATTGGTAGCTTTATTCTTCATATAATCAATTCTTCATTAACTTTAGGCCATGTACCGCAGGCTTTTAAAACGGCTGTAATTAAACCCTTACTCAAAAAGCCAACGCTAGATCCAGGAGCTTTAGCTAACTATAGACCAATCTCTAATCTCCCTTTCATTTCAAAAATCTTAGAAAGAGTTGTTGCTACGCAATTATTTGACCACCTGCAGGGAAATGGTTTACTTGAAGAGTTTCAATCTGGGTTTAGAATCCATCATAGTACTGAAACAGCCTTAGCGAAGGTCACTAACGACCTCCTCATTGCATCTGATAATGGACTAGTTTCTGTACTTGTCCTTTTAGATCTTAGTGCAGCTTTTGATACTATTGATCATAATATTCTACTTGATAGATTAGAACACTATGTTGGACTTAATGGAACTTCGTTGCAGTGGTTTAGATCTTATTTATCTGATAGGTTCCAGTTTGTTCATGTAAATGATGAGTTTTCTTTCAGCTCAAAGCTTAGTCATGGAGTTCCACAGGGATCTGTGCTAGGCCCTACTCTTTTTAGTTTATATATGCTTCCGTTAGGCAACATTATTAGAAAGCACTGTATACATTTTCATTGTTATGCAGATGACACACAATTATACCTGTCAATGAAGCCAGATGATACTAATCAATTAGCCAAGTTAGAAGCCTGTCTTAAGGAAATCAAAGCTTGGATGACTTGTAATTTCCTGCTATTAAATTCAGATAAGACTGAAGTCATTCTTGTTGGTCCAAAAAACCTTAGAAATTCCTTTCCAAATCAAACTTTCAGTTTGGACGCAGTTACTCGTTCTCTTAATAGCTCTGTGAGGAACCTTGGAGTTATTTTTGATCAGGATTTGTCCTTCAATTCACATATTAAATTTGTTTCTAAGACTGCCTTCTATCATTTGCGTAATATTGCCAAGATTAGGAGCATCTTGTCTCAGAGTGATGCTGAGAAGCTGATCCACGCTTTTGTTAGCTCGAGATTAGATTATTGTAATTCTTTATTATCAGGCTGTCCTAAAACATCTTTAAAAAGTCTTCAGCTGATCCAAAATGCTGCAGCAAGAGTTTTAACAGGTACTAGAAAGAGAGATCATATCTCTCCGGTTCTGGCCTCCCTTCATTGGCTTCCCATAGAGTTTAGAATTAAGTTTAAAATCCTTCTTCTCACTTACAAAGCTCTAAACAATCAGGCTCCTTTTTATTTAAAAGATCTGATACTACCGTATTATCCTAACAGAGCACTACGCTCTCAAAATGCAGGATTACTTGTAATACCTAGAATCTCCAAAAGTACAATGGGAGGCAGAGCCTTCAGTTATCAAGCTCCTCTCCTGTGGAATCAGCTGCCAATCTGGATTCGGGAGTCAGACTCGATCTCTGTTTTTAAGAATAGGGCTAAAACCTACCTTTTTGATCTAGCCTACAATTAGGGAGGGATCATGTGTTTCTGAACCCTCCCTTAGTTATGCTGCTAATAGGTTTAGTCAGCCGGGGGACCTCCAGTAATGCACTGGGCCTCACTCTCTATGAAATATTTTTTTTTTTGCTGGTCATTAACATTTGTTTGTTCTCTCCCATAGATTGAGTCCCCATCGTGCTGTTTGCTCTACATGTCTGTTCTTTTCTTCTTCTCTATCCCCTCACCCCCCAGCCAGTCGCAGCAGATGACTGCCCCTCCCTGAGCCTGGTTCTGCTGGAGGTTTCTTCCTGTTAAAAGGGAGTTTTTCCTCTCCACCGTCGCCAAGTGCTTGCTCACAGGGGATCGCCTGATTGCTGGGGTCTTTCTGCAACTGTGGGGGTCCCCCCTACAGTTGATAGTGCTATGAGATGACTGTTGTTGTGAAATGGCGCTATATAAATAAAGTTGAATTGAATTGAATTGAATGTACTACCGGAAACCCAGTGCGGCTTTAGAAGTGAAAGAAGCACAATGGACATGATTTTCTGCTTGAAACAGGTTCAAGAAAAGTGTATCGAACAGAAGATGCCGCTTTATGTAGTCTTCATAGACTTCAGTAAAGCCTTCGGTACTGTTTTGCGACAAGGACTTTGGCAGGTAGGCTACTCAAGAAATATGGTTGTACAGAGAAGTTTGTCAGCCTGATCGAGGCACTCCATACAGGTATGCAAGCAAACGTGGCAATGAGTGGTTCAGTATCCAAAGACTTTTCAATAAGCAACGGGATGAAACAAGGGTGTGTGCTGGCGCCTACACTCTTCTCGCTATATCTGGCAGCCATGCTTGAGGTGGCCTTCAAAGACACTTCAGAAGGAGTATACATTCAAACAAGGAAAGAAGCAGACTTGTTCAATGTGGCACAGTTTAAAGCCAAGAGTAAGACATCGATAAAGATAGTAAGAGAAATGCTCTTTGCCGACGACAGTGCTCTAGTTGCACACAGCGTGGAAGATATGCAATCTTTAGTGAAGAAATTTGCAAGAGCAGCTAGCCAATTCAGCCTCCAAATCAACATCAAGAAGACAGAGTGCCTTTATCAACCACCAAAGTTCCAATTATCAACATCACTACCAGAAGAGATCAGCATTGGTACAGAGCCACTAGTCAAATCCAAGACTTTCAAGTATCTAGGGAGTACTGTTTCAGAGAATGTTAGGCTGGAGGATGAACTGTCTCTCAGAATGGGAAGAGCGAGCGCTGTGTTTGGAAACTTGAGGGAGAGACTGTGGAACAATCAACATGTGTCAATCCGTGTGAAATGCAAAGTGTACAGAGTGACAGTACTGGCTACTCTATTGTACGGTGCTGAAACTTGGACTGTCTACAGAGTGCAGGTGAAGAAACTCCACGCATACATGATGAGACATCTTCGAGCCATAATGAACATCTCATGGAAAGACAAGATAACCAACATAGAAGTGTTGAAACGAGCTGATCTACCATCAATGGAGGACATGCTAATACAGATGAACCTGAGATGGCTCGGACATGTTGAGAGGATGGACCACCAGCGTCTCCCTCGGCAGTTACTCTACTCACAGTTATGCAAGGGCAAACGCAATCAGGGTAGACCAAGGCTCAGATTTAAAGACGCTGTAAAAAGAAACTTGAAGAAGTTGGACATAGACAGAAGTTCCTGGCAGCAGAAGGCTAAGGACAGAGCTGTGTGGAGGAATCTGATCAGACCTAAATGAAACAGTCATTGTCGCTCACAACAGACTGCTATGATGATGATAATGATGATAAAATATATTATTAATTCTAAATGAAGAGAGATTTAAAGGGTACCTGTAGTGAATTTTAATCAATAGCTATTCAAATGATCAAATATAATACTAATGGTTCCGTCCAGTAATTTTGGTCATGATTCCTTCTCAAATATGCGCAAGTTTCAAGTCACTAGTCAGTCAATCAGTCATGGTCAGGGACATCTTGTCTCCTCCATGGGCTGTTTCAACGCCAGTAGTGACGCACAGTTGTTGCTTTGTGCAATTGACTGGGCTGCAGTATAGCAGTCATCAAAGTTTTAACATCAGAAATTTATGTAATTTTTTTTATGACCGTCGGCCTCCGTCGGTCTATGATGACCATGGAAGAGAATCCTAAACGTCTACTCTGCTGGAACAGCACCGCCTGTGGCTGAACAGGCCGATGCGTGAATGGCAGTCCCTGTCGCACAGGTCGCACTTGTGGGTGGTCTCCATGCTGCTGGGTCTGTGGCGGTTCTCCCTGCAGGTCCTTTTTTCATCTGCTGCAGCAGTCAGTCTCTCTTCACCCACCTTGAGCTGTCTGGTCAGAGTTCCTCTCCATTTGGAGCGGTCCGTTGCAAGGTCCTCCCAGCGCTCTGTGTTGATCTCCAGGGCCTTCATGTCTCTCTTGCAGACGTCTCTAAAGCGCAGCTGTGGGCGGCCAACGTCTCTCCTGCCAGTCGCCAGTTCTCCGTAGAGGACGTCTTTGGGGATTCTGCCATCCTCCATACGGTGAATGTGGCCTAGCCAACGGAGCCTGCGCTGTCTGAGTAGAGTGAACATGGAGGGAAGGCCGGCGCGGGACAGAACTTCTGTGTTGGGCACTTTGTCCTGCCAGGATATGTCCAGGATGTGGCGAATGCAGCGCAAGTGGAAGGAGTTCAGTCTCTTTTCCTGCTGGGCGTATGTTGTCCACGTCTCACTCCCATAGAGCAGTGTGCTGATGACGCAGGCGTTGTACACTGCCATCTTCGTCTTGACAGAGAGTTTGGGATTCTCCCACACTTGTGTGGTGAGGTGAGCGAGTGTGAAAGTTGATTTTCCAATCCTCTTGTCGATCTCTGTATCAAGGGAGAGGCTGTTGCTGATCGTGGACCCCAGGTACGTGAACTGATTCACGACCTCCAGCTCGTAGTCGTCGGTGGTGATGGTTGGTGGTGCTTCCGTGCCTTGCGCCAAGACGTTAGTCTTCTTCAGGCTGATGGTAAGCCCGAAGTCCTTGCATGCCTGGGAGAAACGGTCCATCAGGGTCTGAAGCTCCTGCTGTGTGTGGGTTGCGACTGCAGCGTCGTCTGCGAACAGCATGTCTCTGATTAGAGCCTCCCGTACTTTGGTTCTGGCTTTCAGGCGGGCGAGGTTGAAAAGCCTGCCGTCAGATCTTGTGTGCAGGTGGATTCCCTCTGTTGCTGTGCTGAAGGCATGCCTCAGGAGCATAGCAAAGAAAATCCCAAAGAGGGTTGGCGCAAGTACACAGCCCTGTTTCACTCCGCTGCGTATGTTGAATGGCTCTGAGACGTTGCCGTCGTGCTGCACTATCCCCTGCATGTTGGTGTGAAACGATTCAATGAGGCTTTGCAACTTTGGTGGGCATCCTATCTTTGGCAGGATCTTGAAAAGGTCCTCTCTGCTGACCAGATCGAACGCTTTGGTGAGGTCAATGAAGGCGACGTACAGGGGCATGTTCTGTTGTCTGCATTTCTCCTGCAGTTGGCGGATGGAGAATATCATGTCTACCGTCGATCGCTCAGCGCAGAAGCCACATTGAGACTCGGGGTAGACACGTTCGGCAAGCTTCTGTAGACGAACGAGAACAACTCGTGCGTAGACTTTGCCAACAACGCTGAGGAGGGAGATGCCCCTGTAGTTGTTTCAGTCGCTTCTCTCCCCTTTGTTTTTGTAGAGGGTGATGATCTTGGCGTCCCTCATGTCCTGTGGTACGGCACCTTCCTTCCAGCACTGGCAGAGGACATCATGCAATGGCAGCAGTAGGGCGGTCTTGCAGTGCTTGATCAGGTCGGGGGGGGGGGGTATGCCGTCGTTGCCGGGTGCCTTCCCAGCGGCCAAGCTATCAATGGCCTTGCTGAGTTCGTCGATGGTTGGCTCGGCGTCAGGTTCGTCCATGGATGGCAGGCAGTCGATGGCATCAAGGGCTGACGGTGTCATGTCATGATTTTTATGACCATGTACAAGCAAATCTACCTGCGCATAATTTAATGAAATAAAATTCTAGTTTATCAACATTTATTCAGTGTGTTCTGAAGTTACTTAACTGGGAACTTGCCTGTTCATCAGGTCCCCTTCAGCTGCTGGTCCATGGAGGTACCTGCAGATCATGCTGTCAGTAGCCACGGTTACATGGGCAAAATTTCTTCAATCTGATTACAATTCAGATCAGAACTTCACTGTTTACATGAATCCTGAAAAAGCTGATCCAATTAGGATGTGCGTTTCCATGTGCCACATATTTGAACGGACTAAATCATTTTGACATGTGCACATCGACATTTCAACATTCCAAAAATAGTAGAAGAAGCAGCAACTTCCGGTGTAAACAAACCCTGCTTCGTGACTTTCTCTTTTTGAAATGGACCTGTATTGTGTTATTCAGACTGCACTTTTGCTTCTGTTGGTCTCCGTAATGAAGCTACAAGTACATACTTGTGCATATGAACTGAGGGAGACAGCAGGACGATACAGACCAGTTTTTTTTTTTACTCCCGCCATGTCTTCCGCTAGCCGCTGTAAAGGTGGAAATGCGTCACATTGATGTGTGGCTGATGTACAGACATGCACAGTAAACATATTTTCAACCCAAGCTTCGGAGTAAGTGTTTATATGCGCACCAGTTGGAATAACAATCGGCATAACCCACCCGTCTCAATCGGAATGAAATTTTGATCCGAATGAGTGTGATCGTGTCAGAATATTCAGATTGGCGTGTTTACATGAAGCATTTTTATTCTGATCAGGCTTTTAATCCAGTTATGTCCTTGTAAACATGGCTAATGAAGGCCGTTTCTAAGGATGGTTTGTGCAGTATACTGTATATTCGTGTACATTTTTCGCCGTTTTCAACATGGCTCTCGACCCACTGAGCATCTGCTGAACACATTTACTTGTCCGCGGTAAAGCTGGAATCAACAAGTGTACGTCACTTCCAGCCAGCGATGGCTGTTCCCCGTTTGTTTTGACCGAGCGGATTTCATGGGATAAAATTATTCAGTATACTGATTGTAGTGGGTTATTTTTTACTGAATAAATGCATTTTTGGTTTATAAGTAATACGTAAAGCATGATTCATGTTGTTATAATGACCAGTACTGGTTTTCTTTAATTTTTTTACGACAGTCAAATGACCCAAGAAAGCATTTTATAAGGTATAACCACATAACCATAACCAAACCACTATATAACTATAAACAACTATAAACCCTGGATGACTGCAGAGGTGCACTCGCTGCTCACAGCCAGACATGCAGTCTTTAGAGCGAAGGACAGGATTGCCCTCCGCTCAGCCAGGTCTGCGCTTGCAAAGGGAATTAAGACGGCGAAACGCGCCTACGCAGAGAAAATCCAGGGACATTTCTGTGACACAGGGAACACCAAACGGATGTGGCAGGGAGTACGGGCGTTGACGGATTATAAGTCTAGGCAGGGGGTCGATGATGGTGACGCTTTGCTTCCAGACAGGCTCAATAACTTCTTTGCACATTTTGAAGCCTCAAACCCGACAATCAGAGGGAGAGCTGGCTCATCTTCACCATCTGTGGGGCCAGCTATCACCGTCAACGCAGTGGACACACGGAGGACCCTAATCAGGGTCAATCCACGTAAAGCTGCAGGTCCGGACAACATCCCGGAACGTGTGCTCCGAGTCTGCACAAGTGAGTTGGCGGATGTCCTGACTGACATATATAACATTTCCCTGAGTCAGGCCATCATCCCTAGATGCTTTAAGACCTCTATCATAGTACCGGTGGCAAAGAAAGCAGTTTTGTCCTGTCTGAATGACTATCGTCCTGTCGCACTGACACCAATTGTGATGAAGTGTTTTGAACGGCTTGTTAAACCACACATCACAGCCTGCCTCCCAGCATCACATGACCCTCTCCAGTTCGCGTATTGTTCAAATCGCTCCACAGAGGACGCTATAGTCACCACCCTGCACTCTGTCATTACCCACCTGGATCAGAAAGACACCTATGCCAGACTCCTGTACATTGATTTCAGTTCAGCATTCAACACCATTATTCCCCAGAGACTGATGGAGAAATTACTCCTCCTTGGTCTGAACACTGCCACATGTCTCTGGATCCTGGATTTCCTGACGGAGAGACCTCAGTCTGTCTGGGTTGGAAACAACATCTCCAACTCCATCACGCTGAGCACTGGATCCCCTCAAGGCTGTGTACTCAGTCCACTGTTGTTTACACTTTTAACACATGACTGTGTGTCCAGACACGAGGGGAACCAGATTATTAAGTTTGCGGACGACACCACAGTGGTGGGACTTATTCAGAGGGATGAAGAATCAATGTACAGGGAAGAAGTTAGAGACCTGGAGGGCTGGTGCAGGGAGAACAATCTGGTGCTCAACGTGGACAAAATGAAGGCGATGATTATCGACTTCCGGCGGTCACGGCCTGAACACGTCCCTTTCTGCATCAGCGACCGTTCGGTGGAGAGAGTGGAGAACATCAAGTTCCTCGGAGTGCAGATCTCGCAGGACCTGACCTGGAGCAAGAATTCCTTGGGGATCAGGAAGCGGGCCCAGCAGAGACTGCACTTCTTGAGGAAACTCAAACTGGCCTCTCTCCCCATCTGCATCCTCAGGACCTTCTACAGAGGTGTGTTGGAGAGTGTTCTGACGTACTGCATTGTAACATGGTACTCCAGTTGCAGTATGTCAGACAAAAAAGCTCTGCAGAGGATAGTTAAGGGAGCTGAGAGGGTAATTGGAGTTTCCCTCCCCTCTGTTCAAGAACTTTTTCAGAGCCGTTGTAGGAGCAGGGCACTGAACATTAAGGACCACTCTCACCCTCTGCACAAACACTTTGAACTTCTGCCATCTGGCAAATGATTCCGGAGCATCAGAGGCAGAACCACCAGATTGATCAACAGCTTCCTTCCACAAGCTGTTAGGATGCTGAACAGTTGATCCGGAATCTTTTACACATATTACTGCACTTTATGGACATTATGTATATTTTATATATTATTATAGTTTTAGTCAGTTTTAAGTATTTATTTCTCTTAGCTACTTAGATTCACTTAGCCATTTTAATTGTTTTATATATACATAGGCAGTTATTATCATTTTAACAGCAACTGTAATAAGTTAACATTACTGTAATATCCAAATGTGTCTCAGGGATATGTGAATGGCTGTCGGGGTGGGGGGTGGGTGTTAGTGTGTTTTTAAATTGTTCTTTTTACAATATGGATGCCTAGAGAAACGCAATTTCATCTTGCTTGCACTACAATTGTATGCATAGCAGCATGACAATAAAGGTTGATTGATATTGCGTCAATAGGCCCTTTAATATTTTTTCATCTCTATTCTTAAAGATGCACTCCGGTGGCCCTAAAACGACCTCAAAAACAAATATGTCTTACCCAAAATAGTATATTGTGGCTTTTTGCCCCCAAAAATCTTTCATTGCCCTAGAATTGCTTGGAAAGAGTTGTTAAATCTTTCACCTACTTAACCACTTGCACTCCGGGCAATTTTCCTAAAAATGCCAAAAAAAAAACGTGCCCAAAGTCAATCGAAAGCTGTTATTCAACCCTTTGCAGCATCTTCATGGGGTTGGTCTCATTTAAAAGAAAACACTTTGAATTTTTTGGCAAAAAAAACATAATCTCTCTACGTGCTCCGGCCACTGAGTTACAGTCATCTAAACATACTGAACTTGAAGAAAAAAAAATTGGACACAGTGTTTTTTTGGATACAAATGCTTGTAAATAACACACAGCTGTCCGATCCGGCTGGAAAATGCAACAGAAATGTAGAACCAAGTGTTATCCAGCTGAGATCCAAATTTGGTAACAATACCACAAAAAATGAATATTTTACACAGCTTTGTTCTCAGGCTGTTCCCAGGCGTTATGGAACTGTGCCAAATTGTGCCAAATGGCACAGTTTGGAAAAACGTCTGTAACTTTTGAATAATTCAATGTAGAATCTTCATTTTAGGCTCTAATGAAAGGTCACACTCAGGGCTGTGTCTGTGTGTGTGTGTGTGGGCGGGCGGGGGGTCGTTCCCCCCGCCCCCCCCCCCGCTACCAAGGACCAAATTCGGCCCTCTACATGACGGATTACACTCTTTTTTTTTTTTTTTTTCCTTGCATGTTTTCACAGCGGCTCCCCCCCCTCGCTACTGTGTGTGTGTGTGTGGGGGGGGGGGGGATCCGTGAACGGACCGTGAACGCCCCCCCCCCCTCGCTACAGAAGAGGGCCATCGCTACATGATGGAATAGACTGATATGGTTCCCCCCGCGGACCGGGGAGCGTTCGGACCGTGCCCCCCCCCCCGTGCCCCCCCGCTCCTCTTCTGCAGACCGTGAGGGGCGTTCACGGTCCGTTCACGGTTCCTCCCCCCACACACACACACACAATAGCGAGGGGGGGGGCCCGCTGTGAAAACATGCAAGGAAAAAAAAAAAAAAAAAAGAGTGTAATCCGTCATGTAGAGGGCCGAATTTGGTCCTTGGTAGCGGGGGGGGATGACGACCCCCCGCCCACCCACACACACACACACAGACACAGCCCTGAGTGTGACCTTTCATTAGAGCCTAAAATGAAGATTCTACATTGAATTATTCAAAAGTTACAGACGTTTTTCCAAACTGTGCCATTTGGCCGTTTATCGCGGCGCACGCACTTCGTGCGCAGTACAGTTATAATTTACCGATCGGTCAAAAGTCATTTTTGGATTACAGTTTTCAGGGATAAATAATAATTTAGCTTATAACACCTTACCTCTTCAAAGCAGCAGAGTCGTGGCGAACAGCTCTTCCCACGCGTCAGACGAACGCGACGCTGCTCCGCTCGTGGATCCCGATCAAAACATAATTCCATTATTGCCGTTTTGGCGAATGATTTATGACTTTTGTCGTCGGCCTCCGTCTAATCTGCTGGAATGAGTGCAGGTCCCACTTGTGGGTGTTCTCCATGCTGCTGGGTGAGCCTGGGTCTGTAGGAGATTTGTCCAGCGTCCTTTGTTTTCATCTGTTGCAACAGTAAATATCGCTTCACCCAGCCAGAATTTCTGTGCTTCAATTGGCTCCTGCGTTCACAGTAGGCGGGTCCTCCTTCCTAGATTTTCATTCATTGGTTCTTCAAGGTTTCAGAAACCCAATTCAAGGCTCTTATTAGTCGAATGAGAGGTCAATCAGATGAACTAATCTGTTCGCGGCTGTCTCTGCAGTTTTTTTTTGAGTGGCGCTTGGACGCTACTACATCACCATCACCACCATCATGCGTCATGCGCACGAGGGTGCACGAGCGCGCTCTCGCGCGCCCTCGTGCGTCATAGGACGCAAAGACTTGCCCGCCCGCGGAACAACGGAGCGCAAGTGGTTAAGTATGCACGGATCTATGAATATTCTAATTAGCGGCCTGCAGGGCTTGCACGTGATTGGTTGCCACAACTCCTGGCTGCTAATCTGTTCACGAAGCTTCCGTTAAGTTAAAGTTTTGCCTATATCGTCAAAAGTAAAAAGCGAAACATTTTTCTGAAAATGGTCAAGGCGAGAGATAAATGTGTAGTTGTCAAATATGTGTTTACAACCAGTCCCCCGTCTACCGGCGACTGAGCAGGTAGGGGAGGGAGGGACCCGATTTGAATGTGGCTGCTCTCAGCTCACAGTGTGGTGCCCATCTGCTGGTGAAGTGAGGTGAATGCAACCTGATTTGAATGTGGCTGTGTGAGGCCGTGGTCTTGCCTGCCCCCCCCCACCTCTCTGCCTCTCTCCGCTCTCTCTCTGCTGCTACCCCAACCCGCTTTGCCTCAATCCTGCTGCTTCTCGACTCCTCCCTCTTCCCCCGAGGTGGCCAAGAGTATCCGTCTGATTAGTTAAAGGTGACGGACAGTGACATTTTTTTATTGAACCAATCAAATGATTGTATGAAAATATTCCATTCTGCCCATTCCCCTGATTTAATATGTGTCACCATCCTCCATAAATGGCATTATTTGGTCATAGCCCATCTTTCACTCAGTGATGCTGCAGTACCGCCATCTCCCGATAGGTGCGGGCAGTCGTGACGTCATTTCGGTTTGGCCGAGAGGGTTATGTTGCCTGCCTGTGCTGTGAGCCTCATCAGAGAAACCTTCCCATCTCATCACTACAAGGGATTTTGCCTACCAAGATTAGATTTGTGAACAATGTTATTTAAATAAAGTTTTGTAAAATCATATATTGAGTTTCTTAATGTTCATGTCAATGTTATAATTCTCATAGTTCAGCATTCATCAAAGTCGCATGTCATATACATTTCAATAATTTTTCTACCATTTTATGGTATAAATTTGGATTTACATAAAAGTCCTGTTCATCAGCTTCCTCTGCTTGGTCAGAAACATCAACACTATTTTAAGGTTGAGTGACAGTTGATAAAATCTGCAAAAAAAGTAGATCATCATAATTTTATCCCAGAGGTCTCAAATTGGATTACATACATAGAAATATAAATTGATCAAACAGGCACAGCCACCTCCCTATACAGCACTGAATATTTCATATTTGATGAGTATGAACACCCTAATATGCTAATATTTGATAAGTTGGTAAGGCAATGCAAACCATGGCTTGGAATTCATTTAAGATGTTTAGTAAACATTTGCAGTGAATATTAAAAATAAAAAAATTACCCTGTTTACTTCTCGTGTTCTGACAGCTGATCGCATCGGTAGATCACCCGTGCTTTTCACGCCACTGTCACTGACCCCTTTCTCAGAGTCACACTTGGAAATCGAGGCATATATAGTTGGAATAGCCGTTTTCTTTATCAGCAATCTTTTTGCAAATTTCATTTCAAATTGACATAATGTCTGGCCCAGGAAACATGCACGCAGGCTCAGGATAGATTTAACAGCTTTATTCAACAAGCAGGTGTGTGTGAATGGATGTATGCGGTATGGGGATGTGCTGACGAGGCGCAGGTGTGCGCGCAGCTGAAGCCGCTGAGGAGCGGCGAGTCGTGACACAAATTGCATCTTATTCTCGAAATCGCTGTCAACGAAATGTCTACTGCACATGTTGGGTGTTTTACCGACATTAGTCCATTTTTTTTCGCGTTTTCTGAACGAATTTCACCCATGCCGTTGTGATTTTCCCAGGGACGGGAAATTCAAAAACACTCACAGCATGCTCCTCTGGTATAACATCGCACCCGTAGACAACACAACGACAAACCATAATTAATTTGATTCCTGAAATCCTAATGTTAATAAATAATCTATTTGTAATCCACAAGTATTCCGAGTAATATCGGAATACTTGGCCACTGACCGTGTGCCTAACCGAAATGACATCACACAGTCAGTGGCCATTTTAGCCGCTGATCTCTTGGCTGGGTCAGACAGCTCTCCACAACAGCGTACTTCAAGAGCGCATTGTCACCTTATGCGACATACGTTGACACCAAAACATGTGGGGTTCAAATTAGCTCGTCTCAGACAACAATTTGAGATATGATTTAGCGATAGTGAATTTTCGTCTGTCCGTCGCCTTTAATGTTATAACCAACCAGGCTAAGCAAGAATGCTTATGTAGCTACTAACGGTCTGTCCAAACTCGCCCGTTTCAGGAGGGTGTTACCAAACTAGAAATTCAAGCAGAACAACACAGACTTCAGACTGTGGTGAGATTTTGCGCTTGATGTCTTGTAAATCACAAAAAACATGTTACAGACATGTTAACAACAGAAAAAAATTGATTTTTGCCGGCGTGTCACTTTAAGCATTTTACTGATTCATCACTGTTGTGTATGTGCTGCACATGTCCACTTTTTTCTTTTCACCGATTTCTGCCTTGTTCTTGTTTATTCTCTAGTTTTCAGTGCTTTTTTTGTCACTTTTTTTTGTAATTTTATATTGATTAATCTGTGTTGATTGTTAATCTGCTGAGCAATGAAAACTGTGTTCCTCTCTCCAGGCTTTAGTTTCCTATAACTTCCATTCACACATGTTATTGCTGTTTTATGGAGTCATTTAACTATGAGCTTATAAGCTAGAATGAAAGAATTTGAATAACACAACTGATTAAGAGCTTGTGTTGCTTTTTCCAGAAAAATCAAGAGCCGAACTGGAACAAGTACCCAAGGTAATTAATTCTGAACATGTTGTGGAATTGGCATGAACTGGGGATTCTAAATTGTCCTTAGCTATGAATGTGAGAGTGAATGGTTGCCTGTCTCTCTGTGTTGGCCCTGTGATGGACTGGTGATCTGTCCAGGGTGTTCCCTGCCTCTCACCCAAAGATGCTGGGATAAGCTCCAACCCCCCCGCGACCTGAAAAGGATTAAGTGATAGAAGATGGATGGATGTTGTGGAAAATGATAATGGTTGGGACTAGGGAT
Source organism: Pholidichthys leucotaenia (assembly GCA_020510985.1). Classification (NCBI taxonomy): domain Eukaryota; kingdom Metazoa; phylum Chordata; class Actinopteri; order Cichliformes; family Pholidichthyidae; genus Pholidichthys; species Pholidichthys leucotaenia. The sequence continues at coordinate 293,722,969 of CM035848.1, forward strand.
GGGCATAATTTACCGATTAACCGATAATTGATCATTAAGAATTTCACCGAGGAAGTTCATTTTCGTCGACAAACCGTTTTTTTTTTTTTAAAACAATCCGAGGTTATTAGGCCTAGTGCACGGCCGTCCTCAAACGATGCAATGGCAAAATTTGGGCACCAGGGGGCAACATTACACCATCGCCGTACCCTGGCGTGCCTCAGTTGATACATGCAGGCTTCCGTAGGGCAATCGCCAAATCATGAAGCGGTTACGGCGAAGTGTTGCGTGGGACCATTTCAATTTAAAAAATGACCAGGTGTACTGCAATCACTGCAATGCAGCATACAAATATACCTCATCGACAGGGTCCATGGAACACCCTTATTACGCGAAGAAACCGCCAACAGTGGTTGCGCGCTGAGTAATGGCGGTCGTGAAGATTCTTTTTTTTTTTTTTTTCAGAAACTTTATTGAGAAGGTCATGAAGATTCGGTGTACACACGTCGAGGGAAGCTGCAGGAGGCGGCGTAGTGGCTCGACGGGAAGACTGTTTCGCACAAAATGGCACAAGAGAACAGCAAAAAGTTCTGCGCGGCTAGACTAAGTAACACGAGCGATAGAGCAATGAATGCGGTCTTCGTTTGTTGGGTGGCCGCTCGGCAGGGACAGAAGCTGGGTAAAACGTCTCGGCCAATCAGCTTGCGGGGTGAAACGTCTCGGCCAATCAGCTTGCGAGATTCCCGAGCCGAGCCAACACGAGAACAGAGAGAGGGCTCTCCGTGCTGATTCCTGATGTTCTAATGTAGTCTACCTGCCTTGTTACGTACCTAAAAATGTTAATGATTAACCGATTATTAATCATTAATTCTCCCGACGATCGGTGAAGAAAATTTCACCGAATGCCCATCCCTAGTTGGGACATTATTCTGCGGTGGTGGCTCGGGAGGTAGAGCGGGTCGTTTGATAACCGGAGGGTTGGCGGTTCAAATCCCGCTCTCCCCAGACGTCCTGCCGTTGTGTCCCTGGGCAAGACACTTTACCCACCTTACTTGCAGTGTCCATGACACTGGGCATGAATGTGTATAAATGTTCAGTAGTGGTCGGAGAGGCCATTGGCGCGGGTTGGCAGCCACGTTTCCATCAGTCTTCTCCAGGGCATCCGTGGCTGCAGCTTATCACTACCATTGTCTGTATGTGGAGTGAATGAATAATGTATCCATTGCAAAGTGTCTTTGAGTGTCTGTGAAAAAGCACTATATAAATCTGATGGATTATTTTTATACCTCCAGACATACCACTGATTCATAGGCCAGAAAAGTTCCAGTTTTGTTTCATCGTTCCACAGAACAGAATGCCAAAACCTCTTTAGCTTATTTATACAGTTTTGAGCAAATTGGAGCCAACTTTTTGGGTCTGTCGATCAGCAATATGTCTGGAGGAGGAAGAATGAAGCATACACTGAAAAGAACACCATGCCAAAAGTAAAGCATGGCAGTGGCTCAGTAACGCTCTAGGCCTGCTTCACTTTCTCTGCCACTGGAAACCTGCAGCTTGTGGCAGGTAAGATGGATTCAATCAAGTATCAGGAATTCCTGGGAGAAAATGTCATGCCGTCCAGGGCTGTACGTTAACTTTTTTTGCTCATAGCACTGGTGCTACTGAGGTTCATAGTCATGTAGTTCATGACAAAAATTTGTAGCATGATAAAAACATCTGTGACTTACCTAAAACTGACTACAAGTAGTGGAGTTATTGGGCTATTGGGTTAGTGGGCTATTTTTACGGTCCAGTTCGGGACCGTAAAAATAGCCTAAAGTTGTGTTCAGCTCAAATGCGAACGTGCAGCATGAATATGTGTAAAGTTAATGTAAACATGCTGAAGACGCACAAATTCGGGCGTCTTCACACCATCATGTCCGAGTGATTTGGTAGTGCTAGCTAGTAATCAACCTTGAGATTCTGCCATCACCAGAGTTAAGTGTCAAAACTGGGAAGTAAGCTAAGTTGAAAATAAGACTGCCACTCAGCTGTAGACAGATGGACCGGAGCTCTGCAGTTGAATTGGAGTGTCGGAGTTATCCACACATGGACTTGTGCCACGGATGTGCTAACAAGAATCAAGAACTCTTTGTCATTATGTGTACACATAACAAAATCCTGTATGGCAACTCTCGGCTGTGGAAAGACACAGTACCTTGAGAAAACAATACCTCGAAGGACAAAACAAACACACTATAAATATAATTATGTATTGTACTGTACAAGGGCTAGCAGGCTAGCAGTGTAAACAGCCGTCATCCAGGTGAAGTTTTGCAGGCAGGGATAATTTTTCCAGGTGAGAGCCCCGTCGGATAATGTAAACCTAAACATGACAGTGTTTTGGGGATTTCCACAGCAGGTAGAACATGGCTGTAGAAGTTATAAGGGCAATTCCGCCTGTCTGCAACTCGCTCAGACAGCGAATTCATGTCTGTTCACGTGTTTACAGTATCTCACAAAAGTGAGTACACTCCTCACATTTTTGTAAATATTTTATTAAGTGTTTTCATGGGACAACACTGAAGATATGACACTTTGATACAATGTAGTCAGTGTACAGCTTGTATAAGTGTTAATTTGCTGTCCCCTCAAAATAACTCCACACACAGCCATTAATGTCTAAACCACTAGCAACAAGAGTACACCCCTAAGTGAAAATGTCCAAATTGTGCCCAATTAGCCATTTTCCTTCCCCAGTGTCATGTGACTCGTTAGTGTTGCAAGGTCTCAAGTGACATCTCAAAGCCCTTACAGTGAGTCCATTATTCATTCACTCCAGACAGACAATGATAGTGGTAAGCTACTGCTGCAGCCACAGCTGCCCTGGGGAAGACTGACGGAAACGTGGTGGCCATTCCGCACCAATGTCCTCTCTGACCACTTTATACACATTCATGCCCAGTTTCATGGAAACTGGAGGCAAGGGTGGGTAAAGTGTGTTGCCCAGGGACACAATGGCAGAATGTTATGGGGAGAGTGGGATTCAAACCGCCAATCCTCCGATTATTACACAACCCGCTCTACCTCCCGAGCCACTGCCACCCACATTTCTCTCCTCCATTACATTTTTGGTGAGCACCAAGCTGGATGGCAGGAAGTTGCATTTTTTTTACATGGTCTTTGACATGACCCAGCCAGGACTTGAACCCTGAACTCTTGGTTGTGGGGCAGATGCTCTACCTGTCAGCCACCACTCCGGTAACCGTGTGTACCACAATTATATTACACAATTATCACAGCAGCTGAGAGTGAGAGGTTTCTTAAGAGCATTTTTTCAGTCACTCCCTCGGAGCCTCCAGCTGCTCTGACTGTCCAGCCTGTCCTGGTTTGGCGAGGAGCAATCTATGAATCCCGGTTCACCTCACATTAACTTATCCTCTGCTCCTCTTTTTTCCTGGGACAGCCCCCTCTGAAATAAAACATATTCCGCTTCCACTGCACAAACAAAAGTGAAGACTGCACACACAGTTTGACACAGGGCGACAAAATAAAGCAGGGATGGCAATTTTCCGCCGATCCGCGGATTTCTGCCGATTTATTTTCAAATTGGTCATTTCTGTGAATCGTCTAAATCCGTTGAGAAAATTTTAGGGGGGGTAAGGTACCTCATTGTTACCGATTTTAGCGAAAATCAACACGATTACATAAGCGCTCGGCGCTTCCCCGGGTCAAGTCTCCCGCGATAACCCGGATGTTTTTATTCAAGCTACTGCTGTATTGTAAACGGCCCTGTGATTGGATAGTTGCAAACAATTGGACCAATCAAATGGCTCGTTGTATGCTTTGTCAAAAATTCATAGCGGCGTGTTCGTGTTGGAATTCTGAGCTTTCGGTATCGTTTTCAGCGGAATTATGAGATTTTTATCGAAGGATCAGGAGTCATCAGTGCTAGAAATAGACAAAAGTGTCAAAAATAAGTTCCGATGGAATTGGCTTGAGAGAAAAGTGACAGTAAAGGTGAAAATTGGCTCAAAGTTTGACGAGGTAACAGAAACACTCGGACAATTTCTGAAGAAACCAGACATGGCCGGAAAAGCTTTTTGTAAAGACTTGATTAACTATGGATCACGTGGATGTGTGGTGCTGTCAGACCACGCATCAAAAGTGAAGAAACATGCCGACTACCTTAGAAGTGACTTGGTGACCAGTGTAAATAGTGTAATAAACTCTTATAGAACTGTTAAATATGTTGGACTAAAGACAGTGAAACAACATTGAAGAAAAAGTAAGTTAACTTTTCATTAAATTTAATGATTTATCTAAGTCTAGTATTTAATTTTTTTTATCATTTTTTTCAGTCTAAATAACTTCTGTTTTACTGAAAACCTCTCAGCTTCAGGGGGGCTGTGCCCCCCTGGCCCCCCCCATAAGTCAATTGACCAAATTAGATTTCAGCTGAAATCAGAATTTCCTGTTGCCATCCCTGATAAAGACTTGTAAAATGCCAGTGACTCTCAATAGCGGCTGGCACCGCGTTCGTGTGACATCAGCGATCTAAGGACATGAAACTTGATATCCCAGAGAAATGTGCTGTTATCTGCGGGAGATAAGACCTGGTAAAGTCTGAAGAGGCTGTAGCTGTGGAGGGTTGTTGGTGTGAATTTATGCCAATGGATCTCACGACTGCCTCTCATCGCATCGTTCCTACTTCAGTTCCTTCACTCCTCGCATAGACCAATTTTCACGTTGCACGTGCAACATATATGTATGTCACATTGTACAGCTGTGCTGTCTGTGGGATTTAAACTCAGCACTGTGCTCCAAAAGCTAAGAAGCAGCATCTTGTGACACTGTTTTGAAATTGCTACTTTTAGTCCTAAAATATGATACTGAAGTGAAGCTGTTTGACTTAACGCAAACATGACAAGAGACATTTCCTGTGTTTTCAGGTGCATGTCTTCATTGATCTCGTTACTGTACAGTGTGCATATGTGCACGTCTCCTATTTTAGTTACACAGGTTACAGATTTTCAGTGCAGTGTAGTACGACTGTAGAACACTGAACAATTAAACTGTTTTCTGTTCAGTGGGAGTGGCGGAACATTACTCCGCTTAGCATTAAGAACCTGAATAAAATCAAAATTAATTTACTAACATAAAACTTGTCGAATTTAAGCTGCCTTCACACTAACATTAGCATGTCGGGTAAGACAGTATAAAGGATTTGGTTTTTCATCCCAATGAATTTCGAAGTAATCCCCATAAAGTGTTGGCAAATTTGTTTTTCATGTGTCAGTTTTTGAAAGACAAACAGATTAACATTGTGCTCCTCAAAAATAATATAAAATCTGATAGATTATTTTTTCCTCTTTATTAAAAAATCAGTATTAGGCGTTATTATAAATTTGTGTGTCATTCTGCTGTGGCAGATTTAATTGTTCTGAGCGTTTTGGATAAAACATCAATAACTTTCAGTGTGACGGTGCAGTCAAGTTTTTTCCTCAGCATGAATACATGTAAAGTTAATGTAAACATGCGGAAAAGACACAAATTTGCATCTGAGGGAGATGGAGGTATCAACACTGGAAAGTAAACTAGTTTAAAAAAGAGACTGCAGACAGATGGACCGGAGCTCTGCAGAGCTGAAACAAAGTGTTGGAATGTATCCACCCACGTCCTCCTGCTATGGAGGTGCTAACAAGGGCTAGCATTGTAAACAGACGGCAGTCATAGGCCATTCTGGAGGAGGCATTGGTATTTTCCCAGCTGTAAACTCTGCTGGATAAACCTAAACTTAACAGCTTTTTTGAGATTTCCACAGCAGGTAGACAGCAACGGTAGAAGGTATAAAGGCAACCCCGCCCCTCTGTAACTCACGGAAGATGCAAATTCACATCTATTGGCATGTTTACATTAAGTTAAGAAGTAATCGTGCCACGGGAAAAAATGTGTGCTTTCAAGTTTGGTCTGAACGCACTTTTAGGCATACAATGCTGATTTGGGAGAAAAAAGGTTGGGACACTGTTAAATCTAAATAAAAACAGAAAGCAGTGATTTACAAATCTTATAAACTACTGTTTTATTCACTATAGAACATAGAAGACAAAGGAACAAATGTTGAAAGTGACTTTTCATAAAAAGCTACTGGCACATCTTGAATTTTGTTAGCAGCACATCTCAAGAGTTTTGACAGGGACAACAAAAGACTGAAAAAGTAAGTGATGGTAAAAACAAACAGCTGGAGGGGCTTGTTGTAACTAATTAGGTTAATGGGCAACAGGCCAGTAACATGATTGGGTATCATCTGTGATGGTATGGGGGTGCATCAGTGCCTCTGGAATGAGCAGCTTTCGCATCAAGAAAGACACCATTGATGTCGAAAGATAATACAGGTTTTAGGGCAACATATTCTCTTATCCAGATCACTTTTTTCCTCCCTGGGAGGCTTTTGCATATTTCAGTAAGACAGTGTTAAACTGCATACTGCATCTTTTACAACAGCATGGAAACATACTTTGACCAAATGAAACTGTTTTGGGCTTCATGAAACACAAAATATGACACAGAAGAACCAGACTTTTGAGCAGCAAGAATCCGCTATCAGACAAGAATAGGTCAGCCTTCCTCTAACGAAGGTCCAGCAGCTGGTCTCAGTTCCCAGATGTTTATGGGCTGTTGTTATTAAAAGAAGAGGGGGTGATACAGTATTAAAATGAACCTGTAACAACCATTTTGAGTCAAGTTGCTGCCATTACATTCAAGATGAGTGACTATTTTTTATGAAATAGTCAAATTTAATTTAGTTTTCTGTGTTCTTTTCTGAATAAACCTTCTTTAGATTTTATGTAGCATCCCAACCTTTTTGGAATTGGAGTTGTTTTGGCCTAAATTACTTTTAAATAATGATCGGGGGGAAAAGAGACACATCTCCTGCCTTCTGGATGCATGTTGATGACAGCATTTGTAGCATTTCTTTATTAATCTCGTCATGAGCTCACAGCCCTGTGTGGGCTCTCATTGGCTGTTGTGGTTTTACAATTGCAGATTTTCATGAAGCCCGACTTTGCTCTAGAGGATCCAGCCACATTCAACACCGTGCTGCCCTGGTCCCACTTCAACAGTGCTGGGGGGAAGAGCAGCAGAGACATGGCCTCCTCCAGACTGCTGCAGGAGAAGGTAACATCTCAGCAGAAGATGGTCTCATCCTTGGGAGGTCTGTTCACATGTGCCTCCCCATTAACAGTCTGGTTAATAATGAACAAGTGAAGCTCTAGCCTTCACTGGCATCTTGAAACTATTTAATTTGTTTTCACAGGGAATTGACAGCTCTGTGATGCCATGTTTTTGATTCTTTTTCATTGTCAACTAGTGGGTGATGGCGGCTTTTAATATGACTGATGACAGATTAAGATGTGTATGTTGTCTCAGTTGGTGTTTGTTTATGAAGCCTGTAACTACGTACAAAGAGATGTGAGAATTTACTCAAGTTGCGATCGTGTGCATAATGGCAATAAGGAATAACGGGAATGCTGCTTGGGACTATGGGTGCTTTCACACCTACAGGCTTTAGTTTGTTTCAGTCAAACAAGTTCGTTTTCTCTGTTAGTGTGTTTCATTTTCAAACTGTGTGATTTGTTGAAAGTGGTATATGCACGTAATGTAATAAACGATAACCAGGGTGAGGAACCCCCCCCCCCCCATTGGTTACACTATGATTTGTATTATTTTCTCCTCAGAAATGCATAAATGCACAGTCGTCTTACTTCCTGTATTTACTTTTCCTGCTCTCGCAGTACAAAAATCTGCCCAATAAGAACAGAGAACATTCTAACGTAAATCTTGCAGGATTTAACGTGACAATTTGGTCTGCCTGAATTTTTATCCCCTGCCGGTCGAAGCCCAAACGGGTTGAAGAGACCTGTGGGCGAAGACCGAACAAGGATTATGTTATGGGTCGGTCTGTCCATCCATCTGTCCCACTGTTGTGAAATCAACTCCTCCTACAGCTTGAGTCTGATTGTTTTGAAACTTGGTACTATGCTTTGATGCACTGATGCACTGATGATGCGCATATTGCAATTTCACTCTCATTGAATGACCTTGAGGTCAAAGGTCAGGTCAGATTTTTCCCTAAATCTTCTAAACGCAGTAACTACTCAAAAAAATGATGTTGGCTTTTCAAACTGATACAGTGGTTGCATCTAATACACATCTTGGGTGACTTACACCCTCACCTAACCTATGGGTTTGGCGTCAAGGGGGTCAAAGGGCCAAAGTTAACATTGCAGTTGCACTATGGTAAATACTACATTTATTATTGCTATAAAAAGAGTAAAGCTACGGCCACCAAACCTGGTACACAGGTTCACCTCGGGATCCTTAACTGACTATGGGTTTGGGGTCAAAGGTCATGGTCAACATTCCCTATGCCTTATTACTGTACAAGTAAACCTAGGGCCACCAATCTTGGTACACAGGTTCACCCTCTGACCCTGAACGGTGGCTGAGGTTTTGGGATCACAAGGTCAAAGGTCAACATCAACATGGCTTATAAACTATATCTCAACAACAAAGAAAGCTAGGGTCACCAATCTTGGTACACAGGTTCACTCTGAGACTGTGACCTCTGACTACAGGTTTGGGGTCAAAAGGTCAAAGTTGGCACTCCCTATGATCTCTTACTATAGAACGTCTAAAGCTCTCTAGGGTCACCTTGGGATCCTGACCTACAACTATGGGTTGTATCCTTTGTTGTATATTCGTGGATGATGGTTTATCATAATTTGGTTCTGCCACAGTATATTGAAAAGTTGAAAACTGTTCTGTCAGTAAGTATTGAGATCTTCAAAGAAAACGGAGACGAGAGATATTACTCACCTCAGAGTGCTCTTGTTGCCTGTGTGAAAGGGAACTGAACCAAGGAGAAAATGATACAAAGTAACAAACTTACCAGCTGATTCGGACCAAAGTAAATGGATTTAGGTGTGAAAGCACCCTATATCTAGCGCTATGTGAAGTGTCACCTGTGGCCAATTGGTCATAAGCACCTAGCCTCTCACATGGTGAAGACCGTCCACAGTAGCTGCAGGCGCTACTAGCCCAAGTGGTGCAGAATGTAGCGGATCTAGGGGAGCAACCCCCCCCCACCCCCAGTTTGCCTCTTTGGACAAGTTGTAGTGATCTGTGTTACCGCGTTAGGGGTGGGCAATATGGCCTAAAAATGATATCTCAATATTCTTGCAAATTTTCACAATGATATTATTCACAATATCACGATTTTTTTTTTAATTTATAAAGAACAGTTCCACAGGCCAGTGTTATTTATGTACCTTCAACATATTTAGTAAAAACAAAAATTCTTATTTCTCCAGTTTATAAACAGCAGCTCAGATTTGGTTTAATTTTTTTTTATTCTGTATCAAATGTTGCAAGAAAATAATATAAACCACATCATAAGCACACTTACGTAGTCTGGGTTTTATAGATAGATAAGTTTACTTGCATCAGTAGTCTGCATTGCAAGGACTTCTGGGACTTTTTGGTTCTGATCACGCTGAAGGGATGCCTTTTTTTTTTTCTCGGGTGGGTGAATAAAATCAAGCTGAGGCAACTGACATGTAACAAAAATAAAACTCCAGACACTGTCAGGTGAACAGTGTTGTTGATGTGTTGTACGTACGGGAAGATTATCTGCATTGCTGCAGAATTTCTAACATGGCAGCAGTCTGAAACTGTCTGAAAATATTTCAGCACAATTCGATGCAGACGCGCTGACCATGGAACGGTAGCTTCCTGCGCCATGTTTGTTTTGCTGTTTTTAATGGTAACGCATAACTTCTGTCAGCAGCGTGACAGTGTGACCTCATCACATTGCAGACCCCAAATATTAGGGGTGGGTATCACGAGGGACCTCATGATTCGACTTGGATCGCGATACTTGGGTCACGATTTGATCCTATCATGATTCAGCGATAATCACGATATCACAATAATCAAATATCATGATCCCATATATTTCAATTTTTTTCATCTTATTCAACCTCAAATCATGTCCTAAAGTAAAACTGTTGACATCTCTTTCATATAATAAAGTATTCTCGGGGCTTCATTTTCCATGGAGACGCGTCTCTGCACACAGGGAGGGTGGTGGACGTTGTTTGGAACAGACTCCCACTCCAGATACGTTTATCTGACTCTGGACTCGTAAAAAGCAGCTGAAAACTTTTTTGTTTAACGAGGATTTCCATTGAGTTTCATCTGCTTTTTAATGGCAAGTCTGATATTTTAAAATTATTTTAATCTTGTGTTTTAACTTTTTGTATTTTTAAAATCATTTTTATCTATCAACTTCCTTTTATTCCATTTTATTGTACAGCACTTTGTGACTATATGTCTTGTGAAAAGCACTTCATAAATAAACTTTACTTAACTGACAGTCAGAGAAAAACCTCCATGCCGATGTCTCTTTAGCTTAGCCGTTGCTAATGCTGCTCCGAGATGGGTGTGGCCCGTCGTGTTCTGAGTGTTTTTTCTTTTTTTGTGCAGTGCTTCTTGCGGGTTGTGTGTCATGTCAGGGTCTTTCCTTCCATCCTTGTTACAAAATCCAAAAAAGTCCCGAAATTTGAGCTAACTTTGAGCTCACTGCTTCCTAACTTTCAAAGCCGGCTGCAAATCACCGGACAAGCTATGACTTCACTTGACTGGATGCTTGGTTTGCGCCATCTACAGGACTGAAAACACCAATGGATTAACGGATAACCCAAAAGTATAGGTGTGTGCCTTTTTTTAACTAAAAAAATCGATGTATGAGTTTATGGATCGATGCATTGTCGCCAGTGCCAAGTATCACGATCCATCACTGAATCGATCTTTTTTCCAACCCCTACCAAATATCACGATATTTATTTTTACACCAGTATCAAAATTTATAGCAGTATTATTTTGAACTATATGATATGACACACACCCTTGTACAGCGTGTTTCCACTTCACAAACAAATCACTGAGGAACGTAAGCATGGAAGAGTGCGGCTGCTTGCCCACTGCATTAGGCTAGCAACCCTTTATGGAGGAACTCTTTAACCCACTATGAACCCTAACTTGGGACTTAAAAGGGTCATTGATCACACTTTTCTACATTTTAACAGCTACACATCTTAAATGTTTGGGATGCATTTTGTTCACCTTTTCTTTATTTATTGTAGCAAATATGTTTTTTTTGAAAATGGCCTGTTTGATTGTGTATATATACCTTTGAATCTTCAGATTGGATTCAATTCCGCCCCCTCTCTTACATCATGCTAACCCCTAGCCTTTAACTCAGATGTACCCTCCTGAGCCGAATATGGGTTGGTTTGGTCTCTGGATATTTCGCGGCACGGCTGGAGAATTTCTGTTAAAATCCTCACATTTGTTAGTGACCGAGAAACATATTCTTGACAGTCGTGCGGGGGTTCCCCGCTAGGGCTATTGAAGATCCCGGAGCTGACTGTGTCAAGGCTGACTTGACCTGTTACCCCTGAGCTAACTGACGTTTGTTGTAAAGGATGAATGAAATAAAGCAGCACTGGTTGACAGCGGTGTGTGGTTTCAGTAGTCAATAGGATGTGACTGGTCTCTGGAGTACAGTAAGTACATAAACGTGCAGATGAGTGGCTAAATGGCAAGCTCCAAGACGGCTAAGTGGCAATAGTGGCTAGTTGACGTTAGCTCGCCACTCAAAGTAACATCTAAGAACAACATATATAGTTCAGTGTTGGTTGATGAACAAGGATTCAAGTGGGGATGAATAGAACTTATAGAAAATAATGATCCAAACTGACTGTATCAGCAGTTAAGCTAATGCTTGGTGGCCCGTTGACCATATAGCCAAGTTAATGCTAGCAGCATCACGGTGAAAATATAACAAAATCAGACAGTGACATGACATATATTGTTGACTGTGGATTAGTGAAGCAGGTGGAAACAGTGATGCCTGTTTGGCTGACTGAAATCTAAAGAAAACAATCAAAACCACACTTGGTAAGCTAACTTGCTGACTTAGGCTGCAGTTGTCATCTTTCTAGTGTTGCCACCAGAAACAGGAATGTTACAATGTGCTGCTTTAAAGGTGGGAAAGCCTTGCATTTTAACAGTGGTGTGGACGTGTTTTATGTCCACTGTAGATGTTCCCATGTTGGAGAAACACATCACTCCATCACTGATGTTCTGATTATTAACCTCCATCTTCACGTCTTTCTCCCTCCAGCTGAGTCACTACCTTGACGTTGTGGAAGTGAGCATCGCGCGGCAAATCTCGCTACGATCCGAGGCATTTTTCCATGCCATGTCCTCCCAGCATGAGCTCCAGGACCGGCTGCAGGAGACGCAGCAGGCTGTGGCGGTTCTTCGGGGCCGGACGGCAGCCATGGACCGAGTGATGTGCCAGGGGCCGCTCCGGGCCCTCCGTACCGCCTTGACTCGCAACAACTGTGTGAAGTTACACAACAAACTGAAGCTGATGGCAGCAGTTCATCAAACGCAGCCCACTGTACAGCTGCTGCTCTCCACGTCTGAGTTTGTTGGTGCACTGGAGCTCATCGCCACCACCAAGGAGGTGCTGCAGCAGGAGCTGCAGGGAATCCACAGCTTCAGGTGAGGGGCGAGCACTGGCTGCACAATGTGCAAAACTCGATAAGTCTCCATAAATGCTGTGATTTTGTAGTTACTATTTTTAGCTCATTCTGGAGCAGCCGAATGGGTTAAAGGCAAGGACACAGCGTTTGCCCATCCTTCCGTCTGTCTCTGTCCACCCATATGTACACGTCACAGGAATTGCCACTTCTCTGAGGAAGCTGCCTTGATGGTCACCAAACTCACTCACAATGACCCTCAGGTGGGTCTGCATCAAGTTTGTGCTCAGACAGCTAGATGGCGCAGTGGTTAGCACTGTGGCAGCACAGTAAGAAGGTCGCAGGATCGATTCCACCCCTGACCATTGGTGTCCCTTCTGTGTGGAGTTTGCGTGTTCTCCCTGTGTCTGCATGGGTTTACCCCGGGTACTCCGGTTTCCTCCCACAGGCCAAAAAGCATGTAAGTTAGGTTAACTGGAGACGCTAAAAGTAGCCCTAGGTGTGAATGTGTGTGAATTGTGAAGGGACTGGCGCTATACCATGGCTGTCTCATCCATCCAGGTAGATGCTCTGATTTTCCCTCAAATACAAAATACAAAAAAAAAAGTCAGGGTCAGAGGTCAAGACGTCTCAGCTTATATTATTTTATGAAAATTGTTACTCCTACTAGGGCTGCAGCTGACGACCATTTTATGGCTTGAGTAACCAACCACTCTAATCAACAATTACTTGAGTAATCAGATGCTTTTTTTTTATAAGAAACTTGCATTGACAAATGTGTGGAATGTTCTTTCCTAAAGAGCAGTAGTAACTGTACCAAACACACAATAACACAGGTACACATTTATAGCAGTGCTTATTGCAATGTTTATTGCATAGAACGTAACTTTAAATGTTACGTTACACCATGAAGTTCCATTTTTTAGCGTTAGGTTCAACTCACAACATGGTAGCTACCGCTGCTAGTGGTAGCTACCAGCGGATGCTAGCAGCAGTAGCATATAAGCATAATTAGCATAGCTGGCCACATACTATTTATCTTAATTTAAAATCTCAATCACATACCTCGTCTCAGGTGCACTGGTCGTGCATGATGTGGGATGCTTTTTTGCCGAGACACTGTAACATCGATGTTGTAGGATGCTAGCTTGCCACTCTGCTTTACCATCTACACGCCACACAGTGTTTTCTTTCAATTTGAGCTTGAAATGATCCCAGACTTGAGATACTTTTTGTTTTTTCTGACTTTCTTCCTTTTTGTCGTCAATATGTTGCATATTGACGGCCGCTTCACAAAGCCGCTTCTTGTTTACGTAGCATGACCAGAAGTGCTACATTAATCGACGCATCGAAGCATAGATTTTGAATCTGTGAATTTTTGTAATCGAATTACTCGAGTTATTCGAATAACACTGGTCAACACCAAATTTATTGTACAAGTTTTTTTAGCTGATTCAGGACAATTTTGATGTGCTGAATCCAAAAATTGCATTGGTTTTGCTCAATCAGGTCAGCTTTTTGAATTACATGGCCACATGTTTTTTACGTTTTTGTTAACATGTACGGGTATTTTTGCTTTATATGATGCAAAATTCTTTTTTATTTCTTGAAATTCTCTGAATTTTGAACAATGACGACGTAACATTCAATTTACATGTACTTACCTTTATCAACGTCTACTATTCATTTTACAGTACAACTGTATAACTGCTGTACAACTACTTACAACTTAGCATAAAAACCTGACCTGATCGAGAGAAACCAATGTCATTTTAAGATTCAGCGGTGCAAAATTTTCTTAAATCATTTGGGGAAAAAAAAAAAAACAGACAACTTACAAAAAAATTAGTTTTGTTATGTTGTGTAATCATTGCAATCCTGCCTCCTACACAATTGCCATAATTGCTGCTGTGGTGCAGTTGTAGAGCGTGGTCAACCTCTGATTGGAGGGTCGGTGTTTTGATTTCCGCTCTCTCTGCAGTCTGCATGTCGAAGTGTCTTTGAGCAAGACACTGGACCCTGAGTTGCTCCTGCTGGGTCAGGCCAGCGCCTTGCATGGCAGCTCTGCCACCATCAGTGTGTGGATCTGTAAAGCATTTTGGTCACCCAGAGATGAGGGGAAAAAGTGCTGTGTAAGTGAACACCATTTACTGTTGTCAACAAACTCGCACACAATCATCCTCGGGCTTGTCTCCATCCACGTTGAGCTTGAGGTCAAGGTCATTGTCAAAGGTCAGGTGATCCGAGCATTTATGGTTTCACTAAAATCACTACTCCTTCTAGGCCAGGGATCTGCAACCTGTGGCTGTTTTGCTCATATTCAGTGGCTCCCTGTTGTTTTGAAAAACTCGCATATTTACAGAAAAACAGTCTCAAATTTATGACAGAATGAATTCATTAAGAAAAAGATGCACAAGAAAAAGATGCAAATGAAAGATGAAAAATTGTAAAATATGAGAGAAAAATGACAAAAAATTGAGAATATGTTGCTTATTCAGGGTTTCCTCTGGTAACATTTCCATGTAGCGGGCAGCCACATTGAAGTTATGCCACCATGCCAAGGAAATATAAATTTAAGTAAAAATATGAAGAATGACGGTCACGTGCACACATGAATAACACACGTGACTGTCATCCGTGCGGAGTTCGGAAGTGCCCCGCCCACATGTTCCAGTCGGCAGGTAGAGTGTCTTGCTACTACCGTCACTGTCCGAGAGAAGCATGAGCTCATTAAAGTACTTTAAACGTGGAAAAAAGCAGAAGAGGTTTGTAAGCAGTGGAGGCATTTATGGTGGTTTTAACCCGCTGGTAATGGGAACAATAATGAGGAGTCGCTTAACAAACAGGTGTGGTTAGGCTTCATATGCAGTCAGCTTGATATGCACAGAAAGGCAAGGGGGACTGATGAATTGCTGAGGATTTATTTCTCCAGCTGCTACATTAACTAAGTTATGTTCACTATTACTGTATGTACCTGGCAAGTTAAGATGACCGGAATTTACGAAGTCAGTGACTTTAATCCGTCAACAGCCTTCAGACAAGCTAAACGTGCCAACATTTGGATTTCAGAATAAGGGAGGTTTTTCCTGCCGTCTGGGTGGTGAGGAGAGTTCTAAAAAACTCTAAATATAGAGAAATATAACAGAAATAACTGCATCTTTGGCCATTTAAGTTAATTTAATTTTATTGATTTTTTTTTCTTTTTTAAATCAGTTAAATTATTGCTCTGTTCTGGCTCTGCAAAATTTTGGTCAAAAGTGTAAATTGTATAAGGGAAAAAAAAGTCAAAATTTTGCCACAGTCTGTTTTAAATTTATTTTTAAAAAAACCCAAAACAGTCATTTTATTTTAAAAAATACACAAAAATTAGCCATAAAATAATCCACAGATTTATAATAAAGTCTCAAATGTTCAAGAAAAGTCAATTTTACAAGAGGAAATTACAAATTTGAGGAAAATGGTTCAGATTTCTATAAAGTTACAGAGAAAAGTAGAAAACTATAAGAAAATTGTTATAAATTTGAGAAAAACCTCAACCCTTGTCATTACTCAAGTTTTGAAGTGGGTGCCTTTTGTATCCTTAACTAGAAATTTTTGGTACCTTTAACTATTAATTTCATAGCACTGCTTTTACATGAGTAGAATTTCTGGCTACTATGCCCACCTCTGATCATATAATTTAAGTATGCATGAGTAAGTTGCTATTATGAATGTTTTTTCCCTTTCTTACGCTTTCTCAATGGAAAAAAGAAACATGAGAATAAAAATACAAAAAATGAACACATTTTTTGTCATTTATGTAAACCATGACAAAAAATCCTGCAGGACAAAACATCACACTTGGTATTTTCTAACCTGTTTATATACCACCATAGACAGAGAGAGAACCTGAATTAGACAGAGCTCAGAGAGGGAAAGATGAGACAGAAGAGAGGAGCCAAGGAGAGGAAAGTGTTCAGGCAGAGGAAGGAGAGAAGGATAACACCAGTAAAAAGTCCAAACACAGGACATCTGGGTGGGACCCCAACTGCCCCAATATTCCAATATTCAAGCCTTGGTTGTACAATACTTCAAATGGTAAGTTCCATGTGCAATGTTACTGTGCAAAATAAAAAAAAAGAAATAAAACTATGTTCCGGTTACAATAGTGTCATGTGTTTTCTGTTGCTGTGATTGCGTAGCTGTAAAGGATAATTTGGCATATTGATGACTGAAATGCAAAACCTCCTATCTGCACGATTTTCAGATTTTACTTTAAATGATGAGAACAAGGAAGGCTGCTCATATCTGTCCACAAGAGAGTCCCGCCCTTTATTGTGACAGAAAATTATTCTGATGAAAAAAAAAAAGCAACGAAACTAAAAGTGTTTTAGTTTTCTCAAAAAAGTGCATTTTTCAGATAGTCCGTCTTGCATTTCAGCCATCGATATGTGGAGAACACGAGGTGCATGGGTGTGCAGGGGAAGGGGGGGGCAGCCGCCGAACTGGCTTATTGCAGTCCTTCCCAGGGAGCCAAGCCCAGCCTGCCCGATTAACAAGACGGAGTCTCGGCTGCTGCTTCACCCGTGTGCCACCGCTGTCCTTTGTGGCACTGCAGGTTCAACATGGTGCTCCTCCTGGTGCACGGCTATCTAAAAGTTAATAATAATAATACCACCGTGATTGTGGAGCTGAATGGCCAGGTCAGTTGCATATCATATGTGAACACATAAGCACGCTTTGCCTAAACAACAACCGTGACAAAAACCACCCAAATAACAAAAATCATTTTTTATTAACTGACAAATGGGCAACACTGATGCAACAGTTGCAGCCAAATGGGTCATTCTGCTGTGTATAATAATGTTGGGTGTTTTGTACTTATAATATTGCTAAAACATAAAATGGTGCACGACAATGTGTCTCAAATATCTGTAAAGGTGTCCTGTTATAGTACTGCATGAGATTGACGATACACTATAAACTACACCTATAAACTAAAACACTTATAATGGTGACTGAACAACTGCCATTCCCCAAAGTACAAGATACAACACTTTTAGAAGTCATAAAAGATCACACAAATAAGTCTGACAAACAAATGAACAAGTGTTCTTAAGCAGTCGCTAATATTGGATGTCCCATTCATTTTCAATAATTCTGTAATTAATATTCACACACCCAAATAAATCTCAGTGTTGAGTCCCTTTCATATTTGTCAGAGTCTAACATGTGATTGCCTACATATAGGCTACACCTCTGTATTCCACTTTCAGACACAGTCTACATTTGAGGCCTGCAAAGCCTAACGACTCCCTGTTTTCAGACAAGAATACTTGCTTTTTACAGGCATGCAGTAGTGCTGAATAAAACATGCACATCCTGTTCCTCCATTTATTGTGCCATTTGCTTTTTTCCCCTGCAGACATTGGCCTTTTTTGTGGTTTAACAAATTCTGTACTGTATAGTGTGTACTATTTGCTGGTATGTCGCAGTGAATTAAAATGTCATGAGTTATAATTTAATTTAAAAACTCTAACCAATATCATAAAATTCATCTAAAAAGATTTGAATGATTTCACTCTGTCTAATGAATATATCTGTTTATCTTTTTTAGTTGTATTACAAAAATCTTTGTATTCTTCCTCTGTATTCTTAAGTTGCATAGACCAACAGACAACAATCTGTATTACAAAAATCCATACCACCTCAACTGACTCCTGAAAGGAGTCAGTTGAGGTGGTATGGGCATCTGATTAGGATGCCTCCTGGACGCCTCCCACTTGAGGTGTTTCAGGCACGTCCCACTGGGAGGAGACCCCGGGGCAGACCCAGGACTCGGTGGAGAGACTATGTCTCCCAGCTAGTCTGGGAACGCCTTGGTATCCCCTCTGAAGAGCTGGAGCAGGTGGCTGGGGAGAGGGAAGTCTGGGCTTCTCTGCTTGAACTGCTGCCTCCGCGACCCGGACCTCCGGAAAAGCGGTAGAAGATGGATGGATGGATGGATGGATTACAAAAATCTTAACGTTCAGTGTTCTAATTTACTGAGACTAGTAGACTGTTTTGTTCGGAAAATAAATTGTGAGCTGCTTCATCTGTTGCTTGTTAAAAATGATCAGGCAACCCAGGTAAACCCAGTACAATCCGGGCTCCCTCTGTTGTCTGGTAGGGTTTTGTGCACTACTTGATGTGGGCTAAATGACCCTGCAAATGGCATTGGTTGTTGGCCACCTCACCTCAGCTCGGCAGACATTAAAACAGGACAACACAGCTAAACACACGACGAAGTAGGTGTGACTGTCACCACAGCACAGCAACAAAGTGGAAATAAATCAGTCATTACTCTGACAGATTATATTAATTTTGAAGCTGCAGCAGACAACTTACACAAATATTACAGCAGCTGAGAGTGAGAGGTTTATTTTAAGAGCATTTTTCGTCTCTGACTGGTGAGGAGCCATTGCCAAGCTTTCCCAAAAATTAGTCCAAGCTGGGCTCCTCTGGTGCGGTGTGTTGAAAGGTTACCTCAGTGGTAACATGGGTCCGGTCCGCTTTCACATCTAGAGGTGGGTTGAAGGCAGCGGGGATGGATTTTTGCACTTGTGTAATCTTTTTCCTTGCTTTGGTCTGTTTCCCTGCCCTGCTGATCTGAAGCAGGCAGGTGGCTCTTTAAGCTCCTGTGTCATCTGAACTGACCGTTCTTGTTTTGGCTCTCCAACGTACCCCAGATGGACGAGGCATTCTGCTGTGCAGAGTGCATGCACTTTGGGTGCTTTACATTGTCTTAAGGTTAAGGATAAGGTTTCCTTTATTTGTGTCCTGAGGGAGAAATTTGTTTCAGAGCAAGGGCCAGCTGCTTTTTTTCTTTTGTTTTGGTTGAAAGATGGCAATAGGTGACCGCGTGCCTCCCCGCCTGGATGGCGACATTACTACATTTCATAGAATAAACTCCCATGTACATGGACTGCTGAGTTATCAATTAATTGACAACAAATTTAATTTAGCTGACTATCAACCATTAATCTAAAGTCAATTAATCATTAACATCCGTAGTCATTTCTGAGCTCCCAGGTGCGGTAGGGCTGCATAATGAATGTCAGTGTGCCATCAAGAGCACTCAGAAGCATGGTTTTTAGTTTCCACAATTCTGAAGTGCTGCTTTAGATCATTTTATGAGATGTTGTTTGCCTTTTATTCAGGAAGTACAGATGAACTGTGTCCTTGAAACGCAAAACAGCAGCTGCTGTCACCGCTGTAACAAGTGAAACTACACTATCTCATCTGTCTGTCTCGCTCTCAGACATCTGGGCTCACAGCTGTGTGAACTGGAGAAGCTGATTGACAAGATGATGGTGGAGGACTTCACTATGTACGCCCGCAGTGACCTGAACCGCAGTCTGAGGGAGGAGCCTCAGGTCCTGGAGAAGGTCTGATCATGTCTTTCATATTTTCACCCTGACACTCGCTGTCTGTACATAACCAATGTGTAAGTTGCATAGACCAACAAGTTGTTTTTTTGTTGTTTTTTTTTACTATTAATGATTTTATCCTTTTTTCTCACAGAAACACAAAGTATATTATTTCTTTATTCTTGTTTTAACCCTAAAAGAAAGAAAATTATGGGTGCCATGTTGTTTCATTTAGAAGGATGGATGGATAGATGGATAGATGGATAGATAGATAGACGTACTTTATTGATCCCAAACTGGAAAATTAACAGTGTAACAGCAGCATGATGGTAGACAACCAAAACAACAGAAACACACACAGCATAAAAGAAAAAGGGGATTACCCATGGAAAGTAAAACTGCCTAAATAACTTGTATCCATTGCAGGTGAACAGATGATGACCCATATAGATACATGAATCGTACTCGCTGTACAATGCAGGACTATCAGGTGCAGGGTGAAATGTGAGGTACCAATTAGACTGCAAGGTGCAGTATGGCAGCTTAGTTATGACCAGAATTCAACATCAGAATGAGTTATTGCACAGTGAAATGGCATGTAGCAGGAAAGATCTCCTGTACCTAACAGTTTGGCAGTGAAACTGTACCAGTCTACTGGAGAAAGTGCTCCGTTGTCTGTCCAGTGTGTAGTGGAGGGGGTGATCAGGATTGTCCATGATAGATCAGTCTGTTCAGTGCCCTCCTCTCCACCACAGTCTCCGGCCTGAGACCAATCACAGAGCCAGCCTTCTTGATAACCTTTTCAAGTCTGTTGGTGTCGCTGGCTCTGATACTGCTACCTCAACAGACAGCAGCAAAGAAGATGGCGCTGGCAACAGCAGCCTGGTAGAAAAGCTGCAGCATCCTGTTGCACACGTTGAAGGATTTCAGCTTCCTCAGAAAGTAGTCTGCTCATCCTCTTCTTGTACGCAGCATCAATGTTAGAGTTCCAGTCCAGTCCACTGCTGATCATGACACCCAGATATTTGTAGTCCTTCACTACCTCCACATCTTCCCCCCAATCCACAGTGGCTGTGAAGGCATACTCTTCTTCCTGAAGTTAATCACCATCTCTCTGGTCTTGCTGACGTTCAGCCTCGGGTGATTCTGCTTGGTCCACTCCACAAAATCTGTCTACCAGTGCCCTGCACTCCCCCTGCTCTCCCCCTCTTATACACCCCACAACAGCTGAGTCATCAGAGAATTTCTGCAGGTGGCATGACTCAGTGTTGTACTGAAAGTCAGTGGTGTACAAGGTGAAGAGAAAAGGAGAGAGCACAGTCCCGTATCACTAACCACCACGTCAGACAAGACGCTGCCCAGCCGGACAAACTGTAGCCTGTCTGTCAAGTAGTCAGTAATCCAGGCGATCATACAGCTGTCGACCCCCATGACCCGCAGCTTCTCACCCAGCAGCAGTGGCTGGGTGGTGTTGAAAGCACTGGAGAAATCAAAGAATGTGATTCTCACAGTGTTTCCTCCGCCATCCAGGTGCAAATGAGCTCGTTGCAGCAGGTAGATGAGTGTCTTCAACTCCTAAATGGAGCTAATATGCAAACTTCAGGGGGTCCAGCCACTTCTTCACTTGCGGCCTCAGGTGGGCTAAGACCAGTCTCTCCATGACCTTCATCACATGAGATGTGAGGGCAACTGGTTAATAGTCATTCAGGTCAGATGGAGATGACTTCTTGGGGACAGGAACCAGGCAGGATGCTTTCCACAGCACCGGTACTCTCTCCAGACTCAGGCTCAGGTTGTACAGATGTTTCAGTACAGGAGATAGCTGATTGGTGCAGGTCCTCAGGATCCTGACAGAGATGCCATCAGGGCCTGCAGTGTTTAGCTGATGGAGTCTCTCCAGCTGTTTCTTAATCTGGTCTGTAGTCACAGTGATGTTTGGAGGGGGGGCTGGTGCTGATGTCCTCAGAGGAGGGGGAGGAGCTGCACAGGAGGGGGAGGGGTGTGTGGGGGTCTGGCTGTGTTGTGGGGGTGACAGACGGTGAGTTGAACCTATTAAAAAACAGATTCAGTTCACCAGCTCTCTTAAGGCACCCCGATGTCTGTCTGCCCCCTCCCCCCCCCTTACACCCAGTGATGTTTCATTCCCATCCACACATCATTCACATTGCTTTGCTGGAGTTTATCCTCCAACTGGGCTGCACAGTGGCGCAGTGGTTAGCACTGTGGCAGCACAGTTTTAGCCTCGGCCGGGGGATCGCGGGGACGTGAGATCGTGGGTTCGATCCCTGCCCCTGGCCAACAGTGATCTGTGTGGAGTTTGCATGTTCTCCCCGTGTTTGCGTGGGTTTACTCCGGGATTTCTCCGGTTTCCTCCCACATGCCAAAAACATGCAGGTTAGGGAGTTAAGGGGCGCTTGCGCACACAGTGACCGGCAGCTGGTGGTTTGTCACCAGACTGCAAAACAAATCTACCTACGGGTACAAAATAAGTTAATAAAAAAAAAAAAAACCTTCCTCCTGTAATTGTCTTTACACCTCCTCAGCATCTCTTTCAGTTCCCGCTGCACTCTCCTCAGTTCCTCCTCGTCTCCAGACCTAAAAGCCCTCTTCTTCTTGTTAAGAAGTGCTTTCAGGTGGCTGGTGATCCATGGTTTGTTGTTGAGGAAACATTGCAAGAAGAATGACTTCTTTGTCATTCTTTGTCAAGAATGACTCTATTGTCATTCAGTGACTGAATGACAATAGAGCTGGCTTCTTCTTCATCTAGATTTATTTGTGCTTTATAATCAGGGATGGCAATTTTCCGCTGATCCGCGGATTTCCGCCGATTTATTTTCAAATTGATCATTTCTGTGAATCGTCTAAATCCGTTGAGAAAATTTTAGGGGGGTAAGGTACCTTATTGTTACCAATTTCAGCGAAAATCAACACGATTACATAAGCGCTCGGCGCTTCCCCGGGTCAAGTCTCCCGCGATAACCCGGATGTACTCAAGCTACTGCTGTATTGTGAACAGCCCTGCGATTGGATAGTTGCAAACGATTGGACCAATCAAATGGCTCGTTGTATGCTTTGTCAAAAATTCATGGCGACTTCTTCTCGGGGATGTGATTTTTCTGGTAATTTGCCGAATTCCGCTTTATTTTATTTTCCAGGAAGATAAAGTACGTTAAATACGTTAGCGGCTTGTGGTCCACGAATGCAGTGAAGGTGCGCCCTTTCAGGCAGAACTGGAAGTGGCGTATGGCCAGGTGGAGAGCCATTGACTCTCTGTGGAACACGCTGTATTTATGCTCACTGTCGTGCAAAGACCTGCTAAAAAAAAAAAGGTGAGCGGCTGCCAAGAACCGGCAACGCATTGCTCCACGACGGCTGCTATGCCCATGTCCGAGGCGTCGGTAGTGAGCGCTGTTTTAACCTCAGAACGCCTGCTCCCGTTCAGAAGTCCAGTCGACTCTGTCCGCCGGTTTCCGTTTCTTGAGTGCAGCGTACAACGGCTGTATGAGCTGGGCTGCGTGGGGGAGGAAACGGTTATAAAAGTTAACCATCCCCAAAACTCCTGCAGCACCCTGACATTGATGTTGAGGAGAAAAAATAGCAAAACAATTTAGTTAGATTACTTTTATGATTCCAAACAATTTGAAATTGACAGTGCACAGTGGACATTGACTCATAACTTTTGAATATTTCTAAGACTTGGCTACATCAGTGATTGTGCAAAATGAACTGCTCAAGTCTCAATGGAGATTAAAACTGGTGATCTGAAATGAATGCTGAAATTATAAAAAGTAATGGTATGTTGGAATTTTATTTCTATTATGGAATAGATAAAATTAACTGATTTTGATTTGATCAAGTGTTTAAAGCATGTGATGGATAATGCTTGTTGGAATATTTTAGGAATGCTATCTTCTTGGAACATAAGTCAATATTATACATTAATAAGTGGCATTCAGCTGTTTGTTTTATGTCATTTAAGCACAGTTCTGGTACTTAAAAATGATAAAAACCCAGGAACCCCCCTCCCCCAGACCCCCTGCAAAATTTTCAGATAATTTTCCCAACCCCAAATCACATCGCTGGTTCGTGTTGGAATTCTGAGCTTTCAGTATTGTTTTCAGCGGAATTATGAGATTTTTATCGAAGGATCAGGAGTCATCAGTGCTAGAAATAGACAAAAGTGTCAAAAATAAGTTCCGATGGAATTGGCTTGAGAGAAAAGTGACGGTAAAGGTGAAAATTGGCTCAAAGTTCGACGAGGTAACAGAAACACTCGGACAGTTTCTGAAGAAACCAGAAAAGGAGATGAAGTTCAAAGTTCAGAGACTGACACAGCTTGCTGCCAAAAGGAAGAAAGTTTCACATTAGAAGTGACTTGGTGACCAGTGTAAATGGTGTAATAAACTCTGATAGAACTGTTAAATATGTTGGACTAAAGACAGTGAGACAACATTGAAGAAAAAGTAAGTTAACTTTTCATTAAATTTAATGATTTATCTAAGTCTAGTATTTCATTTTTTTTTCAGTCTAAATTACTTCTGTTTTACTGAAAACCTCCCAGCTTCAGGGGGGCTGCGCCCCCCCGGCCCCCCCATAGGTCAGTCGACCAAATTAGATTTCAGCTGAAATCAGAATTTCCTGTTGCCATCCCTGTATAATGGATGAGTCACCTGTCAGTTTCAATTCTGTGAAGTGTTTGTATGCTATGTCACACTTTGTTCTTGGATACAGTGCTTCATGAGTAAACCTAAGAAAACAACAGGTGATATTTAAAAGCTAGTCCTTATATGTTTTAATGAACAAATAGTCATCAAATACACTAGATACTACAGCACTTTTTTTTTTTTACATGCTGGATATGGCAGTGCTCCATATCTGCTTAAAGATGAGCACTGGCATCAGAACCATAATTGAGCGCAAAGGACAGAAGTGAATGGTCAGAGTCCGGCAAGGTGATACAGCAGGTTTGATTGGTGCCTGCCTTGTCATGGATCTGTCCCTGTTTAATGAGCATGTGTTTTCACTGACTTTCTCACATGTGGTTTTAAAAGATGGTGACAATGGAAACAATCAGCTCAGGGCCTCACAGATTAGTAATTTTGTCTTTTATAGAGTCTCTGATTAGACATAAAGATTATATTCAGAATAAAGTCTGAAGTGGAATGATGCAAATCTAGTGAAAAATTGGTGTTATCATGGAAGATGGCAACTCCTGGGATGCCTGTTCTCAAATCTAACTACTCTGTGAGAAACGGTTCATGAGTTCACTGGGCTCTTTTTATTATCCTCCACTGATTGAAGACCGAAGAGGTTAAAGACCCATTCTGGTGAAGAGCAAAGGGGGATTATGTTCTGGGGTGGTCCCTGTGTATGTCCACCTGTCCAACTTTTGTAAAATCAAATCCTCCTACAGTTTTATTCTGATTGTTTTGAAAGTTGGTACCAGGGTTTGATATATGCTGATGATGTGCATACTGCAGGGATGGACAGTCATGTGCCATGGAGGGCATTCCACTGCAGGTTTTCTGTTCCACCCAGTCTCTTCAGCAGGTGTTTTCACTGATGAGCAATTCTTGAAGCTGATCGGAGCAAACACCTGCTAAAGAGACTGGGTGAAACAGAAAACTTGCAGTGGAATGGCCCTCACTGCTCACCCCCTAACATTGCAATTTGGCTCTGATCGGAGGATTTTTGCAGGAGTTCTGGGGCAACCCCTATGCCATTCCCTATGCCCTATTACTATGGAACAAGTAAAACTAGGGGCACCAAACTTGGTACGCAGGTTCACCTTGGGACCCTGACCTACATCTATGGGTTTGGGGGTCAACAGGTCGGAATTCAGTGTTAACATTCCATTTGCACCATTACTATAGAGCAAGTAAAGCCACAGTCACCAACCTTGGTACACAAGTTCACCCTGGGTCTATGACATGTGACTATGGGTTTGGGGTCACAAGGTCAGTGGTCAAGGTTCAATTCAATTCAATTCAATTCAACTTTATTTATATAGCGCCATTTCACAACAACAGTCATCTCATAGCACTATCAACTGTAGGGAGGACCCCCACAGTTGCAGAAAGACCCCAGCAATCACTTGGCGACGGTGGAGAGGAAAAACTCCCTTTTAACAGGAAGAAACCTCCAGCAGAACCAGGCTCAGGGAGGGGCAGTCATCTGCTGCGACTGGCTGGGGGGTGAGGGGATAGAGAAGAAGAAAAGAACAGACATGTAGAGAGCAAACAGCACGATGGGGACTCAATCTATGGGAGAGAACAAACAAATGTTAATGACCAGCAAAAAAAAAATATTTCATAGAGAGTGAGGAAAGGAGTGAGGCCCAGTGCATTACTGGAGGTCCCCCGGCTGACTAAACCTATTAGCAGCATAACTAAGGGAGGGTTCAGAAAACACATGATCCCTCCCTAATTGTAGGCTATATCAAAAAGGTAGGTTTTAGCCCTATTCTTAAAAACAGAGATCGAGTCTGACTCCCGAATCCAGATTGGCAGCTGATTCCACAGGAGAGGAGCTTGATAACTGAAGGCTCTGCCTCCCATTGTACTTTTGGAGATTCTAGGTATTACAAGTAAACCTGCATTTTGGGAGCGTAGTGCTCTGTTAGGATGATACGGTAGTATCAGATCTTTTAAATAAAAAGGAGCCTGATTGTTTAGAGCTTTGTAAGTAAGAAGAAGGATTTTAAACTTAATTCTAAACTCTATGGGAAGCCAATGAAGGGAGGCCAGAACCGGAGAGATATGATCTCTCTTTCTAGTACCTGTTAAAACTCTTGCTGCAGCATTTTGGATCAGCTGAAGACTTTTTAAAGATGTTTTAGGACAACCTGATAATAAAGAATTACAATAATCTAATCTCGAGCTAACAAAAGCGTGGATCAGCTTCTCAGCATCACTCTGAGACAAGATGCTCCTAATCTTGGCAATATTACGCAAATGATAGAAGGCAGTCTTAGAAACAAATTTAATATGTGAATTGAAGGACAAATCCTGATCAAAAATAACTCCAAGGTTCCTCACAGAGCTATTAAGAGAAAGAGTAACTGCATCCAAACTGAAAGTTTGATTTGGAAAGGAATTTCTAAGGTTTTTTGGACCAACAAGAATGACTTCAGTCTTATCTGAATTTAATAGCAGGAAATTACAAGTCATCCAAACTTTGATTTCCTTAAGACAGGCTTCTAACTTGGCTAATTGATTAGTATCATCTGGCTTCATTGACAGGTATAATTGTGTGTCATCTGCATAACAGTGAAAATGTATACATCCATCCATCCATCCATCTTCTACCGCTTTTCCGGAGGTCCGGGTCGCGGAGGCAGCAGTTAAAGCAGAGAAGCCCAGACTTCCCTCTCCCCAGCCACCTGCTCCAGCTCTTCAGAGGGGATACCAAGGCGTTCCCAGACTAGCTGGGAGACATAGTCTCTCCACCGAGTCCTGGGTCTGCCCCGGGGTCTCCTCCCAGTGGGACGTGCCTGAAACACCTCAAGTGGGAGGCGTCCAGGAGGCATCCTAATCAGATGCCCATACCACCTCAACTGACTCCTTTCAATGTGGAGGAGCAGCGGTTCTACTCTGAGCCTCTCCCGGATGACTGAGCTCCTCACCCTATCTCTGAGGGTGAGTCCAGCAATCCTACGGAGAAAGCTCATTTCAGCCGCTTGTATCCGCGATCTCGTTCTTTCGGTCATTACCCAAAGCTCGTGACCATAGGTGAGAGTAGGAACGTAGATTGACTGGTAAATCGACAGCTTTGCCTTAGAACTAAGCTCCCTCTTCACCACAACAGACCGGTACAACGTCCGCATCACTGCAGATGCTGCTCCAATCCGTCTGTCGATCTCTCGCTCCATTTTCCCCTCACTCGTGAACAAGACCCCAAGATACTTAAACTCCTCCACTTGGGGCAGGAGCCTGTCCCCAACCCGGAGAGGACAATCCACCTTTTTCCGGCTGAGGACCATGGACTCGGACTTGGAGGTGCTGATTCTCATCCCAGCCGCTTCACACTCAGCGGCAAACCGTCCCAGCAAGAGCTGTAGGTCATTGCTGGATGAAGCCAACAGGACAACATCATCTGCAAACAACAGAGATGAGATCCTGTGGTCACCAAGCATGACACCCTCCATTCCCTGGCTGCGCCTAGAAATCCTGTCCATAAAAATCCTGTCCATAAAAATAAAAAACGACCGTTGTGAGAAAATGTATACAGTGCTTTCTAATAATGTTGCCTAACGGAAGCATATATAAACTAAAAAGAGTAGGGCCAAGCACAGATCCCTGTGGAACTCCATGACTAAGCTTTGAGCTGAGAGAAAACTCATCATTTACATGAACAAACTGGAACCTATCAGATAAATAAGATCTAAACCACTGCAACGAAGTTCCATTAAGTCCAACATAGTGTTCTAATCTATCAAGTAGAATATTATGATCAATAGTATCAAAAGCTGCACTAAGATCTAAAAGGACAAGTACAGAAACTAGTCCATTATCAGATGCAATGAGGAGGTCGTTAGTGACCTTCGCTAAGGCTGTTTCAGTGCTATGATGGATTCTAAACCCAGATTGAAACTCCTCAAATAAACCATTTCCCTGCAGGTGGTCAAATAATTGCATAGCAACAACTCTTTCTAAGATTTTTGAAATGAAAGGGAGATTAGAGATTGGTCTATAGTTAGCTAAAGCTCCTGGATCTAGCGTTGGCTTTTTGAGTAAGGGTTTAATTACAGCCGTTTTAAAAGCCTGCGGTACATGGCCTAAAGTTAATGAAGAATTGATTATATGAAGAATAAAGCTACCAATAAGTGGGAAGACTTCTTTAAATAACCTGGTAGGAATAGGGTCTAAAAGACAAGTTGAAGGTTTGGATGAGGAAACTATTTTGTCTAACTCACAAAGGTCGATTGGAGTAAACTCATCAAGACAGACATCAATAGAAGGAGTTGTAGTAGTTACAGTATTTAAGTTAACTGTGGGAAGAATCTGATTGATTTTATCTCTGATGGATGAAATTTTATTATTGAAAAAGTTCATAAAGTCCTGACTAGTAAGCTCTAAGGGGATGCTAGGATTGACAGAGTCCTGACTCTTTGTCAACCTGGCTACAGTACTGAAAAGAAACCTGGGATTATTCTTGTTCTCTTCTATTAATGCAGAGTAATAACTCGTTCTAGCTTTTCTAAGAGATTTTTTATAAATTAAAAGATGATTTCTCCAAGCTAAATAGATTTCATCTAAATTAGTAGAGCGCCATTTTCTTTCTAATTGACGAGTCTTCTGTTTTAAGCTACGAGTTTCTGTGTTGAACCAAGGAGTTAGAAATCTCTGATTAGACTTTTTCTTTTTTAAGGGGGCCACCAAGTCTAGAGCCTGATGCAGAGAAGCTGAAACACTATCCACCATGTTATCAATTACAGAAGGAGCAAGCTGTCTATAGCTTATTTCCGTTGTGTTGACACATGGCATAGAGGAAACAATCTGCATAAATTTGGAAACAGCGTCATTTGAGAGGCATCTACTGTGATAATATTTTTCTTTAGGAGCCAAATAGTCAGAAATAGTAAAATCAAAGGTTAACAGACAATGGTCTGACAGTACAGGGTTATGAGGAGACACTACAAGATTTTCTATTTCTATGCCATATGTCAGAACAAGGTCCAATGTGTGGTGGAGGTAATGAGTAGAATTTCCTACTTTCTGAGAAAACCCAATCGAGTCTAATATTGAATTAAAAGCCACATTAAGGCAGTCACTATCTACATCCACATGTATATTAAAGTCCCCTACTATAATTATTCTATCAGATTTCAGCACTAAATCAGCTAAGAAATCAGGAAATTCGGATAAAAATTCTGAATAGGTTGATGGGGGACGATAAACTATGGCAAATAAAATTGGGTTTAACCTGGAATTGCTAAAGTGCCCAATACTGAGGACCAGGCCCTCAAAGGAATTATAACATGTTTTTTGCTTTACACTAACTAGTAATTTGGAATGGTAAATTGATGCTACTCCTCCTCCACGACCAGAACTTCTGGGATTTTGACAGTTAAAATAACCAGAGGGAGTTGATTCATTTAAACCAACATAATCCTCTTGCCCTAACCAAGTCTCTGTAAGGGAAATTAAATCAATCTGATGATCAATTAACAGATCATGGACTAACAGAGACTTGGGAGTTAGAGACCTAATATTTAATAAACCACATTTAATTTTTAAATTATGAGGAGGAACAGAGGCCAAATCATTCAATTTAGAGGCTTTATGTTTAATTTGAGTTTTACCAATATTTTGCTTTATCACTTTGGGATGCTTATACATTATATTTTTATTTACTTTGGAGGGAGCAGACAACGATTCTCTGATGGGGAAGACAGGGGCTAAGCTGAGGGGTGGCGGATGAAGAGGAGCTGCAGAGAGGCGTGTAAGACTGTGACTCTGCTTCCTGGTCCCAACTCTGAGTAGTCATGGTTTTGGAAATTTGGATAAAAAAGATGCCAGATTGTTAGATAAATGAGAAGCACCATCCAAAGTGGGATGAATGCTGTCTCGTCTCATAAGACCAGGTTTTCCCCAAAAAGAGCTCCAATTGTCAATGTAGCCCACGTCATTTTTAGGACACCACACAGACAGCCAGCGGTTCAAGGATGACGAGCGACTAAACATGTCATCACTGGTCAGATTGGGGAGGGGCCCAGAGAATACTACAGTGGCAGACATCGTTTTTGCAAAGTCACACACCGATTCTACATTAAGTTTCGTGACTTCCGACTGCCGGAGACGGATGTCATTAATGCCGGCGTGAATAACAATTGTGGAATATTTACAGTTACTTTTAGCCAGCATTTTCAAATTTGACTCGATGTCGCCTGCTCTGGCCCCAGGAATGCATGTGACTATGGCCGATGGAGTCTCTAGGTTCACGTTTCTGACTACAGAGTCGCCAATGATCAGAGTTTTTTCCTCAGCGGGTGTGTCGCTGAGCGGGGAAAAACGATTAGAAACGTGAACAGGTTGGTGGTGAACCGGGGCTTTGCGACTAGGCTTCCTTCTCACCGTCACCCACCCAGTCTCCTCGCTGCTGAGGAGAGCCGAGGGACCGCTGACAGTGGGACCTAAGCTAGCTAGCTCCGCTGCAGCTAATGGGCGTCCGTCGAGATTAACTGGCGCAGACGGTGTTTCAATGCAGCGGAGCCGGGATTCCAAATCAGACAACCTCGCCTCGAGCGCCTCAAAAAGACAACATTTATTACATTTACCGTTATCACTAAAAGAGGCAGAGGTGTAGCTAAACATCTGACAGAGAGAGCACACCAGAGGAGGAGAGGAAAGAGAGCTAGTAGCCATAGCTAGTGGCTCGAGAGCTGGAGAGCAAACCACACAGGCAGACAGCAAAACAGGAAGTGACGATACGTTACCACAAGGAAGTGGTAGTGGTAAGGAAGGTTGGGATTCCCTTTGTTGTATTACTATAGAACAAGTAAAGCTAGGGTCATGAAACTTGTGACCCACTTCCTACCTTGAAATCCTGACCTACAACTATGGGTTGAATACGTTGGTATCAAATTTGGTTCCACACTTTCCTTTCAAGCCCATATCAACCACATCTGTAAAACTTCATTTTTCCTCCTCAAAAATATAGCCAGACTGGTCATCTATATCATAAGACAATATCAAGAAACTGGTCCATGCTTTCATTTTTTCACGCATCGACCACTGCAGTGCACTTCCCTCCAATCTTCCTGCCAAATCCTTTAGCCGTCTACAACTTATCCAGAACAGTGCAGAGTCCTCACCAGTTCTTCAATGTCAGTCCGCATAACCCCCATACTCACCTGACTTCCAGTTCAATACAGGATCCATTTCAAAGTTCTTTTTCTGACACATAAAGCAATGAATGGTCAGAGCCCCAGCTACCTCAGTGACCTCATCGGTTTCCATAAACCCTCCTGCTCCATGTCCCACCCACACGTCTCAGGTCAATGGGTGATTGAGCTTTCAGCTCCTTTGCTCCACACCTATGGAACTCTCTCCCAGACCATCTCAGAGCTGCCCTGTCCATTGAGGCCTTCAAATCTGGTCTAAAAAACACCTTCATTGACAGGCTTTTCTTTAAGATACCTGTAATAGGTCTTTTTTTCATGAGCTGTAAAGCACTTTGAGATCTGCCTCTGAGAAGCACTATACAAAATGAATTTGTTGTTATTATTATTATTATTATTATTATTATTATTGAATACAACTGTTTTTGCTGTATATTCATGGATGATGGGCTTATCATTTGGTTCTGCCCCAATAATTATATGGAAGAGTTGAAAACTGCTCTCCTTCAGTGACCTATTGGGATCTTCACAGAAAACGGTGGCGAGGGATAATGCCCTCACCTCAGAGTGCTCTTGTTAATTTTAAGATTATATGAACGTGTTTGTTGTTGCAGACGAGCAGCTGATATTTAAATGCTACAGTCTCTAATAACTGCTGTGCCCACCACAGGTCCACAAGCCACATGTTTTCTCCCAGAAGGTGGGCTGCACCCCCCCATACACACACACACACCTCTGCTCTGTAATTCCATCCAATCCATGAATCCTGCCTGCTGCTGTAATCGGGTCTTCTCATAAATCAGGGGTTTGGGGTTTTTTTTCTGTTCCCCAGTGTGGTTACTGCTGTAGAATAGTTGTGGTGGTGCTGGGTAGATTATAGAGACCTCGTCAGGAAACAAAGTTCACGTGTAGCCAGACACATTTAACATGACGCCACATTAGGGATGGTGATATGGACCAAAAATCAGAACTGACATTTTTGCTTTATATGATATACAAATGCATCCAAAAAAATAGAAGAATTGGAATCTTTTAGATGTTCATAGTTCAATTCCAGAAATAAATTGTATATTTCTTATAAGTAAAATGAACTATTTCAGACCTTTCTTGTTTTAATTTTGATGATTATGATTTATTGATTATGGCAGTCAGAAATCTGGTGTCCCAAATTATTAGAATTGTGAGAATAAAATTGAATTAAGTGAGACTGAGTCAAAAATTCAATAGGTGGATTCTGAGTTGTGAGCCATTTATTTCTGGCCAGGAGAGAGTGTACATGGAACTGCCCCAGAGCCTTTCATGCACACCTCTATCCATACATTCTGAGCTTGGTATTTTTATAGCCCTTCAGAACAGATAAACAAAGGAGGAGACGTTCTCGGGGCATCCCTGGAGACAGGCAAAGTGTCTATAAATCTAATCTTCACGAACTGGGAGTTTTAGCACATTCCTTGGTCACAGAAACTAGCAGGGCAAGTCAATAAAACAAAGATTTTCAGTATAGCCTGTGTCATCATTTACGCCTCTGCTGACCTGCCCTCACATGCATTCACACACACATCCACCCAGGACTCTGGGACATGAAGGCCACAGATGGAGAATAATTGCTCACAAAAATGCACCAAAAATACATCAGACATAAAATATGAAAGAATAATGTAGAGGAATATATGAAATTATTCTACATGGAATGCACATATAAACATCAGACATGAAATAGAAAAGTCATGGAATAATATAACTATAATGTGGAATTTTTCTATCAAGAATATTCCCTCAAATCGGTCCAAAATAAGGATTTATAATCCCGAAATGCCCAACTTCTAAAATCTGTGTTCATTTATTTCCTCGGTACTTGGTATGTCAGTCCCAGCAGCTCCCTGTGGCTTTGGCAAAAATTTAAGCAAACTTCTTTAAAAGCATAAAGTTGTAAACTTGCAGAGAGAGAATTTACAAGAGAATTCCCAAATTTGCCAGAAAAGATCCAAACATGAAAGAAAAACTTTGCAGTTTTACATGAAAAAGCAATTTAATAAGAAACATGCAAATTTAGTAGAAAACTCAATTTTTTTAATAATTTTTTTTTAACTATACCTGCATATGGTCACTGTCAGCCACAGACCACTCATCTGGTTTTTTTTCGTATAAACTTAATTGGTCACCCTTTGTCTTTTGATGTTTTTTAAACTAATATCAAGCTAATGATAAGCATTAGAAAAACCTTGTGAATAACTTTCATAACTGCTACATCAATCAGAATACAGTATTTTTCTCATTTTCTGAAAAATGTTTGCTTGGAGACATAAGATTTGCGCCTGACAGCAACGTTATTCAGAGGAAAATTCAGATGGAAAAAGATTTTTATATGAGGGGGAAAAATGTGAATTAATGAGGAGAATGTGCAAGAAAGAAATCAACAGATTAATGTTGGGTAGCAGAGACCAGGATCGACTGTTTTGCCTTACAAACATGTATTGCTCCTGCTTGCAGATTTTATTTTTGTTAAGATATTTCCCGTGGCGAATACATTGCTCATAAAGAATTGTTTGAATCCTTACAATGGCTGCAGCACAAAATTAATTAAAAAAAATATAAAAAGAAAATCACGAATAATTGGTTCAAATTTTGCAGTATTATTTGAAGGTGTTGCTGTTTTCTGAAATTGGCTTTATTTGCTTCTGTTATTTTTAATGTCTCTAAAAAGTGATGTGATAATTGAGTAATAATGATGTAATTATCCCTGATCTGCCTCTGATGATTGGCCTCTTCAATCCCAGCAAACAGAGCAAATGTAAATAATGTAAATGCAAATTTTTTAATTTTGAAATGTGATTTTTTTTCTCCTTTGATCCTATTTTTTCTTCTGTGTTTCTGTGACATAGGAGCGTCTGGAGTCACTGGTGTTTGGTCTGCTGCGGCAGAGGAAGCTGGACTTCCTGGATATTTACAGTGATGAGATGATTGTAGCGGCTAAAGGCATCGTCACTCTGGTACCGTTCTTTATGAGTTTAAAAAGACGCAAGATAGACACTAAGCAACTGATCTTTATCGAAAGAAAACCTGTTTGTGTTTGCAGTGTGTAGCAGAGTGTGTCGAGCACATTGAAGAAATCGACACTGAAGTTGTTGTAAAGTAAGTAGAAACAAGAAGCAGGTAATTCTATGTAAAAGTTCTCCCCTGTTTTACGTGCTGACTGACCTCCTTTTTCTAACTTCTTTGCATCTGTAATTTGTTTTAAACATCAAATCAAATATAAAGTTCCAAAATCTGAGTGCTGGATCACACTGGAGCCTTTAGAGCAGGAGTATTTAATTTCAATTTAAAGAGGTCCAGTTACAGAAAATTTCTTTGAGCAAAGGTGCTGAGTAGGGATGCAAGGTATCGAGTATCGAGTAATATACCGAATAAAACATGCACACCATATTCTTCAATGATTTATTATACCATTTGCATTTATTCTTTGCTGCAGATACACTAGACCAGGGGTCGGCAACCCGCAGCTCCGGAGCCGCATGCGGCTCTTTCATCCCTCTGCTGCTGCTCCCTGTGGCTTTGGAAAATAAATGAGTATTTAATTAAAATGTATTTTATTTTAGTTCATTAGTTTTTAAAATGTAATTCTAAATTTGAAGATTATGGTGATCTTGTAAAATCTAAAAAAAAAAAACGTGTTAAAGTTTAATCACCGTCAGCGAAAATCAACACGAAGTCGGAAGTCGTCTCCCGCGATAACCCGGATGTGTTGTGTTCAAGCTACTGCTGTATTGCAAACAGCCCTGCGATTGGATAGTTGCAAACGATTGGACCAATCAAATGGCTCGTTGTATGCTTTTTCAAAGATTCATGGCGACGTGTTCTCAGAGATGTGATTTTCTGCTAATTTGCCGAATTCCGCTTTATTTTATCTTCCAGGAAGATAAAGTACGTTAAGTACATTAGCGGCTTGTGGTCCACGAACGCAGTGAAGCTGCGCCCTTTCAGGCAGGACCGGAAGTGGCGTATGGCCACATCCGGTAATCGATATGGCCAGGTGGAGAGTCATTAACTCTACAACAGCTGTATGAGCTGGGCTGGCGCGAGGGAGGAAACGGTAATAAAAGTTAACCATCCCCTTTTATGATTCCAAACAGTTTGAAATTGACAGTGCACAGTGGACATTGATTCATAACTTTTGAATATTTCTAAGACTTGGCTACATCAGTGATTGTGCAAAATGAACTGCTCAAGTCTCAATGGAGATTGAAACTGGTGATCTGAAATGAACGCTGAAATTATAAAAAGTAATGGTATGTTGGAATTTTATTTCTATTATGGAACAGATAAAATTAACTGATTTTGATTTGATCAAGTGTTAAAGCATGTGATGGATAATGCTTGTTGGAATATTTTAGGAATGCTATCTTCTTGGAACATAAGTCAATATTATACAGTAATAAGTGGCATTCAGCTGTTTGTTTTATGTCATTTAAGCACAGTTCTGGTACTTAAAAATCATAAAAACCCAGGAGCTTCGGGGGGCTTTGCCCCCCTTGCCCCCCACCCCACCGGGGCTCTGCCCCAGACCCCGCTGGGGGACTATGTCCCCCAGACCCCCTGCTGAATTTTCAGATAATTTCCCCAACCCCAAATCACATCGCTGGTTCGTGTTGGAATTCTGAGCTTTCGGTATTGTTTTCAGCGGAATTATGAGATTTTTATCAAAGGATCAGGAGTCATCAGTGCTAGAAATAGCACTCTCCTTTCAACCCAATGTCAACCTTCAACCCAATGTCTTTTTTTTTTTCGGAGTTCAAAATGTTTTTGTTGCATGCAGAAATATAATTTTGTTTTCTCTGCAGGAGTTCCCTGATTTCATAAATGCAACACATTATAGTTTGTTTATACATAGCATAAAGGGGAAAAAAAGTTATATGCAGTGTTATTTCATTTTAAGTGTCAAAAGGGTTTTTGTGGCTCCCAGTGTTTTCTTTTCTGTGGGAAACGGGTCCAAATGGCTCGTTGAGTGGTAAAGTTTGCTGACCCCTGCACTTGACAGTACAGAATATGTGCTGGTGCATCTCAGTAAATTAAAAGGGCATGATTCATAATTCAAACTATAACCAGTGTCAGATTCATTCAAAAAGGTTTGAAATATTTCCCATTGTGTAATGGATATGTAAAATTTTATCTTTTTTAGTTACATTACAAAAATTTAACTTTTGGAGTGTTTTAATTTGCTGAGAGGCACTAGTAAACGCTTAACAGGAACATAAATTGTGAGCTGCTTCATCTGTTGCATGTTAGAGTCCCTTTCATAGTGCTCCGGCAATCCAGGCAAGTACAATCTGTGTTCCCTCTTGCGCTACTTGACGCAGGCCAAATGACCCTGCAAATGACATGGGTCATTGGCCACCTCACCTCAGAGGACATCTGAATAGGAAACGTGGATAAACACACAAAGTAGGTGTCGCTGTCACCACTTCACAGCACAGCGATAGAGAGTGGAAATGAATCAGAAGGCTGTCTGTCGTTCTGACAGATTATATTAATTTTGAAGCTGAAGCAGACAGCTGTGTGTGCCACAACTACACAAATATCACGGCAGCTGAGAGTGGTTTCTTGTACACTGTGTTCCAAATTATTACGCAAATGATATTTGTCTCCGATTTCCTAAATAGTCGATGCAAATGACAATCAGTATAATTTTCAAGTCATCAACCATTAGAGCATAATTCAGATTTTATTGAATAAACCTCCCAATGATAACTATTTTTTTTTTTTTTTTTGCAAAAATAAAAAAAAAAACTCAAAATGCACTGTTCCAAATTATTATGCGCCATGGCGTTTCAAAACATTTTGACTGTAAAGAACTTAAAATGGTCATTATTTGAATTTGCAGCATTAAGAGATCATATTTACTGAAATCAAAAGCTGTTTCAATCAAAGACATCTTAACAGGCCAAGTTACGTGTTAACAAAGGACCCCTTCTTTGATATAACCTTCGCAATTCTTGCATCCATTGAACTTGTGAGTTTTTGTAGAGTTTCTGCTTGAATTTCTTTGCAAGATGTCAGAGTAGCCTCCCACAGCTGCTGTTTTGATGTGAACTGCCTCCCACCCTCATAGATCTTTTGCTTGAGGATGCTCCAAAGGTTCTCAATAGGGTTGAGGTCAGGGGAGGATGGGAGCCACACAGTGAGTTTCTCTCCATTTATGCCCATAACAGCCAATGACACAGAGGTATTCTTTGCAGCATGAGATGGTGCATTGTCATGCATGAAGATAATTTTGCTGCGGAAGGCACGGTTCTTCTTTTTGTACCATGGAAGAAAGTGGTCAGTCAGAAACTCTATATCAAGGGTGTCCAATCATGTGTCATGGAGGGCCAAGAGCCTGCAGGCTTTTCCTTCAACCAGTGTCTTCAACAGCAGATTTCACTGAACTTCTTCCCACTGATTGCTCATCAGTGAAAATACTTGCTGAAGAGACTGGGTAGAAGAGAAAACCTGCAGGGTCTTGGCCCTCCATAGCACATGATTGGACACCCCTGCTCTATATACTTTGCTGAGGTCATTTTCACACCTTCAGGGACCCTAAAGGGGCCTACCAGCTCTCTCCCCATAATTCTGGCCCAAAAACATGACTCCGCTAGATCCTTGCTGATGTTGCAGCCTTGTTGGGACATGGTGGCCATCCACCAACCATCCACTACTCCATCCATCTGGACCATCCAGAGTTGCATGGCACTCATCAGTAAACGAGGCTGTGGGCCCACTGCAATCGTTTCTACTTGTGAGCATTGGTTAGGGGTGGCCGAATAGTAGATTTATGCACAACTACAAGCCTCTGGAGGATCCTACACCTTGAGGTTCGAGGGACTCCAGAGGCACCAGCAGCTTCACATACCTGTTTGCTACTTTGTAATGGCATTTTTGCAGCTGCTGTCTTAATCCAATTAATTTGTCTGGCAGAAACTTTCCTCATTATGCCTTTATCTGCACAAACCCATCTGTGCTCTGAATCAGCCACAAATTACTTCACAGTACAATGATCATGTTTAAATTTTCCTGAAATATCTAATTTTTTCATATCTTGTCCAAGGTATTGCACAAAATGATGCTTTTCAGCAGCAGAGAGATCCTTTTTCTTTCCCATATTGCTTGAAACCTGTGTCATGCTTAATAATGTGGAACATTCTTAAGTAGTTTTCCTTTAATTGGGCTCACCTGCAAACTAATTGTGACAGGTGTCTGAGCTTGATATCAGTGATCCAAAGAGCCCTGAGACACAATACTATCCATGAGTTTAATCGAAAAACAAAAAATTGAATGTTTATAACTCTAAAATCCTTTTTGCATAATAATTTGGAACGTGGTGTAAGAGCACTTTTTTCCCCACTTACTCCTGCTCAGCTTCCAGCTGCTCAGACCATCTCTGGCCATTGTGTAGCTGAGTACCAGCCTGTCCCGTTAGTCCACTGCTGCTGTGTGTTGAAATGTTCCCTCAATGGTAACTTGGGTCCAGTCTTCTTTCACGTCTAGAGGCGGCTTGAAGGCAGCGAGGATGGATTTTTGCACTGGTGTAATCTTTTTCCTTGCTCTGGTCCGTTTCTCCACCCTGCTGATTTGAAGCAGGCAGGTGGATTAGATCTTCTAGCTATTGTGTCGATGGGCCCCGGAAGGATGAGGTATCCCACACTGCACAGTGTGTGCGCTTTGGGGCTTGGCATCTTCTTCTGTTTTGTTTTGGTTGGAAGAAAGGCAGCAGTGGGTGACCGTGTGCACCCCTGCCTGGACGCCGACACCACTACACATCATAGAATAAACTCTCATTAAAAATGACTGCTGAGTTATCAATTGACAACTAATTTAACTTAGTTGACTAAATTATCGACAATTAATGGAAAGCCAATTAATAACATCCCTAGTGCTGAGCAACATAATGTACAAGTTGCATTAAAATTTCGTGGCACATATATTAAAGTAGCCTGTATGATGACAAATTTTGTTGATTGATAAACATGGAGATGATCAACAGATAAACAGTATTTTCGTTGATGCCACAAAGAGCATTTTATGCCACTGCAGTGCAGTCGGCCTCCGTCGGTCTATGATGACCATGGAAGAGAATCCTAAACGTCTACTCTGCTAGAACAGCACCGCCTGTGGCTGAACAGGCCGATGCGCGAATGGCAGTCCCTGTCACACAGGTCGCACTTGTGGGTGGTCTCCGTGCTGCTGGGTCTGTGGCGGTTCTTCCTGCGGGTCCTTTTTTCCTCTGCTGCAGCAGTCAGTCTCTCTTCACCCGCCTTGAGCTGTCTGGTTAGGGTGCCTCTCCATTTGGAGCGGTCCGTAGCAAGGTCCTCCCAGCGCTCTGTGTTGATCTCCAGGGCCTTCATGTCTCTCTTGCAGACGTCTCTAAAGCGCAGCTGTGGGCGGCCAACGTCTCTCCTGCCAGTCACCAGCTCTCCGTAGAGGACGTCTTTGGGGATTCTGCCATCCTCCATACGGTGAACGTGGCCTAGCCAGCGGAGTCTGCGCTGCCTGAGTAGAGTGAACATGGAGGGAAGGCCGGCGCGGGACAGAACTTCTGTGTTGGGCACTTTGTCCTGCCAGGATATGTCCAGGATGTGGCGAATGCAGCGCAAGTGGAAGGAGTTCAGTCTCTTTTCCTGCCGGGCGTATGTTGTCCACGTCTCACTCCCATAGAGCAGTGTGCTGATGACGCAGGCGTTGTACACTGCCATCTTCGTCTTGACAGAGAGTTTGGGATTCTCCCACACTCGTGTGGTGAGGCGAGCGAGTGTGAAGGCTGATTTTCCAATCCTCTTGTTGATCTCTGTATCAAGGGAGAGGTTGTTGCTGATCGTGGACCCCAGGTACGTGAACTGATTCACGACCTCCAGCTCGTAGTCGTCGATGGTGATGGTTGGTGGTGCTTCCGTGCCTTGTGCCAAGACGTTAGTCTTCTTCAGGCTGATGGTAAGCCCGAAGTCCTTGCATGCCTGGGAGAAGCGGTCCATCAGGGTCTGAAGCTCCTGCTGTGTGTGGGTTGCGACTGCAGCGTCGTCTGCGAACAGCATGTCTCTGATTAGAGCCTCACGTACTTTGGTTCTGGCTTTCAGGCGGGCGAGGTTGAAAAGCCTGCCATCAGATCTTGTGTGCAGGTAGATTCCCTCTGTTGTTGTGCTGAAGGCATGCCTCAGGAGCATAGCAAAGAAAATCCCAAAGAGGGTTGGCGCAAGTACACAGCCCTGTTTCACTCCGCTGCGTATGTTGAATGGCTCTGAGACGTTGCCATCGTGCTGCACTATCCCCTGCATGTTGGTGTGAAACGATTCGATGAGGCTTTGCAACTTTGGTGGGCATCCTATCTTTGGCAGGATCTTGAAAAGGCCCTCTCTGCTGACCAGATCGAACGCTTTGGTGAGGTCGATGAAGGCGACGTACAGGGGCATGTTCTGTTCTCTGCATTTCTCCTGGAGTTGGCGGATGGAGAGTATCATGTCTACCGTCGATCGCTCAGCGCGGAAGCCACACTGAGACTCGGGGTAGACACGTTCAGCAAGTTTCTGTAGATGAACGAGAACAACTTGTGCGTAGACTTTGCCAACAACGCTGAGGAGGGAGATGCCCCTGTAGTTGTTGCAGTCGCTTCTCTCCCCTTTGTTTTTGTAGAGGGTGATGATCTTGGCGTCCCTCATGTCCTGTGGTACGGTACCTTCCTTCCAACACTGGCAGAGGACGTCATGCAATGGCAGCAGTAGGGCGGTCTTGCAGTGCTTGATCAGGTCAGGGGGTATGCCGTCGTTGCCGGGTGCCTTGCCGGCGGCCAAGCTATCAATGGCCTTGCTGAGTTCGTCGATGGTTGGCTCGGCGTCAAGTTCGTCCATGGATGGCAGGCAGTCGATGGCATCAAGGGCTGACGGTGTCACGGTGTTCTGTCTGGAGTAGAGGTCGGAGTAGTGTTCCACCCATCTCTCCATCTGCTTGTTCTTTTCTGTGATCATCTCCCCAGTGGAGGATTTGAGGGGGTCCGTCTTGCTCTGAGCCGGACCAAGTGCTTTCTTGATGCCATCGTACATACCATGGATGTTCCCTGTTATGGCAGCGGTTTGAATGTCACCGATATGCCACTGATATTATAATAATCCATACACTTCCTTTTAAGCAGTTTTTCATTCATCAACAATATTCATCTTTGGATTTGGGCAAAAAAAAATATCTGCTGTTCTTCTGCCCCATCAGTAGCAGTAGTGCAGAAACTCCCTTTTCCATTGTGTTGGTAACTTATGTCAAAGTTTTTATCTTCTCTGACAGAGTAGACCTCAGAAAATAAGGGGCGATCCTTAAGTAGTTTTTCGTGAACAAACGGTAAATTCCGCCGTATTTCCTTGGGGACTGGATCTGGCATCCAGCAAAAATAGACTTGCTGTGTATTTTTAGTCATCTGGATCTGGTGAGCCGGTGTTCTGACATTTTAGCCTACTTTGTCAGACTAGCCTACAGATGTTACGATGGTAGGTGCATTTAAGCTAACGGAAAAGAATACTAGTTTAATACAGTGGTATGATGTTCTGATTAATTTACACTGACAGAATGGCATACCTATAGTTTAATACAGTGGTAGAACTAAACAAGACAGTCATACAGTGGGGTAAAAAGGTATTTAGTCAGCCACCAATTGTGCAAGTTCTCCCACTTAAAAGATGAGAGCGGTCTCCAATTTTCATCATAGGTATACCTCAACTATGAGAGACAAAATAAGAACAAAAAAATCCAGAAAATCACATTGAAGGATTTTTAATGAATTAATTGGTAAATTCCTCGGTAAAATAATTATTTGGTCAATAACAAAAGTTCATCTCATTACTTTGTTATATACCCTTTGTTGGCAATGACAGAGGTCAAACGTTTTCTGTAAGTCTTCACAAGGTTTTCACACACTGTTGCAGGTATTTTGGCCCATTCCTCCATGCATATCTCCTCTAGAGCAGTGATGTTTTGGGGCTATCGCTGGGCAACACAGACTTTCAAGTCCCTCCAAAGATTTTCTATGGGGTTGAGATCTGGAGACTGGCTAGGCCACTCCGGGACCTTGAAATGCTTCTTTCGAAGCCACTCCTTCATTGCCCGGGTGGTGTGTTTGGGATCATTGTCATGCTGAAAGACCCAGCCACGTTTCATCTTCAATGCCCTTGCTGGTGGAAGGAGGTTTTCATTCAAAATCTCACGATACATGGCCCCTTTCATTCTTTCCTTTACACGGA
Organism: Pholidichthys leucotaenia; assembly: GCA_020510985.1. Taxonomy (NCBI): domain Eukaryota; kingdom Metazoa; phylum Chordata; class Actinopteri; order Cichliformes; family Pholidichthyidae; genus Pholidichthys; species Pholidichthys leucotaenia. The sequence continues at coordinate 293,766,020 of CM035848.1, forward strand.
TCAGTCGTCCTCGTCCCTTTGCAGAAAAACAGCCCCAAAGTATGATGTTTCCACCCCCATGCTTCACAGTAGGTATGGTGTTCTTTCTCCTCCAAGCACGACAAGTTGAGTTTTTACCAAAAAGTTCTATTTTGGTTTCATCTGACCATATGACATTCTCCCAATCCTCTTCTGGATCATCCAAATGCTCTCTAGCAAACTTCAGACGGGCCTGGACATGTACTGGCTTAAGCAGGGGGACACGTCTGGCACTGCAGGATTTGAGTCCCTGGCAGCGTAGTGTGTTTCTGATGTAGCCTTTGTTACTTTGGTCCCAGCTCTCTGCAGGTCATTCACTAGGTCCCCCCATGTGGTTCTGGGATTTTTGCTTACCGCTCTTGTGATAATTTTGAGCCCACGGGGTGAGATCTTGCGTGGAGCCCCAGATCGAGGGAGATTATCAGTGGTCTTGTATGTCTTCCATTTTCTAATAATTGCTCCCACAGTTGAGTTCTTCACACCAAGCTGCTTACCTATTGCAGATTCAGTCTTCCCAGCCTGGTGCAGGTCTGCAGTTTTGTTTCTGGTGTCCTTTGACAGCTCTTTGGTCTTGGCCATAGTGGAGTTTGGAGTCTGACTGTTTGAGGTTGTGGACAGGTGTCTTTTATACTGATAACGAGTTCAAACAGGTGTCATTAATACAGGTAACGAGTGGAGGACAGAGGAGCCTCTCAAAGAAGATGTTACAGGTCTGTGAGAGCCAGAAATCTTGCTTGTTTGTAGGTGACCAAATACTTATTTTATTGAGGAATTTACCAATTAATTCATTAAAAATCCTTCAATGTGATTTTCTGGATTTTTTTTCTCATTTTGTCTCTCATAGTTTAGGTATAACTATGATGAAAATTGGAGACCTCTCTCATCTTTAAAGTGGGAGAACTTGCACAATTGGTGGTTGACTAAATACTTTTTTGCCCCACTGTGCATTCACATACCACGAAAATCTTAGACGGCAATAAAATTATAGTTACACAAAAACATTCAATATACCACTAAATCTGTCCAGTAAAATGGCATTATTTTTTTGATGATCTATATCATATTTTCTCCAGTACAAGTGTTTTTACCTTTTTTTTAAAAAAAACAACAAAAAAAAGTTAACTGCACTCTAACTACAGTTATATATAACAGTGCAACCACAGAAGTAACAATATGCAACTCTATACAGTTATAGCATTACATAATTGCTTGCCTTTGGTCAGCTGTATGAGGTCTCTGGTGGTATGCTGAAATGATGGACGTTCACTCAGTACTGTGTATTTCTGTTGTACACATGCGTGCACATGCGCATTAACCCAGGGTATGCTGTTCTCATAGGTATGCCAAAATGTCAGAAGACTGGGTTCATAACACAATGACCCAGGCCAGGTGGAGAGTAGAACATGACTAGAATGGGAACTATTTGCTACGGAGACCGGATCGCAGCTGTAACTGACCACAGCCAGAGTCGGTGGAAATCGGGTGTGATGTGGTGATATGAAAATGACGAAGCAGAGTTCTCTCTCAAGTCAGCTTTATTCACAACACCATCATCTCAAAGCAGCAAAAGAGAGCCACACAGTAAATTCTCGTCCTTAAATATCAGGACTCTTACACTTCACAGGTCACATGTTTCACAAACCACCTTGCATTATTAAGAAAGTCACAATGCATTTTCTCTCCATGATATCACTTCCACTGTCTCCAATGCATCCCCTTTTTAATCCCTTAATTAAACCCCCCACAGTCTCAAGACTTGCATACCAAAGCTATGATTCTTGCAGCTTCCTGTAATCACTAAGGGAGCTGCCCTGCCTTTGTTCTGACCTAAAATGTGAGTCACAAAACAGGTCCAACAGGTCTGGTATGTGTGTCCACCACAGTAACTTCTTTTTCTGCATTAAGGTGCATTACTGCCACCTACTTTGTTGGAGTGTAATAACATGGAGGCCGTGTAAATGCATAAGAACATGAAAAATATACTGTTATCGCTGTTGGAGCCCACACACATATTGCACACATTGAAATCACTGTTCTAAAAAACATGATTTATTGTGCAGCCCTAACCTGCGTATACTCGACAAGTGTCAAATCCCAGGAAGAAATTGGGCTGTAATTCAATATTTCAACAGTATTTATTTTCAGTGTAACACTGAAAGTGATTGAATTGAACATAGAACAAATGCTGTCAAAGAAAATAAATGTTCTGTAAAATAAGGTAATAAAGTCTTCATTTAAAAATAGGATGCAAGTGAAATAAGTGTGCAACTTATGGTAATTTAAGTAATTTTATAGCCCAGCTCTAAATAAATCAATATGTTCCCATGTTTAAAATGTTCTGTGTGTGTGTTCAGGCTTGCTGATCAAATGCGTCTGATGACGTTCCCTCAGTGGTTTGAGCTGCTAAAAATCGTCTTTGACTTTTTCCTCCTCTACCTGCAGAGAATAAAGGTGAGTTCACATAAACTTTCCTCACAAGGGTCCCAGTTGTGTATCAGAAACATTTTACTGAACTTTAACTGTCTGCACCCGTTTACCCACCAGGCCACCATGATCGTGATCAGAAATGTTGTTGTGGAGATCCTGGACTCCAGCCAGAAGTCCCGGCTCCTGCAGGAGGCTGCGTTCGAGCCATCGGAGTCTCCTCGGGCTCCCTCGCTGCTGCAGGGGGAGGCCGAGCTGGCCTATCTCACCCATGAGGGTCTGTTCATCAGTGACGCTCTGAGTGAGGCCCAGCAGCAGAGTGCTGCAGCGGCCCAGGAGCAGAGCTCCTCGGCAGGATCCAGGGTCCAGCAGAACCAGGCCAAGACCCCCAGTGGTGGAGACTCGGCCTGCAGTGCCTGTGACGCATCTGTCAGCAGGGAGCAGAGCTTCATGTAGGTCACAGGGGCCAGTTATGGCCTTTCACTATATTTTATCCAGCCCACTGACAAAACAGTAACTACAGTATTTTCCCGTCTCATTAATCTTGTGATTTTCCCACTTTTTTGTAAATTTGAGACTTTCCCAGTTTAACTGTTTGTCCCCTTCCTCAATTTGTGACTTTGCCTACCCACTCATAAATTTGCAAATTTTTATCCCCTCTCTTTGCAACTTTTCCCGCTCATTAATTTGCATTTCCCATGCATACTAAATAATTTTGAAGTTTCAGTCATTTTTTTGATTAAATAATTAACAAAAGATGAAAAAAAAAAGAATGCCAGACCCTTTGGTCTTCACTCGGATTAAATTTGACTTCTTTTGTGGGTCTAACCCTGCTTAGGCCTTCTCAACATGAAATCACATTGTCTTTATTATTATTGCCTCATTATGGGATAAGTGGAGAGACCTTCAGCTGGTAGCACTGAGGCGGTTGTATTTTCACTTGTGGTGATTCTGTGTCCGTGCATGTTCAGGTCTGGTGAGAGCATGATGCCCACGGAGCTGGAGCTGAACCGTGTGCTCAACAACATCCAGGAGCTGCTGTACACCGCCTCAGACGTCAGCCACGACCGCTGCGTCAAAGTCCTCACAGCCAGAGCCAAGGCACGCTGTGGACGCCTCACATTCTAGTGAAGACTGGGGGGGGTCCCTTTTATTAACAGTACATCTGTGTCCACCTTCAACAGGACGGTTCTCTGGAGCGTCTCAGCTCGGCTGAATTTGTGTCCCTCTCTCAGGCCGTGGAGGGCTTCGTCAGGGACACAGAGGAACTGTGCGGCAGGCGAAGCGTCTCCCTGAGGGGGGCGCTGCAGAGCCAGGCCAACCGCTTTGTCCACCGCTTCCATGAAGAACGCAAGACCAAGCTCAGGTGGCCTGCAGCACAATATGAACTTACTTCATCATAATTAAATCTGCTGGTTTGTCTTGATACTCAGGTTTTAGTTTTCACTTCCTCCTGATCAAGGTTTTTACAGGAAATCGTGTGAAAAGTCATGTCCGTTCCGTGTTTAGACTTTGTTGGTGTTATTGGTGAAAGCAGTAGTGTGGGCTGTGTGTTAGAGCACACCACCAGTGGACATCAAGATGATATTTAGGAGGGAAAAATGACAGCCACTGTATGAACTGCAGTACTTTAATGTGAAACACCTTGTCTCGTATTTCCCGGCAGCCTCCTTCTGGATAATGAGCGCTGGAAGCAGGCAGAGGTTCCTGCTGAGTTTCAGGACCTGGTGAACTCCATCGCTAATGGCAGGATAACACTACCAGAGCGCAAAGCTCCAGGTACCCCATGTCAGTGTCGGCACAACTGTTTTGTCCACATTCTGAGCCGATAAGCACTCAGAGAGGGCATACCTCTGCCAAGGCTTTTCCCTCCCTCCCTTTGTCCATCCATCTGCCCGTACCTCCCTGCCTCCATCCCTCTATACATTGCAAGATAGGGCCTTGGTGGAGGTATGGCTGTGCGATATGACCAAAATTTCAATACAAGTCATCTTAAATCACGATACACATTTTCTATATAGTCTACAGTTTAAATAATCACATGAAAAGGACCATCTCTCTTTTTTTTTATATGCATCTTTTCCCCTCATAATTTTGCAGTGTTATGAATAGGTTTTAACGTGTGTTTGAGATTTGATTCTCATAAATTTCAGGTTTTTCTTCTAAATCATATCATATGGATAAAAAGTAAACACCAATAAGTTAAATATTTTCTGAGCCAGAAGAGAACAGGGAAAAAAACATTAAAAAAATGTCTGAAAATGAGAAAATTGCCCATCGCTGCCATCTACAGATATAAATTAGCTGTTAGTTTAAATCAATGAAAACCTTGCCCATAGAACACAAGTATTCCTGTCTGAAGGTATCCCAATTAGGCTTTACAGGCCCAAATGTAGGCTGTGTTTGAAAGTGGAATACAGAGTTGGAGCCCATCTGTAGGCAATCACACACGTTAGACTTAGATATGAAAGGGTCTGAACAGCACTAAGCTTTATTTCATTGTGTGAATATTAATTGCAGAACACCTAAACATTGAAAATGAATGGGACATCCAATATTGGCGACTTTCAGATCCCTTGTTTGTCTGTCAGATCATTTATTTGTGTGATCTTCTATCACTTACAGTGATGTGAAAAAGTGTTTGCCCCCTTCCTGATTTCTCATTTTTTGTATGTTTATCACACTTAAATGTTTCAGATCATCAAACTAACTTAAATATTAGACAAACATAACACAAGTAAACACAAAATGCAGTTTTTAAATGAAGGTGTTTAAAATTAAGGGTAAAAAAAAATCCAAACCTGCATGGGCCTATGTGAAAAAGTGATTGCCCCCTAAACCTAATAACTGGTTTGTCCACCCTTAGCAGCAACAACTGCAATCAGGTGTTTGTGATTACTGGCAATGAGTCTTTTCCAGCGCTGTGGAGGAATTTTGGCCCACTCATCTTTGCAGAATTGTAATTCAGCCATATTGGAGGGTTTTCCAGCATGAACCGCCTTTTTAAGGTCATGCCACAGCATCTCAATCGCATTCAGGTCAGGACATTGACTAGGCCACTCCACAGTCTTCATTTTGTTTTACTTAAGCCATTCAGAGGTGGACTTGCTGGTGTGTTTTGGATCATTGTCCTGCTGCAGAACCCAAATGTGCTTTAGCTTGAGGTCACGAACAGATGGCCAGACATTCTCCTTCAGGATTGTTTAGTAGACAGCAGAATTCATGGTTCCATTTACCACAGCAAGTCCTCCAGGTCCTGAAGCAGCAAAACAACCCCAGACCATCACACTACCACCACCCTATTTTACTGTTGGTATGATGTTCCTTTTCTGAAATGCTGTTACTTTTACTCAGGATGTAATGGAACACACACCTTCCAAAAAGTTCAACTTTTGTCTCGTCAGTCCACAGAGTATTTTCCCAAAAGTCTTGGGGATCATCAAGATGTTTTCTTTTTGCTCAGCAGTGGTTTTCGCCTTGGAACTCTGCCATGTAGGCCATTTTTGCCCAGTCTCTTTCTTATGGTGGAGTCATGAACACTGACCTTAACTGAGGCAAGTGAGGCTTGCAGTTCTTTGGATGTTGTTGTGGGGTCTTTTGTGATCTCTTGGATGAGTCGTCACTGCTCTCTTGGGGTAATTTTGGTCGGCCGGCCACTCCTGGGATGGTTCACCACTGTTCCATGTTTTTGCCATTTGTGGATAATGGCTCTCACTGTGGTTCGCTGGAGTCCCAATGCTTTAGAAATAGCTTTATAACCTTTTCCAGACTAATAGATCTCAATTACTTTGTTTCTCATTTGTTCCTGAATTTCTCTGAATCGCAGCATGATGTCTAGCTTTCGAAGATCTTTTGGTCTACTTCACTTTGTCAGGCAGGTCCTATTTAAGTGATTTCTTGATTGAGAACAGGTGTGGCAGTAATCAGGCCTGGGTGTGGCTAGAGAAATTGAACTCAGCTTTCCAAAGATGTGATAAACCACAGTTAATTTATGTTTTAACAGGGGGGCAATCACTTTTTCACACAGGGCCATGTAGGTTTGGATTTTTTTCCCCTTAATAATAAACACCTTCATTTAAAAACTGCATTTTGTGTTTACGTGTGTTATCTTTGTCTTATATTTAAATTTATTTGATGATCTGAAACATTTAAGTGTGACAAACATACAAAAAATGAGAAATCAGGAAGGGAGCAAACACTTATTCCACACCACTGTATATTCATAATAGTGTATCTTGCACTTTGGGGAATGGGAGTTGTTCATTCGTCATTATAATTATTTTAGTTTTTATCACTGTTCAGTAATGGAGTTCCTGACTGTGGAGGTATGCACTATCAGATCATCACCAAATCTAATGGGTTCATCCTTTGGCCGAGGGCCACATTTGGTGAAAATTTTGTCCGAATCTGTTCAGTAGTTTTTGTGTAATTCTGCTAACAGACAAACAAACGCAGGCAAAAACCTAACCTTGGCGTAGGTAATAAAAAAGTGATGACTCAGATGTGCTGAAGCTCCACTGCTGTTGGTGGAACATGTTGTTTTGTAAGTTTATAAATTATGAATATAAACTGATAAACTTTTAAACATGGATAAAATACACAATGTATGGATTATCTTGCAAATTTGATTTTTCTGTTTTGGATTTTCTTGGTCTAAACTGCAGTGACTATTCTCATCTTAGTCAAATTATTCAGTTTAGTTTAATGTTTATTTGAAAGAGACATTACATACTAATGAACATAAATACAAATGTAAGTATGCCAGATTTAGCAATACTGCTAATTTGCATCTGTAGTCCCCTGGCAGGTCACAAAAACTCACAATCATACACAAAAAGAACAACTGCAGTAAAACTGTACAAAGTGGATATGCCAAAGTGCAAGAGTTAAGGTGCTACAAAACAAAACATTCAAATGTCCCACGAGTGAAGTGCTGGGTATGCATAAACACACACATGCACCCAAGCACCTCACAGCAACAAGAGGCAGCAAATATGTAAGTGACGCACGGGCACATATGTATATATGCATATGCCGCAGAGCAACCATTAGTTATGGGTACAGTTTTGGTTGTTTAACCCCTTGCACTCTGATCAATTTCCCTAAAAACGCCAAAAAATAACGTACCCAAAGTAAATCAAAAGCTGTTCTTCAACCCTTTGCAGCATCTTCATGGGGTTGGTCTCATTTAAAAGAAAACACTTTGAATTTTTTGGCAAAACAGTCATAATCTCTCTAAGTGCTCCGGCCACTGAGTAACAGTCATCTAAACATACTGAACTTGAAGAAAATAAATTTCACCTGGGTGTTTTTTTGGATACAAATGCTTGCAAATAACACACAGCTGTCAGATACTGGCTGGAAAATGCAACAGAAATGTAGAACCAAGTGTTATCCAGCTGAGGTCAAAATTTTGTAACAATACCACAAAAAATGAATATATTACACAGCTTTTTCCTCAGGTTGTTCCCAGGCGTTTTTGAACTGTGCCAAATTGTGCCAAATGGCACAGTTTGGAAAAACGTCTGTAACTTTTGAATGATTCAATATAGAAGCTTCATCTTGGCCTCTAATGAAAGGTGACACTCAGGGCTGTGTGTGTGTGGGGGGGGGGGGGTTGTTTATTCATTCATGAATGAATGAATGAACAAACAAGCCCACACACACAAAGAAGCATGCCACGTAAAAAATGTGTGGCTTTTTTTTTACCAGAAAAAAATAACCTACAGTGCACTAAAAATTATACTAAAATATGTGTAATGTAGAAGATGAAAACACCCCCCCCCCCCCCCCCCGCTACAGAGGACGGACATCGCCCAGTGCGCCGCGGTCTACTGCGCACAGTTGTAATTTACCGATCGGTCAAAAGTCATTTTTGATTACAATTTTCAGGGATAAAGAATAATTTAGCTTATAACACTTACCTGTCCGCAACAGCAGTGTCGCTGGCAAACTTCTCTTCCTCATTGTCAGACGAACATGAAGCTGGTCCGCTTGTTACGGACTCGTGGTTCTGGTCACGCGACCCGGTCAAACCATAATTCCATTATTGCGGTTTTACGCTTCCATGATTGCGGTTTTGGCGAACGATTTTTCAAAACAAATAAGAACAGTAGTAAGAAAAAAAGACTGGCGAACGCGTGTGTGTCACCCAGCGGCTAAAACAAAACAGATTTTGCAAGGGAGGCACGCTTTCGAACTACTGTGCTTCAATTGGCTGGCTGTATTCGCAGCCGTTGGTAGGCGGGTCCTTCTTGCTAGGTTTTCAGTCATTGGTTCTTCAAGGTTTCAGAAACCCAATTCAAGGCTCTTATTAGTCGAATGAGAGGTCAATCACATCTAAACCAATCAAAGCACTCCTTTGGCTTTCTGTTCGCGGCTGTGTCTGTAGTGGAAGAATGGAAATGCAGCTTCTTTTCTTTTTCAGTGCCTCCTAGGACGCACACTGTGCGTCCTAGGACGCCCTCGTGCGCCCTAGGACGCCGAGACGTGACCGCCCGCGGTACACCGAAGTGCAAGAGGTTAAAAGCCAATTTTTACAATGCGTCTCAAAAGTGTTTAGTGTGGCACGTTCTCTGATTGCAGGTGGTATGTTATTCCAGATCTTGGTGCCCTTCACTGGTAGCACAGACTGAGCCAATGTGGTGCAGCTGTGGGGGACCTCACAGTCTCCTCTAGTGATTGCTCTGGTGGTTGTACCGGTGAGAGTTCTCAGTTTAAAATACTGTCCCGGGGGATGGGGTGGTGCATAGCCATTTACTATTTTATAAATTGAACAGGCAAATTTGAGAGTTTTATAATTTTCAAAAGACAGAAGATTGTATTTCTTGTAAATGTTACAGCAGTGATATGTGGGATCTTTCTTGTCAAGGATTTTTATGGCTTTTTTGTATAGATTCAATGGGTTTGGTTATGGTTACACCAGTGAGTGACCAGTTGGTAAAACAGTAATCGATGTGTGAGAAGATCATTGCATGCAGAAACATTTTGGCCGCATTAACTGTCAGCAATGGTCTAATTTGTTTAAAATTTCTTAGATTGAGTTTGATTATATTTGAGATTTTTTTTTTTTGATGTTTTTAAAAGTTAGTGAGGAGTCTAGAATCACGCTGAGGTGCTTAAATTCCTCGACTAGTTGCAGCTCCTCCCCTTTTAAGAAGAAGTTCGAGTTTAATATTTGATCGATGTTTGGTGAACATCATGCAAACAGTTTTTTTAGTATTTAGTAGGAGACGTGAGTTATTCAGCCAGTCAAATATTGTTCTTCTTCAGTTTTGTCATTAAGAAGACAAAATGAACCTTTTTGAGATATTTTTAGCACTTGGCAGTTCGGCTTATTTTCTGTGACTTTTTTTCCTCCCAGAAAGCCCCTTTTAAACTTGAACAGTTGGAGGCTTGATTTATAACACAAGAAAGTTTATTTTGGCTTCTTCTCATTAAAGTTATGAGACTAACCAAGACTCAAACGTTCTTACCTGCAGTGAGTCAGATACCTTTGGCTTTTAAAGGCCCCATGCAGTGCATTTTTTCCAGAGATTAATTTCAGGTTGCACTGACGAGTTATTCAGTAGTCTGAGCTCATGGGTAATATTAATTGTTAAAGAGCTGATGTTAAATTATTTCCAAGTGATTTGCCATGTATTTGAGTCGAAGTGGAATGATTTAAGCTACATGCACCATTTCTTGAATTTCATGTATGGGCATTTTTCCCTTTACTGGACAGTGGGGGAGAGACTTAGAGGAGCGATTGCTCTGGCTGGGAATCAAAGCCAGAATCACTTTGTATGAGCGGCATTGCATTGCAGCCACTAGGTTATTTGGATGCCCTGTTTTCACGTTTATCAAAAAATGTTGAATTAATTTTGTTACCTATGCGAAAAATTACCACCTAAAAGTCTGGCACCGACACGGTCTCTGTCAGCTCTACCAGGCCAGGAACGGTTCAGAGGGAACCGCAATGATGTGAGCTGTAACATGTTGTGGTTTGTTCTTCCAGGTCCAGATGACAGGAAACCCACAGAATTTCTGCTGGTCAACGGGCAGAAATATGCCGTTGTTGGGTGAGGACCGTCTCTGTAGTAACTGATCATCTCACAGTAACACTCAGACCACTGAGAATGTTTTTTATTTTTTCTTTCTGTTTGATCAGGACGGTCTTGCTGTTAATCCGGATCTTTCTGGAATACTGTCAATGCGTCAACGACATCCCATCCATCGCCACAGACATGCTCACACGCCTGTCAGACCTGCTAAAGGTCAGAAACCCCAAACCACCCTCCAACCACTGTTTAATCTGGAAGATATTTGTTTGAAAGTCTTTATTGCCATTCCTTTATTGCCAGGTTTTTGCACTCCTGTAGCCTTCTGCAGTCCGTTTCTCTGCCCTGTTGATTTCAAGTAGGCGGGTGGACATTGGAACGTGCCATTGGAACTTGTTGTGGCTCTCTGACATACAGTGGTGTGAAAAAGTGTTTGCCCCCTTCCTGATTTCTCATTTTTTTTGAATGTTTGTCACATTTAAATGTTTCAGATCACCCAACAAATTTAAATATTAGACAAAGATAACACAAGTAAACACAAAATACAGTTTTTAAATGAAGGTGTTTATTATTAAGGGGAAAAAATCCAAAACTATATGGCCCTGTGTGAAAAAGTGATTGCCCCCTAATCCTAATAACTGGTTTGTCCACCCTTAGCAGCAACAACTGCAATCAAGTGTTTACGATAACTGGCAATGAGTCTTTTACAGCGCTGTGGAGGAATTTTGGCCCACTCATCTTTGCAAAATTGTTGTAATTCAGCCACATTGGAGGGTTTTCGAGTATGAACTGCCTTTTTAAGGTAATGCCACAACATCTCAATTGCTTTCAGGTCAGGACTTTGACTAGGCCACTCCAAAGTCTTCATTTTGTTTTTCTTAAGCCATTCAGAGGTGGACTTGCTGTTGTGTTTTGGATCATTGTCCTGCTGCAGAACCCAAATGTGCTTCAGCTTGAGGTCACGAACAGATGGCTGGACATTCTCCTTCAGGATTGTTCGGTAGACGGCAGAATTCATGGTTCCATTTAAGCCCTGAAGCAGCAAAACAGTCCCAGACCACCATATTTTACTGTTGGTATGATGTTCCTTTTCTGAACTGAAAAGGAACATCATAAAGTAACATAAAGCACATAGTGCTTTATGTTACTTTTTGCTAGATCACAGTCCCTTTTTGCTAGATCTCAGTTACTTTTTCTCATTTGTTCCTGAATTTCTTTGGATCACAGCATGATGTTTAGCTTTTGAGGATCTTTTGGTCTACTTCACTTTGTCAGGCAGGTCATATTTAAGTGATTTCTTGATTGAGAACAGGTGTGGTAGTAATCAGGCTTGGGTGTGGCTAGAGAAATTGAACTCAGCTTTCCAAAGATGTGATAAACCACAGTTAATTTATGTTTTAACAAGGGGCAATCACTTTTTCACACAGGGCCATGTAGGTTTGGATTATTTTTTTTTTACCTTAATAATAAACACCATTTAAAAACTGCATTTTGTGTTTACTTGTTATCTTTATCTGACATTTAAATTTGTTTGATCTGAAACATTTAAGTGTGACAAACGTACAAAAAATGAGAAATCAGGAAGGGGGCAAACACTTTTTCACATCACTGTAACCTAAAGGGCGAGTTTCTTTTGCTCTGTACAGCGCATGTGCTCTGGGGGCTTGGTGTCTTCTGCTTTTTCAGTTGAAATGTAGCATTGGGTGACCGTGTGCGCCCCCGCCTGGATGGCGACACACTACATTTCATAGAATAAGCTCCCATTGAAAAGGACTGCTGAGTTATCAATTAATTGACAACTAATTTAGTCGACTAAATTCTTATCAACAATCAATCGAAAGTCAGTTAATCATTAACATCCCTACTTGTTATTCAAATGTATTAATATAGTATAAATTTGTATCCTTCATCTGTTCTCCAGACTCTCAATTTGACAACTAGTGGATTGGTTGTCTGATATTCTTCATTTATTTTGGAGTAAAACAAAAATAATTCTGAACAACTTTCCAAATAATATAACTTTAAAAATCATTTGGCGCAAATTAAGCCAATTAGAAATAATTACAGCAAAGTGGAGAAAAATGTTTCCAAAAATACCTTCTTCTGCTGAGCTAAATGTTGGTTAGAAATTTTTTTTTTTTTTTAAAGTGTGGTATTGATAGACAGTCTGCACTTATAATTCCCTGTCCATTAACCCCATTAAAAACATCAGGTAGCAAGCTAGCAGTTATCCTGCAGACAAAAAGCTGAAAACATCCTTAAAATAAAAGGCTTACCTCTACATCACTGTCAGTCAGTCTTCTCTCTTTTCACTCATAGGAACTCCTTTTACTATTTTTTTTCTTTTTTCTTTTCAGATTGTGAGGAAAAACTGTCAGTTGTAAGTTGATTTCAGACAATTATATCTGGTTGATGGCATTTCATAATAAAAGCACATAACAAAAACAACCATGCTGAAAACTGAATCGCTGTAGAGGGCTTTAATTTTTAATAACTCAAGAAGTATTGAGCTGTCATGGTGAAAATAAATTTACACTAATTCAGACTTAGGTCATAGTGAATCCAGCATTTATTGCACAGGCGACTAATTTTAAGGTTATTGAGCAGGAATTCAAGGACTGTTTCTCATTTTTAAGGGTAATTAAGGTATTGATTTTAGATAATCACATTTAAGAATTTTTATGAACCTGTAGACACGAATGGGGTGGCTCTTTTTCATTGTTTGTGTTCTTGTGGAGAAATTCTCTCCCCAACAACCATGCATGAATGCAAATTAATCTGTCCACACAGAATTGGACTGTCCATTTTCAAGGATTCAGGATTCAAAGGCTTTATTATCATGTGCACAGTTAAGAAATGCTACATTTCCTGAGCAAAGAAATTCTTACTTTGCTCTCCGAATGAATGCCAGGGTAATAGGTACAGAAACAACAATTCTAATAAGGTGATTACACACTAACACAGTAACTCAATCCTAATACTAATGGATGCTAATAACACACACACCAACACACAGTTAGGCAATTAGGACTCCTTAAGATGCTAAATACTAAACTAATGAGTGCTAATAACACACACTAGGCAGTTTGAACAGTTTTTTTTTTTCTCTCTTGCCTTCTGATTGTTGCTATCCCTGTGCTGTTGCAATCCTGGAATTTCCCCATTGTGGGACTAATAAAGGCTTATCTTATCTTAAAGCAGTTAAAGCAGTCAGACAAGAGGAATGAAACTGAAAATTCACTGGATGACCAAATTGATAGTGGTATATTGATATCAGAGATGGTGTGAACCTGAGATGGCATGAAACTATGTACAGTGTGCAAATGAGCATTGTGCATCGAGCAGTGTATAATTACAAATTAGCACCCGGTGCTAATTTCTGTACCGGTAGTTCCAGTAGACTGTGCATGATTAGTAGCAGCAGAGGTGATATGGATCTCAGACGGGTGGGACTATATCTACTGTACAGGTGAGCAGTGTGCAAATTTAGCAGCCGGTGTGTGAGGTTCTATATGCAAAGCTGTGTTATGGAGTTTTGGGAGTTGTTGTCTGTTCAGGAGTCTGATGGCAGTGGGACAGAAGGAGTTCTTCAGTTTCGTTGCCCTGCATTTCACACTTCTGTACCTCCGGCCTGAGGGTAGAAGTGTGAACATTCTGTGCTGGAGGTGGGTGGGGTCCAAGAGGATGGTGTCAGCTCTCAAAGAGGGGAGTGGAATCCTGATGGTCTTCTCCGCTGTCTTCGCCGCTCTCTGCAGGCATTTGCTTTCCAAGGCAGTGGTGCTGCCATACCACGTAGTGATGCAGTTGGTCAGGATGCTCTTGATGATGCAGCTGTTGAAATTGTTGAGGATCCTAGAGGACATACCAACCTTTCCTCTGGTATTTTACTTTTTCTGGATGTGTTCATGTCTTACTGAGGGTGGCAGGAAGCTGCTGCTGTCTGTGCGCTCTTTCCGCATGCACTGAGGAGAGGTTGAGCGACTCTCTGTGCAGCCACCGTCAGATGTGACGCAGCCATGCATGGTTGACAACATAATAATTTAGAAAATATAAATTCTGCGTTCATAAAAGTATGCATTTCTGTTGAGAAATGCATCCAATTGCAATAAATAATAATTTGAAAATTAAAATAATTAAAATGAACTTCATCAATTTCCATGTGTTTTGAGATGTAACTGCAGGGAGGGAGCCGCAGCATGGGGGCTGAAGGGCTGGAGGTTGCCAACTCCTGGCGTAATAGAATGGTTGAAGGAAGATTAGGTTACCCAGCTCACAGATGGAGCACAAGCCAGTATACTCCCTGTCCCAGTCCCAAGCCCGGCTAAAAGGCAGACCATCGCGATATCAGGTGATGATATGCTGTAGCGACCCCCAAAAGGAAGCAGCCGAAAGAAGAGTTAAAAAAAAAAAAGAGGGTCACCACGCTAACAAACACTGCTACTCTTTGTCTTTTTACACATGTTCAACAAAATTTGCTGCTGTCTACCAGTCATCATTTAGAAACATACTTTTACAGAGTCCATCACTGCTGCTTCCACTTTTATTTACATTCTCTTAACTGTCTTCTTATAGCCATCTTCAGATAAAGTAGGGAGTCAGTAGCATGCATTACATTGTGAGGCTTCAGTAGAAACGGGGCACTGCAAGGTTTTAATCTAAGCTGAGCTAAACTGGGCTAACGGTTAGCATGAACCTAAAGCGCAGCAACACAATTTCTGGATTGTGAAGTCTGTCACTTTGTAAACAGCGCCTCATTGTGGAAATTAAGATAAGATAAGATAAGCCTTTATTAGTCCCACAATGGGGAAATTCCAGGATTGCAACAGCATAGGGATAGCAACACTCAGAGCAACAATCAGAAGGCAAGAAGAAACATCTAGTAAACATATGTCCATATTACTATAAATGTATATATACTGTATATAGACACACAGTGCAGAGCATTATGGCTGGTGAATGTGCAGCAGAAAGTCTAAGCTCTCTCTCCGCGGATGCAGCGGGCCAGCTGGAAGTCTTTGGGCATGATGGTGACCCCCTTAGCGAAGAAGAGACCACCAGGTGGGCCTCGCTGGTCTCCTGCAGAGCCATGACGGCGAAGCTCAGGAAACGCAGGACGGTCTTGAAGTCCTGAGCGATCTCCCTCACCAGGCGCTGGACGGGCAGCTTACGGATGAGCAGCTCCGTGGATTTCTGGTAGCGACGGATCTCTCTCAGAGCCACGGGCCTGTGACGGCGAGGCCTCTTCACTCTGCTGGTGGCCGGAGCGCCTCTCCGAGCAGCCCTGGTGGCTAGCTGTCTCCTGGGGCGGGGGGGGGGCTTCTTCCTCCAGTAGATTTTACGGGCGGTCTGCTTGGTTCTTGCCATCGCTCTTTATTATTCTGTCTTATATTTCTTTCACGCCGCCTAAACTCCAGCCCGGCACCCGCGTCATTTTCGCTACAGCTCCCGGTATGTCGAGTTTCCCATTAGCACCGGGCGGCGGCCAAGTGCTAGCTAGCACTAGCTCCTCCCCGCTGTAACGTCTCCCGCTGCAAACCGTGGCTCCGTCCGCCGACCCGGGAGACCCCCGGGGTGATCCGTGCGTCCGTGATATATATACAGAGTGAAAGGTGTAGAAAGAAGAAGGAAGATAAAAAAAAGGCTGTTGCAACAGGCAGCCGACTCGTGTGGCGCCGCCGGTCCGGCGGAACCGGAACCGAAAAAAAAAAAAAAAAAGGTACACAACACAGCATTACAATGCTTGCATATTATGAAAAACTACCCACAATCGTTGTAATTGATTGTCAGAATAACTCTGAGGTGGACCAATATATCAGGCAAAGCATCTTGAGTGCAGTTATCAAGGAATATAGTCAATTCTGGAATCCCTATTGTCTAGGGGTGGGAGTCATGAGGGACCTCATGATGTGATATGTATCACAATACTTGGTTCACGATACAATACTATCACGACACCAACAATTCTGTAAGTATTGCAATATCTTATGCAGTGGTGTGAAAAAGTGTTTGCCCCCTTCCTGGTTTCTCATTTTTTTGTATGTTTGTCACACTTAAATGTTTCAGATCATTAAATTTCAATATTAGACAAAGATAACACAAGTAAACACAAAATACAGTTTCTAAATGAAGGTGTTTATTATTAAGGGTAAAAAAAAATCCAAACTTAAATGGCGCTGTGTGAAAAAATGATTGCCCCCCCCCCCAATAAAGCATACATTAACTGGTTTATCACATCTTTGGAAAGCTGAGTTCAATTTCTCTAGCCACACCTGTTCTCAATCAAGAAATCATTTAAATAGGATCTAACTAACAAAGTGAAGTAGACCAAAAGATCCTCAAAAGCTAGACATCATGCTGCAATCCAAAGAAATTCAGGAACAAATGAGAGACAAAGTAATTGAGATCTATCAGTCTGGAAAAGGTTATAAAGCTATTTCTAAAGCTTTGGGACTCCAGTGAACCACAATGAGAGCTATTATCCACAAATGGCATAAACATGGAACAGTGGTGAACCTTCCCAGGAGTGGCCGGCCGACCAAAATTACCCCAAGAGCACAGCAATGACTCATCCAATAGGTCAAAAAAGACCCCACAACAACATCCAAAGAACTGCAGGCTTCACTTGCCTCAGTTAAGGTCAGTGTTCATGACTCCACCATAAGAAAGAGATTGGGCAAAAATGGCCTACATGGCAGAGTTCCAAGACAAAAACCACTGCTGAGCAAAAAGAACAAAGGCTCATCTCAGTTTTGCTAGAAAACATCTTGATAATCCCCAGAACATTTGGGAAAGTACTCTGTGTACTGATGAGACGAAAGTTGATCTTTTTGGAAGGTGTGTGTCCCATTACATCTGGCGTAAAAGCAACACAGCAGTTCATAAAAAGAACATCATACCAACAATAAAATATGGTAGTGGTATTGTGATGGTCTGGGGCTGTTTTGCTGCTTCAGTACCTGGAAGACTTGCTGTGGTAAATGGAACCATGAATTCTCCTATCTACCAAAAAATCCTGAAGGAGAATGTCCAGCCATCTGTTCGCGACCTCAAGCAGAAGCGCACTTGGGTTCTGCAGCAGGACAATGATCCAAAACACACCAGCAAGTCCACCTCTGAATGGCTTAAGAAAATAAAATGAAGACCTTGGAGTGGCCTAGTCAAAGTCCTGACCTGAATCCGATTGAGATGCTGTGGCATGACCTTAAAAAGGCGGTTCTTGCTGGAAAACCCTACAGTGTGGCAGAATTACAACAATTCTGCAAAGATGAGTGGGCCAAAATTCCTCCACAGCGCTGGAAAAGACTCAGGTGGCCCAGCCAGTTATTAGGTTGAGGGGGCAATCACTTTTTCACACAGGGCCATGCAGGTTTGGATTTTTTTTCCTTAATAATAAACACCTTCATTTAAAAACTGCATTTTGTGTTTACTTGTGTTATCTTTGTCCAATATTTAAATTAGTTTGATGATCTGAAACATGTAAGTGTGACAAACATACAAAAAAATGAGAAATCAGGAAGGGGGCAAACACTTTTTCACACCACTGTACATATAATTAATAAAAGAACGGTATTTGGATTTCGGGATTGGCGCATCAACAGGAGTGTCAAGAATTGTGATTAGGGCTGCAGCTAACAGCTATTTTACGGCGCGAGTCGTCAACCACTCTAATCAACTATTACTCAAGTCATCGGATACTTTTTAAGAAACTTGCATTGACCAACATGTGCAGAAGTTTCCTTCCTAAAGAGCAGTAGTAACTGTACCAAACACCAGCACCGATGCTATGTACAAGAAGGAGATGAGCAGACTCTACTTGTGGAAGCTGAGATCCTTCAATGTGTGCATCAGGATGCTGGAGCTTTTCTACCAAGCTGTTGTTGCCAGTGCCATCTTCTTTGCTGTTGTTTGCTGGGGTAGCAGTATCAGAGCCAGTGACACCAACAGACTTGACAAGATTATCAATACGGCTGGCTCTGTAATTGGTCTCAGGTCGGAGACCTTTGAGACTGTGGTGGAGGGGAGGACACTGAACAAACTGTTATTCATCATAGACAATCCTGATCACCCCCTCCACCACACACTGGACAGACAGCAGAGCACTTTCTCCAGGAGACTGCTACAGCTTCGCTGCCGAACGATTAGGTACAGGAAATCTTTCCTGCCATATGCCATTTCACTGTACAATAACTTACTCTAATACTGAATTCTGGTCATAACTATGCTGCCATACTGCACCTTACAGTCTAACTGGTACCTCACATTTCACCATGTGCCTGATAGTCCTGCATTGTACAGTCTGTACTATCCATAGATTCATAAGGATCATCATCTGTTTAACCTAGTGGCCTATGTAGTATATAAAGTTATCTAAGCATTTTTATTTCCCTGGGTAACTCCTTTTCTATTATGCTGTGTGTATTGGGTCATATTACTGTGTCTTGCTGCTGTTACACTGTAATTTCCCAGTTTGGGATCAAAAAAGTACATCTATCTCTCTATGACTCAAAGATTTTTATTAATACTTCTATACATACAGGACATTCAGAAGAATTGAAATGCCATTTCTCTCTCTCTTAGTGGTGTACGCCAACCCAACAATCCCATAGTGCAAATAAAGATAACACCCAGCAATCCTATATACAGAGAAGGTGGAGCTGTAATACCCGTAATTGCAAGTTCAGTGTGGTAGTGTAGGTGCAGACAGTGGAAGGTTGGACTGCACATGATCAGTATTTCAATAACAGACAGACAGCAGCAGGTATGGCCATCCATCCATCTATCTTCTACCGCTTTTCCGGAGGTCCGGGTCGCGGAGGCAGCAACTCAAGCAGAGAAGCCCAGACCTCCCTTTCTCCAGCCACCTGCTCCAGCTCTTCAGAGAGGATACCAAAGCGTTCCCAGACCAACTGGGAGACACAGTCTCTCCACCGAGTCCTGGGTCTGCGCTGGGGTCTCCACCCAGTGGGACATGCCCGAAACACCTCAAGTAGGAGGCGTCCAGGAGGCATCCTAATCAGATGCCCATACCACCTCAACTGACTCCTTTCAATGTGGAGGAGCAGCGGTTCTACTCTGAGCCTCTCTCGGATGACTGAGCTCCTCACCCCATCTCTGAGGGTGAGTCCAGCAATCCTACGGAGAAAGCTCATTTCAGCTGCTTGTATCCGCGATCTCGTTCTTTCAGTCATTACCCAAAGCTCGTGACCATAGGTGAGGGTAGGAACGTAGATTGACTGGTAAATCAACAGCTTTGCCTTAGAACTCAACTCCCTCTTCACCACAACGGACCGGTACAATGTCCGCATCACTGCAGATGCTGCTCCGATCTGTCTGTCAATCTCTCGTTCCTTTCTCCCCTCACTCGTGAATAAGACCCCAAGATACTTAAACTCCTCCACTTGGGGCAGGAGCCTGTCTCCAACCCGGACAGGACAATCCACCTTTTTCCAGCTGAGGACCACGGACTCGGACTTGGAGGTACTGATCCTCATCCCAGCAGCTTCACACTCAGCGGCAAACCATCCCAGCAAGAACTGTAGGTCATTGCTAGATGAAGCCAACAGAACAACATCATCTGCAAACAACAGAGATGAGATCCTGTGGTCACCAAGCATGACACCCTCCGTTCCCTGGCTGCACCTAGAAATCCTATCCATAAAAATTATGAACAGAATCTGTGACAAAGGGCAGCCCTGGCGGAGTCCAACTCTCACTGGGAATGAGTCCGACCGAGTGTTGGCAATACGAACCAAACTCTCACAACGGTCGTACAGAGACTGAATAGCTCCTAGCAACAAGCCCGATACCCCATACTCCCGAAGCACCCCCCACAAAAAAACCACAAGGAACACGGTCGAATGCCTTCTCAAAGTCCACAAAACACATGTAAACTGGTTGGGCAAACTCCCACGAACCCTCGAGAATTCTCGAGAGAGTAAAGAGCTGGTCCGATGTGCCACGGCCAGGACGAAAACCACATTACACCTCCTGAATCCGATGTTCGACCAACGGCCAGACTCTCCTCTCCAGTACCTTGGTATAGACCTTCCCAGGGAGGCTGAGGAGTGTGATCCCTTAAAGTTGGAGCACACCATCTGGTCCCCTTTTTTGAAGAGAGGAACCACCACCCCGGTTTGCCATGCCAAAGGCACTGCCCCCAACCTCCACGCAGTGTTGCAGAGGCGTGTCAACCATGACAGCCCTACAACATCCAGGGCCTTGAGGTACTCAGGGCGAATCTCGTCCACTCCCGGGGCCCGGCCACCAAGGAGATTTTTAACAACCTTGGCGAACTCAGCCCCTGTGATAGGCGAGTCGTCCCCCTCGTGCACAAGCCCTGCTTCCTCTGTGGAAGGCATATCAGTGGGATTGAGGAGATCCTCAAAGTATTCCTTCCACCGCCCGATGATATCCCCAATTGAAGTTAACAGCGCCCCATCCGCACCATACACAGTGTGGACAGGGAGCTGCTTCCCCCTCCTGAGCCGCCGGACAGTTTGCCAGAATCTCTTCGAGGCCGACCGAAAGTCTTGTTCCATGGCCTCACCGACTCCTCCCATACCCGGGTTTTTGCTTCAGCAACCACCCGAGTTGCACTCCGCTTGGCCTGCCAGTACACCTCAGCTGCTTCGGGAATCCCACAAGCCAACCAAGCCTGATAGGGCTCCTTTTTCAGCTTAATGGCCCCCCTCACCACTGGTATCCACCACTTGGTTTGGGGGTTGCCACCACGAGCGCACCGACCACTTTGTGGCCGCAGCTCTGGGCCGCGAGAACATGGCCCATTCAGGCTCTATATTTCCAGACTCCCTCGGAATGTGGTTGAAGTTCTTCCGGAGGTGGGAGTTGAAGACCTCCCGGACAGGGGCCTCAGCCACATGTTCCCAGCACACCCTCACTATACGTTTGGGTCTACCAGGTCTGATTGGTATCCTCCCCTGCCATCGGATCCAACTCACTACCAGGTGGTGATCAGCTGACAGCTCTGCACCTCTCTTTACCCGAGTGTCCAAGACATACGGTCGCAGTTCTGATGACACGATAACAAAATTGGTCATCGACCTGCGACCTAGGGTGTCCTGGTGCCATGTGCACATATGGACACCCTTATGCTTGAACATGGTGTTCATTATGGACAAACTGTGGTTAGCACAGAAGTCCCAATAACTGAACACCACTTGGGTTCAGATCGGGCAGGCTGTTCCTCCTTCACCCCCTTTCAGGTTTCACTGTCGTTGCCCATGTGCTCATTGAAGTCCCCCAGTAGGAGAATGGAGTCTCCAAGAGGAGCACCCTCCAGCACCCCAGTCAGAGACTCGAAAAAGGGTGGGTACTCTGAAACATCATTTGGTACATAGGCACAAATGATGGTCAGGACCCGTTTCCCAATCCGAATGCACAGGGAAGCAACCCTTTTGTCCACCGGGGAAAACTCCAATATAGAGGCAGCAAGGTGGGGGGATACAAGAATACCCACCCCTGCTCGTCGCCTCTCGCCTGGGGCAACTCCAAGCTCCAGCCCCTCTCCAGGAGACTGGTTCCGGAACCGGAGCTGTGTGTTGAGGTGAGGCCGACTATATCTACCCGGTATCTCTCAACCTCTTACACCAGCTCAGGCTCCTTCCCCACCAGAGAGGTGACATTCCACATCCCAAAAGCCAGTTTAGAAAGCCTGGGATCAGTCTTCCAAGCGGGTATGGCATTTGTGCAAATGGTTGCAGTCAGGTGCAGAGACGCACAGCAGCAGATGTGTTACTGTTGGTGTGCCAAGTCTTTCTGTGCAAATAGCTGAGGTAGTTATTGTGTGGGTGAGTGTGTTACGGTGGGGGGGAGTGGGCAGAGTTCAGGGTCCTGATGGCCTGGTGAACAAAGCTGTTCTGTCGATCTGTAACACAGGTACACATTTATTGCAATGTTTATTGCATAGAACATAACTTTAAATGTTATGTTTCACTATAAAGTTCCATTTTCTAGTGTTAGGTTCAACTCGCAACATAGCTAGCAGATGCTGGCAGCAGTGGCTATATGTTCTTTGGCCAAATAAGCATAATTAGTGTAGCTGACTACATTCTATTCATCTTAATTTAAAATCTTAATCACGTACCTTGTCTCGGGTGCGCTGGCCGTGCATGATGTGGGATGCTTTCTGCTGAGACACTGTAACATCAACATTGTAGGATGCTTGCTTGCCGCTCGGCTTTACCATATACACGCCACACAATGTGCTTGTTACTTAGTGTGCTTGTGTTACTTATCCATTTTTTTTAAGAAATAATAACTTTTCAACAGTTTTTGGACTAAGGCAATTTTTTTTTGATTATTTCACCAGCTTTTGAGAATACTCACATTTATTACACAGAGGATGCAGGTGTGCAAAGGAAGGCTACTGCAAGTTTGTACAGTGTAGGGTAGACATGTTTGTCTTTCCCAGTACATTCTCTTTTCCAGAACATTCACCTCTGTTGCCCTTAATCCTATGCAAGGCATGGTAGTGCCTCAGCATAGATGATGGGTTATTGTTGTATCCAGGTTCTTTGGAACATAACGGACACTTCACCTTACAAATAAAAATAAATATAAAATAAATAAATGACAAGAAATATCCACTATTTGTGAAAAGTGCACCCAACTTAATAACTTTACATATCTTATTGGGAGAAATGTTCCCAAATGGGAAAGGCCATCTTTTTAGTGCTGGCTCAATGTAAATGAAGATTGGCTGTGACAAATCCCATGCACAGTCAAAGATCTGATGACCCAAAACGTGAGGGACGTGGAGTTTCCATTGTGTATTGTTACTCAGCTTATTTCATGTTGCGCGCCAAATCTTGAACCGCTTCCCGACCCAGTGATGTGGTACGACCAGCCGGTGAGGCTTCAGATGTAATCACATATGTCATCAATACATGCCTCGATACACACTTTGCAAAATATTTCCTGGATTATTCGGCACACACTCCGAAGCTCCGGCGCAGGAAGTCCCATCAATAGAAAGTGGCATTTGACAATTTCCCATGGCACCCTAAGATACCCTGGTTGAAAAACTTTAGAGCATTTATTTGCAGAAAATGACAACTGGCCAAAACGACAAAAAAAAGATGTTGCTTGTACATGTGCTTTTTGATGTTCTTTAAGACCAAATAAGAGAGAAAAGACAAAAGACAAGTTCATGTTCATTCTTACACTACAGTACTGAAGTTTTAACTTAGGAAGAGCACAAATCTGTATTTTTGTATATATATCTTTATACTGCGGACTTCTCACACAACACAACACACTGCCATCTACAGAAGTTCTCTGATGACTCTGCGATCGTTGGCCTCATCTCCAATGGAGATGAAGCTGAGTACAGAGGGCTTATCCAGGACTTCGTGGACTGGTGCCATCGGAACTGCCTCCAGATCAACGCGAGGAAAACTAAGGAGCTGGTGGTGGACTGCCGCAGGCATGGGCAGCCCCTCACAGTACCAGTAAATATACAGGGAACAGACATCGAGATGGTGACATCCTATAAGTACCTGGGTATTCATCTGAACAATAAACTAGACTGGTCACACAATACTGATGCACTCTACAAGAAGGGACAGCGCAGGCTGTTCCTGCTGAGGAGACTCAGGTCTTTTGGTGTACAAGGGGCGCTGCTGAAGTCATTCTATGACACGGTGGTGGCATCAGCCATCACTTTTGGAGTGGTCTGCTGGGGCAGTGGCATTACTGCAGCCGATAGGAAGAGACTGAACAAACTGATTAAGAAAGCTAGCTCTGTCCTGGGGCAGCGCCTTGATCCGATGGAGGAGATAGGAGAGAGAAGGATGGTGGCTAAACTGTCATCTCTGCTGGAGTCCGAGTTCCACCCTATGCAGGACATACTGAATGCACTGAGGAGCTCATTTAGCAGCAGACTACATCATCCCAGGTGCACAACCGAGAGGTTTCGTAGGTCCTTCCTACCAACGGCTGTCAGACTGTACAACCTAAGCAGGGCTGCTCGCAGAGATAGCAAAAAAGACGTAACAAACTAATAGTTTTTTGAATGCAGAAGATGCAATAGACTTACACAGTGGTCCTCTCCGGCATACAACTAGGAGCATGCCGGTCGCTATGGAGGGTGAGAGTGTGTATGGGCACATAATCATACCATGCAGGATAGCTGGGTAGACGGTTATGCTGTTTCATTCCATCTAGCGGCAATGCTCTGCACTGTGTGTGTTTATATATTTGCATATTTGTTCCGTCTAGCTGCAATGCTCCGTACTGTGGGTGTTTATATATTTATATATCTACATGTTATTCCATCTAGCTACATTGCTCCGCACTGTGTGTGTTTATATACTTGCATATTTATTCCACCTAGCTGCAATGCTCCGTACTGTGGGTGTTTATATATTTACATATTTATTCCATCTAGCTACAATGCTCTGCACTGTGTGTTCATATATTCATATATTATTCCATCCAGCTACAATGCTCTGCACTGTGTGTCTGTGTGTGTGTGTATATATATATATTTTATAGTAATACGTACATATGTTTATTAGCTGCTCTTGCTTGCTTGTTTTTTTTTCTTGCCTTCTGATTGTTGCTCTGAGTGTTGCTATCCCTGTGCTGTTGCAATCCTGGAATTTCCCCGTTGTGGGACTAATAAAGGCTTATCTTATCTTATCTTATCTTGTAAAAACTCTGATTTTTATTCACAGCTTTCATCCATCTTACCATACTTAGATCATCACCTAATCAGTATCTCCTTAAGTAGATTGACATGTCCTTGTGTTGGAATTCAACGCATACTCAAATTGAATGGCTGCCATACATGTAGAGATGCTAATTTAGGAAAGATTTTGTAGTGGTCTCTTTTTTTCTGGAGCGGTATAATTGTCAAGATAATAGTACTACTACTATCCTGTTAACGTCCTTAACATCCTAAGTAGACGTGACGGATGTCGCACGATGTGCCCATAGCTTTCTTCTCCAGAGGTCTCTTTCGAGGGCATCCCAGGCAGTAAGACCCCATTCTTTCAGGTCTCACCTAACGGTTTCTCCCCAGGTCTTACATGGGTGCCCTTAACATTCCTAGCTTGTAGGAATGTCAAGACTAGGAATGTCAAGATAATAGTCTTTAATAAATACTAAAAAAAAAAGCCCAAATATAGAAATACTGTGATCAATCTGTCACCATACCATACAGTATTTGTAAGGCATATACAGTGCTGTGAAAAAGTATTTGCCCCCTTCCTGATTTCTTAAGCGACTCTTCATTATTGTTCCCGTTACCAGCGAGTTAAAACCACCATAAATGCCTCCACTGCTTACATACCTCTTCTGGTTTTTTCCACATTTAAAGTACTTTAATAAGCTCATGCTGTTCTCGGACAGTGACGCTAGAGAGACACTTTGCCTGCTGACTGGAACGGTTGCGGACGGCGCACTTCCGAACTCTGCACAGATGATGGTCACACTCGTTGTTTGTGTGCCCGCCTGCGGAGCATCAGTCCTACATATTTTTTTTTCTTAAATTCATATTTCCTTAGCGTGCTGGCATAAATCCAAGGATGGTGGCCCGCCACGCAGAAATGTTACCAGAGGAAACCCTGATAAGGAACCAGTCTCCTTCCTGAGCAGTAATGATGGCTGGACATTCCCATGGTGTTTATATTTGTGTATAATTGGTTGAACAGATGAATGTGGCACCTTCAGGCATCTCGAAATTGTACTCAGGGATGAACCAGACCGGTGGAGGTCCACAGTTCTCGTCCCGATATCTTGGCTGATTTCTTTTGATTTTCCCATGGTGTCACACAAGGAAGCAGTGTGTTTGAGGTGTGCCTTAAAATGCATCCACACGTGTGTCTCCAATTAACTCAAATGTTGTCAGTTAACTTATCAGATGCCTCCAAAGCCATGACATCATCATCTGGGCTTTCCCAAATAGTTTAAAGGCATAGTAATGTTAGTGTGTGTAAACTTCTGACTTGGACCAAAATTGTTTAGCAAATAGAAGTAATTTTGGTAATCCAAACTGACCAAAAACAGGAAAAGTTTAGTCTGATTTAATGTAAGATAGTGAAGGGAAAAAGGTTGTTTTTTTCTGTTCAGTATTTTTAAACTTCTGATTTCAACTGTAACTATATACTCTACATTTATAACCAATCCACAGCAGAGAGGAATCATTCAACTCACAATAAGTATCATAAGACATTCACATATATTTATAATGAAGTTAGATTTAAACATACATAATATGAACATGTTTGGAACATAAGCGTGATGGGATAAAACATCCATATCAGTCATCGCAGGATTTTAGTAACGTCTAATTCTGCAGCATCAGAATTAGACCCCACCCCTATGATTCAAAAGAATTAAGTGGTTATGAGAATGAATGAATGATACAGACACGTGTAAATGTGACTAGAACTGAAGCCTGTCATGACATAAAACATGCAAACACTATGCAGTCACAGAATTTATCGGCATGTAAAGTTCACCATGTAATGCCGGGACAGCCAAATGTGTGATTTGTCCATCCATCCGTCCATCTTTAACTACTCATCCGAGTGTCCGGGTTGCAGGGGCAAGGCACCCTATCTGGCTAATAAACAATAAAATCACTTACTTAACAGAATTAATTAACACAAATGCCTGCTGGGGATGAGTTGGGCTAATACGTTGTCATAATAACTTTGAGAAATGTTCCCTCTCATCCATAGTCTTTCAGCTGTGTGGTGATGAAGCAGTTAATTGCCTTCACAGCCTGTTTTAATTCACCTTCTTTATCTCGGTAGAATTCAGATGTGGCCTTTCCAGAACTGTCCATTTTTATTTGTTTGAGCCATTCTTTGACGGATTTACTATGCTTTTGTTGACCTGCAGCACTTCAACTCTCGCAGCTGCCAGCTGGTTCTGGGAGCCGGGGCCCTGCAGGTTGTTGGTCTCAAGACCATCACCACCAAAAACCTAGGTAAGCAACAAAAGGGTTTACAGTCAGCTTTCAAAAACTTGTAACTGAGGACTAAAGATGTTAATGCAGTCAGTTTTGGATTGTGCCCTGCTCTTATGGTTTCTGTGTGTGTTTGCAGCGCTAGCATCACGTTGTCTCCAGCTGGTGGTTCAGTACATTCCCATCATCAGAGCTCATTTTGAGACCAAACTGCAGCCAAAACAGTCCAGTGTACTCAGACACTTTGACCACATCACCAAGGTAACACACAACTGTCACTTCATGCAAATCTGAATGTCTTTATACTAGTGGTGGGCAACAATTAAAGTTAAAATCACGGTTAATCTTAAAACTTGTTTTAATTAAATTAAATTTTTTTTAAAAATTGTTTTTTTCCCCCTCCTCCCCCATGGAATGTGTCTTTAAACCTCTTGTTTTTCATATTCATTAACATGGGAGTGGACAAATGCGCTTGCTTTCTGCAGCTGCAGGCTTATTTAAAGCTTTCAACATGTCAAAAATGATAACTATCAGAATATTCTAAACCAAAAAAACATTTGTGAACCTCTAAGATTAGCAGGTAATTTGAAGGTGAAATTAGAGTCAAGTGTGAGTGGGCACCTGTTTTATTTCAAGAATCTTTTATTTAAAGATCTATAAAAGTGTCAACACGTGTTTGTGGAAGTCTATCATGGCACACACAAAGATTTCTGAGAATCTCAGAAAAACAGTTGTTGATGCTCATCAGGCTGGAAAAGATTACAAAACCATCTGTAAAGAGTTTGTACTCCACCAATCCACAAGAAGACAGATTTTACACAAATGGAGGAAATTCAAGACCATTGTTACCCTCCCCAGGAGTGGTCGACCAACTCGGATCACTCCAAGAGCAAGGTGAGGTCACAAAGGGCCCCAGAGAAACTTCTAAACAACTGAAGGCCTGTCTCACATTGTCCAATGTTAATGTTCATGAGTCCACCATCAGGAGAGCACGGAGCAACAACGGTATGCATGGCAGGGTTGCAAGGAGAAAGCCACTGCTCTCCAAAAAGAACATTGCTGCTCCTCTATAGTTTGCTAAAAATCACCTGGATAAGCCTTAAGGCTGTTGGAAAAGTGTCTTGTGGATGGATGAGACCAAAATAGAACTTTTTTGTTTGAATGAGAAGGGTTATGTTTGGAGAACGGAAGGCACCGAATTCCAGCATAAGAACCTTATCCCATCTGTGAAACATGGTGATAGTAATACCGTGGTTTGGGCCTGTTTTGCTGCATGTGGGCCAGGACAGCTTGCCATCAGTTGGCCACAGTTATATGGGCAAAATTTCTTCAGTCTGATTACAATTCAGATCAGAATTTTACTGTTTACATGGATCCTGAAAAAGCTGATCTGATTAGGACGTGCGTTTCCATGTGTCACACGTTTGAATGGAATAAATCATTTTGACACGCACACGTCAACATTTCAACATTCAAAAATAGTAGAAGAAGCAGCAACTTCCGGTGTTAGCAAGCCCCGCTTCGTGTCGAAATGGACCTGTATTGTGTTATTCAGACTGTACTTTTGCTTCTGCTGGTCTCCGTAATGAAGCTACAAGTACATACTTCTGCATATGACGAACAGAGGGAGACAGCAGCACCATTCGGATTAACAATCGGCATAACCCACCCCTCTCTGTGGCTATGTTTACATGGACACAAGTAACCGGATTAAAAGCCTGATCGGAATAAAAATGCTTCATGTAAACATGGCAATCTGAATATTCTAACCCGATCACGCTCATTCGGATCAAAATTTCATTCCGATTGAGAGGGGTGGGTTATGCCGATTGTTAATCCGAATGGTGTGCATGAAAACACTTATTCCGAATGTAGGGCAGAAAATATGTTTACTGCGCATGTCTGTACACCAGCTGCACGTCGACTTGACGTATTTCCGCCTTAGCAGCAGCTAGCGGAAAACATAGCGGGAGTAAAACAAAACTGGTCTGTATCGTCCTGCTGTCTCCCTCTGTTCGTCATATGCAAAAGTATGTACTTGTAGCTTCATTACGGAGACCAGCAGAAGCAAAAGTACAGTCTGAATAACACAATACAGGTCAATTTTGACACGAAGCGGGGCTTGCTAACACCGGAAGTTGCTGCTTCTTCTACTATTTTTTGAATGTCGAAATGTCGATGTGCACATGTCAAAAGGATTTATTCCATTCAAACGTGTGACATATGAAAACGCACGTCCTAATCAGATCAGCTTTTTCAGGATCCATGTAAACAGTAAAATTCTGATCTGAATTGTAATCAGATTGAAGAAATTTTGCCCATGTAACTGTGGCCAATCGGAATGAAATTTTGATCCGAATGAGCGTGATCGGGTTAGAACATTCAGATTGCCATGTTTACATGAAGCATTTTTATTCTGATCAGCCTTTTAATCCGGTTACTTGTGTCCATGTAAACATAGCCATTGATGGAACAACAAATTCTGAATTATACCAGCAACTAATAAAGGAAAATGTCAGGACATCTGTCCATAAACTGAATCTCAAGAGAAAGTGGCTCATGCAGTAAGACAATGACCATAAGAACACAAGTCGCTCTACCAAATAATGGTTAAAGAAGAATAAAGTTGATGTCTTTGAATGGCCAAATCAAAGTCCTGATTTGACTTGGACTTTGGACTTGCTTTGGATTTGTCCATGTTTGTCACACTTTGTTTCAGATCATCAAACAAATTTAAACATTAGACAAAGATAGCACAAGTAAACACAAAATGCAGTTTTTAAATGAAGGTGTTTATTATTAAGGGGGAAAAAAATCCAAACCTACATGGCCCCGTATGAAAAAGTGACACCCCCCCCCCCCCCCGTTAAAACATAAATTAACTGTGGTTAATCACATCTTTGGAAAGCTGGGCTCAATTTCTCTGGCCACACCCAGGCCTGATTACTGCCACACCTGTTCTCAATCAAGAAATCACTTAAATAGGACCTGCCTGACAAAGTGAAGGAGACCAAAACACCCTCAAAAGCTAGACATCATGCTGCGATCCAAAGAAATTCAGGAACAAATGAGAAACAAAGTAATTGAGATCTATCAGTCTGGAAAAGGTTATAAAGCCATTTTTAAAGCTTTGGGACTCCAGCGAACCACAGTGAGAGCCATTATCCACAAATGGCAAAAACATGGAACAGTGGTGAATCTTCCCAGGAGTGGCCGGCCAACCAAAATTATCCCAAGAGCACAGCGATGACTCATCCAAGAGGTCACAAAAGACCCCACAACAACATCCTAAGAACTGCAGGCCTCACTTGCCTCAGTTCTTCTTCTTTTAGATTTGATTTGCGGTTGGCAACCAGTTTACAGGTGCATTACCGCCACTGACTTGATTATCATCACTCTATATCATTGTATAAGGAGTTCTGAACAACTCCTTATGTGTGAAAAAATTACCCGTCCTTGGACTGTGTCCTGGACTGGTCCTACTTCAGTGTTCATGACTCCACCATAAGAAAGAGACTGGGCAAAGATGGCCTGCATGGCAGAGTTCCAAGGCGAAAACCACTGCTGAGCAAAAAGAAGATAAAGGCTTGTCTCAGTTTTGCCAGAAAACATCTTGATGATCCCCAAGACTTTTGGGAAAATACTTTGTGGACTGACAAGACAAAAGTTGAACTTTTTGGAAGGTGTGTGTCCCATTACATTCGGCGTAAAAGTAACACAGCATTTCAGAAAAGGAACATCATACCAACAATAAAATATGGTGGTGGTAGTGTGATGGTCTGGGGCTGTTTTGCTGCTTCAGGACCTGGAAGACTTGCTGTGGAAAATGGAACCATGAATTCTGCCGTCTACCAAAAAAAAAATCCTGAAGGAGAATGTCTGGCCATCTGTTCGTGACCTCAAGCTGAAGCACACTTGGTTTCTGCAGCAAGACAATTATCCAAAACACACCAGCAAGTCCACCTCTGAATGGCTTAAGAAAAACAAAATGAAAATGAAATGAAAATGAAAAAGTTCAATATTTTTTGTCACTCATTTCAGAAAGAGAAACCCATATATTATGCAGACTCATTACACACAGTGTGATATATTTCAAGTGTGTGCTTATTTTAATTTTGATGATTATGGCTTACAGCCCACGAAAACCCCAAATTCAGTTTCAGTTTGGCCGACTGAAAAGTATGTCCATGTACACACTCAATACTTGGTCGGGGCTCCTTTTGTATTAATTACTGTATCAATGTGGTGTGGCATGGAGGTGATCAGCCTGTGGCACTGCTGAGGTGATATGAAGGTCCAGGTTGCTTTGATAGTGACCTTCAGCTCGTCTGCATTGTTGGGTCTGGTGTCTCTCATCTTCCTCTTGACAATACTCCATAGATTCTCTATGGGGTTTAGGTCAGGAGGGTTTGCTGGCCAATCAAACACAGTGATGCCATGGTCATTAAACCAGGTTTTGATACTTTTGTAGTGTGGGCAGGTGCCAAGTCCTGCTGGAAAATGAAATTACCTTCTCCATAAAGCTTGTCAGCAGAGATGAGCATGAAGTGCTCTAAAATTTCCTGGTAGACTACTGCGCCAACTTTGGTCTTGATGAAACACAGTGGAAACCAGGTTTTGATACTTTTGTAGTGTGGGCAGGTGCCAAGTCTTGCTGGAAAATGAAATTAGCTTCTCCATAAAGCTTGTCAGCAGAGATAAGCATGAAGTGCTCTAAAATTTCCTGGTAGACTACTGCGCCGACTTTGGTCTTGATAAAACACAGTGGACCAACACCATCAGGTGACATCGTTCCTCAAATCATCACTGACTGTGGAAACGTCACACTAAACCTCAAGCAACTTCGATTCTGTGCATCTCCACTCTTTTTCCAGACTCTGGGACTTTGATTTCCAAATAAAATGCAAAATTTACTTTTATCTGAACAGAGGTCATCTGCTGGTGTTTGTCCACTGTGTTTTATCAAGACCAAAGTCAGCACAGTCGTCCACCAGGAAATTTTAGAGCACTTCATGCTTCTCTCTGCTGACAAGCTTTTATGGAGAAGCTGATTTCATTTTCCAGCAGGACTTGGGACCTGCCCACACTACAAAAGTATCAAAACCTGGTTTAATGACCATGGCATCACGGAATCATGGCATCATGGAAGATGAGAGACACCAGACCCAACAATGCAGACGAGCTGAAGGTCACTATCAAAGCAACCTGGACCTTCATAACACCTCAGCAGTGCCACAGGCTGATCACCTCCATGCCACACCACATTGATACAGTAATTAATCCAAAAGGAGCCCCGACCAAGTATCGAGTGTGTACATGGACAGACTTTTCAGTCGGTCCACATTTCTATTAAAAAGCTATTTTTAAAATTAATTTTATGTAATATTCAAATTTTTTTGAGAAACTGAATTTGGGTTTTCATGGGCTGTAAGCCATAATCATCAAAATTAAAATAAATGAACACTTGAAAGATATCACTCTCTGTGTAATGAATCTATATAATATATGGGTTTCACTTTCTGAAATGAGTGACAAAAAATATTGAACGTTTTCATGATATTCTAATTTTTTGAGATGTACCTGTATTAGATTTCTGATTGGGGGGTGGGGGGCATTTCTGCCTGGTGGTTTCAGCCTTTACATGTTTTGGTCTAGTTATAGCTGTGCAGGTCAGGTGACCCACTTGCATTGAATGTAATCTAAGGTCCATATGTCCATATTGGATGACAGTAACGCTCCAGCAAACTAGTTTCTTTCTTTTTTAGATTTGATTGGCAGCTGGCAACCAGCCCACAGGCACATTACCGCCACTGACTTGATTATCATCACTCTATATCTTTGTATAAGGAGTTCTTATAAGGAGTTCTGAACAATCGTCTTCTTCTTCTTCTTTTAGACTTGACTGGCAACTGGCAACCAGCCCACAGGTGCACCACCACCACGCACTTCACTCTATATCATTGCTCTGTCTGGTCAGGAGCTGTAGTCCGTATCTGCGTCTCATCTCATTCTTCTTCTTCTTCTTTTAGACTTGATTGGCGGTTGATCCACCAGCCCATGATGTCTTTGAACTTAAAGATCCCCCACTTAATAAGTCCTCAACTGCTTCCCAATGTAGCCCCTTAATGCTAAGATATTTTTCTGCTGCTTTCACAATGATTTTGATTTTTTCTGTTTTCTTGGAAGTCTGTGCAGTGCAGTATATCACATCTACCACAAATAAGACAAAACTATTTTCCTTCAAAACCAGAGTATCTTCCTTAATTCTACTGCATGCACTGCAAGCCTGCACACTTTCTCTGTTCGAGTCCACTCCCACTTTTTTAGCTGGCACCGTTTTCGCAGCTTCTGCATGTGTTAATCCTTGGAAGACTTTTATCTGCTGAATTTCTGCTGCTCTTTTGCTGGCTTCACAACCTCGATATGCAGAGCTATGTTCACCACCGCAGTTACAGCACTTTAATTTGGCTCCTCTTTCATACTTGCCATATTCATGTTCACCGGAGCATCTGGCACATCGTTGTCTAACTTTGCATATTGCTGCTACATGACCAAACATTTGAAACATCTGAGTGGAGGGTTAACGTAAAGTCTGACTTCATAGCTCATGTTGCCAATATACACCTTACTTGGCAGTCTTGTTTCATCAAATGTTAACATTACTGACAGACTATCACATTTTTCACCATTTCTATTAGTTTTCAATCTTTGTACCTCTGTCACTTTTGCTCCAGTTAAGTT
The DNA here is from genome assembly GCA_020510985.1 of Pholidichthys leucotaenia. NCBI lineage: Eukaryota > Metazoa > Chordata > Actinopteri > Cichliformes > Pholidichthyidae > Pholidichthys > Pholidichthys leucotaenia. The sequence continues at coordinate 293,800,178 of CM035848.1, forward strand.
CTTCATTATTTCATCAGTTGAGACAGCCGTTGAGATGCCCGATATCACTCCTCTCATTGCCTTATTTCCTTCCAATACTGAACACTGCACATTTTTCCCCTCCATCTTATTGACTCTGATTGCTTTTCCTTGTTGAACACTACCTTTACATGTAACTAGTAACGAACCACTACAAAGAATTCTTGCATTTAAAACTTTTCAAAGTAACCCATTAATTGCATTTGTGAGCTTAATTGGGTTCCACTCATGAAATGATGCTCCTTCCTGAGTCAGTTTAATGATTACTTTACACCCCTATTTATTCCAGGATAGTTCATCTTCTGATTCATCAGCACTTGATAACGCTCTTGACTGAATTTCTTTACGTTTACATTTGCTTCTTTTAGACTCCCCCGAACTCTAAACATCCGCTTTCCCACTTCCTACCTCAGAATCAGAATCAGATTTATTGCCATTGTTCATGTAGTACACAAACTAGGAATTTGTCTCGGTGCAATGCTGCAACATTAAACATGATAAAATAAAAGAAATAAAAAACTATACATGCAATAAAGTGTAGAATAAGAATGAGTAATACTAGTCAAAGCAATTTTTAAATATATTAGCGAGCAGCAGATATTGTGGAGTACCACACAGTGCAGTCGGTAATGCAAAGAAAACAGTGATGATTGACATGAGTCTGGTTGAGCTGCTGCACATAGTGCAACCAGCTCCATCAGGTTGCCAACCACCAATCAAATCTAAAAGAAGAAGAAGAAATCACTACTAAAGGAGCTACTTTTAAAATCCCGGTCTTGACTCCAGCCTCTCGTCGCCATCTTATATTGCTCTCGTTGAAATGCCGTTCTGTCTGTCTGTGTGGTCCTCTCGGCGGTATTGACAAGTTCCATCACTCTCACTCTATATATAATTCAAGAAATCTCTGTGTCTGCCACGACCATAGGACTGTCTAAGAGATCATAGGATCGCCTATGATGTCTACATGATGTCTATGATGTCATATAGACACCATAGTCATAGACACACTCACGTCACGATCATAGGAGTCGCTATGACATCATCAAAGATCATAGGACTCGCTATGACATCATCAAAGATCAAAGGACTTGCTATGACATCATCAAAGATCATAGGACTCACTACGACAGCGTCAAAGATCAGAGACGTGACATGCTTGCTTACACCCGTTTTCTACAGGCATGCAGAAATGCTTGCTTATACTTGGTTTCTATGGGCATGCACAGGTATGCTTTAGTAATTAAATAATTTTTTTTGCCGTATTGAGTGTTTGCGATCATAAATTTGAACATATTTATATGCCGCGACAAATGCTGTCCAGGCAGGCACCAACTTCCACGTTTAAGGTTCTGCTTTTTTATTCCATCAACATAAAATTACATTATAAATACATATGTAATAATCAGAATCTTGCCATACAGATGCCACCGAGAGGATGCAGTCCAAGGACGGATAATTTTTTTCCACACATAAGGAGTTGTTTAGAACTCCTTATACAAAGATATAGAGTGATGATAATCAAGTCAGTGGCGATAATGCACCTGTAAGCTGGTTGCCAACCGCCAATCAAATCTAAAAGAAGAAGAATCTTGCCATTTGTGCATCGATCCAGAATCGTTCACATCTGCATCGAGGTGCATCAGAAAAATCATTTTCTCCCACCCTAGTTTATTTCTAGGGAGCAGACATTCTTAAACAGAAGTGATGGAGGTGGTGCTCGCCCGGGTTAGCTTTTAGCTTAGTTGTTAGCCTTTTTCACGCCTGCTTTTCTTGGCACAACACTGGAAGCAACGTGACTGTATTGTAATAGTGACAACAGCATCTTTCATCTTCAAAGCGATGAACCACTCCACCAGTGCTGTCCACAGCCCGGTCCCAGACCCCAGAATCTCCAGCCGCCATGGGGCTGCCCACAGCAACCACTCCGCTATTTTCCGCGGGTCTCTTCTCGTCTCTTCTTTCCTGTGTTCAGGTCAAGATTGTGCCGTGATGCAATTCATATATCCACATTTTACGGCAGCAATACTCCCACAAACTGATTTGAAGACCCAAAATTAAATAAAATGGGGAGTTTGTCACGAATAGGGCTTCCCACTTCTGTTTTGAGTTGTGTAATAGACGGTACCCACATTTCAAGAGTTTTGCTTTTTTCATTTCACCAGGATTAAAAGCGATCAGAAAAATTGATCAAGATATTGCATTACTGCACAATTAACTCAATAAGACACCCACCACTATGTTATAGAGATATGATGCAGAACTTAGTCACACACTGTGGTTTTTGCTGAGGTTCTGTTGTTGTCCAGGACTACAATGACCACATCGCTGAGATCTCTGCTAAGCTGGTGGCCATTATGGACGGTCTGTTTGAGAAGGTTTTATCCAAGGTAAGACGTGACCGCTTATTGAGGAACTTTCACTGATAGTTGGTTAAGAAAACCACAATGCATCAAAATCACAATATTTTGCCACCAGTGTTTCCTTTACTATATTAGGGGGGTTCCCCGATCTCCAAGCAGTAATCCCCGCCCCCTTTGAAGGTCAAATTAATTTTATTTTCTGTGTAGCGCCACATCACAACAAAAGTCATTTAAGGTCACCTTTCCTATAGAACAGTTCTATAGCTTTTTCTTTTATTAAACAAACTAAATGGTCTTATGTTATTTATCTTATTTACACGGCGGCTCCCGACGCACACAGACGTGCATGCACACTCTCACCAGTAGACAGAGCGCATGGTTCGGAAAATGTGTTGCATCCATCCACCACTTCAAAAGCAGCCAAAAATATCTATATTTTTTGAAACGCTTCCAGGGTGGTGAAGATGGAAACACTTGCTCTCCTGTGAGTAGCACCCAGAGTAGCTCTTCTGCTCTCGGTCCAACTGTGGTGTTTCATGACCACACAAAGTGGGATACCCCCCCCCCCCCCCCCCCGAGGGGGCTGTCATGTAAAAGAGGAGCAGAACATCACAGGGTAAAAGTTAATGCGGGGGCAGGATGCACAAACGATGACAGAGCGGAGTTGAACAGAGAGACTGCCTGGCAGAACAGGCTGGTGTTGGCTCCACAGCAGCCAGAGACGGTCACCTCCCCCACCCGCTCTCTTTCAACCCCCATTCAGAGAATGGCTGCCATAAAAATTCACTAAGAGGAGCGGTCCCCAACCGTTTTTTGCTTAATGGATCAGTAACAAGTTTAAAAAGAAAAAAGAAAACACTGGTTAAAAAAATGAACTAAATAAACCCGTGAGTAGACCCAAATGGACTCCAGAACTAATCCATACTGGCCGCCGTGGAGGAGGCAATGGTCGGGGCACAGTCTCAGTGGGAATCCCACTCAAGATCAGCTATTTTCAGTTAATTTTATATGCAGTTCAACGTATAATCCACTGAGAGAAAAGACGTTTTGTGGTGAGTGTATTTTATCGCTGCATGATGGATGCAGTTCATCACAGACCTCATCTATCCATTGGTGAGTTGAGTGTAGCATTAAAATAAAATACCAATGTTGAATGCACAATAAAAACTTTGTTTACAGTTGGGGTGTCAAACATACGGCCCGCAGGCCCAGACATTCCCGTGGGAGGAATTTGTAAAGTGTGAAAATATAGGCTGCCATTTTAAAATAAAATAAAAAATAAAATAACATCTGTCCAGGGTGTACCCTGCCTCTCGCCCAAAGATGCTAGGATAGGCTCCAGCCCCCCCGCAACCTGAAAAGGATTAAGCGGACGAAGGTGAATGAATGAAATAACAGTTTGAACACTGTGGGTCACACTGTTTTAGTAAGAGTAGCAGACAATTATTGTACCGGTCCAGCCCACTTGATATTGAATCAGGCTCTTGGACTAAAATGAGTTTGACACCCCTGGTTTTACAGTAAGAATAACTTACATGGCTGATATGCTAATGTTGTCCATAAGATGAAACGTGTAGAAATGTGTGAAATACGATGACCACTGCTGAAACTAAAAGTTCCTTAAACTATCAGACCTATTAATGTGAGAGAGAGACATGATATATGTATGCTACCTACTGTGTAAATTTACATGTGTACAACTGTTTTGGTTATTTGCTGAAGTTTTTTAAAAAAATATCTTATTCAACATAATCTGTAGTTTACACAACACAGTTTTTTTTTTTTTTTTATGGAGACATGCATACACTGTATACATACACTACTCACAAAAAGTTAAGGATATTATGCACCTTAATACTAAATACTAACATTAATAAATACACATTAAAAGTAATTAGGACAGTTAAAGCAGTTAAAACTAGAGGAAACAAGAAGAATGAAAATTGAAAATTCACTGGATAAATATGACATGACCCTGAGTAAGTAAAAATTCACTGAATGAGTATGACTCGCCTCTGACAATACCCAATAAACTGTGCAATGGTAATTTTAATATCAGAAATGATATGAACCTGAGAGAGCATGAAACTATGTACAATGTGCAAATGAGCAATGTACAAATTAACACCCAGTGTTAGAATTCCTCTGTGTAAAGCCGTGTGCCCTGATACTACCCAGTAGACTGTACAATGTTAAATTGGCAGCAGAGATGATATGGACATGAGACAGGGTAAGACTATATACAGTGTGCAAATGAGCAATGTGCAAATTCAGCATCCAGTGTGTGAATTCCTATTTGCAAAGCTGTGTCCCGAGTTTTGTTATTTGTTCAGGAGTCTCATACTGACAAAGTCTCATGCTGTTCACAAGTCGACTTATTGTCTGCTGAGGCATGGCATTCCACTCTTCCTGAAGGGCAGCCCTCAGGTCATTGAGTTTATGGGGTGCAGGGTTACGAGCCTCTACACGGTGACTCAGCTGATCCCATAGGTTTTCTATGGGATTCAGATCTGGAGAAAGTGCAGGCCACTCCATTTCAGGTACCCCAGACTCCAGCAGCTGTTCCCTAATGATGCAACCTCGATGAACTAGAGCATTGTCATCCATCCATCCATCCATCCATCTTCTACTGCTTTTCCGGAGGTCTGGGTCGTGGAGGCAGCAGTTCAAGCAGGGAAGCCCAGACTTCCCTCTCCCCAGCCACCTGCTGCAGTTCTTCAGAGAGGATACCAAGGCGTTCCCAGACCAGCTGGGAGACAGTCTCTCCAGCGAGTCCTGGGTCTGTCCCGGGGTCTCCTCCCAGAGGGACGTGCCCGAAACACCTCAAGTGTCAGGCGTCCAGGAAGCATCCTGATCAGATGCCCATACCACCTCAACTGGCTCCTTTCAATGTGGAGGAGCAGCGGTTCTACTCTGAGCCTCTCCTGGATGACTGAGCTCCTCACCCTATCTCTGAGGGTGAGTCCAGTGATCGTACGAAGAAAGCTCATTTCAGCCGCTTGTATCCGCGATCTCGTTCTTTCAGTCATTACCCAAAGCTCGTGACCATAGGTGAGGGTAGGAACGTAGATTGACTGGTAAATCGACAGCTTTGCCTTAGAGCTCAGTTCCCTATTCACCACAACAGACCGGTACAACGTCCGCATCACTGCAGATGCTGCTCCGATCCATCTGTCAATCTCTCGCTCCATTCTCCACTCACTTGTGAATGAGACCCCAAGATACTTAAACACCTACACTTGGGGCAGGAGCCTGTCCCCAACCCGGACAGGACAATCCACCTTTTTGCAGCTGAAGACCATGGACTCGGACTTGGAGGTACTGATTCTCATCCCAGCCACTTCACACTCAGTAGCAATCCGTCCCAGTAAGAACTGTAGGTCATTGCTGGATGAAACCAGCAGGACAACATCATCTGCAAAAAACAGAGATGAGATCCTGTGGTCACCAAGCATGACACCCTCCATCCCCTGGCTGTGCCTAGAAATCCTGTCCAAAAAAATTATGAACAGGATCGGTGACAAAGGGTAGCCCTGGCAGAGTCCAACTGTCACTGGGAATGAGTCCGATCGAGTGTTGGTAATACGAACCAAACTCTCACAACGGTCGTACAGAGACCGAATAGCTTGTAACAACAAGCCCGATACCCCATACTCCCGAAGCACCACACACACACACACACACACACACACACACACACACACACACACACACAAAAAAAACCCACAAGGGACGCGGTCGAATGCCATCTCCCAAGTCCACAAAACACATGTAAACTGGTTGGGCAAACTCCTACGAACCCTCAGGGATTCTTGAAAGGGTAAAGAGCTGGTCCGATGTGCCACGGCCAGGACGAAAACCACATTACTCCTCCTGAATCTGAGGTTCGACCAACGGCCAGACTGTCCTCTCCAGTACCTTGGCATAAACCTTCCCAGAGAGGCTGAGGAGTGTGATCCCTCTAAAGTTGGAGCACACCCTCTGTTCCTTTTTTTTGAAGAGAGGAACCACCACCCCGGTTTGCCATGTCAAAGGCACTCCCCCCATCCTCCACGCAATGTTGCAGAGGCGTGTCAACCATGACAGCCCTACAACATCCAGGGCCTTGAGGTACCCAGGGCGAATCTCGTCCACCCCCGGGGCCCGGCCACCAAGGAGATTTTTAACCGCCTTGGCGACCTCAGCCCCTGTGATAGGCGAGTTGTCCCCCTGTCCACAAGCCCTGCTTCCTCTGTGGAAGGCGTATCAGCGGGATTGAGGAGATCCTCGAAGTATTCCTTCCACCGCCCGACAATGTCCTCATTCAAAGTCAACAGCACCCCATCCGCACCATACACAGTGTGAACAGGGAGCTGCTTCCCCCTCCTGAGCCGCCAAGACAGTTTGCCAGAATCTCTTCGAGGTCGACCAAAAGTCTTGTTCCATGGCCTCCCCAAACTCCTCCCATACCCGAGTTTATGCTTCAGCAACCACCCGAGCTGCACTCCGCTTGGCCTGCTGATACACCTCAGCTGCTTCTGGAGTCCCACAAGCCAACCAGGCCTGATAGGCCTCCTTCTTCAGCTTAATGGCTCCCCTCACCACTGGTGTCCACCACTTGGTTCGGGGGGTTGCCACCACGAGATGCCCCGACGACCTTGCGGTCGCAGCTCTGGACCGCTGCTTCAACAATGGAGGTGGAGAACATGGCCCATTCAGACTCCATGTCTCCAGACTACCTCGGAATGTGGTTGAAGTTTTTCCGGAGGTGGGAGTTGAAGACCTCCCGGACAGGGACCTCAGCCAGATGTTCCCAGCACACCTTCACTATACATTTTGGTCTACCAGGTCTGAATGGCATCCTCCCCTGCCATCGGATCCAACTCACCACCAGGTGGTGATCAGTTGACAGTTCTGCACCTCTCTTTACCCAAGTGTCCAAGACATACGGTTGCAGTTCTGATGACACGATAACAAAATTGATCATCGACCTGCGACCTAGGGTGTCCTGGTGCCATGTGCACATATGGACACCCTTATGCTTGAACATGGTGTTCATTATGGACAAACTGTGGTTAGCACAGAAGTCCAATAACTGAACACCACTTGGGTTCAGATCGGGCAGGCTGTTCCTCCTTCACCCCCTTCCAGGTTTCACTGTCGTTGCCCATGTGCTCATTGAAGTCCCCCAGTAGGAGAATGGAGTCTCCAAGAGGAGCACCCTCCAGCACCCCAGTCAGAGACTCGAAAAAGGGTGGGTACTCTGAACCATCATTTGGTGCATAAGCACAAATGATGGTCAGGACCCACTTCCCAACCCAAAGGCACAGGGAAACAACCCTTTAGTCCACTGGGGAAAACTCCAATATAGAGGCAGCAAGGTGGGGGGAAACAAGAATACTCACCCTTGCTCGTCGCCTCTCGCCCGGGGCAACTCCAGAGTAGGCCAAGCTCCAGCCCCTCTCCAGGAGACTGGTTCCGGAACCGGAGCTGTGTGTTGAGGTGAGGCCGACTATACAGTATCTAGCCGGTATCTCTCAACCTCATGCACCAGCTCAGGCTCCTTCCCCACCAGAGAGGTGACATTCCACATCCCAAAAGCCAGTTTAGGAAGCTTGGGAACAGACCACCAAGGTCTCTGCCTTTGACCGCCACCTGATCCACATAGCACCGGACCCCCATGATCCCTCCTACAGGTGGTGAGCCCACTGGAGGGCAGACCCATGTAACTCCTTCGGGCTGAGCCTGGCCGGGTCCCATGGGCGGAAACCCGGCCACCAGACGCTAGCCATTGAGCCCCTCCCCTAGGCCTGGCTCCAGGGTGGGGCCCCAGTAACTCCATACCGGGCGAGGTGCACTGAATCCTTGTTCTAGTATTTATCATGGGAGTCTGTTGGATCGTTCTTAGTCTGGCCCTTCACCCAGGACCAGTTTGTCTTGGGTGACCCTACCAGAGGCAAATTGCCCCGGACAACATAGCTCCTGGGATCACTAGGGCATGCAAACCCGCCACTATGATAAGGTGATGATCCATGAGGGGCATTGTTGTCCATGAAGATGAAATTAGGCCTGTGTTGTTCATGCAGGGGCATAATGACTGGATTAAAGATGTTACTCAGGTAGTATTGGCTTGTCACTGTACTATTCACAAGGTGTAGGGCAGTTCTGTATGGACTAAACACACCTGCCCAGACTCTTAACACCACCACCACCAAAGGCTCGTCTGGTGACAACAGTGGCTGATGCATAGCACTCTCCTTGACGTCTTCAATATCGTTGGCGTCCATCATTTCTGCTCAATTGACTTTCATCAGAGAACAACACTGGGGTCCACTGGTCCCTTGTCCAGCGTAAATGCTCACTGGCCCATGAGAGACGATGACAGCTGTGCCTGGTGGTGTGGTCAGGTACCCTTGCAGGTCATCTAGCATGCAGACCAAGCTGATGTAAACAGTTTTGAATGGTCTGACATGATACTTGGGTGCCTCTCACCTCCCTTAAATGTGCCTGGAGTTGAGTAGCATTCATTATCCGTTTCTCCAGGGCACTTTTCAATATGAAGCGTTCCATCAGCGTGGGATGTGGCCAAAGGACGTCCACTTCAGTGCCTTTTTGCAACTCTTCCAGCCTCTCTGTATCTGTGTTGCAACCTGCTGATGAGACTCTGGGACACTCTAAACTCAGTGGCCATTTCTCTCTGAGAACATCCTGTTTGATATCTCGCAATGGCGTTCGGTGTCGTCTTGGTCTCATGATGCCAAAATGTGGCCGGCGTGATGAAGAGGACTGTTTAAATATCAATTTTAATTGAACCAGAAAATTTATTGGTCAATTCATGGATCAAACACCTGTTGTAAATTTTGCTGTTAAGCACCTTGTTAGAGAACAGCAAGTTGTTCAAAAAGTACTGAAACTTTGGACAGTTGGACATGTGCATTCGAAAGGTCAGAGAAGGTCAAATTAAGTTCACCTGTAAAGGTTTTAGTGCATTTTAGGTGCATCCTGAAATTTCACCCAGAAACTGAATAACTTAGTGTATATACTGTATATCCAGTATTGACTTCTGAATAATTACATTGAGATATAATTTTTGACCCATATCGCCGAGTCCTAGAATGTTTTGTCAAATATGTAGACATCATGAACAGCCTCCACCCCCACCATAAAATAACATCATTGCCCCAGAATGGTGGTGGAAGTGTTTGCTTGTCCTAATGATCCCCAGAGCTGTGCTGTCAGGGGGCAACTGGCCCCAGTAGGGTCTCCCAAGGCAAACTGGTCCTGGGTAAAGGGCCACACCCCGAGTGTTCCTGTGAGTCCTCATGAGAAAGTTGAATACAAGGATCGTGTGTGTCCCACCCAGTATGGAGTTACCGAGGCCCTGTCAATTTTTGACTAGACCAAAACAGGTCTTCTGACAAAAACCTTCAATAGTTTACCATCTTTTAAGTGTTTCATATTAATTCCTTCATATATTTCAGCTTATGGAGCAAATCAAAGCCATCATGGACTATAAATGATGAAATGTGTTCATCAGGCCAGAAGGAGCTGCTGTGATGGCAGTTACATGGTCACAATAAGCCGATTACTGGGACTAAAGTCAAGGTGTGACAGGGGCTTTAAATCCAGGTTGGACCTCAGTCTCCTCTGGTCTTTCAGGAAGGTCCTGGCTCTGTATATGTGATTAATCCATTAACAAGAATGTAAAAATTTCCTGAGAATGGATGAAGTGAGGGTACAGTTGGGGTGATGTGCAGTTTTGTCTGCTGTGGCCTACCAGCCTCAGTTCCTCTGGTCTGCTCACCGACGGACTCATGAGATATTGAAGCTCTAATTGCCCCCGGTGCTTTCAGCAGCGTGCTATAATTTAAAGACAAACTTTTTCTGTCTGACGGTGGTGCCGGCATAACTGGATCCATCTCTCTCACATGCGCATTGGGTCACATGACCTCAGTTGTCTCTCTGCTCTATTCTCAGTATGAAGTTAAAGCTCCGATGCCGTCAGCCTGCTTCAGAAACGTCTGTAAGCAAATGGCAAAGATGCATGAAGCAATTTATGACCTTCTACCTGAAGAACAGACCCAGGTGAGAAGATCCTTCCCTCGCTCCAGAACTGTGACCTCCTGTTGACTCGGCTTTAAAGGGATGTGTTGTCCTGCACAGATGCTGTTTATGAAGATCAACGCCAGCTTTAAGATGCACCTGAAGAAGCAACTGGCTCGGCTGGGGGTCGTCAATGACGGGGGACCACAGCACGGGTAACTCTTCTGCACACACAACAGCTGCTCATAAAACAACAACTTTGTTTTTCTCTGATCAGAAATAATTTAGCCAAGTACTTTGGAGAATGAAGATTTAAATCGTGATGCTGTTATACACATTTTTCTCATCAATTTTCAATTCTATTCTTTTACATTTGTGTTGTTTTTTAAAATAGGTTATTTTATAATTATTTTTTAAGTCCTAAGAAGCCACTGATTAGCAGATAAAAAACCCCTGCAAAACAAGTTTTGCACCACTGAGCTGAAGTCAGGGCTTTCATTTTCATTTGTTCTCTAATCATTTTTGCTTGCAACGTTGTGTTTTTGCATAAATAAAATTGAATTTTTAACCCCATTTTGCAAGGTTTTTTGTCATGAATTAGCTTTTTACCCCACAGGAATTTGCATACAATATTTTACTTGCAAACTTGCTGTTTTTCCCCCCAATTTGTGACTTTATTCTGTTAAATTTGAGGTTTTTGTCTGAAATTTAGAGCTATTTTCTCATAACATGTTTTTTTTAAGTTGACTCTTCTTGAAAAATGACCATTTGTGTAAATTTAAAAACTTTTTTTAAATAATTTTTAAAAACATTTTTACATAAATTTGAAACGTGTGTTGTTTTTTTCTCATTAATTTTAGGTTTTAGATTTTTTTTTGGGGGGGGGGGGGTAATTTGCAACTTTTTAATTTTTTTTTTCTTGTGAATTTGCAACTTTGCTTTCACCAAATTGATTTCTTTCTGTTAAATGTTAGTCTGAGAAAAATAAACTTCCCACAAATATCCTCTAATATGATCCAGAATGTAAAAATGTAAATTCATTAAAATAGCTCAGTATGCAGTCATGTTGAGCTCATTCAGGAGAAGCCAAAAGCCATGGCGTGTTGTCTGCTGTCCTTCAGCACTGCACAGGAATCACTCCTCCTCCCCGCAGTGATCCTCAGGTGGGTCTGCGTCCACGTCGAGCTCAAGGTCAAAGGTCAGAACGTCTGGGCATTCAGATTTTAACAAAACTTAACTCCTCCCAGGCAGTTGTCCCAGTGTTCAGCAAACCCGCACACAGTGATCGACGAGTGGGTCTGCGTCTAGGTTGTGATTCAGGTGGAGGTCAACCGTCAGGAGATCTCAGCATTCTGAGTGATTTCATCGACCCAGAATGAGATACTCCATCATTGACGGTCTGAGTAGTTGTTACACAATAAACAAGCACATTCCTGACCAGTTTTCAAATAAGTGAAATTAAAAATAATCCAGACCATTACCACATATACTTGAGTACGGATTCTTCTGTACTTTTGTACAGTAGAGACAGATCTGTACTCGAGAGTAAAAAGTCTGCTACAATAAGGCTGCGTGTCCACCAAACACATTTTTTGTCGCTGGACCATCCTGAACCTTTTTTTTTTTTTTTTTTAATAAACAGTGCTTGTGCACTGCGCTCTGGGAAAAAGGTCTGTGCCCTGTATCCTAGCAACAGTTTGTCACTCACAGTTCAGCACTTCCGCTTTCCCATCAAGACTTTCTATTTATTTACTCTGAGTGTTGATGGAGAAGTATAGAGAAGATCAGAAGGAGTTGCACTGTCTTTGTAGATTAGGACAGTGAGACGGTGGTGAGGTGTGCTGTAGGAGTGATGGATGGATTCAAGGTGGTGGTGGTATTACATCAGGGATCAGCTCTGAGCCCCTTCTTGTTTGCCATGGTGATGGACAGGCTGACAGATGAGGTCAGGCAGGAGTCTCCATGGACCATGATGTTTGCAGATGACATTGTGATCTACACTGAGAGTGGGGAGCAGGTGGAAGAGAACCTGGAGAGGTGGAGGTATGCTCTGGAGAAAAGAGGAATGAAAGTCAGAAGCAAGACAGAATACATGAGTGTGAATGAGAGGGAGGCAGGTGTAACAGTGAAGATGGAAGGAATAGAGGTAGTGAAAGTAGATGAGTTTAAATACCTGGGGTCAACCATCGAAAGCAATGGAAAATGCACAAGAAAGGTGAAGAAGAGTGCAGGCAGAGTGGAGTGGGTGGAGACGAGTGTCGGGGTGATTTGTGACAGAAGGGTAGTAGCAAGAGTGAAAAGGAAGATTTACAAGACGGTAGTGAGACCTGCTATGATGTATTGTTTTGAGATGGTGGCACTGACAAAAAAAAACAGGAGGTGGAGCAGAGTTGAAGATGCTAAGATTTTCAATGGGAGTGACTTGGAGGGACAGGGTTAGAAATGAGTATATTAGAGGGCCAGGTTGAGTGGTTTGGAGATAAAGTAAGAGAGGCAAGGCTGAGATGGTTTGGACATGTACAGAGGAGGGATAGTGGAGATATTGGACAAAGGATGTTGAAGATGGAGCTGCCAGGCGGGAGGAAAAGAGAAAGACCCCAGAGAAGATTGATGGATGTAGTGAAGGAGGACATGGAGAGGGTTGGTGTTACAGAGGAAGATGAAGGGAGAGGGGGAGATGGAGACAGATGATCTGCTGTGGAGACCCCTGAAGGGAGCAGAAGGAAGAAGAAGTCTGTAAATATCAATGGACAGGAAACATGTTCTGGCATTGGTAGCAGCTGTGGATGCAAAATATGATGACAAAAAAAAACAAGAGTGAGTAGAATAATCCATGGTCAAAATTTCACTTACTTTACATCTACTTTCATAAATCAGCTGAGATATGCTCAACACACGGTTTCCTAAACTCATAAATGACTGTTGGTAAATGATCACATTTCACATTGGAGCTACAGTATTTCCATTTTTTGCATTCATGAACTGTACAAATTCACAGAGCATCCACATTATCTACCACAACAAACTTGTCAGAAATGTGACCATGACAAAGGCACCAACACTCACCTGGCACGCCGACAGGTGTGGCCACTTCCTCCAGGTGTTTGCTTTCAAATTTTGATCATGGTATCCTTTTAGTGTCCGATCAAAGAGTACCAGGTTGTTTGATGCAGCAAAGTTCAGGCTGTCCCTCGCCATCCTACCAGTCTCTTCTTCCTGTACCTGCATCCTATGTCCCGCCCTTCCTTAATTCTGATTGGCTGGTTAGAAAGGTTTGACATTGATGAATGCAGCTGTGCTCTAAAAAGCTGAACTTTTTTCAGCTCTCAGCACCCTGAGTGCCACAACACAAACGGTCACAACTGAGAATGTTTCAGCGCCCTCACACTGTACACACTGGACTACATAGAAAATGGATAGAAAATAGTCACCCACAGCAGAAAAAACACGTTTGGTGGACACAGCCTAAAACTACTTGGTGTAAAGTGCAGTTTTGTGGGGGGGGAAAAAAGTTGAATAAATGTAGCTGGTTACTACCACTTTGGCTACACAATAAGTTGTTCTTTTTCATCATCATCATCACGTAGCAGCCCGAGGGGTCGGGGCGCACTGGACAACGTGCTGCCACACCATAAGATTTTCCATGGCTGTCGCCTCTCTTGCTATCCCTGAATCCCTCGACAGTACCTCTGGGAACATAAGTTTCCGGGACTGGACTGGGCCAATAGGCTTCCAAAGCAGCAGGGAGTGTATAATCTCCTCGGTGGCCCGATGGCAATGGCCAGCAATTCTCAGTCTCCATTTGGTGAGCCTCTGAGAGAGGGGCGGGATGGCACCATATATTCACTCGAAATGGCGTGTTTGGACCAATAGATGTTTTTTATATGCCTCAGTAAGTTCGTATATGTCCCGTCCAGTCATTTTTCTTGACATACAGTTAAAGTCCACATCTCCGAGCCATAGAGCAAATTGGCTCCATCAGTATCCTGAATACGTGAATTTTCTTTTCGTTGTTGAGAGTCGAGTGCCATATCTTGTTAAGCTTATTACACACTGCCAATGCTAGAGCTTTACGAGACTTCATATCCTTGTGAGAGTCCATTATATACGAGCCAAGGTATTTGACGTCTTCGACTTGGGTGATGTTTGCGCCAGCCAGTGAAAGCAGGCTACAGTTCAGTGTTGTAGAAATGAACTCCGTTTTGCTTTCGTTGCAGTAAAGCCCTACCAGGTTTGGTTCTTTTTCTAGCGACTGTAGAAGCGATTCTGCATTCACGACAAGGTCTGATACTAAGGCAATATCATCAGCAAAATCAAGATCTGTAACATACTTAGCAGGATGCCTCTGGCTATGTCTTGGTTGGAGTTGTAGACCCTTGTCATTTATGGTGTCTAAGGAGAGGCGTAGAACATAATCTAGCACAATAATAAATAAAAATGGTGCTGGAGTGTTGCCTTTAATAACCCCTGCTTCAGTGTCAAAAGAATGCTGTTTTGCTATCAGCTGTTATGACTGTAGCCTTGGTGTTGGTATAGAGCGCTTGAATGGCTGTGCCAGTAAGTTGTGGGATACCATAAAGAGGTAAGATATTAAACATCGTGTCCCAATTGATGGAATCGAATGCCTTCTGAAAGTCTCTTCATTTCTTCTATTATGCGACACAAGGACATTGTTGACCGCCCTCTCCTGAAACCAAAATGGTTTCAGGAGAAGGTTCTTTTTAGGTCAGATGGAAATGATCTCTAATCCTGTTGTCTTTTTTCTAAGAGTGGAGAACGGCGGTTTAAACCTCGGGCTAGAAGTAGTCTGTCCAACACACACATGCACGCATGCACACACTTCCCAGGACAGATAATGAACATTACATATGTGGACTGTGTGTGACATTGTTGTTGGAGAAGCCAGTTTTTCATCTTAAATGTTTAACCACACGCTGCTGACACCTGGTGATTGTCTTCCTCTGTGATACTGGTAGTTCCTTTAAACTGATGTTTGGAGCTGGAACTGCTACATTGTGTCTTCACAGAGAAGCTTTGATATGAACTAATGTCTGTGTAGTAGAGATGGACTTGCTGATACTGGAGTAACTACCATGATGAGGCAACTCCACTGTTACTGGGGGACAGTCGGTGGTTCTGCCCTCCTCTGGTCGTTCTCTGTTGTCATCACGGAGCTCTGTGTGAGCCGTAACCGTGCACGTGTGTGTGTGTGTCCTGCAGGTTGATGATGGTGGACGTGGCGTTCTATACGGAGAACATCCAGGCACTGAAGAGCCTGGAGAGACTGAACCTGAACATGGCCGAGATCTGGGAGCAGAAAAGGTGATGGGGGGGAGGACAGCCGAGCGAGCCGGCGACGGAAAGCCCGACCTCGGGGAGACTGACAGAGGAGACCCCACGGGGACCAACAGCAGCAGGGCTGCAGCTGACAGTTGTTTTTGTGACTGATCAGTCTGCTGATTAGTTTTGCCATTAGTCTTCAATTGGACGTTTAAGTTTTTGTGTCCTTAGAAACTTTTTTTAATCCTCTTAATGAGTCGGTGACCTTTTTTTTGGTCATTTTTTTCCTCAGACGTATGGAACATGTTTCTCAAATTCGCAACTTTTATAAGATTCTTTCTTCTAATTTTACAGGGATTTTTTTCTTGTAAATTTGGGACTATTTTCTCACAATATTTGATTTTTCTTTTTGTATTTCTAAAAAATTTGCATTTCTTTTGTTAGGAACATTATAATTATTGTCTCTCAAATTTGTCACTTTAATTTTTTTCCTTTTTTCCACACAAGTTGGAAATGGATGAAAAAGGTGCATAGGTAACTAGTCATCAGATTAGTGGACTGATGGTTGCAGCAGCATGCAGAGGACGTGTCACGGGTGGAGGACCGCCACCTCTTCTCACTGTGTGCAATCCAATGGAGAATCTTCTGACATCATCAGGCCGTTTCAGTGGAGACGCTCTGAAACTTGGGGGTTAATTTATTTTTCTGACTTTATGACAAACATTCACCACCGCGGCGGATGAAGAGATGCCGAAGCGTTGGGAAAAGTGAATGCGTGGAAGAGTGGATCCACCAACACCACGACGTCCGACATCTGCACAACATGGACGTTTGGGAACTGCTGGTGGAGGTTAGAAACCTGTCGTACGCTGACACGGCGCCATCGTGCTGGGAGAGCGACTGTGATGATCAAACGTTTTTATTGGACCTGGCTACAGCAGGAGGTGAAGAACAGATCTCACACGGTGATTCAGACTCCTTTGACTTGCATGACCCATGTTTCCTGGGAAGTTAGCACAAAACAAAAACTCTCTTACCTGCAGTGCTGTGAAAAAGTATTTGCCCCCTTCCTGATTTCTTATATTTTTGCATGTTTGTCACTTAGATATTTCAGATCATGTTTTTTTAATATAAATAGTTTTAATATAAATTGTTTTGGTTTTTCAGTTCCCACAGAGTAGCACTGACAGTTCACTACATCTAGGTGTTCCCATTAACAGGGCGTACAATGAATATACGACTCAGGAAATCGGCAGTGAACTTATCGCCTGCCAGGTTTTGCTTTACCGGCACCTGCAGGTCAGAATCCGATTGTTTCCCATTTAATGAGAAGTCAGACCTCCCCAAGCCAGCTGTTGTGTGATGGAGGAATAGCACGTTTCCATGTAAACAAAGTGAGGCATCTGGGTAATAGAGCCTAAGCCCCGCCCCCTCTATGTCTGCATATGGGACCTTAAATCAGAAAAATTCTCCATTGAAATGAATGGCAAGAGCGAAATTATCTTTTGACCCCAATCAAATTTTGCCACGAGTTACACATATGATGTTTGTCAATTTTAAAGATAATTTTCCATGTAATTAAAGTTGTTGGCTGTTGTACAATAAAGTAATATTTAGTTTTTGTTTAAACGATTAGCGGACAACAGCTCCCATCATCCCACATCACCAAACACGATCGTGGTGGGAGATTAGTAAAACCTCACCCCCTGTTTCCTGACCAACGAAAGAAAGATCTAGAAAAACGACAAAGGTTTTGTTCTGTATTGTGAGAGCTGCAGCTGATCCAGAGGACTGTTACTTACGTCACCCTGAGTGCACGTGACGTCATCAGGTACGTGCCTCTGGGTTTGTAGTCTTTTAATTTACATATTTTCACAACCTTATACCTCAACAGTTAGACAGCCTACACCATTATTTATGTGGAGAATTATCTTTTAAACTGACAAACATCATATGTGTAACTCGTGGCAAAATTCAATCAGGATCAAAAGATACTTTCGCTCTTGTCATTCATTTCAATGGAGAATTTTTCTGATTTAAGGTACCGTGTGGGGAAGTAGAGGGGGCGGGGCTTAGGCTCTCTGTAGAGTAGTGGAGGCCAGTCCACGGTGCTTTGTGGATGAGAGGTTAGGTGTTGTGAGTGGGGGACCCTGAACAGGGCTGTGTAAGGTTCAGGACCAAGTTGGGTGGCGCAAACAGTTTTTCACATAGGGCCGGGTAGATTTGTATAGCTATTCCCCTTAATAAATGAAATTATACAACAGTTAATTCTGACCGAGCAATTTGATTGGACAACAGGGATTCCAGGAGTTACTATATTCCACGATAACTGCACTCCATTTCACAGGCTATGTATCACTCTGCTTCAAAGGTGTTCTAGTAACCGTTAATTACTAACAGTAATTAACTGTCAAGTCTGCAGACTTGAGAATTGCAGTACTGTGTTGGATCCCCTAATTTCCACAGTGAGGCGCTGTTTGAAAAGCAACTCCAGTCTCAGCCGTCTCTGATCCAGAAGTCCTGTCCTTTTAAACATCCGGTGATATATTTTACGTCTGTTTAAACACAACAGGCCAGATTTGAATTTATTGACTCCATTAGAAAATCACAATGCACACATTAAAAGAAAGCGACGTGTGCTGAAGCCTAATCGCTAGCATGCTAACGCACCACCGGCATTGTCCCGGGCTCTTCTGCGGTACCGACTCAACAGGTGACTGGTATGTATTTAGGTGCTTAGCAACAGTTAGTGGCTACATTGAGAAGGGACTGTTTTTTCTCAGCTGCACAAAATAACTGGTTAACCCCTTGCACTCCGGGCAATTTTCCTAAAAATGCCAAAAAATAACGTGCCCAAAGTAAATCGAAGCTATTAAGTTATTCAACCCTTTGCAGCATCTTCATGGGGTTGGTCTCATTTAAAAGAAAACACTTTGAATTTTTTGGCAAAAAAAAACATAATATCTCTACGTGCTCCAGCCACTGAGTTACAGTCATCTAAACATACTGAACTTGAAGAAAATAAATTTGGACACTGTTTTTTTGGATACAAATGCTTGCAAATAACACACAGCTGTCCGATCCGGCTGGAAAATGCAACAGAAATGTAGAACCAAGTGTTATCAAGCTGAGATCCAAATTTGGTAACAATACCACAAAAAATGAATATTTTACACAGCTTTGTTCTCAGGCTGTTCCCAGGCGTTTTGGAACTGTGTCAAATTGTGCCAAATGGCACAGTTTGGAAAAACATCGGTAACTTTTGAATAATTCAATGTAGAATCTTCATTTTGGGCTCTAATGAAAGGTCACACTCAGGGCTGTGTCTGTGTGTGCTACAGAAGACGGAGTTCAGCCCTCGCTACATGATGGATTACACTCCTTGCATGTTTTCACAGCGGCTCCCCCCCCCCTCGCTACTGTGTGTGTGTGTGGGGGGGGGGGGTTGTCTCCCCCCCCCCCCTCGCTGCAGAAGACGGCCATCGCTACATGAAGGAATAGACTCATATGCTTCCCCCCGCGGACCGGGGGGCGTTCGGACCGTGAACGCCCCCCCCCGCTCCTCTTCTGCAGCGGGGGGGGGGGGGGGGGGAGGCGTTCACGGTCCGAACACGGCAAATGAACCGTTTATCGCGGCACACGCACTTCGTACTTCGTGCGCAGTACAGTTGTAATTTACCGATCGGTCAAAAGTCATTTTTGGATTACAGTTTTCAGGGAGAAATAATAATTTAGCTTATAACACCTTACCTCTTCACAGCAGCAGAGTCCTGGCGAACTTCTCTTCCCCATTGTAAGACGAACGCGACGCTGCTCCACTCGTGGATCCCGATCAAAACATAATTCCAATATTGCGGTTTTGGTGAATGATTTACAACCTTTGTCGTCGGCCTCCGTCGGTCTATGATGACGGAAGAGAATCCTAAACGTCTATTCTGCTGGAATGAGTGCAGGTCCCACTTGTGGGTGGTCTCCATGCTGCTGGGTCTGTAGCAGATTCGTCCAGCGTCCTTTGTTTTCATCTGCTGCAGCAGGAAATCTCTCTCTTCACCCAGCCTGAATTTCTGTGCTTCAATTGGCTCCTGCATTCACAGTAGGCGGGTCCTCCTTCCTAGGTTTTCATTCATTGGCTCTTCAAGGTTTCAGAAACCCAATTCAAGGCTCTTATTAGTCGAATGAGAGGTCAATCAGATGAACTAATCTGTTCGCGGCTGTCTCTGCAGTTTTTTTTTTAGTGGCGCTTGGACGCCACTACATCACCATCACCACCTACATCACCACAATCTGGTCTATGCGTCCTAGGACGCAGAGACTTGCCCGCCCGCGGAACAACGGAGCGCAAGTGGTTAAACAAACAAATCATAATATTTTGTCCAGTATTGCTGTCATTTATTAAACTGTGCTTGCAGAAGTGTTGTATAAAAGCAGACGTCTCACACCCGCAGTTACTGTATTCATTGATACTGTACTCCTGCTTGTGTAATAATGCTTAATCATTATTTAAAAGATGCATTTTGTATTTATGGGTTATCTTTGTCTAATATTAAAATTTGAAACACTGAGGTGTGACAAATACGAGAAAGTGTAAGAAATCAGGAAGGGGGCAAATACTTTTTTACTGCAGCGTACCCCCCCCCCCCCCATTTTGTCGTTGTTGTTGCTTTTCTGTTTGCATGTTTCCGGGTCCCTCATCGGTCATCAGACCCCTGATCCAGAACCGGCCGTCAACATCATTGTTGGCCCTCTGAATATTCAGCAGCAATCCAAAGTGACTATCCAAATATTCGCGAATAATTCTGTAAGATTCACTGTTTTTGCATTTTTCCCCCCCTAAAGTTATTAGGTTTTTTTCATATAAATATACAGTCTTTCCTTGTAAATATAAATTTCCCCCAAATTTTCTAACAAATTTATCATTTTTCTCCAAGATGTTAATTTTTTGTCACATAAATGTTTTTCTTGTATATTTGCAATTGTTATGTATATTGTGTATTACTTTATTGTATAGTTTTTTTGTGGTAATTTGTGTAAATTTGCTGTTTTTGTAACTTATAAATGTATAATTTATCTTTCTCCCTCAGTACACTCATCAGCATCAGTGTTTTTCCACAAATTTACTCTTTTCCTATAAATTTGGAACTTTTTATTTCAATTTCAGACTTTTTAAAATAAAGTTGCAGCTTTTCTTGTAAGTCCCAAATCTTTCTTCCTCCTAAATGACTTTTTTTAATGAATGTTAGTTTTCCCTAAATTAAATTTTTTTCAAAACATTTTCCTAAATAAATTTGCAAATTTATAATATATATTTGCAAATGTATTGATGCAAATTTGTGACTTTTTGGTTGTGATTTTTTTTCCCATCACGTTGCTGCTTTTTGCTTGTAATCTTGTGACTTTTCTAAATTTGCAGAGGAAGTTTTTGAAAATTTAAGATAAATATGTAGCAATCGTGGCCATTTGAAAACCAGTGTGACAAATGGATCGATATTTCAGTAGAGCCTCATCTCCAACCAGGACAGAGGAATTGGGCTCCTGTCCGGGATCACTTTGGTTCGTAAAAATCCTCAGTCTGGATAAAACCCGTTTGTGTGACATTCCTCATGGCCTCAGTAACGCACTGATTACCGGCTGACTGCTCGGCATCACCTGCGGGTCCTGACTGAGCGCCCCGGGTCCTGTATGAACACTAAACTTTGGGAGAAACTTTGGGGTTTTTTATTGTGCATTTCTGTGCGGTCAGTTTTTAATCCTGAAATAGTCTGCTTGTTTTTACCGTCCTCTTATCAGAAGTTGACACTTTAGCACACAAATGGATTCAGTATAAAGACCCCCACCCCACCAACAGTTTGTGTGACAGTGGGTCTGGCTGAGCAGGTAGTGGAGTGATGCGAGCACAGGACAGGAGCCGTTCCCGCGTCTGCTTCAGAAGTGCCTACATGAGACGACCCACCGGAGCTCCACTACAGTGTGCCTACCACACCACTGTGCGACTGTGTGAAAGTGTGTGTGAGTGTGAGTGAACCAGAAAAGTGTTGACTCGTTTAAAGCTGCTGTGAATAAATCAGGATGATGGAGCCACGTGTTGTTTTTGTGTTTGTGCCACTTTCAGGTTCAAAGAGTTTAAAAAGTCTTTTTTTTTTTTTTTTTACCTCCAGATTCAGGCCTTAATTATCCTTAAAATGGCAACCCATCCTTAAAGCTGCCTCTCAAAGGTTTTAAAAGTGCTGCGTTTTCTTAAACAGTGGGTGGCAATCCTCACGTTCATTTTTGGGAATTTGTAATTACTATTTTTGCCTTTTAACCACAGCTGGCAATAAATCAATTTAAATGAGAACTTGGAATTTTTTAAAAATTAGTATCATGAAAATTTATTTTCCCATCATGAGTAAATATAGTAGCCTCTAGCTTTGACCCCCCCCCCCACCACCACCTTTACAAGTTAATTTCATAAGTTAAATTTTCACTTTATTAATGTGTGGATTCATCTTTTTGATCAAACCCTTTATTATATAAAAGTTTAGTTAAAGCCAAGGTTACACTATATTCACAATAGGTTGTTATGTATGTTGGTGGGGGGGACTATATGAAATAAATAATTGTCTTCAGTCTAAAAATATCAAAGTCAAAAGTTGAATGTGATATAACAAAAAAGGATTTTTAGGCCGTGTCACCCAGCCCAAATTTTAACAAAGGACATGAGAAGAATGAACAATCACAGCTGGTGACTTTTTTTTTTTCTTATTTTCTGTGAATGTTTTTTTTGTGTGTGTGTAAATTGGCAACTTTTTTCTTTTAACCCTCATAATGTCCTTCCCATTCCCCAACACTTTTTGTTCTGTGGTCAAAAGTGACCCTACCTGGTTTGACTAAAGTGTATATAGCAGGGAAAATAACTATTGAACACATCAACATTTTTCTCATTAAACATATTTCTGATGGAGCCATTGACCTGAGATTTTCACCAGATATCAGTAACAACCAAAGAAATCTATGCATACAAAGAAATCAAGGCAACTGTGTTCACAAAACACGTTCTATTTAATGAAGTGCAATGACACAGGGAATAACTATTGAACACACGAAGAAAAAGTGGTGCAGAAAGGCATAGAAAGCCAAGAAACCAGCTGAAATCCATCAGAATTTAGGAAGCCATCCCATCTCCCATCAGTGCAAATTAATTTCAGCTGGTTAAGTCCTGACTGATGGCCTTTAAAAAGGTCTGTGAATATCAGATTGTCACACCACAAAGAACTCATGATGGGTAGAAGCAAAGAGCTCTCTGTAGACCTTCGCAACCTTATTGTTGCAAAACATGATGGCGTTGGTGACAGACACATTTCTAAACTGATGAATGTTCCAGTGAGCACTGTTGGAGCCATCATTCGGAAGTGGAAAGAACATCATTTTATCATAAACTGGCCACAACCAGGAGCTCCTCACAAGATGTTTCACAGAAGAGTCAAAAGAATTATCAGAAGAGTTATCTAAGAGCCAAAGACCACTCGTGGAGAGCTCCAGAAAGACCTGGAGTGAGCAGGTACTCCTCTTACAAAGAAAACAATGAGTAATGCACTCAACCTACAGTACGTGGGCTCTATGCTTGCTCACCTCGCAAGACTCCATTGCTGAAGAAAAAGCATATTGAAGCTTCTTTAATGTTTACAGGGAGAATATAACCTGGTCATATGAGACCAAAATTGAACTTTTTGGATGCCACAACACACAGCATATTTAGAGGAGAAATGGCACTGCACATCCCATCATGGTGTGGGGGTGTTTTTCACCACATAGTACAGGCAGACTTCATATGATTAAAGGAAAGATAAATGGACAAATGTACAGAGACATCCTTGATAAGAAACTGTGGCCATCTGCCAAGATGCTGAATATGAAATGAGGGTGGTCATTTCAGCAAGACAATGATTCCAAACACACAACCAAGGAAACTCAACTGGCTCCAGAGAAGGAAAATAAAACTGCTAGAATGGCCCAGTCAGTCACCTGACCCAAATCCAATAGAAAATCTATGCAATGAACTGAAGATCAGAGTTCATAGAAAACACCCACGGAACCTTCAAGATTTGAAGACTGTGTGGAAGAATGGGCTGGTAACAATCCGTCATGGATCGTCACCTTATCGTGGTGGTGGTGGCGGTGGTGGTGGTAGGGGTGCGTGTGCCCTATTGATCCCAGGAGCTATGTTGTCCGGGGCAATTTGCCTCTGGTAGGGTCACCCGCCAGACTAAGAACGATCCAACAGACTCATGATGAATGCTAGAACAAGGATTCAGTGTACCCCACCTACTATGGGGTTCCGGGGCCCCATCCTGGAGCCAGGCCTGGGGGAGGGGCTCGATGGCTAGTGTCTGGTGGCCGGGTTTCCACCCATGGGACCCAGCCAGGCTCAGCCCGAAGGAGTTACATGGGTCTGCCCTCCAGTGGGCTCATCACCTGCAGGAGGGACCAAGGGGGTCTGGTGCTATGTGGAGCAGGTGGCGGTTAAAGGCGGAGACCTTGGTGGTCTGATCCCAAGCTTCCTAAACTGGCTTTTGGGACGTGGAATGTCACCTCTGGTGGGGAAGGAGCCTGAGCTGGTGCATGAGGTTGAGAGATACCGGCAAGATATAGTCAGCCTCACCTCAACACACAGCTCTGGTTCCAGAACCAGTCTCCTGGAGAGGGGCTGGAGCTTGGTCTACTCTGGAGTTGCCCCGGGTGAGAGGCGACGAGCAGGGGTGGGTATTCTTGTATCACACACACACACACACACACACACCTTGCTGCCTCTATATTGGGAGTTTTCCCCGATGGACGAAAGGGTTGTTTCAGAGACTGAATTTGGGGTTTTAATGGTCTGTAAGCTATAATCATCAAAATTAAAATAAACACTTGAAATATATCACTCTCTATGTAATGAATCTATATGCTGTATGGGTTTCACTTTCTGAAATGAGTGACAAAAAATATTGAACTTTTTCATGATATTCTAATTTTTTGAGATATACCTGTAAGTCCGTACATCTTTTTCCATATCAGGCCAATAAAAGCACTGCCTCGCAAGAGAAAGGGTACGGTCCTGACCCTGATGACCTGCCAAATCGTGTATGCCTGACAGGACTTTTTTCTTGAGACTGTGAGGTAACACAAATTGGTACCTTTTCTGTTTGGACACTGGATCCCTTGTCACCCTATACAGCACATTGTCTCAGGTGTGCAGTTTGTCCTACTGCTTCAGCAACCTGAGGACTTCGGGATCAACACCAAGTCTCTCATGCCTAGATGGTCGTTTTTTGGCTCTAACAAAGGGTAGCAGCTTAGAGATGTTGGGATCTTGCTGTTGACTTAACTGTAATTCGTGGTGAGAAAATACAGGCAGTGTATCTTGACCACATGATAGTTGCTGGACATGTTGGATCAAAGAGAATGCTCTGGACTCTGTAGCATCAACCCAAGAACAGTGGGACTGACAAAGCACCCTGACCTCATCAACGGCACGCACACCCCTTGATGTTGGTTGAATTGCTGAGCCATAGGATTGAGTCTGACAGCTGAACCTGAAGGTGTCTTGGACAGAATCTTCACACACTGAACATGCTTCCTGCATCAGTGTGGAGTAGGGCTCCACCAACAGCCTCTGGCCTACAGATTTTGCAAAGGAGTCACGACTCAAAGCATCAGCCACAGTGTTGACTTTCCCTTATGCTTCCTCTGTATGAAGCCTGGACAATGCCTCATCCTCTGATGGTGCAAAAACAAGAAAATCATCAAGGTAACAAAGGAGTTTTGTGAAGTTCATGTTATAGAGAATGCGTTCAAGGATGAGGCTGAGTTTATTTCTCAGAGTCAACTTTATTGAGTGAACACATGATCTATCAATCTCTAGGCAGGAAAAGAGACTGAGCAATCAAATACCACATTCTTATACTCTGCTGGAGCCACGACCCTAGGTCACATGTTGCTTAAGCAAACATATAATCACATGGTACATAGTCTCAGTCACAATGCACTCTTTCATGTCTCACTATTGTCTCTTATCCCTCGATGGTCCGGGAATCCTCCTGTGACGTCCTCTCCGAGACAAAGGCCAAAACTCTCACCTACTCGTCATCTCCTGTAGATCTCTGCAGGTCCAGACCCCTTTTGTCCCACGAGACGTGGAGTCCCCAATACACATACAGTCATACATTTGTGGGGAAATATGAACTCAATATATGCACCACAATGTGAATGAATGAATCTTTATTTTGGATAGATTAAATGTAAAGATTAAAAGAACAGAATAATATAACAAAGGGGAAAAAAAGTGCAAAAACTGGCAGATGGTCACTTATGTCATTTATCAATAATCCACTTTCTATTTTCTTATCAATAATATTAACAAACAAGTTATCAATAAGTGCAGCAGCGTGAACTGTGATTCTACTGGGATGTGTTATTGTGGGATATAAACTCATACATAGAATCCATCAACTCTGTAATTACATTTTGTTGAAATGGATTTAGTAAATCAATATTGAAGTCTCCACAGATTACAACCATTTTCTTATTAGTTATATTATTGTACAACTCAACTAACTTATCTCTGAATGTCTCAACGCAAGTTCCCGGCATTCTATATATACACAATATATTTATAATTAGATTTTTTGTTTTATCTTGGTCAATCTCAAAAGTAACACATTCCAGAATCCCTGGTAGTGCAAAGGACATTCCATTTACAAGTTTACACCTATACAGTTCATCAATATACAGTGCAACACCACCACCCTTTTTTTGAGATCTATTAATATAAAACATCTGATATCCCTCTATTGCCATCAAAGAAGCCTGCTCTTCATTAAGCCAAGTTTCAGAGACTGCTATAGCTGTAAATTTTCTATCTAGCTGTTTTAAATAGTCCTGAATCTGTGGAAAGTTTTTCTTAAGACTTCTGCTGTTAAAGTGTCGTCGGCCTCCGTCGGTCTATGATGACCATGGAAGAGAATCCTAAACGTCTACTCTGCTGGAACAGCACCGCCTGTGGCTGAACAGGCCGATGCGCACTGGTGTTCTACCTTCCAGCGTTGGGCGTTGGTAGGATTCAAGCCTGGGCAGGAAGATATGGAGGACAAGATGTTACCCATGCAGCATGTCCCCCCTCTCCACGTCACTGATGAATCCAAAGGAACAGCAGGGCTGCTATAGTTTGGCACCAGTGCTGTCGCAGGAGCTGCCAGAACGATGTTGAGCACAACAGAGAACTGCCTTAGGGGCTCCGACTCCGGAATTTTCCTCAGGGTTGACTCCCGAAGCCTTTCCCGTGACCGGGTGTGCCGCAAGGCAGCTGAGGTTTGAAATCAGGGTTTACCTACCCCTAGATGGGCCACCTTCCCAGGTTGACGAGCCACCATCTACCCGAAGCATCTGGTTTTAAGGCACCAGAGATCCGCCCTCGCCCCTTCTCCTATTAGTAAAAGCAGTTCCGCCGGGCTTAGAGACTAAACCACACGGGCAGGCTAGGAGTTGGACTTAGTTGTCAGAGGCTTTTCGAGACGCACACCGTAAGGAGCATTTTATGAGCACTGGGAGCTTAACCCCAGTGCCGCTCCTGGCTATGACAACCTTGGAACCTCCAGACCTGCTGAGTGTGAAAGAGAGTTAATCTGCAGTGTGCTGGGTCACTACAGTCTCTTAATTTTCTTAATCAGTGTTCATCTATATTTATTTAAGTCAGTGAGATCTCTGATTATTATGGCCTTTGCTTCCTCAGGTGTTCCATTTAGTTTGAGCTAAACTACAGTTTCTTGTCCATGTTGCCTGTATCTTATTTTGTCTTTTCAGCATCCGTGCTTGCCATGCTATTTCAGCATTAGTCTTTGTTAAATGTTCATTTTGGTAAACTTCTGTTCCCCGTAGCTTTCTGGCCTGCCTCAGTATGTAATTTTTTAGCCTTCTGTTCACAAAGTGCATCACAATTGACTTCTTTGTTTTATTATCCTTTCTGGGTAAAGTATGGCAGGCTGAAATTGCATTTACATCAACTTTTATGTTTCTGCTTTCAAGGAACTGAAGCACCTGGTTTTCCAAGGAGACTGACTCACTTGGGGGAGCCTCCTCACCTGTCATTCCTGCTGTAGCATGAGCGTATGATTGGTATTTAATGTCTAGTCCACTAATGCAGCAGCATGAAATAAAGCGGCGTTGTTGGAGGTTTTAAGTAGAGTTTTATTATATCATACCACCGTCACGGGATCCCCTCTCCAGCCCAAGTGTGTGCAGGCTGGATGGGGATCCTCTGGCTCTCTTGTGGAGGAAGACACAGAGTGCGTGTCTGCAGCAGAGGGTGAAGTGTGAGTGAGAGAGCATGGATTTCAGTCAGCTTAAATACCAGTTACAAACAATGCATGAAAGGCATTCACAGCAGGGAGTATGGCATTTGCATTTGAGAGGCATACATCACAATAGCAGATTTGCTAGACTTTGCTCCAGCTGCAGAACAAAGGGGTTAACAGGCACATCTACATATTGATCTGAGTCTCTAGGTCACAGTAAGGACAGGACGCATGAACACAATGCATGAAAGGTGACATTATCACAGTAGTGTAGCGGAAAAAACCAGGAGTAGCGAGTTGTCTGTCCTTAGTCTGTTTGTGGGGGTTTTCCCAAACCGCCACAGCTCCCCCCCAGAGGGCTCGGCAGGTGGTCGAGACCTCGATAGTGCAGCTTGGGCAGCGAGCAGGGAAAGGGCAGCACGGTGGTGCAGTGGTTAGCACTGTTGCCTTACAGCTAGAAGGTTCCTGGTTCGAATCCCCAGGCTGGCAGGGGTTGGAACCTTTCTGTGTGGAGTTTGCATGTTCTCCCTGTGCTGCGTGGGTTTACTCCGGGGGCTCCGGTTTCCTCCCACAATCCAAAAGACATGCATGTTAGGTTAATTGGCTGTTCTAAATTGTCCCTAGATATCTGTCTCCTATAGGCCCTTAGAATAGAGGGTTATTACTAGTGAAAGCGCTTTGAGTGGTCTTTGTGACTAGAAAAGCGCTATATAAGTGCAGGTTAGTTAGTTAGTTAGTTAGTAATGATTAAATCATCCATAGAACATTGTTCAAGGTCCTTGATGCGTCGCTCCAAGTCTGCAATTTTTTTGTCTCTTTCCTTAATTGTTAATTTCAATTCTCAGACTTCCTCCATTACCCCTAATAATTTAGACTGTTGATTGGCCACTTTGGTCAGTTCTTCTTGCATGAAGTTCAGAGATTTTTTTAATCTCTTTTATTTCCTCCATCTTCGGTGGGATTTTTTACTGACCTGATGATAGTACGACAATCTCTGCTGGTGTTGCAGGTATCCAATCCAGCCGACCTTGAATCCAGCTGAGGCCTCAGCTAGCCCCCTCTGCTGCTAGCCCCGCTGCTTACCGCTGCTGTAGTTGAGCTCCGATCCGGCTCCTGTCCAGCTGGGGCCTTGGTAGCTCCTCCGCCGAGCCCCACCGCCACTATAGTTGAGCTCCGATCCAGCTCCTGTTCAGCTGGGGTCTCGGTAGTTCCTCCGCCGAGCCCCACCACTGTAATTGAGCTCCAATCCGGCTCCTATCGGTAGCTCCTCCGCTGAGCCCCGCCGCCTACCGCTGCTGTAGTTGAGCTCCGATCTGGCTCCTTTCTGGCTCTTGTCCAGCTGTGGCCTTGGTTAGCTTCTCAGCCGAGCCCCAATCACAGTCTTCATGCACTGGGATGTTATAAAAGCCAGAGGTGAGGTCCATTGTGCTGAACAAGCAATTGCCACCAAGGACAGCCAGACAATCAGACTGGTGTGGCAAGGGATGGGTATCCTTCAAGGTGCGGGCATTCAGCCATCTGAAATCGGTGCAAATCCGTAACCCACCATCTTTTTTCCAGACCATTACCAGGGGTGAGGCATATTCACTGGCAGATTTCCTGAGAATCCCCTTTTCCTCCATATCATTGAGCACCTGTCTTAGCTTCTGATAATGGGCTGGGGGAACTCTCCTGTATGGTAGCCGGAAAGGACGATCATCAGTGAGATGGATGCAGTGTGTATAGCCCTTGATTTCACCACAGTTCAGTGGATCCCTGGAGAAGATGTCCTGATATTCTGCCAGTAGCTGTGTAAGCCGGGACTTACAAGCTTCAATGACATGACATGGAGCTATGTCAATGTCACAAAGACCCAAGTCTGATAGGCTTTTGGTCATTTCAGCAGTGGAACAGGCACTGGATGAGGCACCGTGTTGCTGGCTTTCCAGGCTGGATGACCCTTTCACTGCATGAACATGAGTGTCCCCAGCACCAGGCTGTCGTTTGTCTGAAGCTACATGTAAACCCTGAAAAGCAGTGAAATCCTTAATTGCCAGGCATGGCGACACATCAGCCAATTTACAATTTCTTTTCAGTGTGACAGGTCTGTCAGAGTGGTTCACAACAGTTATTGAAACCCATCTCTCACCCCAGAGAGGTGTAACAAGATGGCCCACCAGTACACCATGTGGTACAGCTTTTGAATGGGTAGGCTCCAAAATAACAGTGCTGCCAGTAGACATAGGCACATTAGCTGGAAGCTTACCCCATACAGGGTGTTCATGCTTGGGTAACAGTGTCATTCCCTGGGTTAGCTTGACAGTGCCAATCGTGTCGGGGGCCGCACTCCCTTTCCAGTGTTCAGCATGAGTAAACATTGCCAGGAAGCAAAGCAATTTCAATGTCAGGCTCATGTTCATATTTGGATGCAATGTTCCAGTAATTGTCACCACCTTTTAGAACATGAATCACATGTTTGATGACATTTGAGCCCAAGATGAGATCGTCATGCTGGCCAGGTGCGACCAAGGTGGGCACAACAAAGTGGACACCATAAAGTTGCATCTCCAGATCATAGAAACCCTCAGGTTGGGTTCGAAGTCCACCATAGCCAATCAAGATAATGTCTTCTTTAGAGTGTTGCTTCTTTGGTAATACACCAGCAGAACTGAGTTTCTCAACAGCAAGTTCACTAATTTTAATGCTGCATGCCATAGAGCCAGAGTCCAACGTGCCTTTGACTTCCACACTGTGGTTGATGAGGACTGGAGTGTAGAATAGCTCACCAAAAGCTTTGATTCTTTGAACACCCTGAATGACTATTCTGGCCCCCTCTGGTGCTGTGGCACAAGTAGTCTCATAAAGATCTGCTGGGTCTGCTTCAGAGAGGGATTTGTCAATGTCACCCACACCGCCCCTCCACAGGTGTGGGTTTTCTAGTTTAACTGATGGGTCTGTCCACCAGGATTGTTATTGGTGGGCATACAATGTCGCTGATTGTTCCAGAGGGGACAATCCCTCTTCCAATGAAAGGGTGACAAGCATTTCAGGCATCTGTTTTCCCGTCTACAGTGGGACAAAGTAGAATGATTAGCAGCCTTACAGACTCAGCACACCCTTTGGGGAGGTTGAATCACTGAAACCTGGGTAGTCAAGTTGGCCGGGACTTGTGTGTTTTGGGTGACCAACCGGTTTAACAAACTCACCAAGCTCTTCACACAATCACTATCAAAACCAGAGACACTTTGGTCTGCCTGCATTGATGGTACGGTTATCTCTAAAGGGGGGAAGCTGTCAACTATGGGCACTTGAGACTGGGAATGAACTTTGTGCATTGCAGTGCTTGGTTTCAGTAGTTTCATATTTGCAGAATGAGTCTTCTTCTCCTGTACGTGTTCATCAAGCCTCTCTTGAATCTCACAAGCAGACCACTTCTCTGCAGATTTGAACTTGAAAATGCTTGCAAGAGACTGGTCAGGGCAGTGTTTTATGAACATCATACTAACTTCATGGCCTGGATCATCAATGTGGCGGCCCTGCCTTTGTAGACATTCACTTGCAACATCTACAGTTTTATTTAACCTAATCCAGTACTCCATTGCTTCTTTGCCTGTCATAGGCAGGGTGTTGTAAAAATCAGCCAGAGGCATGTTGGAGTATGACAGTTCACTAAAATGTTGTTTCAAAATATCAAAAATTACATGGGGATGTGCAATATGGTCAACAGATTTGTCATTGCGCAGCTTTATTCTCACCACATCCCCTGCTTTGCCCATAAGTCTCCCAAGGATTTCTTGTGAGTGTTCATGTACCGGGATGGCTCACTTTTTCAAGAATAATGTTACAAGATTTTCCCACTCATGGACAGTGAATTTTTCTGAGCCGTCACCTCTAAATATCGGAGGTTCCCTCGCATCTGATGGCATGACATCATTGATGCTGGGTAGAGTCATCTCTGGTGGCTGAGCAGGAGCACCGTCAGTACTGTGCGTGCTCTTGTCAAATTGCAGTTTAGCTGTTATGGATTCACCATTTTTCTCAGCTGTGTAATGAGTAATCTCAAATCTGGATTCTGCTCAGCTGGGGATGGCATAGCATGATCTACATAACGTGTCAAGGTAAGCTGTGGAGTGCCCAATATTGTGTTTCTGGGCCCAGGTGACTTGGTATCTAGGGTCTGGCTAGGAAACCCCCTCCCAACACCAAACTGGTCCTGGAAAAACACACCATCTGTGTCATTGCCCCACAGTCCAGCACATATGTCTTACCCTTTAACATCTTTTAGTCACAATATGCACTGAAAAAAAAAACACTTTAGAAAAATGGCATAAAATTAAAATGTGAAAACAAAACAAATTACAGGGTCAACAAAAAAACTCAAATCAGTTTCTTAGATGCATTCACAACTAAAAAAATCCTTGTATTTTTCCACTCTAATCCATAACTACACAGGATTAAAAAACACAATCTTCTCCTTTTTTAATTTCTTTTCATTTAGCAGAAGTAATGAAATCCCCCTTCAGTTTTTTTCTGTAATAAGCCAGTTCATGAAAAAAAAAAGTAGAAAAGCAAAATAGTCCAAATAGGGCAAACAACTCACTGGAACAAGAGGAACCAAACAAGGAAATACCCGAGTAACGTGGAAAAAAAATGATAGTTTCCCTCGGCGAACGAGCTGATGCCGTTCTTCAGACTGATCCTAGAAGGTCACGGCACCATTTTAACAGACGTGTGTCCTGTGTCCGACCAGGTGCACGCCCGTTAACCCTCAGTATATGCTGCGTTGTGTTTTTGGTCTGCACTGGTGGAAGGAAGGACTCAAACCATGGAGGACTACAGGGTGCAGCTTTAATGGAAGCTCCTTCTGTACAGATCACATGAAGATACACAATCTGTGACATGCAGCCTGTTACGTGTGACTATGGAGCCAAGGACGAGGCCAGGTGTGGAACTGAGCACAGGGTTATTAAAGAGGCTCCTGACATCACGGCACGACCGTTGGGCAGAAGAGGTGGCCAAGAGACCACCCCTCTTGCCCACTGCTCTCTTATAGACCAGGGTGGTGGCGGAACCGGAAGATGGAGCCACCACCCGTACCACACAGATTAGAGAGTCCAAACTATACACAACATTCCCCCCCTTACGGAAAAGTCCAAAACACACACACAACTGAGACCCTCCCCAATTTAGAACCCGAATCACGCACTAAGAAAACTAAACTGAGGTTCCTAAAAGGGGCCTAGCACAGTCACACAAAACAACTAAAAACTAGGGGAGGACAGGTGGACTGCCGTCCCACCCCCACACAGCAAGACGGATTATTCTGCCGTCTAAACTAAAAGAAACAGACCAACTAAAGAAAATAACTGCCGTGTTAATAAATTAAAAGAAAATGCATAAAATAATCCCCAGAAATATACACAATAAACAACAAAACAATTAAACTATATACACACAGCATGGGAAGATGACCCCGTGGTCCCCCTGGACCGTCCTTTCATTAGTCCGCCCCTGGAAGCGGATCACCTCCCGGGGTGCAGCAGGTCACCTCGGCACCAGTGCGCCACCTCTTCTTCACCCTCGGATGTCTCACTCGTCCAGTCTCACCACTCACACTCTCCTCCACCAGCCGTGGTTTCACCACTCCCCGAGCCTGAATCCAATCCGCAGCTCCCAGAGGGGTTCTGTTCAGCTTGCAGTGTCTCTGCGTGGCACTTGCTCCCTCAGTGACAATCGGTTCTGCCCCGACCTCTTTTAACTTCGCCACCACCATCACCGTTGTGACCCCCTGTTCACCGGTACCTGCCACTCGTGCCACCCACCGTCTCAGGCGTCCCACCATGCCACCTAGTTCCCTCATCTAGGGCTACTTGCGCTCTGGCGGCTCTGGATGGTCTTGGTCTTGCTCACTCTCCAGGGTGCCAGGAAGTTCCTCATCCCACACACTGTGCCATCTGCCACGCTCAGGATCACATGGTTCCATGTCTTGGCTGATTCGCACCGAGCCATCAGTTCCAACGTTTCCACCGTGGCCAGCCGTCCTCCTCCACAACCACAAAGTGGCGCCGGGTCCTTCTCAATTCTGATGTGTGGGGAAAAACATCTCACAGTCGTCCAATCTGGCACGGAGCCCACTGCTCCCACATCAATCCACAACAACACTTCCATCCCGTGCAACTCCATCATACAGTCTGCATGACCGTTGGGGCTCGGAGACACAGCATGAACAACCATGAGGGCATGAGAGTCCACTCTGTGCCATGGACCTCCTCGCTCAGCTCTGTGGCATGCCCTGGTGACATGAAGCAAGTAGCCACACGTGCCACAGCACTCTGCTCTTACCAAACAACTCTTAGCCTTGAAACGGTGCTTCGTGGACCCACAGCCCTCACCTTTGGACTTTCCCGGGGCGGACCTCACATTCACAGCGCTGGCGTCGTCCTCCACGCTTCCCATGCTGACCGGGTCCACTGCATATGCGATTGACGGGGATCCCAGATGTTGGCGTGACAAGCTCTCACTCAGCTCCTGTGACAGTTCCTCCGCAGCTTTCAGCCGCTGAGCTAACTCGATGGTAGTGGGCAGCAACAATTCGCCCAAAAACATAAGCAGCTTCGGGGGCGCTCGTGCGCAGTAATGGAGTAGACGTGTTTCCACGAGGCTCCGTCGCAGACTTCTAAATTTTGTTTATCTTTGCTACACCTACTTACCAACTTTTTGTCTACTTATCGTCAGAGCTGTTTCTAACTAACCTCCAATCATGCCACCCAAGAGAGACGAGGTAAAACCATCAAATTCAACCTCGGCTAGCGCTAGCAACGAAGCTATATTAGCTGCAGTTAACAAATATGGCGCTGAGCTAGCTAAAGTTTCAGCGCAGATGGAAGAGTTGAAAAAGTCCGTGGAGGGTCGCTTAAGCACTGTGGAGACGCATTTGGGCACATTACAGAATGAACATAATCAGACTGAGCAACGCTTGGATAGTATGGATGTGGCACTCTCCGACGCAGATGTTCGCATCACGGCACTGGAAGCTAGCTACCGTGAGTTGCAGGTGGAAAATGGTCGGCTCAAGGCTAAGCTAAATGACTTGGAGGGGCGCTCGCGGAGGTTAAACATCAGGATCGTGGGGATCAAAGAAGGAGAAGAGAAGGGCAATCCCACGGAGTTTGTGACACGACTGCTACCGGAGCTGCTTGGCCCGAATAACCTGACCAAGCCCGTTAAAATTGACCGTGCCCACCGCAGCCTCAAACCTAAGCCTCCGGACAACGAGCGCCCACGGATGATCATCGCCAAAGTCCACAATGACCGCGACTTGGCCAATATTTTTAAACTCAGCAGACAACAGGGTCCACTCTGTTATCAAGGCAACAAAGTGTACATCTTCCCGGACTACACGGCGGAGGTTGCATCACTGCGTCAAGCCTTTAACAACGTCAAGAAGAAGCTGACTGATGCCGGCGCCAAGTGCTCTCTACGGTTTCCAGCCAAACTTCAGGTCGTTCACAACAGAGAAGTTAAAGTGTTTAACACTCCAGCGGATGCAGAGAGGTTTGCCAACTCCCTGACTGACAGTGTATAACTGGCGAAGTGCACATTGTTTAAATTATACAGCTGTTGACGCCATTCTAATACTGCGCTTTATTCTGCCTCGTCCTTTTTGGATGGCATATTCCAAGTTAATTATATTGTCTTTGTGTGTAGCATTTTTTTTTCTCAGTTAATTGATTTACATTAGAAGACTGCGCGGCTTCATTGGTGGTTTGCTGAAACACAAAACTGTGTCCGTTACCCAGCAGTCTCCCAAGTATTAGTGGGTTTTGCCGCTTTGTTCCTGTTTTTTGCGGCGTTAAGGGAATGGGTTTTTATAATATGTTTTTCTTTTTTAATTTGTTCTTTGTTTGGTTTGTTTTGCCTGCCAGTGTAGCCATTTACTGCCTAAGCCCATATATTTTTTTAAATTTAATTTTTGAATGCAAGCTGGTTCTTCTGGATCAGGTGTGAGTCATCTCACGTTCACATCATGGAACTGCAGGGGTTTGGGGAAAGCTCTCAAAAGAGTAAAAGTATTTTCACATCTGAAATCATTGTCCTCTGATATAATCTTCTTACAGGAAACCCATATTCCCCCCACAGAACAGAGACGGTTGAGAGCCTTATGGATATCCCAGGTTTATCAATCTACCTTTTCCTCAAAGGCCAGAGGAGTGGCCATCTTAGTGCGCAGAACTATACCTTTTGTATTCAAGTCTATGGTGACCGATCCAGGTGGGAGATTTGTGCTTGTAACAGGTACCATAAACTCTATGCCATTGGCCCTTTTAAATGTATATGCTCCAAATTATGACAGTCCGGATTTCTTCTGTAAAATCTTCCGTCTTGTTGCGGAACAGAATAATTGTAACATCATTATAGGAGGTGATTTTAATTGTTTCCTAGACCCTCATCTTGATAGATCTTCCATTACAACTGCTCCCATGTTAAAATCTGTGCCAGTCCTAAATAATCTTATTAAATCGCTAAATTTAGTGGATATTTGGAGGCATCAACATCCCTTGGACAGACAGTACTCCTTTTTCTCTCAGGTACATGGCAGTTTTACTAGGATTGATTATTTTCTCGTTGATTCCAATCTAATTACCAACGTTGTCAGTTCAGATTATAACAGTATTTTAATTTCTGATCATGCCCCTGTGTCTGTTAAAATAAACTTCAACATGCTTGTGCACTCATATAATTGGAAATACAATCCGGCATTAAATTCAGATAAAGCTTTTTGTGAAAGCATCTCAAACAAAATTACAGATTTCTTACACTTTAATGATAACGGTGAGGTACCTGATTCCACACTGTGGGAAACATTTAAATCCGTTATTAGGGGTGATATTATCTCGTACCAGTCTTATAATAAAAAGGTTAAACAGAAGCGTATGTCTGAAATACAGACCCAACTCCCTTTGTTGGAGGAATCATTTCGTATCTCAAAATCAGATGAAATACTAAAGAATATTGTATCGGCAAGACTTGAATACAGCCGCATTCTTGGTGAGCATGTTTGTAATTATATACGAAAGCTTAAACAAAAGCAATTTGAGCTTGGTGATAAAGCACACAGCGTACTCGCTAGGCAGTTGAGAGGTGTTCAAGCTGAACGGGCAATTTATAAAATTGTATCTAATGGAGAACTAATAACTGACCCTTTACAGATAAATTACACTTTTTATGAATATTATAAAAACTTATATACCTCTAAATCATCGTCATCAAAGGAATACATACGGGGGTTCTTAAATAGATTGGATATACCCACATTGAGTGAAAATGCCAAACAACAGTTGGATGCTGACTTCACACTAGAGGAGATCAAAGCTGCCATCCGTTCATTTCCAAATGGTAAAGCTTGTGGCCCTGACGGATTTGGCATTGAATTTTATAAAATTCACATTGATAAACTTGCTCCATTGTTGCTTCGTATGATAAACTCTTCCGTGAAGGAAGGATCATTCCCAGAGACATTATACAATGCGAACATTTGTCTACTGTTGAAGAAGGGTAAAGATGAAACAAATCTAGCTTCTTATCGTCCTCTCAGCCTTTTAAATAGTGACCAGAAAATTGTTGCAAAAGTTTTGGCAAACCGCTTGAACGAACACATTGGTTCCTTAATTCATAGTGACCAAACCGGGTTTATCCCCGAAAGGTTTGCATTTTCGAATACTCGTAGACTTCTGAACGTCATGTATTCTAACAACCCACCATATTCTGCTGTTGTCTCCCTGGATGCACAGCCGGCCTTCGATCAAATTGAGTGGGAGTATATGTTTATTACTCTTAAAAGATTTGGCTTTGGTGACAGATTTATAGCTATCGCAAAAATGCTTTATGCACGTCCTAGATCATATGTACTTACTAACAACAATAAATCTGCCCCATTTTTATTACATCGTGGGACCAGGCAGGGCTGTTGTCTATCGCCAATGTTTTTTGCTCTGGCGCTTGAACCACTTGCTGTTGCCATCAGGATGGAGCCTGAAATAGTAGGGTTTAGATATAGCGCATCTGAATGCACTATTGGCTTGTACGCTGATGATGTTATTTTGACACTGTCTGACATTAGACAGTCTCTTCCACCTCTTCTCGAGATCATTAGGGAATTTGGTCAGTTCTCTGGTTTTACCATTAACTGGGAGAAAAGTGTTCTCATGCCTCTTTCAGATGGGCTAGATAAAACATTTCTTAACACATTACCTTTTAAAATGTCAAATGAGCATTTTGAATATTTAGGAATCACCATCCCTAGAAATCCTAAACTTATTTTCAAATTGAATTTTACAGAACTATTAAATAAGATTAGGGGCATGATTGAGAAATGGAAATTACTACCAATTTCTCTAATTGGACGAGTAAATATTGTCAAAATGATTGTACTTCTAAATTTATATATTTATTTCAGAATCTGCCAATTTTTCTTACAGCATCTTTTTTTAAATTAGTTGATTCCATTATCATCTCCTTTATTTGGGCTGGCAAAAACCCCCGTGTCTCTAAATTACATCTCCAAAAATCCTCGGTCGAGGGTGGTCTTGGGTTGCCTATTATGAGACATTATTATTGGGCCTGCAATGCTAGGGCCTTGGTCTTCTGGTCCCAAGATAATCATAATGTGGATCAAATACCGTGTTGGCCTGCACTTGAATCTCATAACTGTCAATCCCTCATTGGTACATCTTTATCTGCTTTATTATTTAGCAAGGTCGACATCCCTCTGAATGTGTTCAGACATGACTTTGTGCTGCACAATTCCTTCAGAATTCTGAAACAAATTAAGAAGATATTGCATCTTCCTGACCTTTCTATATATGCACCTATATGCCAAAACCCTGCCTTCAAACCAGCTTTATCAGATCCTGTGTTCAGGCAATGGTCAAATAAAGGTATTCTTTTAATAAAGGACCTGTATATCAACAAAGACTTTGCATCTTTTACACAATTACAAATGAAGTTCAATCTCCCACCTGATCATTTTTTCAGGTACCTGCAGATTAGACATTTTGTACAACAGTCTTTAACCCATTTTGTCAAACTTCCTGTACAACATGATTTCTATGAGGTTTTGAGAAAACACCCAACCTCCAAGCATTTAGTTTCAGAATTCGTTAATCTTTTCTCTTGGCCAACGTCTTCGACCCATGTCAAGGAGGCATGGACGAGGGATGCAGGTATAGAGATCTCAAATGATCTATGGGAAAGAGCCTTAGTTGGTATTCATTCATGTTCAGTAAATGCCAGACTTCAGCTAATACAATTTAAAGTAATACATCGATTACATTACTCTAAGACTCGCCTTAATAGACTTTTTCCGACCATTTCACCACTATGTGACAAGTGTAAAATAAGTGATGGTACTTTGTCATTTATTTTTCTCCTGCCCCTCGCTTAAAAATTTTTGGTCTCAGATTTTTAATTTGTACAGTGTTGTATATAAAAAAGTCATAATACCTGATGTCTTAACAGTAATACTTGGTTGTTCAGATCAAACTTTGCTCTGCTCACAGTCACTTCAGCATGCTATCAGGTTTGGCATGATTGTTGCGAAGAGGGTCATTCTGAAAGAATGGAAGGCCAATACGCTG
The DNA here is from genome assembly GCA_020510985.1 of Pholidichthys leucotaenia. NCBI lineage: Eukaryota > Metazoa > Chordata > Actinopteri > Cichliformes > Pholidichthyidae > Pholidichthys > Pholidichthys leucotaenia. The sequence continues at coordinate 293,839,784 of CM035848.1, forward strand.
CCCAGTTATATTAACTGGCTTAACGATTTGGCATCCTGCTTGTACCTTGAAGAGATTCGATATCATTTGTCTAATGCTCAAGATATGTTTACTAAAATTTGGGGACCACTTATGGATCACATTAAGAAAAAGAAGACTCAGCCTGTAACATGAAAGGATTGTATTATGAAACTTGCTTAGCATGGACTGCTTACACTTTTGCAGTTATATGGGCTTTGTGTAACAATCACTTATTTCTTTGTTTATTTTCTTGAGCACTGGCAGTGATTATTGTTTATTGTTCTGTCTTATTTTCAAAAAACTGAATAAAATATATATTAAAAAAAACAAAAACATAACCAGCTTCGACCTGATCGTAGCACTGTTGTTATAATCTGCCAACTGGTTGCAAATCATCCCTTTCTGCGATTATCCATGCTGGCACCCGCTGACCAACAGCTCCAAGTCAGTCACGAACCGCCGAATAGACCCGCCTACTCGTTGGCATCGCTGTCGAAACCGAATCGTGCCAACCATGACATTTTCCAGGGCGTGAAAATAGTGAGCCATTCACTCAATCCCTTCATGAAAACTATCACAGTCACCCAGTGTGCTTAGAACACACTGTTCCTTCACTGAAAAACTGTGCACCAACGACTCACGTGCCTTCCACTTTCCCAGCTTCCAAAGGTCCAGCGCCACCCTGCACATCCAGAAAACGGCGCACCACCCCAGCCATAGGACTGGTGGCGCACCAGGGAGCTCCAAGACCGGCCGAATTTCAAACCCACACGTTTCCATATCTTGTTGTAATCCACTTTTATCCTCATCGCCAAATGTTACGTATGAATATGGAGCCAAGGACGAGGCCAGGTGTCAAACTGAACACAGGTTCATTAAAGAGGCTCTTTACAGCACGGCACGACCGTCAGGCAGAAGAGGTGGCCAAGAGACCGCCCCTCCTGCCCACTGCCCTCTTATAGCCCCGGGTGGTGGCGGAACCGGAAGATGGAGCCACCACCCGTAGCTCACAAATAAGAGTCCAAACTATACACAACACAGCCTCCTCCATGCACACAGCCCGGTCCCCTGTTAGCAAGCAAACACGGAAAACCCTGTAGTTCTTGGGAGCACGTCTCTGAAAACCTGCAAAATGTGTTTGTAAAGTTTACCCAGGAATGACAGAACTACACATCCATAGCCCCAAAGCTAACGGTGACACACATTTGCACATTATCATGTTTTCACGGCTTAAAGAAACAAAATAAATTAACTAACTGAGAGAAAAAGAGTACATACCTCCTCTCAGGTGGTGTGGTGCAGACTGAGAGGAGAGCTGCGCCCAACACAGACGGTGGATTTCTTAAAGTGGCAGTACCAAGTATTCCTATGCAAGGTTACATTCAACAGTAAATTCAGTTCAAAATATTAAAAAAAAGAAGTCACACCTTGACATAAACCACCAGTGAAGGATTTGGTGAAATATGCATTAAAATAAAAATATAAAGTCTCAACCCAGTTACACTTGGACGAGCAACGCTGGTTCACCAATCCGCAGTCGTTTGTGTATCTGGCGTCACTCTGACCCATCTCCCAGCAACCTCGCCGGGATGCCACCACAAATGGCCAGTGCCGTGACCCGGTGCTGCTGACCGAGCCGAGCTGCCGAGCCACGGCCTCAAAGCGCAGTGCTCCGCTCCTCTCCCACGGCCAGCTGGGAAATGCGCCGTCACAAAGCGGCTCCCCTACGGTGCCTGTGGGGGTGGAGCGGAGTCGCTTGGAACCCCAGGGGATGTGGGGGAGCAGCCTCTGGTTATGGCGTAGGTGGTTGCTGCAACCAACGCGCTGGCTGCGGAATCACGGCGAAAACACTGGGAGACGGGCCGAAGCAACGCGAGGTATATTGTGGACTGTGGACCCAGGTGGTAACAGGGTGGTTATTAGGCTGACTAAGATCTGAAGAAAATAATATAAGCCGCGCTCACTTTGAGCTTCCTGGTACCAGTGTTAGCTTGGGGGCTAATAGCTCAGGGGTTAATAGGCAACCTTTAGCACCCCTTCCAGCTCCATGACAGACAGCTAGGCTGGCCAATAACAGAGCAGTGGGCGGGTCTCAAGGACGGTGATGGGTTGGCTTTTCCAAATTGTGATATTGAGTTAGAAGAGTCAAAAACATTTCTGGCGTCTCTGGGAGAGAAAAACAAAGGGTGTGTGGTTTGTGTTTTTTTTCCAAGAGAATTGACTGTTTTGAAACTTCTGGGATAATTAGGTGACCAGAAGACTCATTTCAGACAGTTAAAGCCTACAAAGTCACCACTTTTCAGCAACTGACCCCTTTAAAGTTTTCTGTCAACAGTGGGGTCCTCCTGGAGCCTGGACTGCCAAGCAGGATTGAAGCTTCATGGGGCAACTTCAGGGTTAACCCCGTTTTCTGTAGACAGAGCTGGTTCACTTCTTCCTCGGGTAGATCCCCACGGTGTGAAGCTAACCTGGCTGGGAGCAGGTTCAGATCCAGGTAAGAGCTCAGTAGGTGCACCAGCGCAGCCAGTTAAATCCACTGGGAAATGACCATCACCTCCTGTGGGGTTTAAGGAGACCAGTGTTCTTCATGAAGCTCCTCCTCACCTCCAGATCCTGACAAGGTCCCCTGTTTTTAAGGTCTTTTTTTTTTTCCTGTGCTGCAACCAATATAAAACCAATTTTACTGTGCATTTCTCTGAATTCATGCACTCTCTCAGCACAGACTGGACAGTACAAGCTACTCCTACTTCAATATTCATTTAAAACAATATGTGTTAATGTTTTTAAGAAGGGCTCTGCCCAATATTCCATCGTCCACACATCCTTTAGTTACACTTTATTCAGTTTTAAAATTTACGATTTGGATAGTCACTTTTTTATGCATAACTGTTTGATTTTTAAAAAAAGGTAAATTACAATTTTAGCTTCACCAAATTTTCCAACAGAAGATGAATCCTTTGCTGCAATCGTGGAATCTGCCCATTGTGGGACTAATAGAGGCTCATCTTAGCTGATGAATTTAGTCAAAAAAATGTCAAATTTACAAGAAAGGAAATTAGAAAAAAAAAATCACAAAATTTCTGAAAAAAAATATCAAATATAAATAAATTTGCAAATACATATTAAAACTACTGCCATGAAAAAGTGAATTCATGAGAAATGGCAAAAAATTTTAAGAAAAGCCACAAATTTAGGGGAAAAATTGCAAGGAAAAAATACAAAATTGTAGTAAATGTGAGGAAAAAGTCAAATTTACTAGAAAACCTGTATATTTATGACAAAATAGTTGCATATTTACATGAAACTGTTCCAAATTTATAAGAAATGTTAGTTTTTGATGTTGATGCAGTCCACTGAGCGAGAAAACTACAGAAGATTCAGATATTCGCGGTGGAACATTTTGAAGCTGCAGCACCAGTGTGTGGGACAGCCCAGGTTTTAATCAGCTGATTTAACCATCATCCACTTGGGGAGGAACCGCGGGTCCAGACTGACGTTCCCCTACACGAGTCTTGTTTTCATTATTAAATATTGGCTCAAACAGATCACAGGACTCCAAAAACATGCTGCTGTTTGATTTTTAATGAACGTGAGGAAAGGAGAGCTGACAGTGATGAGCAGTAACTGCGAGCGTCTTCAGGATGAGCTGTGCAGTTCATCAGCACGGAGGACGACGGCGACCTTTCAGGCCGACTTCACCTCTGAAACGCCGACGCTGGAACACCTGCTGTCCATCAGTCAGCAGCAGGACGTGATCTCCTAAAGTCTCTCTGATGGCCCTGATGCGCCACAGGCTGATACAGGTTAGATCTACATGTGCAGAGATTAAGAGGCGTCTGCGTGGATTTGATGACATCTTTTTTTGGTTTTGGTGTTGATTCCCAGAAGGCCTCAGTGGTCGAGGATCCGCAGGTTCCCTGAAACGATCTTGTTCTCCAGCATGGCCCCGGCTGGAATATCGATACGGTCGCCGTGATTGGCTATGATGATGACGGTTCCCTGGAGGAAGTGACAAATGAAAGTGAGTCAGCTGGAGGTGGAGTTTAAAGGGAAATCTCATTTGTTCCTGCCAGGATTATTACAGATATCAACATTATTACAGGTGCCATATTGTGTTGTGGTGGAGAAAAAGCCTGACTACTTCAAAGTAATTTTAACCTGAAAATAATGTTTTGCAAAATATTATTTTGACAATACATCAACCTTTGACTGGGTGAACGTCACCCAATGTCTGAGAATGAAATATATGGTCCAGTGTTGCAGACAAACAAGGATTTCAGTGGAGGTGAATAGAATTTATAGAAAATGGTGATCAAATACGGCTGGATCGAGTTAACCAGCTCTGAGCCCCTTCTTGTTTGCCATAATGATGGACAGGCTGACAGACAAGTTCAGGCAGGAGTCTCCATGATGTTTGCAGACAACATTGTGATCTGTAGTGAATAGGGAGCAGGTGGAAGAGAACCTGGAGGGGTGGAGGTATGCTCTGGAGAGAAGAGGAATTAAAGTCAGTAGAAGCAAGACAAAATACATGAGTGTGAATGAGAGGGAGGCAGGTGTAATGATGAAGATGGAAGGAGTAGAGGTAGTGAAGGTAGATGAGTTTAAATACCTGGGGTCAACCATCCAAAGCACTGTAAAATGCACAAGAGAGGTGGAGAAGAGAGTGCAGTGTATGTTTTAATGGTTTTTTTTTTTTGCTTAAATTGCTGTTTTATCTTATTTCCTTGTTTTATATTACTCTGCATTTTTTACTGTCAAAGCACTTTGTGATCTTTATCTGTGAAAAGTGCTATAAATAAAGTTCTTCAGGCAGAGTGGGTGGAGACGAGGGGTGATTTGTGACAGAAGGGTAGCAGCTAGAGCAAAAGGGAAGATTTACAAGATGGTAGCGAAACCTGCTATGATGCATGGTTTGGAGACGGTGGTGCTGACAAAAAGACAGAAGGTGGAGTTGGAGGTGGCAGAGTTGAAGATGCTAAGATGGGAGTGACGAGGAGGGACAAGATTAGAAAGGAATCAATCACAGGGACAGCTCAGGTTGAGCAGTTTGGTTACAAAGTAAGATAGGTAAGGCTGAGATGGTTTGGACGTGCAGAGGAGGGATAATGGAGATATTGGACAAAGGATGTTGAAGATGGGGGAAGACTGTAGAGAAGATTCATGGATGTAGTGAAGGAGGACATGGAGAGGGTTGGTGTTACAGAGGAAGATGAAGGGAGAGGGTGAGATGGAGGCAGATGAGCCACTATGGAGACCCCTGAAGGGAAGAGGAGGAGAAGAAGAAGAAGCAGAATCAGCTTTATTGGCCAACTATGTGACATGTACAAAGAATCTGACTCCAGTTGCATTTGCTCAAAGTACCAACAAAAACTAAAATACAGTATCTCACAAAAGTGAGTACACCCCTCACATTTTTGTAAATATTTAATTATATCTTTTCATTGGACAACACTTTGATACAATGTAAAGTAGTCAGTGTTCAGCTTGTATAACAGTGTAAATTTGCTGTCTCCTCAAAATAACTCAACACACAGCTATTAATGTCTAAACTGCTGGCAACAAAAGTGAGTACACCCCTAAGTGAAAATGTCAAAATTGTGCCCAATTAGCCATTTTCCCTCCCTGCTGCCATGTGACTCGTTAGTGTTACAAGGTCTCAGGTGTGAATGAGGAGCAGGTGTGTTAAATTTGGTGTTATTGCTCTCACACTCGCTCATACTGGTCACTGGAAGTTCAACATGGCACCTCATGGCAAAGAACTCTCTGAGGATCTGGAAAAAAGAATTGTTGCTCTACACAAAGATGGCCTGGGCTATAAGAAGATTGCCAACACCCTGAAACTGAGCTGCAGCACGGTGGCCAAGACCATACAGTGGTTTAACAGGACAGATTCCACTCAGAACAGGCCTCGCCATGGTCGACCAAAGAAATTGAGTGCACGTGCTCAGTGTCATATCCAGAGGTGGTCTTTTGAAAATAGACGTATGAGTGCTGCCAGCATTGCTGCAGAGGTTGAAGGGGTGGGGGATCAGCCTGTCAGTGCTCAGACCATACACCACACACTACATCAAATTGGTTTGCATGGCTGTCATCCAAGAAGGAAGCCCCTTTTTAAAGATGATGCACAAGAAAGCCCGCAAACAGTTTATTGAAGACAAGCAGACTAAGGACATGGATTACTGGAACCATGTCCTGTGGTCTGATGAGACCAAGATAAACTTATTTTGATTCAGATGGTGTTAAGCGTGTGTGGCGGCAACCAGGTGAGGAGTACAAAGACAAGTATGTCTTACCTACAGTCAAGCATGGTGGTGGGAGTGTCATGGTTTGGGGCTGCATAAGTGCTGCCGGCACTGGGGAGTTACAGTTCATTGAGGGAACCATGAATGCCAGCATGTACTGTGGCATACTGAAGGAGAGCATGATCCCCTTCCTTCGGAAACTGGGTCGCAGGGCAGTATTCCAACATGATAACGACCCCAAACACACCTCCAAGACAACCACTGCCTTGCTAAAGAAACTGAGGGTAAAGGTGATGGACTGGCCAAGCATGTCTCCAGGCTTAAACCCTATTGAGCATCTGTGGGGCATCCTCAAACGGAAGGTGGAGGAGCACAAGGTCTCTAACATCCACCAGCTCCGTGATGTCGTCATGGAGGAGAGGAAGAGGATTCCAGTGGCAACCTGTGAAGCTCTAGTGAACTCCATGCTCAAGAGAGTTAAGACAGTGCTGGAAAATAATGGTGGTCACACAAAATATTGACTCTTTGGGCACAATTTGGACATTTTCATTTAGGGGTGTACTCACTTTTGTTGCCAGTGATTTAGACATTAATGGCTGTGTGTTATTTTGAGGGGACAGCAAATTTACACTGTTATACAAGCTGTACACTGACTACTTTACATTGTATCAAAGTGTCATATCTTCAGTGTTGTCCCATGAAAAGGTATAATAAAATATATTAAATACAGAGCTAGCGAGGAATTCCTCTTTGGTTCAGTAGTAGAGCAGAGGTGTTGAGATCATGGTGTCATGGGTTCAAATCCCAGCCTGGGATATTGGTGAATGTCTACTGTAATCAAAGAAGGGAGTGAAAATGACCAAGTTGGTATACCTTGTCGTAGGGGCTGAGACGGACTTGAAAATCCCTGAATTAAAATAGGCAATTCTGGCCTTGGCCCAGAAAGGGGCCGTAACAAGGACAACGTTTCTTAATACTGGGGGGCTGAAAAGTTCATAGTGCTCAAATTTGACCAAATGTGATTTATTTTTCAACAGTCTCTCCTTTGGTCCACACACACTTCTTCCATCGGTGTTGCAGTGCTTGGAACCCTGCAATTGAAAAATAAACCATATTTGGTCAAATTTTACCACTATGAATTTTTCACCCCCCCTCCTATAGTCCATAATATCATCAAAAGATTCAGAATCTGGAGAAATTTCTGCACGTATACTTATGACCTTCGATCCCTCAGGTGACACTGCATTAAAATTTGACATAATTCTGTAGAGGATATTACCATGTGGGCTCAGGAACACTTTGGAAAAACCACAGTTCATCGCTACATCTACCAGTGCAAGTTAAAACTTTACCATGCAACGCTAAAACCATATAACATCACCCAGAAACGCTGCCAGATGCTCCGAGCCTGAGCTCATCTGAGATGGTCTGACACCAAGTGGAAAAGTGCTCTGTGGTCGGATGAGTCCACATTTCAGATTGTTTTTAGAAATTATGGACATCGTGTCTGCCAGCCTAAAAAGGAAAAGGACCGTCCAGATTGTTATCAGCATTAAGTTCAAAAGCCAGCATCTGTGATAGTATGGGGGTGTGTTAGTGCCCATGGTCTGGGTAACTTGAGACTGTTGAGCAACTGAAGTCATACATCAAGCAAGAATAAGAAATTCCACCACTTAGTGTCCTGAGTTCCTAAACACTTGTTGAGTGCTGATAAAAGGAAAGGTGATGGAACACAGTGGCAAACATGACTCTGTCCCTGCTTTTTTGGAACATGTTGCAGGCATCAAATTCAAAATTTTGATTTTTGATTTTGTATACTTTATTGATCCCCAGAGGGGAAATTGAGGGCATCCACCTGGATGGATAAAAATGAGTGACTACTTGGAGAAAAAACAAAGTTTATCAGTTTGAACATAAATATCTTGTTTCTATACTGTATTCGAGAGATGATATAGATACTTTATTTCGAACAAAAAAGCAAAAAACAAAACAAATGACAAGTGCAATAAAAGTGACAGTATACAATGCTCAAAAGGGAGAAGGAAGAAGTGAACACTTATTTACTCCAACTCTTCTTTTCCCTAAATACAACCCATGTGAAATATATACATATTACCTCATTTAAGACCCCAAGTAGACAATTAACTACATTTTGTACATATCAACATTGACACCCATCCATCCCAACATACATACGGTCCATACATCTATACCCAGCCCTAAACAACACAGATATGCACAGTACTGTCCCACCTACCATTCCATAGTGTCCCAGAGTGAGCTTAGTGCATCTTGCATGTTAATACTACCCCTCTAACATACAGTTAGGCCCAGAAATATTTGGATAGTGACACAAGTTTTGTTATTTTAGCTGTTTACAAAAATATATTCAGAATACAATTATATAATCAATATGGGCTTAAAGTGCAGACTCTCAGCTGTAATTTGAGAGTATTCACATCCAAATTGGAGCAAGGGTTTAGGAATTACAGCTCTTTAATACGTAGCCGCCTCTTTTTCAAGGGACCAAAAGTAATTGGATAATTGACTCAGGAGGCTGCAAAAAAAAAAATAAGGCTGCATGGGCTCTTCCCTCGTTAACCTGTCATCAATTAAGCAGTTAAAAGGTCTGGAGTTGATTCCAGGTGTGGCGTTTGCATTTGGAAGCTGTTGCTGTGAACACACAACATGTGGTCAAAGGAGCTCTCAATGGAGGTGAAACAGACCATCCTGAGGCTGAAAAAAAGAAGAAGAAATCCATCAGAGAGATAGCAGAAATGTTAGGAGTGGCCAAATCAACAGTTTGGTACATTCTGAGAAAAAAAAAAAAAAAGAGTGCACTGGTGAGCTTGGGAACTCAAAAAGGCCTGGATGTCCACAGAAGACAACAGTGGTGGATGATCACAGAATCCTGTCCATGGTGAAGAACAACCCCTTCACAACATCCACTCAAGTGAAGAACACTCTCCAGGAAGTAGGTGTATCAGTATCTAAGTCTACCATAAAGAGAAGACTTCATGAGAGTAAATACAGAGGATTCACCACAAGGTGCAAACCATTAATCAGCCTCAAAAATAGAAAGGCCAGAATTGACTTTGCCAAAAAACACCTGAAGAAGCCAGCCCAGTTCTGGAACAGCATTCTTTGGACAGATGAGACTAAGATTAACCTGTACCAGAATGATGGGAAGAAGAAAGTTTGGAGAAGAATTGGAACAGCTCATGATCCAAAGCACTACATCTTCTGTAAAACATGGTGGAGGCAGTGTGATGGCATGGGCATGCATGGCTTCCAATGGCACTGGGTCACTTGTGTTTATTGATGATGTGACAAAAGACAGAAGCAGCCGGATGAATTCTGAAGTGTATAGGGATATACTTTCTGCTCAGATTCAGCCAAATGCAGCAAAGTTGATTGGACGGCGCTTCACAGTACAGATGGACAATGATCCAAAACATACTGCAAAAGCAACCCAGGAGTTTTTTAAAGCAACAAAGTGGAATATTCTGCAATGGCCGAGTCAGTCACCAGATCTCAACCCAATCGAGCATGCATTTCACTTGCTCAAGACAAAACTTAAGGCAGAAAGACCCACAAACAAGCAACAACTGAAGACAGCTGCAGTAAAGGCCTGGCAAAGCATCACAAAGGAGGAAACCCAGTGTTTGGTGATGTCCATGGGTTCCAGACTTCAGGCAGTCATTGCCTGCAAAGGATTCTCAACAAAATATTGAAAAGTAACATTTTACTTAGGGTTATGTTTATTTGTCCAATTACTTTTGAGCCCCTGAAATGAGGAGCGTTTTTATAAAAATAGCTACAATTCCTACATGTTTAATCATATATTTTTGTTCAACCCCTTGAATTAAACCTTAAAGTCTGCACTTCAATTCCGTTGTAGTTGTTTCATTTCAAATCCAATGTGGTGGCATGCAGAGCCCAAATCGTGAAGATTGTGTCACTGTCCAAATATTTCTGGGCCTAACTGTTTATCCTTTCAGCAAATGATGTTTGTACCTCTTTTTGAATTGATTTCTGTTTGTACATAGTTTCAGTTCCAGCTCCAGACTGTTCCACAAATCCACCCCACAGACAGAAATGCACATACTTTGCTTAATTGTTTGTATCTTAGGTTTTGTAAAGTTTAAGTCTCCTCTCAAATTATAATCAGTCTCTTTTTTTTGAATATTTTTTGTATATTAGTTGGGAGTTTATTATTAATTGCCCTGTACATTACTTGTGCTGTCTTAACTTTAACTAAATCCATGAACTTTATGACATGTGACTTTAAAAACGAGTTGGTATGGTCTCTATACTAACGAAAGGCTGCAGATAACAACGAAACCGATAAGGGGCTGCACGGTGGCGCAGTGGTTTAGCACTGTGGCAGCACAGTTTTACCCTCGGCCGGGGGATCGCGGGGATCATGAGATCGTGGGTTCGATTCCAGCCCCCGACCAACAGTGAGCTGTGTGGAGTTTGCATGTTCTCCCCGTGTTGCGTGGGTTTACTCCGGGATTTCTCCGGTTTCCTCCCGCACACCAAAAACATGTAGGTTTAGGGCGCTCGCGCACGCAGCGACCAGCAGCCGGTGGCTTGTCACCAGACTGCAAACCAAGTCTACCTACGGGTACAAATAAGTAACAAAAAAAAAAAAAAAAAAAAAAGGGATAGCTGCATTCTGCTGATTACTGAGACTTGGCTTCAACCATCCATCCTGGACAATGCTATCGAGCTAGCAGGCTATACCGTACAGCGGCATGACAGAACGAGGGACTCCGGGAAGACCAGAGGAGGTGGGCTCTGCATGTACATTAACAACAGCTGGTGCACAGACACGGCGATTGTAGACAGTCACTGCTCCTCAGACTTGGAATATGTGACTGTAAAATGTAGACCCTTCTATTTAACGAGAGGATTCACCGTCGTCATGGTAACCGCTGTATACATTTCACCTGATGCTAGTACTAACGCGACTAACGGATATTTATATGACAGTCTGAGCAAACAGCAGAGTTTACATCCTGAGGCTGTGCATATTGTAGCAGGGGATTTTAATCATGTGGACTTGAAAAAGGTGCTCTCCAAGTTCCACCAGCATGTTAATTGTGCTACTAGGGGAGCAAATACACTTGATAAACTGTATTCCAACGTCAAGCAGGGCTTTAGGGTCACCCCACTTTCACATCTGGGCCAGTCTGACCACATGTCCCTGCGTGTAATCCCAGCATATGTACCGCCCAGGAAAACTGCTCCTATTATTACAAAAACAGTTAAAACATGGCCCGATGGTGCAACTCAGCAGCTGCAGGACTGCTTCAATAGGACAAATTGGGACATTTTTGAACACCCAGACCTGGACATATTTACGGATAGTGTGCTGTGTTATATTAAAACCTGCATGGACACTGTCACAGTTGAGAAAGACATCAGGATTTATCCTAACAGAAAGCCCTGGATGACCCGGGAGGTCCAGAAACTGTTGAGGGAGAGGAGAGCTGCCTTCAGGTCAGGCGACACGGCTCATTATAGCTTAGCCGGGCTAACCTGAAAAGAGGCATCAGGAAGGCCAAGAGGGAATACAGGAGGAGGATTGAGGACCACCTGGATAGTAATAACAGCAGACAGGTGTGGGAGGGGGTGCAGCAGCTCACTAATTTCAGAGCCAACCCTAGAGCGGCTGCAGGGAGCCCCTCGCTGGCAGAGAACCTGAATATTTTCTTTGCTCGTTTTGAGGTGGAGCCTCCAGAGATAGAAACAACAACGGAGCCTACAGCTCCCAGTAGCCCAAGCCTCATTGTTGAGGAGTATGAGGTGAGGAGAGTTCTGGGAGTGGTCAATCCGAGGAAGGCCACTGGACCTGACGGTGTCTCTGGGCGTGTGCTGAAGGACTGTGCGTACCAGCTGACTGGAATCTTTACTAGGATTTTTAACTGGTCCCTGTCACAGTCTACTGTCCCACACTGTTTAAAATCCTCCACCATAATTCCTATACCCAAAAAACACAATGTTACCAGTCTTAATGATTACCGGCCAGTGGCTCTGACTCCAGTGGTGATGAAGTGTTTTGAGAAGCTAGTCAGAGCCCACATCATATCACTTCTCCCACAGTGTTTGGACCCCCACCAGTTCGCTTACAGAACCAACAGATCCACTGAGGATGCTGTAGCCACGGCCCTCCACGCTGCCCTGTTTCACCTGGAGCAGCCGGAGAGCTATGTGCGGATGCTATTTGTGGACTATAGCTCCGCCTTTAACACCATCCTCCCCGGCAGACTGGTGTCCAAACTCAGGGAATTAGGACTTCCATATTCCATTTGTACTTGGATCCAAAGTTTCCTGTCAGATCGCAGCCAGAGGGTTAAAGTGGGACCTCACATGTCCACCACCATTAGTCTCAGTACCGGCTCCCCACAAGGCTGTGTGCTGAGCCCCCTACTGTACAGCCTTTACACCTATGACTGCACCCCCATACACCACAGCAACAGCATCATCAAGTTTGCCGACGACGCCACAGTGGTGGGGCTCATCTCCGGGGGAGATGAGACCGGTTTTAGGGGTGAGGTGCAGCAGTTGACAGAGTGGTGTGGGGACAACAACCTTCTTTTAAATGTCACAAAAACAAAGGAGGTCATCATAGACTTCAGAAGAAATAAAACAGACATTCAACCTCTGACTATTAGTGGTACGGGTGTGGAGAGGGTCGAGGTTTTCCGCTTCCTGGGGGTCCATATTCAGGAGGACATGACATGGGGGGTGAACACGACTGAGCTGCTGAAAAACGCCCAGCAGAGACTACATTTCCTCAGAGTGTTGAGAGGAAACAACATCTGTCAGAGACTGCTGTTGTCTTTGTATCGTTGCTCTATTGAGAGCATTTTAATTTGTATTTGGTTCAGCAGCTGCACGGTAGCTCAGAAGAAAGCTCTTCAGACTGTCATCAACACAGCCCAAAAAATTGTTGGTTGCCCTCTCCTCAGCCTTGAAGATCTGCACCACGCCCGCTGCCTTAAAAAAGCACAAAAAATCTCAAAGGACCCCCTTCATCCTGGTCACTCTCTCTTCCAACTACTACCATCAGGAAGGCGGTTTAGAGCAATTAAAACAAGGACAAACAGATTCAAAAACAGTTTTTATCCAACCACAATTACCTCCCTGAACTCTAGCAGAACATGAGGTTTGAAACTGTGAAACTGCGTGTGTGTGATATTTAAAATTAGTAATGCATATAATCTTTTTAAGCTTCTTTTTACTTTTAATTCACTGACTGGTTTGCATTTTAATTTCGTTGTACTTGTTATAATGACAAAGTCTATTCTATATCCTACATTAGTTATTATCCTGATTTTTTTTGTAATGTGCATATTGGCTGTAGGTTGGTCTTGTAGGTGTTTCCCCAGACTTCAACACAGTAGTTAAGATAAGGTAGAAACAGTGACTTGTACAGTAAGAACAATGATTTATAGTCCAAGATGTGTCTTGTTCTCCCCAGTATCCCTATACATTTTGCCAGCTTGGCCCGGATGTGACTGATGTGAGGTTTCCAGCAGATTTTATTGTCTAGTGTCACCCCCAGAAACTTATTTTCCTGTACTGTTTCTATTCTGGTATCATCTATCATTACCATTATTTCATGATTCATTTTATAATTTCCAAACAACATAATCTTTGTTTTTTGTTTTTTTCAGATGTAGAGATAATTTATTTTTGTTGAACCACTGCGTTAACCTTTTCATTTCAGTTGTGACCACCTCTAAAACCTGCTGCAAATTCTCACCAGTGCAAAGGATATTTGTGTCATCCGCAAACAAAATAAATTTCAGAATTTTTGATACTTGGCATATATCATTTATATATAAGATAACGAGTTTGGGTCCCAAAACTGACCCCTGGGGCACACCACAAGAGATGTTCATGAAGGGTGATTTGTGCTCACCAATTTGTACAAATTGTTGTCTGTTACTTAAATAACTTTCCACCCAACTCATTGGGTACATTGTCTGACCAGAAGTGCTCTTCTACTGGTTCTCCTCAGGGGTGTGTGTTGTCACCACTACTCTTAATCCTGTACACAAACATGTGTCGGAGCAGACATGACAACAGACACATTATAAAGTATGCTGATGATTCAGTTGTTGTCAGTCTCCTCCAGGATGGTGAGAGTGGCCACGGCCCAGTAGTTGATGACTGCTGTTAAAGAGTTGAACAAGATGTAACAATATATTACACATAATTTAGTTACCTATTTATTAATTTTATTTTATATTTACTTATTTTCAGGTTCAGGTTCAGGTTACTTTATTTGTACCCGTAGGTAGATTTGTTTTGCAGTCTGGTGACATCCATATTTACAAACCACAATTACATTCAACATAGACACAAGCACAGGCACACGTGAAGCTGACTATAAACATGATAAAAATACTCAAGGCTCCATCAATCAGGGTATAAAAAGACAAAGAGATGGGAGAAAAACCAGAGGTAAGAGAGAAGGGTCATATTAAAAGTTAAAAACTAGTCAACGAGGTTAAAAACTCAAAGGTCTAAAACCCAATAAAATATTTAGAACCCAAGTAACATCCTACAAAAATAAGTAAATATAAAATGGAGTTAATAAATAGGTACCTAAATTATGTGCAATATATTGTTACAGCTTGTCCAACTCTTTGACAGCAGCAGGGACAAAGCTGTTTTTGTAGCGCTGGGTTTTACTTTTTGGGACAGCAAACCTCCGTCTTGAGGGAAGAAGCTGAAAGTTGCAGTGCAAAGGGTGGGGGGAGTCATTTAAAATGGAGGTAGCCATCCTCTGTACTTGTCTGGTGTACAGGGATGTCAGGCTCAGCTGTGGCTCACCAAGCAAACGACTGGACCATCTAACTACCTGATCCAAGGATTTCCTCTGTTTCAGTTTTATCTGACCAAACCATGACACTAAAGAAAAGGATAAAACAGATTCAATAAAAGCCCGATAAAACATTGTCATTATGGTTCGGTCAATTTGGCAGCGGGCAAGTTTTCTCAAGCAATGCAAATGTTGCTGACCCTTTTTGCACACCCTTTCACAGTTCTCTTCAAAGTTTAAATTACTATCAATAATCGTCCCAAGATATTTGTAGGATTGTACACATTCGGTGGTCTGGCCTTTTAGTACAGTGACTTTGTACCTGGGAGTTTTCCTCCTAAAGTCAATAATCATGTCTTTAGTTTTTGTCGTATTCAGCTGCAGGTAGGAATCCTCACACCAGTGAACAAAATCATCAACTACTGGGCCGTGGCCACTCTCACCATCCTGGAGGAGACTGACAATAACTGAGTCATCAGCATACTTTATAATGTGTCTGTTGTCATGTCTGCTCCGACACATGTTTGTGTACAGGATGAAGAGTAGTGGTGACAACACACACCCCTGAGGAGAGCCAGTAGAAGAGCACTTTTGGTCAGACAATGTACCATTGACCCTTACTCTCTGCATCCTGTTGGTTAAGAAATCCAGAATCCAACCCACCAGATTATTGCTCAAATCAAATTGGTTTTTTTGTAGGTTTTTTATTTGGGTTCTAAATCTTTTATTGGGTTTTAGACTTTTGAGTTTTTAACCTCTTTGACTAGCCTTTAACTTTTTAATATGACCCTCCTCTCTTTGTTTTTTTCTCATCTCTTTGTCTTATGTCTTGATTGATGGAGCCTTGAGTATTTTTATCATGTTTATAGTCAGCTTCATGTGTGCCTGGGTTTGTGTTTATGTTGAATGTAATTGTGGTTTGTAAATATGGATGTCACCTGACTGCAAAACAAATCTACCTACGGGTACAAATAAAGTAACCTGAACCCAACTCAGTCCGACCCCTCTTATCCCATACCTTTCCAGTTTCCTTAGTAGAAATCTGTGGTCAATGGTGTCAAAAGCTTTCTTTAAATCTATAAATACTCCTACAGCAAACTTTTTTTATCTATACAACTAGTAATTTCTTCTATAAGTTCGATCAGTGCCAAAGATGTAGATTTATCTGCTCTAAAACCATACTGGCTGTCTGTAAGGAGGTTGTGTTTTTCAATGAAATCATCCAGTCTCTTAGTGAAGATTTTTTCAAGTATTTTGGATAATTGTGGGAGTAAAGAGACTGGCCTGTAATTTGTGAAACAATGACTGTCTCCTGTTTTGTATAGAGGTATTACTTTTGCTATTTTCATTTTGTCTGGAAATGTACCAGTTTGAAATGACAGGTTACAGATGTGGGTGAGTGGCTTAACAATTCCTTCAATTACTTTTTTCACTATTGTCATGTCAATTTCATTCCAGTCCGTTGATTTTTTGTTCTTAAATTTACTCACAGTCTCGATAATTTCCTTTTCAGTTACTGCACCAAAAAAGATTGTGTTTGGATTTCTATCTTCCATTTCATTTACAGAACCACTGTAGTTTGTTTCTGGTGTCACTATTGATTTTGCTAATTCAGGACCAACGTTTACAAAAAATTTATTGAAACCACTGACCACATCCTCCATATTATTTATCAAATTGTCATTTTCAATAAAATATTCTGGATAATTACCATTCTTAGGCTGATTACTAATAATCCCATTGAGTACTTGCCATATTCCTCTTAAGTTATTCTCATTATCCTCTAATATTCTGTTGTAATATTCTTTCTTACAAGTCCTCATTATATTAGTAAGCTTGTTTTTATATCTTTTATATTCGATCTCAGCCTCCACCTTTCTGCACTTAATGAATTGTTTATATAATGTATTCTTCTTTTACATGCACTTAGTAACCCCTTGGTGACCCAAGGAATATTTTTGTTTTGTTGTCTGTCACTGTATTGTTTTATAGGACAGTTTTTATTGTACAGTGATTGAAATATTTGTAAAAATTTATCATATGCTTTATTTATGTCATTTTCATCATAAACTATCTTCCAATCTTGTATTAATAATTCCTTTGTCAGTAAATACATTGATTCTTCGGTTCTTATTCTTTTATATTTAATATTTTTGGTATACTTTTTCTTACTATAATCACATTGATAGACAACAAAAATCGGCAGGTGGTCACTGATATCATTCAATAAAAGCCCACTCCTGATATTATTTTCCATAATGTTTGTGAATATGTTATCTATTAGTGTGGCACTGTGTGACGTGATTCTGCTAGGTCTGGTAATTGTTGGATGTAAGCCCATACTGTACATTGTGTTGATAAATTCTTCTGTCAAACTATGTTGTTTTGAATTCACCAGATCTATACTGAAATCCCCACAGATGAACATAACTTTATGAGTTAGTTTTTCATACATTTTTTCCATCCAGTCCTTAAATAAGTCAATGTTTGATCCAGGTGTTCTATATACACAGCTCACTACTATATTCTTCACATTGTCCAGACAGATTTCTATTGTAATACATTCAAATAAATCATCCACAGTTACTGACAGATTTTCAACAACCTTGTATTTCAAGCTCTTGTCAACATAAATTGCAACTCCTCCTCCTTTTTTCACTTTTCTATTTATATAATTTAATTCATAGCCATCCATGGTAAAATCCACTCCTTTCTCTTCACTGAGCCACGTCTCTGATATTGCCACAATATTGAATGGCTCTTTAAACTGATGTAAATAATCTTTAATGTTATTAAAGTTGGCATAGAGACTTCTGCTGTTGAAGTGGATCATAGAAATATTGAAATCAGATGTGACCATTGTGTTAAACTGTTTATCCGTGTAGTAACTACAGTCATTACTGATGGAGCTAAATAAATTATTATCAGGGTCTATGTTATATTCTACATCCTGTGGGTTGTGATCCGTATATTCAAAAACTTTCAGTTCCTGTTGTTCCTGTTTGTTGATCTTCTTTTGTTTCATGTAGTTATAGGTCCTGATGCAGATGAGTGTGATCCTTCAGTGTCCTACAGTTGTCTCTTGTTGCTGTTGACTCCAGTTCATAATGTTCATTGATATTTGTCCAGTTCCATAATATTTCGGATGTTAATGACCTTGGCTTCTTCAGGTGATCCATTTAATTTGATGTATATTTTACAGTTTGTTGTCCAGGTGTTTTGAATCTTTTTCTTGCTTTTCTGGTTACTTCCGTGTTTTCTTTTGTAAGGTGCTCGTTCATGTAAATGTTCGTTCCTTTCAGTTTCCTCCCTTGTTTTAACAGCGCAGTCTTGTGTTTTCTATTCACAAACCTCATGATCACAGCTGGTTTGTCGCTGTTTTTCCTGGGCAGAGGGTGGCAGGACTCAATGGTGTTACAGTCCAGCTGGATTCAACTGAATGTAGGCTGGAAATTATTTTTTGAATCACTGTATTTTATTTCCTCCCCCATGGAGGTAATGTCATCGGGGTGGTCTGCCATTTTCACCAGAACTGGCTTGTTTCCTACACACAAACCACTTACATTTTGGAGGTGATCCATGAGGGACGGAAGGAGCCTTGGCAGAGGTATGTGCTCTCTGACTGCTTTTCTAGTTTTTATTTGTGTTTTACACATCGTCTCACCTTCACTGGTATTGGAGTTTGTAGACTCCATGTACCCTGTACACGACACACACATGGTTATCCTGCACACAGTAGCAAAGAGCCAACGACCCGTGGACACCCTGAGTGACGTCCACATCACCACTGCCCCCCCATGGAGCTGAAGCCACACCAGGCCCAGACGCTGTGCTGCACTTGCCTATCTGTCATTTTGGCAGGCAGGGTTGTAAAAATTCTGTCATAATCTATTATCACCCATCATTTCAATTTTCATGGAATAAAATGCCAAACGGCTTTTGTCATGGTTCACATATTCAGTTTTACATTTAAATTATGCACGTCTTCATTACTTAATTGAACTGATGAACAGAGACTGGGGAGACAATACTCCATGATGATGTGGTATATACAGTAAAAGTCTTCATAGATCACCCTCGGTGTAATCTGGCAATGATGGACAACACTCAGTGAATGTCACCTCTGATCAGGCTGGAGAGCTTCCACTGGGATCAGGGCGGCGTGTTGGCATCAGAGCTCATACGGTGCCCACAGTTTTGACCGGAACTACATTTGGATTCTGCTGTGATGCTCCTTGCTTGGCAGGTTTGTCTCTACGCTGCAGAGCTGGGTTTCAGAACGGACACGTCTACATAAATCAGATGTCCGTATTCTGCAAGGTGAAATAATCCAGAGACAGTCACCGCTGACGCTACTGTTAGCCTAGCATTGACATGCATGAAAGGTTAATTGTGTTTTAAGATGAGTTTAGGTTTTTCATTCATTTCCTTTTGATGCCGATTCACACACGTCTGTTCTTGTGCTCTTGTGTTCTAGTTATAGAAGCAAAGAGCCACTCTGTACGTTCTGTAGATGTAGGCTGTTTAGGGCAAAGCCAGGATGAGAAGACGACCGTCACGCGTCACATGAAGACAGGTTTGTTTCCAGGTCAGGATGTAGTCTGCTGAGTTCTGTCATCTGTTCACCATCAGGATGTCAGACCCAGTCTGTCTCTGCACACCGTCATGGGACTGCTTAAGTTCGGTGTCACAAAGGTTAAATCATTCTTGCTCGTCCGCTGGTTCTCTGGACTGACTTTATTTTTACACCGTCATTACATGCAGGATTTTTCTTCTGATTTTATATCTCAGTGCAAGCGCTATTAAAATATCAAATGGTGAGCACTGTCAAGACTGGATAATTTTTCTTATTCTTTGCTATTTAACGACTGTGTTAAATACTCGACTTAGCAATCAGGAGAATTCAGCAGTTGGTTCCTTTGATGAGCATTTACTGCACCGCTCTCATGCAACCCCCACTGTGGTTTACCTTCAGAGAGACGTTCTTTCCGAAGGTGACGTCTCCAGACACGGTGAGGTGGTCCAGCTCCAGCATGTCCGGGATGCTCTCAAACCTGGTCAGAAAATCCTGAACCTGCAGGGCAGAGAGGAAACACCAGAGAACTGCTGAAACCCGTCGGCGCCACGTCCAAACTCTGTTAACGCGGCGCCACTATGGCTCATCTGAGTGGCTCACTACTGCTGGGAAAAATAATAAATCATGGGGGGGAGTTGCAAACTTAAGAGAAAAATAATAGCAACTTTTATAAGAAGACAGAAGGAAACTTGCAAGAATATTTGTAGATTTAGGAGAAAAAAGGCAGAGTTCAACGTTGAAGAAAAAAAATCCTAAATTTCTGAGGTGTCAAAGGTATAAGCAGCAAATTTGTGTGAAAAAAGTCAAATAATTAAGAATTATTAAGAAATTTTGCAAACAAATGCTGTAAGTTTAAGAAAAAAAGCAGAATTATTTTAAAAAAAAATTGTCGATTTAAGCAGAAGTAACTTAATTGTCCAAAACCGTTTCCTCCGTCACCATCTCCCCTTAGTTCAGCTCCTATCGTGAGAACGTAAAGGTGGCGAGGACAGGAGGCGCGCGTCGCCCTGCTCTGACCTTGGTGAAGGAGCTGCCCAGCTTGACGTGCGGCGTGGTGGGGAACTCCCTCTTCTTGCTCATGGTGAGCGAGCCGGCGTCCAGGCTGTACAGGTTGGACATGACCAGCAGCAGGTCCGACGACGTCTTCACGGGCAGGAAGCGGCTGCGCGGCACGTTCACACCCATGGCGTTTTTGAAGCTCTTGATGGCGGCGCCCACGGCCGTCTCCAGCTGAATGACGTTCAGACCGCCATCCAGCGTCTGTGGTGAGGAAATGGTTAATAGCTGGCCAAGGTTTGTAGCTTGTTCATCGTTTGACTCTGTGAGGAGAAAGTGTGTCAGTGCCAGCAGAAAGGCCTCTAAAGCAGACAGGACGAAGCAGGAAACAGTTACTACCTCTTGTTTACATTAAACCACCTTCACACAGGGGTGGAGACTGTTGAGAGATCCGTGAGAGTTCACTGAGAGATCACCTTCCTTTGGTGATCGCTGAGAGATTCTTTTGGACTAAGTCAAAACTTTGAGGAGACCACGGTGACTGTGGGTATTACTGGAAGGTCACAGAGATCTTGGTGACCACACAGAGATCTGGCCAATTTTTTTTTCCTATCGCTCAATGATCTCCCAACGATCTCCACCACTGTGTAAAAGACGCAGAACAGCACGAGAAAGTCAAACACTCAGAAACCTGCTTGGTTGCCGAAGAAACTCTCAATGATCCCTCAGCGATCTGGTCCCTCATTGAACTCTCAAGGATCTTTCAAAGATCTCTACAGGTCATCATGAAAGTTTCTGAAAATTTAAATTTTGTTCTCCCAAATACTGACACAGAAACAGGTTTTTCCAGGCTTTAGGAGATCATTGAGAGATCAGGACAATTTTTGATCGCTCAGTGGTCACCCAATGATCTCCATGCAGCGTAAAGGGCTCTTTTCAACATAAAAGTGATGGATTTGATTAACAAAAAATGTTACGTAGATCTTTAAGGTAGGATTTTACAATATAAAAAAATGGAGGTGGAAAAACATAGAATATGATCCATTATGTAGAGCATTTCCCACAGAATCAGCCATATTTTCCCCGTTCCATAAAACAGATGCTGATCATCATAACTGTCCTCACACGTTTATTTTTATGTCGACATGCATGTTAGGCATTAAATCCACTAGAGGGCAGCAGTCAAGTTCAGTCAACCTAAAAATGCTCATTTCCCACAATATTTGTATCAAATCTGAAGCAGGATTGGATCAGACTTCACGCTGCTGACCTCATACTTTATCTAGTCCAGGGGTCTGCAGCCCACATTCACTGGCTCCCTGTGGTTTAAAAAAAACTCACATATTTATGACTAATGTACAAGAAAAAGCTGCAAACTGAATAAAAACTAAAATATGTGAGAGAGTCTACAAATTTAAGAGACCATGTTGCTTATTTCATCATCATCAGCTCCACTGCAGCCACATTACTGGAGAAGCACCCAGACGCATTCATGGCCATCACAGCTGATTTTAACCATGTCTCAGTGGGAAAAACACTACCAAACTTTCACCAGTTTGTTGACTGTCCCACCAGAGAGAACAAAACACTGGATTTTCTGTATGTCAATGTCAGGGATGCATATAGTGCCACAGCTCTACCCCCATTGGTAAATCAGATCACTGCATGGTCATGTTAACACCCAAGTATGTCCCCCTTGTGCAAAGGCAGCCTGCTTATACACGGACTGTGAGGAGGTGGACACAGGAGGCTGCTGATGCACTGCAGGACTGCTTCGAGACGACGGACTGGAGCGTACTCTGTGAACCACATGGGGTGGACATAGACAATATGACCGACTGCATCACAGAATACATCAGATTCTGTGAAGACATGACCATGCCAGCTCAGACTGTACACTGCTTCTCCAGCAACAGACCATGGGTCACCAGTGACCTGAAAGCATTTCTGAACAAAAAGAAGAGAGCTTTTAGGGCTGGAGACAAGGAGAAGCTGAGGGGAGTGCAGCATGAGCTGAGAGAGATGCTGAGGAGGTGCAAGGACAATTATAGGAGGAAGTTGGAAGAGAAACTCAGGCAAAACAACACTAAAGATGTGTGGGAGGGAATGAAACAAATAACTGGGTACAAGGGGAGAGTCAGGCAGCCATCTGGGAGCCAGGAGAGAGCTGAGGAACTGAATCTGTTTTTTAATAGGTTCAACTCACAGTCCGTCACCCGAGCAACACAACCAGACCCCCACACACCCCTCTCCACCCACCCTCCCGTGCAGAACCTCTCTCCATCTCACCCTCCTCCTCCTCCTCAGGGGGCACCAGGACCCTCCCTCACATCACGGTGACTACAGATCAGGTTAAGAAACAACTGGAGAGACTCCGTCAGCGGAAGGCTGTGGGGCCTGATGGCATTTCTGCCAGGATCCTGAGGACCTGTGCCAACCAACTAGCTCCGGTACTGAAACACCTGTACAACCTGAGCCTGAGTCTGGAGAGAGTACCAGTGCTGTGGAAGACATCCTGCCTGGTTCCTGTCCCCAAGAAGTCATCTCTATCAGACCTGAATGACTACCGACCAGTTGCCCTCACATCTCATGTGATGAAGGTCCTGGAGAGACTGGTCTTAGCCCACCTGAGGCCACAGGTGGAGACGTAGCTGGACCCTCTGCAGTTTGCATATCAGCCCCATTTAGGAGTTGAAGATGCTGTCATCTACCTGCTGCAAGGAGCCCAATCTGCACCTGGATGGTGGAGGAGATACTGTGAGAATCACATTTTTTTGATTTCTCCAGTGCCTTTAACACCATCAGCCACTGCTGCTGGGTGAGAAACTGCGGGTGATGGGGGTCGACAGCTCTGCGATCTCCTGGATTACTGACTACCTGACAGGCAGACCACAGTTTGTCCGGCTGGGCAGTGTCTTGTCTGGAGTGGTGGCTAGTGATATGGAAGCTCTACAGGGGACGGTCCTCTCTCCTTTTCTCTTTACCTTATACACCACTGACTTTCAGTACAACACTGAGTCATGCCACCTGCAGAAATTCTGTGACGACTCAGCTGTTGCAGGGTGTATAAGAGGGGGAGAGGAGGGGGAGTACAGGGCACTGACAGACAGATTTGTGGAGTGGACAGAGCAGAATCACCTGAGGTTGAATGTCAGCAAGACCAGAGAGATGGTGATTGACTTCAGGAAGAACAGGATGCCTTCTCAGCCACTGCAGAATAGAGGGGAGGATGTGGGAGTGGTTGAGGACTACAGATATCTGGGTGTCAGGATCAGCAGCAAGCTGGACTGGAGATCCAACACTAATGCTGTACACAAGAAGGGGATGAGCAGACTCTACTTCCTGAGGAAGCTGAGATCCTTCAACGTGTGCAGCAAGATGCTGGAGCTTTTCTACCAGACTGTTATCACCAGCGCCATCTTCTTTGCTGCTGTCTGTTGGGGTAGCAGTATCAGGGCCAGAGACACCAACAGACTTGACAAGATTATTAAGAGGGCTGGCTCTGTAATTGGTCTCAGACCGGAGACCTTTGAGACAGTGGTGGAGAGGAGAACACTGAATGAACTACGATCCATCATGGACAATCCTGATCACCCCCTCCACCACACACTAGACAGACAGCGAAGCACTTTCTCCAGTAGACTACTACAGATTTGCTGTCGAACAGTTAGATACAGGAAATCTTTTTTGCCGCATGTCATTTCACTGTATAATAACTCACTATGATGTTATATTCTGGTCATAACTATGCTGCCATACTGCACCTTACAGTCTAACTGGTACCTCACATTTCACTCTGCTCCTGATAGTCCTGCATTGTGCAGCGGGTATGATTCATGTGTTTATACAGGTCATCATCTATTCAGCTATGATGTAGATAGGCTTTTATAGTAGTGCTAGTTTTACTTTCCTTTGTCTGTCATGCGTGGGTTTCTGTCGTTTGGTTGTCTACTGTCATGCTGCTGTTACACTGTAATTTTCCAGTTTGGGATCAATAAAGTGCATCTATCTATCTATTTATAAGAACAAAATTGTGAATTTACAAGAAAAGGTTCCAAATTAAAGAGGAAAAAAACAAATTTGCATGAAGACTTGTACATTTTAAAAATGACCAAAAATCTACAAATTTACAAGAAAAAAGCCCCAGATTTATGAAAAAGTTGCATTTTTTAAGTCACAAATTTATGAGGAAAAATGTTACAAATTTACAGTTAAAGAGGACGAAGTCACAACTTTAAGAGAAGAATTACATTTACAGGAAAAAATTACGAGAAAAACTACAAATTTCTGTGAAATAAGTTGTATATTTTTAAGAAAACAGTTGCAACTTTACAAGAAAAAAGGGACAAATTTAGAAGAAAAAGTTACAATTTTACATAACAAAATGTTCGTTTTCAGGAACTATATTTCATATTTGAGAGAAATAAATCAGAGGTTCCAAAAAAAAACTTAAATGTATGAAATAAGTTGCAAATTTCAGTGAAAATAGCACATTTATCTTTAAAAGACTGTAAATCAATTTAAAAAGGTGCAAATTTACCAAAAGAAACAACAACAAAAAGCTGTTTAATGAGAGAGCAATGTTGCAATTTTATTTGGCTCTTTTTTAAGGCTGAAATATGTTTTGTGGCTCCATGCAGATTTTTTGGACCAAATTTGTTTATAATGGCTCTTTTTATAGTGGAGGCTGCTGAGCCCATATTGTCTAGTCCAAACCTACATGGTTAGCTCATCCACAGGTCTGATTTCAAAATATAAGCAGAAATAAAATCCAACTTTTTTCTGAACAAACTTCTATTACTCAACACCTGTGGCACTTTTAATTACTCTGACAATGTGAAAAACTTTAAAAAAATATATATATACCCTGAGCTTGCTTTTATTCGTAATACTTCAGCTTTCAGTTTACTCTGAGTTTGTCATTTTTGACTAATTCCGTGGATGGGTAAGGAAGCTAAACTAAACTGGAAGTCACATCAAAAATATATCTATAAGAAAAAGAAAGAAAAAAGGAAAATATATATATACGTAGGTCTGTAATTTCTTTTAAAAATCACACAGCTTCTCAAAAAGTATCACTTTTTTGGGTTAAACTATAAATTTTTCAATGTGTTATGCTGATCTTTTGTTGGAACTGTTGGCTACACAGCACTACACTGCCAGTGCAGCCAGTGATTATGAGCAGGGCCATTTCTAGCTTTTGTTTGTGGGCCCCTATTTTTGTAACTGAAAATAGTTCAAAGAAGAAAAAAAGTTGCAAATTTACAAGAAAAATTAAACAAATTTATGAGAAAAAGTATGAAAATTTACAAGAAAAAAGTTGAAAATTTACAAGAAAAATTAGAAAATTTATGAGGAAAAAAAGTCATGGAGTTCCACAGGGCTCTGTGTTGGGTCCTATTCTTTTTAGTTTATATACAGGTACATCTCAAAAAATTTTGAATATCATGAAAAAGTTCAATATTTTTTGTCACTCATTTCAGAAAGTGAAACCCATATATTATATAGAGTCATTACACATAGAGTGATATATTTCAAGTGTTTATTTATTTTAATTTTGATGATTATGGCTTACAGCCCATGAAAACCCCAAATTCGGTTTCTCAAAAAATTAGAATATTACATAAAACTAATTTTAAAAAATACAGTGGGGCAAAAAAATATTTAGTCAGCCACCAATTGTGCAAGTTCTCCCACTTAAAAGATGAGAGAGGTCTCCAATTTTCATCATAGGTGTACCTCAACTATGAGAGACAAAATGAGAAAAAAAAATCCAGAAAATCACATTGAAGGATTTTTAATGAATTAATTGGTAAATTCCTCGGTAAAATAAGTATTTGGTCACCTACAAACAAGCAAGATTTCTGGCTCTCACAGACCTGTAACTTCTTCTTTAAGAGGCTCCTCTGTCCTCCACTCGTTACCTGTATTAATGGCACCTATTTGAACTCGTTATCAGTATAAAAGACACCTGTCCAAAACCTCAAACAGTCAGACTCCAAACTCCACTATGGCCAAGACCAAAGAGCTGTCAAAGGACACCAGGCACAAAATTGTAGACCTGCACCAGGCTGGGAAGACTGAATCTGCAATAGGTAAGAAGCTTGGTGTGAAGAAATCAACTGTGGGAGCAATTATTAGAAAATGGAAGACATACAAGACCACTGATAATCTCCCTTGATCTGGGGCTCCACGCAAGATCTCACCCCGTGGGGTCAAAATGATCACGAGAACGGTGAGCAAAAATCCCAGAACCACACGGGGGGACCTAGTGAATGACCTGCAGAGAGCTGGGACCAAAGTAACAAAGGCTACCATCAGTAACACACTATGCTGCCAGGGACTCAAATCCTGCAGTGCCAGACGTGTGCCCCTGCTTAAGCCAGTACATGTCCAGGCCCGTCTGAAGTTTGCTAGAGAGCATTTGGATGATCCAGAAGAGGATTGGGAGAATGTCATATGGTCAGATGAAACCAAAATAGTACTTTTTGGTAAAAACTCAACTTGTCGTGTTTGGAGGAGAAAGAACACCATACCTACTGTGAAGCATGGGGGTGAAAACATCGTGCTTTGGGGCTGTTTTTCTGCAAAGGGACCAGGACGACTGATCCGTGTAAAGGAAAGAATGAATGGGGCCATGTATCGTGAGATTTTGAGTGAAAACCTCCTCCCATCAGCAAGGGCATTGAAGATGAAACGTGGCTGGGTTTTTCAGCATGACAATGATCCCAAACACACTGCCCGGGGAACGAAGGAGTGGCTTCGTAACAAGCATTTCAAGGTCCTGGAGTGGCCTAGCCAGTCTCCAGATCTCAACCCCATAGAAAATCTTTGGAGGGAGTTGAAAGTCCGTGTTGCCCAGCGACAGCCCCAAAACATCACTGCTCTAGAGGAGACCTGCATGGAGGAATGGGCCAAAATACCAGCAACAGTGTGTGAAAACCTTGTGAAGACTTACAGAAAACGTTTGACCTCTGTCATTGCCAACAAAGGGTATATAACAAAGTATTGAGATGAACTTTTGTTATTGACCAAATACTTATTTTACCGAGGAATTTACCAATTAATTCATTAAAAATCCTTCAATGTGATTTTCTGGATTTTTTTTTTCTCATTTTGTCTCTCATAGTTGAGGTATACCTATGATGAAAATTGGAAACCTCTCTCATCTTTTAAGTGGGAGAACTTGCACAATTGGTGGCTGACTAAACACTTTTTTACCCCACTGTATATATATTTTTTTTTAATAGAAATGCTGGCCGACTGAAAAGTATGTCCATGTACACACTCAAGAGTTGGTCGGGGCTCCTTTTGGATTAATTACTGTATCAATGTGGCGTGGCATAGAGGTGATCTGCCTGTGGTACTGCTGAGGTGCTTTGAAGGTCTAGGTTGCTTTGATAGCGGCCTTCAGCTCATCTGCATTGTTGAGTCTGGTGTCTCATCTTCCTCTTGACAATACTCCATAGATTCTCTATGGGGTTTAGGTCAGGAGGGTTTGCTGGCCAATCAAACACAGTGATACCATGGTCATTAAACCAGGTTTTGATACTTTTGGCAGTGTGTGTGTGTGTGTGTGTGTGTGTGTTGGGGGTGGGGGGGGGGCAAGTCCATAAAGCTTGTCAGCAGAGGGAAGCATGAAGTGCTCTTAAATTTCCTGGTAGACAACTGCGCTAACTTTGGTCTTGATAAAACACAGTGGACAAACACCAGCAGATGACCTCTGTTCAGATAAAAGTAAATTTTGCATTTCATTTGGAAATCAAAGTCCCAGAGTCTGGAGAAAGAGTGGAGAGGCACAGAATCTAAGTTGCTTGAGGTTTAGTGTGAAGTTTCCACAGTCAGTGATGATTTCAAAAACCTTCAGTGAGAACTACCACCAAGCAACACTGTGTTTCAGTGCAAGGAGTCAGATTATGGAACGATTTTGGACATGGATTAAAATCACGTACAACGCTTGGACAAATTAAACAAAAACTAAAGGAAGAAATCGTCATCGGCCTCCGTCGGTCTATGATGACCATGGAAGAGAATCCTAAACGTCTACTCTGCTGGAACAGCACCGCCTGTGGCTGAACAGGCCGATGTGCGAATGGCAGACCCTGTCACACAGGTCGCACTTGTGGGTGTTCTCCGTGCTGCTGGAGCTGTGGTGGTTCTTCCTGCGGGTCCTTTTTCATCTGCTGCAGCAGTCAGTCTCTCTTCACCCGCCTTGAGCTGTCTGGTCAGGGTGCCTCTCCATTTGGAGCGGTCCATTGCAAGGTCCTCCCAGCACTCTGTGTTGACCTCCAGGGCCTTCATGTCTCTCTTGCAGACGTCTCTAAAGCGCAGCTGTGGGCGGCCAACGTCTCTCCTGCCAGTCGCCAGTTCTCCGTAGAGGACATCTTTGGGGATTCTGCCATCCTCCATACGGTGAATGTGGCCTAGCCAGCAGAGCCTGCGCTGCCTGAGTAGAGTGAACATGGAGGGAAGGCCGGCGCGGGACACAACTTCTGTGTTGGGCACTTTGTCCTGCCAGGATATGTCCAGGATGCGGCGAATGCAGCGCAAGTGGAAGGAGTTCAGTCTCTTTTCCTGCCGGGTGTATGTTGTCCACGTCTCACTTTCATAGAGCAGTGTGCTGATGATGCAGGCGTTGTACACTGCCATCTTCGTCTTGACAAAGAGTTTGGGATTCTCCCACACTCGTGTGGTGAGGCCAGCGAGTGTGAAAGCTGATTTTCCAATCCTCTTGTCGATCTCCGTATCAAGGGAGAGGTTGCTGCTGATCGTGGACCCCAGGTACGTGAATTGATTCACGACCTCCAGCTCGTAGTCGTTGGTGGTGATGGTTGGTGGTGCTTCTGTGCCTTGCGCCAAAACGTTAGTCTTCTTCAGGCTGATGGTAAGCCCGAAGTCCTTGAATGCCTGGGAGAAGCGGTCCATCAGGGTCTGAAGCTCCTGCTGTGTGTGGGTCGCAACTGCAGTGTCGTCTGCGAACAGCATGTCTCTGATTAGAGCCTCGCGTACTTTGGTTCTGGCTTTCAGGCGGGCGAGGTTGAAAAGCCTGCCGTCAGATCTTGTGTGCAGGTAGATTCCCTCTGTTGCTGTGTTGAAGGCATGCCTCAGGAGCATGCAAAGAAAATCCCAAAGAGGGTTGGCGCAAGTACACAGCCCTGTTTCACTCCACTACGTATGTTGAATGGCTCTGAGACGTTGCCGTCGTGCTGCACTATCCCCTGCATGTTGGTGTGAAACAATTCGATGAGGCTTTGCAACTTTGGTGGGCATCCTATCTTTGGCAGGATCTTGAAAAGGCCCTCTCTGCTGACCAGATCGAATGCTTTGGTGAGGTCGATGAAGGCGACGTACAGGGGCATGTTCTGTTCTCTGCATTTCTCCTGGAGTTGGCGGATGGAGAATATCATGTCTACCATCGATCGCTCAGCACGGAAGCCACACTGAGACTCGGGGTAGACACGTTCGGCAAACTTCTGTAGACGAACGAGAACAACTCATGCGTAGACTTTGCCAACAACGCTGAGGAGGGAGATGCCCCTGTAGTTGTTGCAGTCGCTTCTCTCCCCTTTGTTTTTGTAGAGGGTGATGATCTTGGCGTCCCTCACGTCCTGTGGTACGGCACCTTCCTTCCAGCACTGGCAAAGGATGTCATGCAATGGCAGCAGTACGGCGGTCTTGCAGTGCTTGATCAGGTCGGGGGGTATGCCGTCGTTGCCGGGTGCCTTGCCAGCGGCCAAGCTATCAATGGCCTTGATGAGTTCATCGATGGTTGGCTCGGCGTCAAGTTCGTCCATGGATGGCAGGCAGTCGATGGAATCAAGGGTTGACGGTGTCACGGTGTTCTGTCTGGAGTAGAGGTTGGAGTAGTGTTCCACCCATCTCTCCATCTGCTTGTTCTTTTCTGTGATCATCTCCCCAGTGGAGGATTTAAGGGGGGCCGTCTTGCTCTGAGCCGGACCAAGTGCTTTTTTGATGCCATCGTACATACCACGGATGTTCCCTGTTATGGCAGCGGTTTGAAAGTCTTGGCTGAGCTGAGTCCAGTACTCGTTGGCACAGCGCCGAGCAGTCTGCTGAACTTTGCTTCTCGCAGCCCTGAGAATCTGGAGATTCTTCTTGTTTGGGTACTTCTTGTACTCAGCAAGTGCTGAGCGCTTGGCTTCAATGATGGGGGTCATCTCGGTCAACTTGGCATCAAACCAGTCCTGTGACTTCGAGGTCTTCCTCCCAAAGGTAGCCAAGGCTGTGCGGTGGATGGTGTTTCGCAGCTCTTCCCACTTCTGCTTTGCAGATTCTCCTTCTTGTGGTACACCAAGTTCCTTCTCAAAGGTGGAGGCAAACTGCTCAACAAGTTCTGGTTGGGCCATCTTGCTGGTGTCAATCCGTGCCTTTCCAGGCTGTCTAGCATGATGGAATTTCTTCAGCTGCAGCTTGACCTTGCAACACACCAATGAATGGTCTGTGTCGCAATCTGCACTCTGGAACGAACGGGTGATTAGCATGTTCTTCAGTAAGGTGCACCTGGTCAGGATCAACTCCAGCTGGTGCCAGTGCTTTGAGCGCGAATGTCACCAGGAAACCTTGTGTTGGGGCTTGGTCTTGAAGAACGAGTTTGTGATGCACAGATTGTGATAT
Source organism: Pholidichthys leucotaenia (assembly GCA_020510985.1). Taxonomy (NCBI): domain Eukaryota; kingdom Metazoa; phylum Chordata; class Actinopteri; order Cichliformes; family Pholidichthyidae; genus Pholidichthys; species Pholidichthys leucotaenia. The sequence goes on from CM035848.1 coordinate 293,871,078, forward strand.
GTGCAGAACTCGAGCAGCCGCTGTCCGTTGTCATTCATTCTGCCCACGCCAAATGGTCCAAGACAGGAGGGCCAGGAGTCGTGGTCAGCACCCACTCTGGCATTGAAGTCTCCAAGGAGAATGAGTTGTTCAGAGTTGGGGATGATCCTGACAGTTGTTGCGAGATTCTCGTAGAGCTCGTCTTTTGCCTCTGGTGTGGCTGTCAGTGTTGGGGCATACACACTGACAAGGGTGACTGGGCCTTGAGTGGTGTTCAGGCGGAGGGTGAGGAGTCGTGCAGAGCCATTGCTGTCCGGTTCCACCATCTTCAGCAAGGTGTTCTTCACTGCGAACCCCACTCCATGTTCCCTGTGTTCGTCACTGCCCTTTCCCTGCCAGTAGAACATGTAGTCCTTCTCTCTCAGTGTGCCTGCGTCAGCCAACCGTGTTTCCTGGAGAGTGGCGATATCCACTTTCAGTCTCTTCAGCTCATTATTGATGACGGCAGTCTTCCTGGTGTCGCTGATGTCCTTGAGGTTAGCAGCGAGTCCTGTCATCATAGTGCAGACATTCCAAGTTCCCAGTTTTAGAGTTGGTCTCTTTTGTTTTTTTGTCTTGCCTGGTGCAAAGGTTCTCAGCCTGCCGTTCGTACTTCTCCTCATCCCCATGCACCCAATGAGGAGAGCAGGCTGTGGCGGGACAACATCTTATTGGCTGGAGGCTGCCCAGCTTGAGGCGGGCGGTAGCTGTCCAGTGAGATCCGATGATCCCTCCCACCATCGGGAACAACCCCTGGTGCCGCGCTCTATGCCAATTGAGCGGTGGCTTATAACCGGTAACTGTCATTCCCCGTGTTTTGTCTACGCCAAAGGCGAAGCTGGAGTGTCATCTCCAGTGATCCGGTGTTCTACCTTCCAGCGTTGGGCGTTGGTAGGATTCAAGCCTGGGCAGGAAGATATGGAGGACAAGATGTTGCCCATGCAGCATGTCCCCCCTCTCCACGTCACTGATGGATCCAAAGGAACAGCAGGGCTGCTACAGTTTGGCACCAACGCCGTCGCAGGAGCTGCCAGAACAATGTTGAGCACAACAGAGAACTGCCTCAGGGACTCCGACTCCGGATTTTTCCTCAGGGTTGACTCACGAAGCCTTTCCCGTGACCGGGTGTGCCGCAAGGCAGCGGAGGTTTGAAATCAGGGTTTACCTTCCCCTAGATGGGCTACCTTCCCAGGTTGACGAGCCACCATCTACCCGAAGCATCTGGTTTTAAGGCGCCAGAGATCCGCCCTCGCCCCTTCTCCTATTAGTAAAAGCAGTTCCGCCGGGCTTAGAGACTAAACCACACGGGCAGGCTAGGAGTTGGACTTAGTTGTCAGAAGCTTTTCGAGACGCACACCATAAGGAGCATTTTATAAGCACTGGGAGCTTAACCCCAGTGCCGCTCCTGGCTATGACAACCTTGGAACCAAAGGAAGAAATACTCCAAACATATATACAAGATGACATGTAAAATCACATAAGGATTGTCATATCCCGTCTGTGTTGTGTTGTTGCTTAGTTTTTTTGTCACATTTTGTCTTAGCTTTGTTCTGAATTGTAATCGCTCTTGTTTTGTTTTTCTTTTGAATTCTTGGATGGAATATGGGTGGGCAATATAAGCTGCGGCTTCAGCCATCACCCATTTCGGATAACTTATGTTGAACTGTATAATCAGAGGAGTTATTGTCTAATTTGACCCTGTTGGATTTTTTTTCCCCTTTGTTATTGTCAATTTTGTCATTCTGTTTCTTTTTAATCTTTTTTTTTCCACAATATCTTTATTGAACCTTTTTTTTTTTTTTAACAAACATGATACAAACAATCAAACACTAACACTAAAGTACTACAAAAAAAAAAAAAAAAATGCCCTAAAAACACCAACAACCACCAACAAAATCAAGTCTTCAACAATGCTCCTCTGTTTAGTCTAGACAATCCAATACATTAGTATACATATTATGTTCACCAGTTTGGAATTTACAAGGTCCACACACATCATTCACCTTCTTCTTCAAGAGTCATGTCTAAATTCCCCACATAATCAATAAAAGGTCTCCATATATTCTCAAACACAATTTCCTTTGATTTCAGTATATATGTTATTCTTTCTAATGGAAGGTTTGTTAACATCTGTCTTAACCACTGAGTCACATCTGGTCTATGAGTCTTTTTCCATAATAGTGCAATACATTTTTTGGCATTAAGCAAACTGAGGTCTATGAATGTTCTTTCACTTTTATTAAAATTATGCTTTTCTGGGTACAGACCCAACAAAAACAGTTTAGGATTCAATATGATTTGTTTTGAGATTATTTTTTCAATTGTTACCCTCACCTCCTCCCAAAACATTCTTATTAATCTACATTCCCATAAACAATGAAATAGGGTTCCTTTACTTTCCATGCATTTTGTGCATGTATCTGGTATATTTTTGTTATATCTATTTAACTCCTCCGGTGTAACATACATCCGCATTAACCATTTGAAATGTATCAATTTAAGGCGTGCATTTATTGATTTGGTTTGAGCTTCTGTACAAGCCAGTTCCCATTGTTCCTCTGAAATTTCAATTTGCAGATCCTCCTTCCAGTAGTTTAATCTTTTCAGTGAATTTTCACTTGAAGATAGTGTCAATGAGTTATAAAACTCTGAAATAATACCCTTTCTTTTACTATCTTTCATCATCATTTTTTCCAAGGATGAATAAATAGGTCGAGTGAGAGCTTTATTTTGATTTGATCGAATAAAGTTTCTAAGTTGAAGATATTTAAAAAAATGTGTTCTATTGAGATTAAATTTGATCCTCAGCTCTTCAAAAGACATTATGTTGTCTGCACATGGCAAATATAAATCCTGAATCTTTTGTATCCCTTTTAAATTCCATACTTTAAATACAGCGTCCGCTCTCCCTGGTTTAAAATATTGATTACCCCATATTGGACTAAATTGTGACAATAACTGTGGTTCTTTTAAATAGTTTTTAGCTTCACACCATATTTTGATCATATGCTTTACAAATGGATTTTTAACTTGTTTTTGTAATTTTTTTGCCGAATCTGAGTATATGAATATGGGAAGAGGTAAAGGTAAATTGTATGATTCCATTTCAGTCCAGTGAGGGAGATCATTTGATGAAAAATAATATGTCATAGACCTCAGTTGTGCCGACCAATAATACAACATAAAATTTGGACATTTCAGACCTCCACGATCAAATGGTAAATATAATAAAGATAAACGTAATCTAGCCCTCCTGTTGTTCCATATAAATTCCACTAACTTTTTTTTTATTCTTGAGAATAGATCTAAAGGTGGTGATAAGGGAATGTATTGAAATAAATAAAGTATTTTAGGTAAAATATTACTTTTAAGTATATTGATTCTCCCGATCATCGACATTGGTAGTGACATCCATCTCTGAGTTAACTCATTGATATCTGACATTAAGGCTTCATAGTTGACACTGGCGACTGATTCTAGCTTAGGCATAATTTGGATTCCTAAATATTTAAACTGATTTACAACATTGAATTGATTTACCTCAGGGGCTGGGTAATTTCTCTGGGTCTCATTTAGCATTAATATTGAAGATTTAGTTTTATTTATTTTATATCCTGATATTTCCCCAAAATTCTTTATTAAATTCAACAAGGTTGGAATTGATTTTTTTAGATTCGACATAAACAAAATTATATCATCGGCGTACAGGGAGATTTTATGTTCTGTTGGTCCAACTTTAATTCCATATATTTGTGAATGTAAACGTATCGCTATCGCTAAAGGTTCAATTGCCATAGTAAACAGTAAAGGTGAAAGTGGACAGCCTTGTCGACATCCTCTATTGATTTTTATTGGTTTTGAAATATTGTTATTTGTTAGGATTTCTGCTGTAGCATTATTGTATATTATTTGAACCCATTTTATGAAATTATTTCCAAGTCCAAACCTTTGTAGGACTTCAAAAAGAAAGGGCCATTCAACTCTATCAAAGGCCTTTTCGGCGTCCAATGATAGGAGAGCTGTATCCGGTGCTTCTTTATTAAAATAAATAATATTAAATAGTCTTCTTACATTATGGAAGCCTTGTCTACCCTTTATAAAGCCATTCTGATCTCGATTAATAATATTTGGTAAAATTTCTTGCATTCGTCTTGCTAAAATTTTACAGATTATCTTAAGGTCGGCGTTTAATAGGCTTATTGGTCTCATATTTTCACATTTATTAGAGGGCTTACCTGGTTTTGGCAGCAGTATAATTAAGGCATTATTTATGTATGATGGTAAATTATTATTTTGAAATGCTTCTAAAACCATTTCCAAAAAAGGTTTTATTAATTTATTCTTAAATTTTTTATAAAGGTCAACTGGAAGACCATCTGGTCCTGCACTTTTTCCTGATTTCATATTATCAATGGCTAGCCCAACTTCTTCTTGACTAATTTTAGACTCCAATATCTCCCTGTTTTCATTTGGAATACACGGTATAGATAGTTCGTTCAAAAACCCATTTAGTTTTGTTAAATCAGGTTCATTTTTGGTATCATATAATTTTTCATAGTAATCTCTAAAGGCTCTATTAATTTCTAAAGGATCTATAACTACCTGTCCGTTACTTATAATACTGGTAATTGGTGTTTTAATTTCCAATTGTTTAATCTGCCATGCTAATAATTTTCCTGATTTTTCACCTTGTTCATAAAAAGATTGTTTCAATCTTAGAAGACTCGAGGCAGCTCTATTCGCTGATTTTTTGTCGTATTCAGCTCTCAAAATCAGTAATTCATTCTCCAACCTTGGGTCACTTCCTGCATACACTTTTTCCTGAAGACTTTTTATTTTATGTTCCAATTTAGCTCTCTCCTCTCGAGTCTTCTTAGATTTTGATCCTGTATAACTAATAATATGTCCCCTAATAAAAGCTCTGAAAGCCTCCCACTTTACACATGCTGATGTTTGTGTAGTATTGATGTCAAAGAACTCGTCTATCTGTTTTTCTATATACTTGACAAATTCCTCATCCTGAAGCCATTTATGCTGAAATTGCCATCTACCTGATTCCTTTGTCAATTTTTTATCTACATATATTAGACAACAGGGTGCATGATCAGAAATCACGATGTTATCATAAAAGCAGTTTTGAATCTTGGACCTTAATTCTGTGGAAATCAAAAAATAATCAATACGTGAGAATGTCTTGTAGGTACTGGAATAACAAGAATAGGCTTTAACTTGTGGTTTCATTTCTCTCCATATTTCTAACAATCTCAATTCTTTCATAAAATGATTAATAGTCATCCTACATCCAATGTGCGTACAATCCAGTCCTGTTGATCTATCCACACCTGGATTCAATGTACAATTAAAATCCCCTGCTATTATATGTTGCCCTGTAAGTGATGATAAGATGAGAAATAAATTAGCAAAGAACTTCTGATCATCTATATTGGGACCATATAAGTTCACAAGATTTATATTTTCTAATAGCAAAGAACCTTGAATGATTACATATCTTCCAAATTTGTCTCCAATTACATTTTTCACCTGAAAAGGAACTGATTTATGTATGAGAGTCATAACTCCCCTGGCTCGGGATGAAAATGAAGAGGTGAATACACTTCCCTGCCATCTACTCCTAATTCTTTTAACATCCTCCTCTATCAGATGAGTTTCTTGTAAAAACACAATTCTTGAGCCCATGTCCTTTATTTCATTCATAACTTGTTTAAGTTTTTTTAAATTTTGTAGACCTCTGCAATTCCATGAAGTTAAATTAAGATTAACACTTTGGTCCATGATCAATAGAGAGTTTAGGATTACCTTGCAGTGTAAACATGCTCATACAGAGAAGCAAAAACATGAGTGGTTGAACATTCATCCTACAAACTACACACAAACAAATTTCCCCTTCCCACACTTGTGGCAAACCCCCCAAAATCAAAAGAAAAATTCTGTCTCCCGATATAGCCATCGACCGTTCCACACCCACGGGGAACAGCCTAAGCCACTCCTTCTTCATCCTCCCAATCACCCTAACTCTACTGCTTTTAATGACGTAACATTAACTCTCCTCTGTAGTTTTCCAACTTAACTCCAAAATTTTTAACAACTTTGTACATCATAGTTTTGTTTTTTTTTGTTTGTTTTGTTTTTGTTTTGTTTTTTTTAATATATAATACAATCTATATTTTGTAAACTTACTATTTACTTCAAGTCAGTCAGATGCCTGTGCAAATGCTTAATTATTCTACCTTATATTTTGTTCATGCTTAGCTCCCACCAGTCTCTTCTTCTTCTTTGATCTTCTTGATGAACTCCTGCGCCTCCTCTGGGGTCTTGAAAATGTGGGTTCTGCCCTCATACGTGGTCAGCAGTCTCGCAGGATAGATTACACCATGACGAATCCCAAGGTTGCGCAGCTCCTTACGTACGGGATCAAACTGCTTCCTCAATTGCTGGATTCCTGTGGCCAAATCTGGGTAGAACCGCACCTGCTGGTCCTGGTGTTTAATCTCTCCTTTAGCACGTGCAGCGTTGAAGATCTTCATCCTGTCTCTGTTGCTAAGAAACTTCATAATTAAGGTCCTCGGCGGTCCCTTATCTCTCCGTGGGCCAATACGATGTGCTTTTTCCAGAACCACTGCTGATTGCAACTCCTCGGTGCCCAGCACCTCCGGAATCCACTTTTCCAGAAAGGAACATACGTCCCGACCTTCTGATTCCTCTGGAAGACCCACCAGCCTCAAATTATTCTGTCTCGACCGAGATTCCAAATCCAAAATATTATCTTCCAGAGATTTATTTTTTTTTTCCAAAGTGCGCACCTTTAATTGAAGACGGGTGACGTCATCTTCAGCACTAGCGAGACGGAGCTCCATCTGCGCCGTTCGTTCTACACAGTCACCCAATTCCTTTCTTATTCCTTCCAACGCTGTCATAATCCCATCAAATCTAGAGGAAAAGTCCGCTCTCATTGAACTCATGGCAGCCATCAGCGCATCTGCGCCATTCCCCGCAGACATCGCACCGCCGCCAGCCTCCTCCGCCATATATGGAGTTTTGTTTGCTGCGTCACAGACCTGAAAGTCCGTTAATTTGGACTGTTTCGGCGGCTCGCTTTTTCCTTTTCCTGGTTTTCCAGCCTTAGGCTTCGCCGACATATTCTCGCCCAAATGCTGGGATACGTTCTGTCCCAAATGAGAGAGTTATTTGCCGATTTTTTTTCTCCAGGAGCAGAGCAGAGCGAGACACGTCCGTCCTACGTGGCAGCCATAACCGGAAGTCCTCTTTTTAATCTTTACTTTTAATCTATCCGAAATAAAGATTCATTCATTCTTTCATTCATTCATTTGAGGAACCAGGTCATCTGCTGGTGTTGGTCCACTGTGTTTTATCAAGACCAAAGTCAGCGCAGTCGTCTACCAGGAAATTTTAGGTCACTTCATGCTTCCCTCTGCTGACAAGCTTTATGGAGAAGTTGATTTCATTTTCCAGCAGGACTTGGTACCCCCCCACACTGCCAAAAGTATCAAAGCCTGGTTTAATGACCATGACATCACTGTGTTTGATTGGCCAGCAAACTCTCCTGACCTAAACCCCATAGAGAATCTATAGAGGATTGTCAAGAGGAAGATGAGAGACACCAGACCCAACAATGCAGACGAGCTGAAGGTCACTATCAAAGCAACCTGGACCTTCATAACACCTCAGCAGTGCCACAGGCTGATCACCTCCATGCCATGCCACATTGATACAGTAATTAATCCAAAAGGAGCCCCAACCAAGTATTGAGTGGTACATGGACATACTTTTCAGTCAGTCCGCATTTGTATTAAAAAAAACTATTTTTTTAAATTAATTTTATGTAATATTCTAATTTTTTGAGAGACTGAATTTGGGGTTTTAATGGGCTGTAAGCCATAATCATCAAAATTAAAATAAACAAACACTTGAAATATGTCACTCTCTGTGTAATGAATCTATATACTATATGGGTTTCACTTTCTGAAATGAGTGACAAAAAATATTGAACTTTTTCATGATATTCTAATTTTTTGAGATATACCTGTATGATTCCATTAGGTAATATTATTAGAAACCATTGCATCAATTTCCAACCTAAATGAAACAGTCATTGTCGCCCTCGACAGACTGCTATGATGATGATGATGATGCAGATGACACAGATCGATTAACTAAATTAGAGGCATGTCTAAGGGTAGTATCTCACTGGGCTGAGACAGCTTGAGGCTAGCTGGAGAATGGCATTCTCGAGTGAGTTTCCAAAATGTAAATGGTGTTCACTTATATAGTGCTTTTTGACCAAAGTCTTTTACATATCCTGCTATGTATCCACCCATTCACACGCTGATAGCGACAGAGCTGCCATGCACAGGCTGGCCTGACCCACCAGGAGCAACTGCGGGTTCAGTATCTTTCTCAAGGACACTTCGACATGCAGACTGCAGACAAAGCGGGAATCAAACCACTGATCCTCCAATTAGTAGTCGCCCATACTACACCTGTGCCACAGCCGCCCCAAATCGTCTCCAAACATTCTCAGCAGTTCTCACTTTCCTCTCCTGAGTTCCAGGGTCTCTCACTTATCTCGCAGGAATTTTGAACATGTTCAAAAAAATCTGTGCCACAGCTTTCTGTCAAAATAGTCTCGGAGTCATCACAGGCGTCTCAAACCCGTCTCGACTTTGACTTGAGTGTTGAGCAGCCATTGGGTGACTGGTATGAGCGCAAAAAAAACAAAACACCTCAATTTGGTCTTGCACATGTTGCAAGAATGTCCTGCAACACTTGTATGACATGTATGCAAGAATTTTGGCCAAAAACACACTGGGAGTTTGTGCAACATTATTGCAACATTTGTGAGACAGTGTGATTCCAAGTGAAAACTGTCACAAATTCTTGGATTCGTATCATGTTGTTTTTTTGTTTTTTTTTATCTCCAACTAATTGCGAGCTGTCTCAGCCCAGTGAGATTCTAAACTAAAGGAAATCAGAGCGTGGATGAATTTCTTGGTGAAGTCTGGTCACCTTTGGGTTGACGATGATCTCCAGGTCCAGGGTCTTGGTCTCGTGCAGCCTCTTGATGGCTGGCAGCGAGATCCACAGGTTGTTGGTGTTGAAGATCTTGAACTTGGTGACGGACTTGAACTCGTCGACGTGGGCCTTGGGGACCTGAGCAATCTCCAACAGCCTCAGGTGGTCCTCGTACTGGATCAGAGTACCACCCTGCACACAAGAAACAGGAGGCAATGAAGGGGAGAGGAAGAGGGGGCGGGACAGAGCCAGGGAAAAGAACCCTCGTAAAACCAGCTACACACTGTCAGATTTAGGGCGCTGTCATCTTGCACTTTTGACATAAATTGTAGTCGAGTCTGTGAAGGAGTATTTAAGGTCCTGCCCATAGGACTGCCCATCAGGCTACGCAGCAGCCCACAGGCAGGTCCTTCACACGTGACCAGTTATGACCATGCTTAATTGTGACCACACCCCCTTTTTATAGCATCAAATGACTCATCAAAAATTGAACTGAACAAAACACTTAAACATAAATCAGAATAATATGCATGTGGTCAAATTTATTGGTACCCTTCTGTTAAAGAGAAAATCCCACAATGGTCACTGACAAAAGCAATACATAAAAATGTTCTGAAAATTCATCCATCCATCCATCCATCCATCCATCTTCTACCGCTTTTCCGGAGGTCCGGGTCGCGGAGGCAGCAGTTCAAGCAGAGAAGCCCAGACTTCCCTCTCCCCAGCCACCTGCTCCAGCTCTTCAGAGGGGATACCAAGGCATTCCCAGACCAGCTGGGAGACATCGTCTCTCAATTCAATTCAATTCAACTTTATTTATATAGCGCCATTTCACAACAACAGTCATCTCATAGCACTATCAACTGTAGGGGGGAACCCCCACAGTTGCAGAAAGACCCCAGCAATCAGGTGATCCCCTGTGAGCAAGCACTTGGCGACGGTGGAGAGGAAAAACTCCCTTTTAACAGGAAGAAACCTCCAGCAGAACCAGGCTCAGGGAGGGGCAGTCATCTGCTGCGACTGGCTGGGGGGTGAGGGGACAGAGAAGATGAAAAGAACAGACATGTAGAGAGCAAACAGCACGATGGGGATTCAATCTATGGGAGAGAACAAACAAATGTTAATGACCAGCAAAAAAAAAAAAAAAAAAAATATTTCATAGAGAGTGAGGAAAGGAGTGAGGCCCAGTGCATTACTGGAGGTCCCCCGGCTGACTAAACCTATTAGCAGCATAACTAAGGGAGGGTTCAGAAACACATGATCCCTCCCTAATTGTAGGCTATATCAAAAAGGTAGGTTTTAACCCTAATCTTAAAAACAGAGATCGAGTCTGACTCCCGAATCCAGATTGGCAGCTGATTCCACAGGAGAGGAGCTTGATAACTGAAGGCTCTGCCTCCCATTGTACTTTTGGAGATTCTAGGTATTACAAGTAGTCCTGCATTTTGGGAGCGTAGTGCTCTGTTAGGATAATACGGTAGTATCAGATCTTTTAAATAAAAAGGAGCCTGATTGTTTAGAGCTTTGTAAGTAAGAAGAAGGATTTTAAACTTAATTCTAAACTCTATGGGAAGCCAATGAAGGGAGGCCAGAACCGGAGAGATATGATCTCTCTTTCTAGTACCAGTTAAAACTCTTGCTGCAGCATTTTGGATCAGCTGAAGACTTTTTAAAGATGTTTTAGGACAACCTGATAATAAAGAGTTACAATAATCTAATCTAGAGCTAACAAAAGCGTGGATCAGTTTCTCAGCATCACTCTGAGACAAGATGCTCCTAATCTTGGCAATATTACGCAAATGATAGAAGGCAGTCTTAGAAACAAATTTAATATGTGAATTGAAGGACAAATCCTGATCAAAAATAACTCCAAGGTTCCTCACAGAGCTATTAAGAGAAAGAGTAACTGCATCCAAACTGAAAGTTTGATTTGGAAAGGAATTTCTAAGGTTTTTTGGACCAACAAGAATGACTTCAGTCTTATCTGAATTTAATAGCAGGAAATTACAAGTCATCCAAGCTTTGATTTCCTTAAGACAGGCTTCTAACTTGGCTAATTGATTACTATCATCTGGCTTCATTGACAGGTATAATTGTGTGTCATCTGCATAACAATGAAAATGTATACAGTGCTTTCTAATAATGTTGCCTAACGGAAGCATATATAAACTAAAAAGAGTAGGGCCTAGCACAGATCCCTGTGGAACTCCATGACTAAGCTTTGAGTTGAAAGAAAACTCATTATTTACATGAACAAACTGGAACCTATCAGATAAATAAGATCTAAACCACTGCAACGAAGTTCCATTAAGTCCAACATAGTGTTCTAATCTATCAAGTAGAATATTATGATCGATAGTATCAAAAGCTGCACTAAGGTCTAAAAGGACAAGTACAGAAACTAGTCCATTATCAGATGCAATGAGGAGGTCGTTAGTGACCTTCGCTAAGGCTGTTTCAGTACTATGATGGATTCTAAACCCAGATTGAAACTCTTCAAGTAAACCATTTCCCTGCAGGTGGTCGAATAATTGCGTAGCAACAACTCTAAGATTTTTGAAATGAAAGGGAGATTAGAGATTGGTCTATAGTTAGCTAAAGCTCCTGGATCTAGCGTTGGCTTTTTGAGTAAGGGTTTAATTACAGCTGTTTTAAAAGCCTGCGGTACATGGCCTACAGTTAATGAAGAATTGATTATATGAAGAATAAAGCTACCAATAAGTGGGAAGACTTCTTTAAATAACCTAGTAGGAATAGGGTCTAAAAGACAAGTTGAAGGTTTGGATGAGGAAACTATTTTGTCTAACTCACAAAGGTCGATTGGAGTAAACTCATCAAGACAGACATCAAAAGAAGGAGTTGTAGTAGTTACAGTATTTAAGTTAACTGTGGGAAGAATCTGATTGATTTTATCTCTGATGGATGAAATTTTATTATTGAAAAAGTTCATAAAGTCCTGACTAGTAAGCTCTAAGGGAATGCTAGGATTGACAGAGTCCTGACTCTTTGTCAACCTGGCTACAGTACTGAAAAGAAACCTGGGATTATTCTTGTTCTCTTCTATTAATGCAGAGTAATAACTTGTTCTAGCTTTTCTAAGAGATTTTTTATAAATTAAAAGATGATTTCTCCAAGCTAAATAGATTTCATCTAAATTAGTAGAGCGCCATTTTCTTTCTAATTGACGAGTCTTCTGTTTTAAGCTACGAGTTTCTGTGTTGAACCAAGGAGTTAGAAATCTCTGATTAGACTTTTTCTTTTTTAAGGGGGCCACCAAGTCTAGAGCCTGATGCAGAGAAGCTGAAACACTATCCACCATGTTATCAATTACAGAAGGAGCAAGCTGTCTATAGCTTATTTCCGTTGTGTTGACACATGGCATAGAGGAAACAATCTGCATAAATTTGGAAACAGCATCATCTGAGAGGTATCTACTGTAATAATATTTTTCTTTAGGAGCCAAATAGTCAGAAATGGTAAAATCAAAGGTTAACAGACAATGGTCTGACAGTACAGGGTTATGAGGAGACACTACAAGATTTTCTATTTCTATGCCATATGTCAGAACAAGGTCCAATGTATGGTGGAGGTAATGAGTAGAATTTCCTACTTTCTGAGAAAACCCAATCGAGTCTAATATTGAATTAAATGCCACATTAAGGCAGTCACTATCTACATCCACATGTATATTAAAGTCCCCTACTATAATTATTCTATCAGATTTCAGCACTAAATCAGCTAAGAAATCAGCAAATTCGGATAAAAATTCTGAGTAGGTTGATGGGGGACGATAAACTATGGCAAATAAAAATTGGGTTTAACCTAAAATTGCTAAAGTGCCCAATACTGAGGACCAGGCCCTCAAAGGAATTATAACATGTTTTTTGCTTTACATTAACTAGTAATTTGGAATGGTAAATTGTTGCTACTCCTCCTCCACGACCAGAACTTCTGGGATTTTAACAGTTTAAATAACCAGAGGGAGTTGATTCATTTAAACCAACATAATCCTCTTGCCCTAACCAAGTCTCTGTAAGGGAAATTAAATCAATCTGATGATCAATTAACAGATCATGGACTAACAGAGACTTGGGAGTTAGAGACCTAATATTTAGTAAACCACAATTAATTTTTAAATTATGAGGAGGAACAGAGGCCAAATCATTCAATTTAGAGGCTTTATGTTTAATTTGAGTTTTACCAATGTTTTGCTTTATCACGTTGGGATGCTTATGCATTATATTTTTATTTACTTTGGAGGGAGCAGACAACGATTCTCTGATGGGGAAGACAGGGGCTAAGCTGAGGGGTGGCGGATGAAGAGGAGCTGCAGAGAGGCGTGTAAGACTGCGACTCTGCTTCCTGGTCCCAACTCTGAGTAGTCATGGTTTTGGAAATTTGGATAAAAAAGATGCCAGATTGTTAGATAAATGAGAAGCACCATCCAAAGTGGGATGAATGCTGTCTCGTCTCATAAGACCAGGTTTTCCCCAAAAAGAGCTCCAATTGTCAATGTAGCCCACATCATTTTTAGGACACCACACAGACAGCCAGCGGTTCAAGGATGACGAGCGGCTAAACATGTCATCACTGGTCAGATTGGGGAGGGGCCCAGAGAATACTACAGAGTCCGACATTGTTTTGGCAAAGTCACACACCGATTCTACATCAAGTTTGGTGACTTCCGACTGCCGGAGACGGATGTCATTAATGCCGGCGTGAATAACAATTGTGGAGTATTTACAGTTACTTTTAGCCAGCATTTTCAGATTTGACTCGATGTCGCCTGCTCTGGCCCCAGGAATGCATTTGACTATGACCGCTGGAGTCTCTAGGTTCACGTTTCTGACTACAGAGTCGCCAATGATCAGAGTTTTTTCCTCAGCGGGTGTGTCGCTGAGCGGGGAAAAACGATTAGAAACGTGAACAGGTTGGTGGTGAACCGGGGCTTTGCGACTAGGCTTCCTTCTCACCGTCACCCACCCAGTCTCCTCGCTGCTGAGGAGAGCCGGGGAACCGCTGACAGGGGGGCCTAAACTAGCTAGCTCCGCTGCAGCTAATGGGCGTCCGTCGAGATTAACTGGCGCAGACGGTGTTTCAATGCAGCGGAGCCGGGATTCCAAATCAGACAACCTCACCTCGAGCGCCTCAAAAAGACAACATTTATTACATTTACCGTTATCACTAAAAGAGGCAGAGGTGTAGCTAAACATCTGACAGAGAGAGCACACCAGAGGGGAGGAAAGAGAGCTAGTAGCCATAGCTAATAGCTGGAGAGCAACCACACAGGCAGACAGCAAAACAGGAAGTGACGATACGTTACGTTACCACAGGGAAGTGACGATCCTCGTCCACCGAGTCCTGGGTCTGCCCCGGGGTCTCCTCCCAGTGGGACGTGCCTGAAACACCTCAAGTGGGAGGCGTCCAGGAGGCATCCTAATCAGATGCCCATACCACCTCAACAGACTCCTTTCAATGTGGAAGAGCAGCGGTTCTACTCTGAGCCTCTCCCGGATGACTGAGCTCCTCACCCTATCTCTGAGGGTGAGTCCAGCAATCCTACGGAGAAAGCTCATTTCAGCCGCTTGTATCCGCGATCTCGTTCTTTCGGTCATTACCCAAAGCTCGTGACCATAGGTGAGAGTAGGAACATAGATTGACTGGTAAATCGACAGCTTTGCCTTAGAACTAAGCTCCCTCTTCACCACAACAGACCGGTACAATGTCCGCATCACTGCAGATGCTGCTCCAATCAGTCTGTCGATCTCTCGCTCCATTCTCCCCTCACTCGTGAACAAGACCCCAAGATACTTAAACTCCTCCACTTGGGGCAGGAGCCTGTCCCCAACCCGGAGAGGACAATCCACCTTTTTCCGGCTGAGGACCATGGACTCGGACTTGGAGGTGCTGATTCTCATCCCAGCCGCTTCACACTCAGTGGCAAACCGTCCCAGCAAGAGCTGTAGGTCATTGCTGGATGAAGCCAACAGGACAACATCATCTGCAAACAACAGAGATGAGATCCTGTGGTCACCAAGCATGACACCCTCCATTTCCTGGCTGCGCCTAGAAATCCTGTCCATAAAAATTATGAACAGGATCGGTGACAAAGGGCAGCCCTGGCGGACTCCAACTCTCACTGGGAATGACTCCGACCGAGTGTTGGCAATACGAACCAAACTCTCACAACGGTCGTACAGAGACCGAATAGCTCGTAACAACGAGCCCGATATCCCATACTCCCGAAGCACCCCCCACAAAAATCCACGAGGGACGCGGTCAAATGCCTTCTCCAAGTCCACAAAACACATGTAAACTGGTTGGGCAAACTCCCACGAACCCTCGAGAATTCTCGAGAGGGTAAAGAGCTGGTCCGATGTGCCACGGCCAGGACGAAAACCACATTGCTCCTCCTGAATCCGAGGTTCGACCAACGGCCGGACTCTCCTCTCCAGTACCTTGGCATAGACCTTCCCAGGGAGGCTGAGGAGTGTGATCCCTCTAAAGTTGGAGCACACCCTCCGGTCCCCTTTTTTAAAGAGAGGAACCACCACCCCGGTTTGCCATGCCAAAGGCACTGCCCCCGACCTCCACACAATGTTGCAGAGGCATGTCAACCATGACAACCCAACAACATCTAGGGCCTTGAGGTACTCAGGGCGAATCTCGTCCACCCCCGGGGCCCGGCCACCAAGGAGATTTTTAACCACCTTGGCGACCTCAGCCCCTGTGATAGGCGAGTCATCCCCCTCGTCCCCAAACCCTGCTTCCACTGTGGAAGGCGTATCAGTGGGATTGAGGAGATCCTCGAAGTATTCCTTCCACCGCCCGACGATGTCCCCAGTCGAAGTCAACAGTGTCCCATCCGCACCATACACAGTGTGGACGGGGAGCTGCTTTCCCCTCCTGAGCCGCCGGACAGTTTGCCAGAATCTCTTTGAGGCCGACCGAAAGTCTTGTTCCATGGCCTCACCGAACTCCTCCCATACCCGGGTTTTTGCTTCAGCAACCACCCGAACTGCACTCCGCTTGGCCTGCCGGTACACCTCAGCTGCTTCGGGAGTCCCACAAGCCAACCAAGCTTGATAAGACTCCTTCTTCAGCTTAATGGCCCCCCTCACCACTGGTGTCCACCACTTGGTTCGGGGGTTGCCACCACGAGATGCACCGACCACCTTGCGGCCGCAGCTCTGGGCCGCCGCTTCAACAACAGAGGTGGAGAACATGGCCCATTCAGACTCCATGTCTCCAGACTCCCTCAGAATGTGGTTGAAGTTCTTCCGGAGGTGGGAGTTGAAGACCTCCCGGACAGGGGCCTCAGCCAGACGCTCCCAGCACACCCTCACTATAAGTTTGGGTCTACCAGGTCTGAATGGCTTCCTCCCCTGCCATCGGATCCAATTAACTAATGAAAATCAGACATTGCTTTTGAATTTTGATTCAGTCATTTTAAAAAACAAACTAACGAAACTGACCTGAACAAAAATGATGATACAGAAAACATTGAAAATAATGTGGCCACAGGGACATGTTAAACTAAAGTGTGTCCTGTAATTAGCATTACAGGCATCTTCAAACTTGTAATCAGTCAGTTGGCTGATTTAGAGGGTGGCAAGTAGTCAATGTGCCGTGAGGTATCATGGTGTGTACCACACTGATGGACCACAGAAAGCTAAGGAGAGAGTTGCCCCAGGAGATTAGAAAGAAAAATTATTGACAAGCATGTTAAAGGTAAAGGCTATAGGACCACAGTTGCACACATTACTGAGAAGTTTAAGGTCCACGGGACTGTAGCCAACCTCCTAGGGCGTGGCCTCAAGAGGAAAATTGATGACAAATTGAAAAGATGCATCATATGAATGGTAACCAACAAGCCAACAACTTCCAAAGAGATTAGAGGTGAACTCAAAGGTCAAGGTACATCAGTGTTAGATCACACCATCTGTCACTGTTTGTGCCAAAGTGGACTTAAAGGAAGGTGACTGAAGAGGACGTCACTATTGAAAGTAAATCATAACAAAGCAAGACTGAAATTTACCAAAATGCATATTGACAAGCCCCAAAGCTTCTAGAGGGCCTTTTCCACTAGCACGCTTTAGCGCGACACGGGACGGCTCAGCACGCTTTGTACGCTTTTCCACAAGCCCCAACACGGTTTAACAGCCGCGATTCTCAGCCCCGCTCCAGGGCAGGGTACAGCAGTGCTGAGCTGTGCCGTGTTGTGACGTTAACAGACTGGTCGCCGCTGATTGGTCAGGTCGTAACCGGCGCTGATTGGTCAGGTTGTAACCACCCCTCTCCTCCTCCTCTTCTACCGAATCTTCACAACCTTCTCAATAAAGTTTTTGAAAAAAAAAAAAAGAATCTTCACGACCGCCTTTACTCAGCACGCAACCACTGTTGGCGGTTTCTTTTCAGTGTATTGCTGTGCTATTTTCATTTATTCTCTATCAAAAATGGCTTCGCGTAATAAGGGTGTTCCATGGACCAATAAGGAGCTGCAGTGTCTGCTCACTGCATTGTCAGACGAACGTATCCAGCGCGAGTTAGACGGAGCCGCCCGGAATGAAAAAATATACCGGGCGGTCTCGACATCGGAGTCCTTTAACGGTGAGTTTTAATTTTTTTTTATTGTGCGTTTTTTCGCAAATATATTCGGTAAGACACTCAGTTTATTTATGCAATAAAAAAGCTGTTCATTTGTGGATGGATCGCTGCTTTATTGCAGCACACTGCCGACTAAAGCTTTTATTTTAATTATTCATGTGAACAATACGCTGAAATAAGCTTATGTATTCTTGTTAAAAACTATTGTCTTTTCTGTATATCTTGCACTTTAGTGCTGTATTTTATTGTGTGCATTTTCCTTGTAGAATCATCCCACGCGTCCGCCGCGACAGCCCGTCCGGATTAATTCAACTGAGCCTTCCTGACCCACAGCTGGCAGAGACGGCTTCATTCAACCAAGCCTTGCTGACCCAGTTTGGGAAGCTGGTGTAGAGGCACTCAGTGATCGGCGTGTATAAAATGTCGATTGACCTTCATGTTGTGTTGCAAAGTTTTTTTTTTCTTTTAATATTTTGTATATAATAAAATGGAATTGTTTTGGAAAGTGTGGTTTGTCTGTTATAACACTGAATTATAAAATAGTATAATTACATACAAATTCCATTGCCTAGTCTGATCAAAATGATGCTGATCATCCTGTCAGGGGTCAACCATTGTAAAGGTAATGTAATTTTTAACTAGACCAAAAAAGAAATCTTTTTGTAAGCTTTCTGTTCTTTTTATTGAAATATCATAAAAAATTAGCACCAAGTCAAAGTAGGTACAAGTATATGTAAATTGAATGTTCTATCGGCATTCCAAATTCAGAGATTTACAATACTTTAGAAGGAGTGTAGCATCATCTAAACGGAAAATAATAATACTGTTGTTCCAAACGTTGACCTGAAGGTGAAAAACATGAATTTTTTTTAATTCAGTACATCCAAAATGCCCTAGGATGTAAAAAATAATACAATTTGGTGTTGGCCAGTGTGCCACCGTCTCATTATTTATTACGAATAAAAACAAGTTTCAGCTCATTATTTCTAGGTCATTTGGCAGTTAATTCAAAACAAAAGTGACTTGTGTTGTTGCAGCTTAATTATGAGATAAAATTAATTGTGAGATAAAACCACAGAGCGAGCAAGGCAATAATCCTTGGATCCTCCATTTTTTGTCTCGTGTAAATAAGGACTCAGTCGGGTGCGTAACGTCACGGGAGTGTGGCCCCGCCTCGCTGAGAATCTGCCGCCGCCCCGCTTCTAAAACCTCCTAACACAAACCATCACAGCACAAGCACAACACCGTGCTAATGGAGACAGAAGCATTCCGAGCCGTACTGAAGTGAATCGAGCCGTACCAAGGTGTGCTGGGCTAGTGGAAAACAGGCATAGGAGGTTGTCCTTTGGGCCAGTGACATCAGCTCTATGTTTACAGAAGGAAAAATGAAGCATGCAAAGAAAAAGAACACTTTTCCTACTGTCAAACATGGAGGAGGCTTGGTTATGTTCTGGGGCTGCTGAAACATGCAGTGTGGAGAAGGAACCCTTAAAGCCTGAGACAGCTGCAGCAGTTTGGTCACGAGCAGTGGGCCAAAATACCTGTGGACAGGTGCAGAAATCGCCTGATAGCAGTGATGCATCAAAAGGTTGTGCAACAGAATATGAAAGGTATTTTTGTCCAGGCCAGTTTCGTTAGTTTGTTTTTTTTTAAAAAATGATTCTGTTGAACCAAAATTCAAAAGAAATGTCTGATTTTCACAAGCTAATTTTCAGAAAAAATGTTTTTATTTATTATTCATTTTGTCAGTTTCATGATATTTCAGTGACCTTTGTGGGATTTTCTTTCTTTAATGAAAGGTTACCAACAATTTTGTCTACATGTGTAAAAATTACCCAGAAACCACCTTTTGGAGTGAAAAAATCTTCAAAATGCATTTTTAGTTTGGCAAAATGAAATTCACAATGAGACTATGTCTCCCAGCTGGCCTGGGAATGCCTTGGTGTCCTCTCTGAAGAGCTGGAGCAGGTGGCTGGGGAGAGGAAGTCTGATCTTCTCTGCTGCCTCCGCAATCCAGACCTCTGAAAAAGTGCTAGAAGATGGATGGATGGACAGATGGACGGAAAATGGATGGGTATTGTCTGCGGAGCCAGCCACAATTAGGCAATAAAGATGTGGAAGTTTCCTTTAGAGTCTTTATATATAGACTGTGGTTTACACCTACAGCAGCAAAGATGGATAATCCTAATTTGTGATGCCACACACTTCTATGTTGTCTTGTGATGTGCACTGTTGTCTAGGTAACGCTGTTGTAGTCTGCACATGTCAAAACTTCAGGTCCTGCATAAGTTCATCAGATCCATATCACATCATGTGTCTGGAAACTAACTCTATGTTAGACCATAATTAAAAAGGTTTATAAACCTGCCCAAAGAGGTCCAGCAACAATAGGTAGTGTCGGGCGAGAGCAAACTGAACCTTGGTCTTGTTTGTCTCTAGTATCAAAGCAATGTTTGAAGACCAGATACAGGATGTGACAGCAATTGAAAAGAGAGAAACTGAGCCACAGTAGCATTTGGCGAGAGGAAAAGATCCAGTTTTTAACTCAAATATGGTCCAACGAGACATAAATAGCCAACCAGAGGAACAAAATGCAGAAAACTTAACAGATATTTCTGGAGAGGATGTGAGTCAAGACTATATGAAAGACTGAAGGAACAATACCACCTGAAGATCATCATGGCCAATGAGGACAAAGATGCAAATTTATGAAATGATATTTGTAAATTTCTGCAAAAAGTCAAGATTTATCACAAAAATGAGAAATTTAATAAAAAGTCCAAAATTCCAAGAAAAGTTGGCAAAAACATCAGAAACTTGTGAAAAAACCTGAAATTTACTTGAAGAAGTTGTAAATACAGTTGAAAAGAGTCAATGATTTAAGAGGAAAATCCCCAAAGTAGTAAATTCATTACTACACAACTTCTTCAGTAGATACTTTTTGGTGATGACTGTTACTTATACTTGACTCATTAACATCATAAGCGAACACTACTTTTACTAGAACACAGCTTCTGGCTACTCTACTGTCTCTGAAGTAACAAAAACATCTACCTTGGTGCAGACTTTCAGGTATGAAAACGCTCTAAGACTGCTAAAATCCACAGTGTAGGAGTCTTAAAGGGGACAGAACACGCCGGACTGGACTCACTTTCACGTCAGCTCTGGTTTTATCGGTGACCTCCATGATGAACTCGCAGCGCTTGTCGGCCGGCTGGCTCATCAAGTGCTGGACGATAAAGAGGTCGACGGTGGCGCCCAGGTTGTCAATGTTGGACACAAAGATGTACTCTTTGCCTTCAGCGATGAGCTTGTTAAGTAGCCCTGAGTTGTTGAAGCTGGCGTAGATGTCTCCGTGACCTGGGGGGTACCAGGCCTCCGTGTTCTCGCCGCTGGTCCCCATTCCCTTGGCGATTGGCAGCAGGGACTCCTTGTTGATCCTCGGATACCTGTGAGAAAAATGCGGCCATCACTTAGGCTGCAGAGAAATTTCCCCTTTTCCTGGTGTTTTATCAGTTCACAGGTGAAGAACATAAATGGTAGTGTAATGAAAAAAAGACTGGCTGCAGACTGAGGTTTTCTCTGTATCCATTTTTTACTCAAAGTGAAAAGGAGCTCAAAAAGGAGCCAAATTTAAGAGAGTTTGTAGTTTTAAGGACACATATTATGCACTTTTCCACATGTTGCCTTTGGTGAAAATACTTCTGGCATTAAATACTACAACACTATTTTCATAACGAGCCATTTTACAGCATGTTTCTTTAAATGCTGACAAGCCCAGGTCACCCCCCCCCCAATTCCCTCATTGCCTCTACGCTAATGTTAGCTGGTTAGCTTCGACTGTTTGACACAGCCTAAGCTAACTGACATAAAACCTGCTGAATGTGAGAAGGTAAAAGCCCAAAGAAAGTGTCAGTGTAGATATACGTATAATGAAGTGTGGATTGATTAACCAGCTGGGAACATGGATGTGTACTGGGGTGGGTGGTATAGGTAGAACGTAGTCATAAAAAAAACCATGATTGCTTAGCTAGGCTAGCTACCATGGCCGCTTTTCATTTCAGAAACTCACAGGGACACGTCTACCTACACCCCATCGCCATGAAAATGGTTGGAAACAAAGATGGAGAGACACTGTCATTCTACGTACGACCTGGAGGAAAAGTCAGAACAGCAAACTGAATGAGACCAAGGTGGGCTCTAACAAAGTAACAGGGTTGAGTGTTTTTTAGGGTTTTGTCTTTTGTAGCCTCTTCAGATGCCAAAATTCATATGCAAAAGCACTGAAAAAGTTACAGTTTCATCATATGTGTCCTTCAAACATATTTTTGTCATCTAAGTGAGGACTAATGCTGCATTCATAGGACAGTGTAG
The DNA here is from genome assembly GCA_020510985.1 of Pholidichthys leucotaenia. Lineage (NCBI taxonomy): Eukaryota > Metazoa > Chordata > Actinopteri > Cichliformes > Pholidichthyidae > Pholidichthys > Pholidichthys leucotaenia. The sequence continues at coordinate 293,893,128 of CM035848.1, forward strand.
GCAAGAGATGAACAATGGGAATTCTGCTCACCACTGGCAGTGAGTTTGTGGTTCATTGTCACACTATTAGAGATGTAGTCGAGACTTCATCAAGACCAGAGTCTTCCAAGACCAAGTCAAGACTAAGACCGACATACAGTGGTCTTGGTCTCGACTTGGACTTTGGAAACTCTTGACTACAACACTAAAGGTGCTTTCACACCTACAGGCTTTAGTTCACTTCAATCAATCTTGAGCTCATTAGGGTTAACCAACTTGAGACCAAGACCACTGTTGATTTTCACTAACCCTAATAAACGATAACACAACATAACAAAAATAATTTTTTTGTAAGTTGTCTGTGTTTTTTCAACTGATTTAAGACAATGTTGCACCGCTGAATCCGAAAATGACATCTGTTTCTCTCGATCAGCTCAGGTTTTTATGTTAAGTTATAGCAGTTGTACAGTTGCACTGTAAATTGAATAGTAGACGTTGATAAAGGTAAGTACATGTAAATTGAATGTTATGTCATCATTGTTCAAAATTCAGAGAATTTCAAGAAATAAAGAATTTTGCATCATATAGAGCGAAAATACCCATACATGTTAACAAAAACGTAAGAAAACATGTGGCCATAGTTCAAAAAGTTGACCTGATTGAGCAAAACCAATGTGATTTTTGGATTCAGCACATCAAAATTGTCCTAAGTCAGCTAAAAAAAACTTCGACAATAAATTTGGTGTTGACCAGTGTAACCAGGGCGATGAAAACCCCCGTAGATTACGCGATGATTTGTATTATTTTCTCCCCAGAAATTCATAAATACACAGTGGTCTTCCTACTTCCGGTATTTACCTTTCCTGTTCTAGTGGCAAAAAAAATCTGACCAATAAGAAGAGAACATTCTGACGCAAGTCTCGCTGGATTTAACATGATGGAATTTGTCCACCTGAATTTTTGCCTGTGTGAAAGGGAACCAAACCAAGGAGAAAATGATACAAAGGAACAAACTTATCAACTGATTCAGACCAAAGTAAAGGAATTTAGGTGTGAAAGCAGTTTAAGACATTTCAGTGTCTGTCCATGTGTGTGCTGGACCTGCTCTGGTTGAAGGTGTGGATCCTGACCCTGTGATGTTTGTACTTCTGCAGGATCTTTTTAGTGTCTTCGTCTGTGTTGAAGGAGTTCATGAGGACGAGCGGAACATCAGCATTAAAGGTTTTGTTCAGATGCTGAAAACCACAGAAGAGAAAACAGGACTGATTAAAGCTGAAGGTCCTCAGGGGTACAGCTATGCCACTGCTGTAGTGTTGGTCACACCTCGATCTGCTGCACAGTCAGGTCCAGGAAGGTGTTCTCGCTACGGACACTGATCAAACTCTTGGGGCCCTTGCAGCCCATGCTGGTTCCCAGACCGCCATTCAGTTTGACCACAACAAGCTTGTTGAGGCTGGCGGAGATGTTGTCAGGGAGGCCCTTCGCTTTAATCTTGTCGTAGGGCTGGATCTGATGAGACAACAGAGCCAGGACATAAGGTTCATGGGAGAATGAGGCGGCATTTGTTTGTACAAAGTCAATGGAAAGATGTGAAAACGTGTGTGAGTCTTCATTCACAGAAATCGACCAGTGACGTGCAGTGAGGGGAGGCAGGTGAGGCAGAGCCGCACCTGTCATCATGAAAAATAAAAAAGAAATCTTCTTTCGGCTGCTCCCTTCAAGGGTCGCCACAGCGGATCATCTGCCTCCATCTCACCCCATCCCTTCATCTTTCTCTGTAACACTAACACTCTCCATGTCCTACTTCACTACATCCATGAATCTTCTCTACAGTCTTCCTCCATCATCATCCTTTGTCCAATATCTCCACTATCCCTCCTCTACACATGTCCAATCCATCTCAGCCTTGCCTCTTTATCTCCAAACTGCTCAGCCTGAGCTGTCCCTCTGATATTCTCATTTCTAATCTTGTCCTTCCTAGTCACTCCCAATGAAAATCTTAGCATCTTCAACTCTGCCCCCTCCAGCTCCACCTCCTGTCTTTTTGTCATTGACTCGGTCTCCAAATCATGCATCATAGAAGGTCTCACTACCATCTTATAAATCTTCCCTTTCACTCCGCTGCTACGCTTTTGTCACAAATCACCCCTGACATTCGTCTCCACCCACTCCACCCTGCCTGAACTCTCTTCTTCACCTCTCTTGTGCATTTTCCATTGCTTTGGATGGTTGACCCCAGGTATTTAAACTCATCTACAGCGAGGAAAATAACTATTGAACACGTCAACGTTTTTCTCATTAAACATATTTCTGATGGAGCCATTGACCTGAGATTTTCAACAGATATCAGTAACAAGCCAAGTAATCCATACACAGAAAGAAATCAAGGGAACTGTGTTTACAAAACAAGTTACATTTAATAAAGTGGAATGACACAGGGAATAAGTACTGAACACATTAAGAAAAGGAGGTGCAAAAAGGCATAGAAAGCAAAGAAACCAGCTGAAATTAATCAGAAATTAGGAAGCCATCCCACCCCCATCAGTGAAAATTAATTTCAGCTGGTTAAGTCCTGACTGATAGCCTTTAAAAAGGTCTGTGAATATCAGATTGTCACACCAAAAAGAACTCATGAAGAGGAGAAGCAAAGAGCTCTCTCTAGACCTTTGCAACCTTATTGTTGCAAAACATAATGATGGCATTGGTTACAGGTGCATTTCTAAATTGCTGAATGCTCCAGTGAGCACTGTTGGAGCCATCATTCGGAAGTGGAAAGAACATCATTTTACCATAAATCGGCCACAACCAGGAGCTCCTCACAAGATTTCTGACAGAGGAGTCAAAAGAATTATCAGAAGAGTTATCCAAGAGCCAAATACCACTCGTGGAGAGCTCCAGAAAGACCTGGAGTTAGCAGGTACTGCTGTTTCAAAGAAAACAATAAGTAATGCACTCAACTGACATGGGCTCTATGCCTGCTCACATCACAAGACTCCACTGCAGAAGAAAAAGCATGTTGAAGCTCATTTAAAGTTTGCCACACAACATTTGGGCAAGCCAGTAAAATACTGGGAGAATATAGTCTGGTCAGATGAGACCAAAATTGAACTTTTTGGATGCCACAACACACAGCATGTTTGAAGGAGAACTGGCACTGTACATCCCATCATGGTGTGGGGGTATTTCCAGCACATGGTACAAGCAGACTTCATATAATTGAAGGAAGGATGAATGGACAAATGTACAGAGATCCTTGATAAGAACCTGTTGCCATCTGCCAAGATGGTGAAGATGAAATGAGGGTGGACATTTCAACAAGACAATGAAGACACCCATGGAACCTTTAAAATTTGAAGACAGTTTGTGTGGAAGAATGGGCTACAATCATTCCTGAACAATGCCTGCACCTAGTTTCTCCATACAGGAGGTGTCTGGAAGCTGTTATTGCCCACAAAGGCTTTTCTACTAAATATTAAATGAATTTCACCAAGTGTGTTCAATACTTATTCCCTGTGTCATTTCACTTTATTAAATATAACTTGTTTTGTGAACACAGTTGCCTTGATTTCGTTGTATGTATGGATTACTTGAGTTGCTACTGATATCTAGTGAAAATCTCAGGTCAATGGCTCCATCAGAAATATGTTTAATGAGAAAAATGTTGACATGCTCAATACCTATTTTCCCCGCTGTACTTTCAGTACCACTACTCCTTCCATCTTCACTGTTGCACCTGCCTCCCTCTCATTCACACTCATGTATTCTGTCTTGCTTCTACTGACTTTCATTCCTCTTCTCTCCAGGGCATACCTCCACCTCTCCAAGTTCTCTTCCACCTGCTCCCTACTCTCACTACAGATCACAATGTTGTCTGCAAACATCATGGTCCATGGAGACTTCTGCCTGGCCTTGTCTGTCAGCCTGTCCATCACCATGGCAAACAAGAAGGGGCTCAGAGCTGATACAGTACCTGATGTAATCCCACCCCCATCATGAATCCATCCGTCTCTCCTAGAGCACATTTCACCACTGTCTCACTGTCCTCATACATGTCCTGCACCACCCTCATATACTTCCCTGCCACTCCTGACTTTCTCATACAGTACCACACTTCCTCTCTTGGCACACCATCATCTGCTTTCTCTAGACCCACAAAGACACAGTGCAACTCCTGACCTTCTCTATACTTCTCCATCAGCACTCAGAGAGCAAACACTGCATCTGTAGTACCACAGTACTACAACCTGAGCTGTTTGTAGTCTGCAGTGCAACAATTCTTTCCCATATCTTCATAGCGTGGCTGGTCAACTTTATGCCTCTGTAGTTACTACAGCTCTGAGCATCACTTTTGTTCTTGAAAATTGGTACCAAAACACTTCTTGTCCACTCCTCAGGCATCCTCTCACTCTCCAAGATTGTGTTAAACAATATGGTTAAAAACTCCACTGCCATCTCTCCTAAACATCTCCATACCTCCTCAGGTATGTCATCTGGACCAACTGCCTTTCCATGCTTCTTCCTCTTCAAAACTGCCGTCACTTCTGCCTTGCTAATCCTCAGGACTCCCTTGTTCACCATCTTTCCTTCATCCATCCTCCTCTCGCTCTCATTTTCTTCATTTATTTGCTCTTCAAAATACTCTTTCCACCTTCTCAACACACTCTCTCATCATTTTGTTAGCACATTGCCATTTCTGTCCTTAATCAACCTAACCTGCTGTACATCCTTTCCAGCTCGATCTCTGTCTAGCTAATCAATACAAGTCCTTTTCTCCTTCCTTAATGTTTAGCCTCTCATACAACCCACTATGTCTTTTTCTTTGCCACCTCTCTCTTTTCCATGCCACTACTGTAGATTCCAAATACTCCTGTCTACGTTCTTCATCTCCCTGACTATCCCACTTTTTCTTTGTGTGACAGGCCTCTCATTGCCTGTCCTGGTTTGGCTCCACCTGCTGGCTCATCTAGATGTCTGCAGGAGTTTTGGAAGCAGTATGGGAGAGGAGTGGTTGATCTGATTGATTTCACCTGTGCTGACAGAAGCCCATCATCATCATTATCATCATAGCAGTCTGCCGGGGGCGATAATGACCGCTACATTTAGGTCTGATCAGATTCCTCCACGCAGCTCTGTCCTTCGCCCTCCGCTGCCAGGAACTCCTGACCTTGTTAACCCGGGCGATGTCTGAGCTGGTATGAGTTGCTTTCTGACTAACCATTTCATGAAACTGCTTGCAAAGTATTTGAGTACCGCTAGCTTTTGCTAGACTAGCGGCACATTCTTGGCAGATAGAGGCATTATCAGTGGCAAGGACAGGCCAAGACAAACTGACTCCAGCATCTGTTGCAGATGATAGGTTTGTTTATCTCTGCTCTTTGTATAGTGCATGTCACGATGTACCGACTGGCAAAAGTCCACCACAGACCTTGCGACAGATGTTGTTTTTAGTTCTGCCAGGATGCCCAGTTTCACCCTCGGAAGGGCGGAGTTGCCGGTTGAGTTACCGACGTCCCAACCCATGAGACAGGTGGTACTGGTTTTCATGATTATCCGGTAGCAAGCAAACCAATGCATGTCAGGCATTGGTTCAGGATTGAAGCCCAGGGTGATATATTCCAGGTCTGGCTCTGACTTGGTCTCCTCTCCCCCACACTACCTCATGCTTTAGGATGTTGGTTTGTTTGGGTTTCTTTTTGTGTTTGTTCATCTACATGCACTCAACACTGCATACACTACTGACTTCACTTTTGCTAGTTAGTTCATTTTTATTATGATTTAAAATAAATAACCACCTACAAAATTGACTATTGCTGTGTGGTCTCCCCTTTTTTGTCCATCTCTTTGAGCCAGGGCCGTGACACTTTGCTAACCTCTTCCTTTGAATACTTTCCCGTACCTCCTCATTCCACCACCAAGTTTCCTTGTCTTCCTTTCTCTGACCACTGGATACACCACATACCTTTCGACCCGTTTCCCTCAATACTTTTACTGTACTTTGTGGTGTACCAAGATGGCGCCGGGTACACCCTGGGTTTAGTGGGGGGTGAAGGCCCGCCTTTCCGGTTCCGACGTCACCTGGGGTATAAAGGGCACGGCCAGAAGGGACACAGTCTCTTTCGCCGTCGATCCCTTGGGCTGTACGGAGCGCTTATTGTTGTTGTGGTTGTTATAATAAAGTTACGTTCGCTGCACCTCCTGCCTGGTTATTTGCGGGACAAGTTATGGACATAACATTTGCCAATGAGGAGAAAAAAGGTATGGAACGAGCTGTCACCACTTTTCGGCCATTTTTGGAGGCCCTGGGCGAGCCGCCCATACCCTGAGCTAGGTGGTACGCAGCTTTCCAAAATTATCTGGTGGCCTTTAACCTCAGTGAGCTCGAAAAACTGCGTGCGAGAGCTATATTGGTCCATAATCTTGGCATGGAGGGCCAAAGAATCCTTGGTTCATTAGGAGGAGCTGATAGTTTTGAAGATGTGGTGGAGCTAATGGCGTGCCACTTTCGCGCCCCGGAAAACGTCATAGTCTGGCGAAATCAGTTTCGGCAGTGCCACCAGCAGACAGGAGAGTTGGTACATTTCGTTGCTGACCTACGTCAGCTGGCGGGGGAGTGCCAGTTTGGAGCCCTGGAGGAAGAGATGGTCCGTGACCAACTGGCGGAGCACATTCTTTGTTCTGCGGCACGTTCGAGGCTCCTGACCTACCCAGGTGAACTGACGTTAGCCACGGCTATTGATATAGTGCAGCAGTTTGAAGCAGCAGAGGAAATTGCGAAGGATCTCGGTGAGAGAACCACCCTGACACACACCGAACCATGTTTGAAGGTGTTGGATGTGGACCCTGATAGTGAAGACAGTGTGGACGAAGAGGAATACGCTGCTGCTGTGAAAATTAGGTCCGCCCCGGGAACACCAAGAAGGGTGTTTGCCCTTTGTGGTGTACCAAGATGGCGCCGGGTACACCCTGGGTGTAGTGGGGGTGACGGCCTGCCTTTCCGGTTCCGCCGTCACCTGGGGTATAAAGGGCATGGCCAGAAGGGACACGGTCTCTTTTGCCGTTGACCCCTTAGCATGTATAGAGCACCTATTGTTGTTGTGGTTGTTATAATAGTTACGTTCGCTGCACCTCCTGCCTGGTTATTTGTTGGTACGAGTTATGGACATAACATACTGTACTTTTCCAGTTATCTTGTAAAAAAGAAATAATGATAGATAAATATTATTTGTCCACTGATCTGTTTTGTAGTTCTAAATGTAATTTCTGAATTATTCTAATCATTTAATTAATATTTATATTTTAAAAAAATAGCTGAATCTGTGTAATTCCTGTTCAAATTCAAGGCAGACAGGTGAAGTAATGCAGCAGTAAATGGAGCCTCAGATGATTGCGCAATCCTCCACAAGCTGGATTGAGCTCCTGCAGTACGCGTGCTCCTGCTGCCAACTTCCTGTGTGTCAACACAATACTGTTTATAGCCACTTTTATTGTGTCAGTGCAGCCATCTACCAAGAAATTTTAGAGCACTTCATGCTTCCTTCTGCTGACAAGCTTTATGGAGTTGCTGGTTTCATTTTCCAGCGGGACTTGGCACCTGCCCACACTGCCAAAAGTACCAAAACCTGGTTTGATGACCATGGCATCACTGTGTTTGATTGACCAGCAAACTCTCCTGATCTAAAGCCCATAGAGAATTTATGGAGGATTGTCAAGAGGAAGATGAGAGATACCAGACCCAACAATGCAGATGAGCTGAAGGTCACTATCAAAGCAACCTGGGCCTCCATAACACCTCAGCAGCACCACAGGCTGATCACCTCTATGATGCACCACTTTGATGCAGTATTAATTCCCACAAAAAGAGCCCCAACCAAGTATCGAGCGTGTGCATGGACATACTTTTCAGTTGGCCAACATTTTTATTTAAAATCAATTTTTTTTAAATGAACCTTATGTAATCTATTTTTTTGAGAAACTGAATTTAGGGTTTTCATTAGCTGTAACCCATAATCAATAAATTAAAAAAATAATAACATCTGAAATACATCACTGTGTGTAATGAATGCATTTAATATACAAGTTTCACTTTCTGAATTGAAATGGTGAACTAAATCAGCTTTTCAACGACATTACTGAGATGCACCTGTATTATTACCACCATCAGAGAATGGCTTTCTGATTTCACTAAAATCTAACCCTGGTCCTGTAATTATTTACCAGCCGTGTCATTGTTAATGACTGATCAAAATTTTGGATCTGAGGGGACATGGCAGCAAAAACTCCTCTGATGCAGACATAGCGGTGGATCTGTGTTTCAACACCAGCAAACTGCAGTCCATACCCATGTACTGTTTTACTTTGATCTTCTGCTTCTATTTTAAAGCCAGCCCAGTGTGACCGGTGCATGTGGAGCATGACTTCAAAGTTCAGCGGAGACGTTTTGGGACAGGTGACCCCCCCATGACACAGCATAGCACACACAGAGGACTCAAGTATAGCCGACACAGTGTGCAGAACCGGAAAAACACCCCCTAACCACAGCTGCTATAAACAGCCTGTTCACATGGCCACAATAATGCCAAAAGTGGAATAATCAAAATAATACCAAAATGTGGTATAATAGTCATCAGTAAATTATTTTTTACATCTATAAATACTGTTGTTATTAACAGGGTTTTTTTTCACCCCTTTTTTCCTGAAAATGTTGCAGCTTTTTTCTTGTAAAGTCATTCCTGTGGATGTGCCGTTCATTAGCTTTCCTTTCTCCGTTGTATCTATGCTCAGCATTGAGCTAGAAGACGGACAGAAGCGTTCGTATTCAGTCATTAGTGTCACCTGGTCATGGCAACAGCCCAAAACAGGAACTGCTTCCACATTGTGGAGTTTGACTCCCGGTAGCGTTACGTGCCCCTGGAACAGCCGTCATAACGGCGGCGGTGTTCGGAGGAATCCAACAGCAGCTGGGGCTGAGGAGACACGGGTCACGGGGTTGGGGCCCGTCCAGAGTCTCGGAGACAAATGACAGTGTCCCAGCTAAAACCAGGCTGTCAAATGCTGCAGAGGTCACGCTATTCTTAGCCCCGACCTTCAGCGTGCTGGTATTTTAAGAACAGTGTGTGTGATGGCTGTGCTGCGGTCTGGTTGCACTGTGGTGACTGAGAGACCTCGTCTCAATAGTTTAAACTTTCTATTGAGCCTCTGGCCGTTTTACAACATACAGGCCTGAAGTGTGTGAGCGCTGCTCAAGCCCCTTTATGAGAGCCCCTAAGATGTAAAAGATGAAACTCAAGTCTTTCTAATGCCACTGGAATTAACTGGATGGTGCACAGCAATAAGAATCTGAATCTTTTGTGTACAGTAAATGCTCATGCATACTGTATGAATGTCAATCTTATACAATTAAAACAAAACTGAATTACACCTGCACACACTGCAGCTAAATGAAAGTTAAATTTAAGTTTTTTTACACAATGGGGTCAAATTTAAGACCCTAAATTTCCAAAAAGATTGTGGTCACCTTACATTTATGCTTGTCCAGGCGTTTACTGCAAATTTAGGGTCACAATGGATTACGGTTGGGAAATGAAACAAAAAAAATAAATTATGTTCGGGACGTAGAACCAATGCAGTCTTGCTCATGTCGGTTTTTTCGTGTTTTTTTTCGCCCCCCCCTCGTCCTGATCTCCCCTCTCCCTGTGCATAGAAGAACACTCTGAGGCGAGTAATACCCCCCCCCCCCGCCTCCGCTTTCTTTGAAGATGCCAACACTTTTACTGACGCAGAGCAGTTTAACTTTTCAGGCCGCGGCACCATCACATTAACGCCTTCAAAGAGCAAATTTACAGGAAGAAGATTGCAAAATTACTAGAAAAAAAACTTTGCAAGTTTACAAGAACAAGTTACAGATTTACAAATAAAAGCAAACTTACGTAAAAAAAAAGGTTGCAAATTTACAAGAAAATAAATCGCTAATTTACAGGGGAAAAAAATCTCCCATTCTAGAGGAAAAAGTTGCAAAATTACAAGAAAAAAAGTCATGATTATGAGGGGAAAACAACCCCAAATTTCTTAGGAAAAGGCTTAAAAAATTCAGAATAAAATCAAACTCCTGAGGAAAAAAATCTCTACATTTCAAAGAAAAAAATACAGATTTATGAGCTGAGAAAAAGTTACAAATTTCCAAAGAAATGGACACAAATTTACATGAAACAAAACTAAAATTTATTAAAAACTGGTTGCAAATTTCCTAGAAAAAAGATAAACTGATGGAAAGTGACTGGTGTTTATTCTTCTCATTTCTCCTTCCATTATATTAAAAAGAAAAAATAAATTCCCGAAGCTAAACAACAATTTCACCCCATGATGCAAGAAAACAGTCATGGCGTTCATCACGTCTGCAGAACTTTGAAGGAACCGGGGTTAGTTGTCACCTTAAGGGCAGCTAAGGCCTTCACTCACTCTGGAAAAACAAGAATAACCTGAAGGATCCACTACAGGGTCGCCACCTCCTGGTCACGGCTCCTGATTTAAAACCGAGGAGGTTCTTGTCTTCCTGACGGCAGCTGCTGTAGGTCTCTGAAACAGCAGCCTGACGGTCCACACATCAGGCTGCTGCTGGCACTCCTGAACTGGCTCCAGACTGCGCCATGAGCCCCTGAGTGGTTTAACCCTCCGGGACCCCTCGTTTTTAACCACACTTTAGGGACCCTCGAACCAAAAATGTACACGCAAAAAAAAAAAACGGCTACTGCGTGCACACTTTTGGCTTGGAGGTCCCTAAAGGGTTCAAAAATTGTCTGCAGTGTATGATAGACTTGTAAGAGTAATTGATATTAGAATGAAAAAAATGTCAAAAAAAAGGATCATTCTTGTAGAAACACAGCCAAATGAAAAAGGGTTAAAACGGTCAGCGGGGTGCAGTGACGGTGTCAGGTGCTCACCAAGTCCTCTGGGGGCCGGCTGATCTTGGCCCAGTCCACTGAAGGACCTTTGACCTGCAGGAATCTGTGGAAGAGCTCCCGGAAGCCGGCGAAGTCTTTTCTGGAGATCTGAAACAGAACGGCACAAACATGTTTTACAGCACACTGCATCACAGCGAATGCGTCGCTCCTCTTTAGTGGCGCCCTATTAATCTTTGATCACAGTAACTGTCTGTGGACGCTTACAGTATGTGAGGATTGTCCTGTGCTGGGTCCCTGAACTTCTACGGTGAGAAGCTGTTTAAGAACGAGACGCACTTCATAACCCAGAAATTGTCTTTGTATTGTGGGGTCATGCTAATAGTTTGGCCCATCGTTAACTCACTTTTGTGATTGGCTCCCACAGAGTTTAGAATAAAACCCTGACAGTGTGCAGTTTCCACTGAAGCCTCACATCTAGGGATGGGCAATTCCATCAGGATTTGTTCTGGTATTCACCGCAATAACAATATAAATTACATTTTTTTTAATAATGTACCACTCAACACCATTTTTCCACTGTAACTGGTAGCTGCATACCTAAACATTGCTCAAAAAATAAAACATATCCATCATCAAAATACTCCAATCATGCTTGAATACTGCAACTGTGCTGCAAAAAGTCCATAATGAATCGAGTGAAAAACTAGAAAAGCACTCAGAGTGCAGACCTCCACCGAGGCTCCCTCATGGATCACCTCCAAAATGCCCTGGGTTTGTGTGTCGGCCACGAGCCAGTTCTGGCGGAAACCGCATCAAAGTGTGTCCAGTAGCTTTGGAGCATTGTTGCCAACACACTGTGAGAAGATAAGAGCCTTGGTCGAGGTATGCACTCTCAGATCCTGAAAACTTCATCAAAATCCGTTCATAACTTTTTGAGTAAAGTTGCCAACAGACAAACCAGCGCTGGTAAAAACATAACCTCCTTGGCCAAGGTAATACGCAGAACAATCAACGTATTCTTTTAATTTGGATATTTCATATAGAAATACATATAGAAGAGTCCCAGCCTAGAAAGTGACTCAGTCCATAATTTAAACTGCTAAAACTTGACTTTTAATTGAAGTCTCTTATTATTAAAGAACAAACGGCATTTTAAATCAAACACAACAGGGATTGTTTTAGGTGAACATCAGCTTTTTGGTTTTCATATTTTTTTTATTTAATGCATAGTCTGAACACAAGATAGGAAATTAAGAACTTAATCTAATCTGAAGCTTGAATATATGAACTGCTGATTAAGCTAAATCTAATCTATTATTAATCACATTTTTAAAACATGCTTTAAATGCATTTGCATATTGTGAACATGACGGAGAGCAGTTTAAAGTTAATTAAAGTTGACACTTGTGGTCAAAACCAGCAATATTTAGGTGCAGGTTGATCTGTTTTGCAGTCAGCTGACACCCTTGTAGACACACATGTACAAAACACAATTACATGCAACATGAGCACAGCACAAGCACACACGAAGCTGACTGCAGACACGGTAAAAGTACTCGAGGCTCCACCAATCAGGACATGAGACAAAGCTAAGACAGCAGGGTCACAGCAACGACCACCACCAGTGGTCTGAGGCACGAGGAGGTTTTCTTCATAGTTACCAAGAGTTTGGAGCTACGAACATTTTGATGAATTCCAAAACATTCGTAAATCTCCCTCTAGTAACAGTTTACGAACAAATCCGTTCTGCTCATGTTTCATGAATGAGGGCCACAGTGTGGAACAAAAAACTCCGAGCTTATAAAAAAATGTGGGGGGAGTTAGACGGACGGACAGACATCATGGTAAAATACGTCATACGAGCCTCAAAATGGCTCGTTGTGGAGAGGCTGCCAACCCCTGCTGCAGAGAAACGAGTGGATTGCACTTCCTGGTTTCATTGACATCACAAACTAACAAGCCCCGCCTACAGTTCTCTGAGTCAGCAAAGCAAACACACCCTGAGTGCCTGCTTACTTGTGTTTGTCCCACTCAAAAAAGCATTACCCGATGGGATCAGAGGCTCCTTAATATTAATAAGAAAGCTGAAAACGGTTTCAGACAGAGCTTTATAGTTTTTTGAAGAGCTGTAAAACACAGATGTTTTTTGGCCATTAAAACCAACTATATGCAGTATACATGTTTGAGGATGTTAGAACTTCAGAATTAATCCTTGAAAATGCCTAAGATGGGACCTTTCAGCTAAATCCGATGTGTTTCTAAATGGACCCGATACCTGCTCTGTCTCCACTGGCCCTAAGCAGGTGTATGATCTGTATAAAAACTGGTTTCCTAACAACTTCTTACCTGATTCAATTTCTATCAAATTTGAATGACAAAAGGAAACTGTTCATGTGCTCCAGAGGCAGACCTGGACTGATTCCGGAGTGAAGAAGGAGCTTGCTGAGAGCTGTGGTGTTTATCGTCTCCGTAGAACAATGGAGCTCTGTGCTGCAGAGGAATGTGATACTTCGGTGCTGATTAGCTGGAGACTTTCTTTGTTGGCTTTACACTGCAACGGGATTTGGTGACAGGAAGACATGGACTCTCACCATATTGACTGAATAAACACAAGCTTCACACTGCCAACAACAGACTTTAAAATGATTATGAAAGGTTTGGTTTTGTCTGCAGTTTAATGACTTTTTAGCCACCTTTAGTAACTGGAGAATCATAAACATCTATCCATCCATCTTCTACCGCTTTTCCAGAGGTTTGGGTCACAGAGGCAGGAGTTCAAGCAGAGAAGCCCAGACTTCCCTCTCCCCAGCCACCTGCTCCAGCTCTTCAGAGAGGATACCAAGGCGTTCCCAGACCAGCTGGGAGATAGTCTCTCCAGCGAGTCCTGGGTCTGCCCCGGGGTCTCCTCCCAATGGGACGTGCCTGGAACACCTCAAGTGGGAGGCGTCCAGGAGGCATCCTGAGCAGATGCCCAAACCACCTCAACTGGCTCCTTTCAATGAATCATAAACATATTTCATCAAACCTGCCCCACCAAAGGGCCCCTGAAGCATGATAAAGCCAGCATGGGTGCTTGTTTGCAGAACCTCGGGGTTGTTCACCTGCTGCTTCCAGCAGACCTCCAACTCTTCCACCAGGATATAGTCGACCTAACGGACTTTCTGCCTGCAGCAGGGACCAAATATTTGTTCTTTATTCTGTATGTACAGATCAGTCCATGACACCTGTTCCACAATGATAACCACGGCAGTGAAGAAACACTTATTCAGCACGTCAGCTTACGAATAAAGAGAAGAAAACGCTGATAAGGACACTCCAAAGTGAACTTTTAAAACCACACACCCACTTGCTTCCAAATCTTAACATGGAGCTTCATTCACTCTCAGGTAATTCCATTTTTATGTTTTATGATTTAGTTAACCAAAAGTTTAGATTAAAACCACACAGTGTTTTTAACCAAAAGTGAGCACAAGCTGGCTAGCTAGCAGTTAGCTCATTTTTGTAGTTCATTACTTCAGAGCTTAGATCAAAACCTCACAGTGTACAGTTTCTACTGAAGCCTCAAAGTAAAGCGTGCCTCTGACATCATCTGAAGATGAAAAACAAAAGGAGAGATACCCACTGAAAACATAGCTAGCTAGCCAATTAACTGCTGGCCTGATGAAGATACTGAACTGATAGACTCTGGAAAAGTATGTGGATGATGACTGCTGAACAGTAGCAAATTTTGTTGAACACATGAGTAAAATGACAATAAAGCTTTTACATTCTATATCAGGGGTTACTAACTGGCGGACTCTGGTCCGGATCCGGACCCTGAAAATCCTCCATCCAGACCCGGAAGCCTTTTGATATACAGTGGGGCAAAAAAGTATTTAATCAGCCACCAATTGTGCAAGTTCTCCCACTTAAAAGATGAGAGAGGTCTCCAATTTTCATCATAGGTATACCTCAACTATGAGAGACAAAATGAGAAAAAAAAAATCCAGAAAATCACATTGAAGGATTTTTAATGAATTAATTGGTAAATTCCTTGGTAAAATAAGTATTTGGTCACCTATAAACAAGCAAGATTTCTGGCTCTCACAGACCTGTAACTTCTTCTTTAAGAGGCTCCTCTGTCCTCCACTCGTTACCTGTATTAATGGTGATAAAAGACACCTGTCCACAACCTCAGTCAGACTCCAAACTCCACTATGTCCAAGACCAAAGAGCTGTCAAAGGACACCAGAAACAAAATTGTAGACCTGCACCAGGCTTGGAAGACTGAATCTGCAATAGGTAAGCAGCTTGGTGTGAAGAAGTCCACTGTGGGAGCAATTAATAGAAAATAGAAGACATACAAGACCACTGATAATCTCCCTCGATCTGGGGCTCCACACAAGATCTCACCCCGTGAGGTCAAAATGATCACGAGAATGGTGAGCAAAGATCCCAGAACCACACGGGGGGACCTAGTGAATGACCTGCAGAGAGCTGGGACCAAAGTAACAAAGGCTACCATCAGTAACACACTACGCCGCCAGGGACTCAAATCCTGCAGTGCCAGACATGTCCCCCTGCTTAAGCCAGTACATGTCCAGGCCCGTCTGAAGTTTGCTAGAGAGCATTTGGCTGATCCAGAAGAGGATTGGGAGAATGTCATATGGTCAGATGAAACCAAAATAGAACTTTTTGGTAAAAACTCAACTTGTCGTGTTTGGAGGAGAAAGAACACCATACCTACTGTGAAGCATGGGGGTGAAAACATTATACTTTGGGGGCTGTTTTTCTGCAAAGGGACCAGGACGACTGATCCGTGTAAAGGAAAGAATGAATGGGGCCATGTATCGTGAGATTTTGAGTGAAAACCTCCTTCCATCATCAAGGGCATTGAAGATGAAACGAGGCTGGGTCTTTCAGCATGACAATGATCCCAAACACACTGCCCGGGCAACGAAGGAGTGGCTTCGTAAGAAGCATTTCAAGGTCCTGGAGTGGCCTAGCCAGTCTCCAGATCTCAACCCCAGAGAAAATCTTTGGAGGGAGTTGAAAGTCCGTGTTGCCCAGTGACAGCCCCAAAACATCAATGCTCTAGAGGAGATCTGCATGGAGGAATGGGCCAAAATACCAGCAACAGTGTGTGAAAACCTTGTGAAGACTTACAGAAAACGTTTGACCTCTGTTATTGCCAACAAAGGGTATATAACAAAGTATTGAGATGAACTTTTGTTATTGACCAAATACTTATTTGACCGAGGAATTTACCAATTAATTCATTAAAAATCCTTCAATGTGATTTTCTGGATTTTTTTTTCCTCATTTTGTCTCTCATAGTTGAGGTATACCTATGATGAAAATTGGAGACCTCTCTCATCTTTTAAGTGGGAGAACTTGCACAATTGGTGGCTGACTAAATACTTTTTTGCCCCACTGTAATTTGGAAAAAAAGGAGACTTGTTTTGTTTTAGTGGAACAAAAAATGTGGAACCAAAATGCCATAGTGGCGGCCGCCCGGACAGTTTATGGTGCAAGCCCTTGTTCACTAGTGTGGGCGTGACCGCTCCAGCGGGTATGCAGCAGGTCACAAAATCACGGTTCGTCACACACATACACAAGGTCAGGATATCCACCCAGACAGCCATGCTTCCTTCCCAGTCTGTACTAGGGGTGGCCGACACCAGCATTTTTCCTTTCAATACGATGCCATTAATTTATGGGACTTTTTCTTTGATACCGATACTTTTTGCCCATTAAACGAAAATCGGCTGATTGGAGTGTCATTAACAACCTTATTGTAAGGGCAATATGAAATATGAATAAAACTCGTCAGCATAAATACGTGAAAGAAATGCTTATAAAATGATAATAAAATATAACAATGAGCAAAGTAAATAAAAATAAAATGATTTTTTCCCAATTATTTCAATTTCTTGATTTGGTGAAGATTCTGAGTCATTCTGGCAGGTAAGTATGCTGTATAAAAGCTCAGTCAAGTCAACTGGATTCAAGTATTTTTACTTCTGAAATGGTTCACCATTCATCCAAGTTCTACGGTAATACCAAGCAGCATAATTTTTAAAATTCTTTTAACGTTCATTTTTTCCACTAGATTAGATTAGATTAGATTCAACTTTATTGTCATTACACATGTATGAATACAAGGTAACGAAACACAGTTTAGCATCCAATCAGAAGTGCAAAGGACAGTAGTGCAGTATATACGGTAATTAACAGTATGTGCAATTTAAGCAAATATATGCAAATATATGCAGCAGTGCAGAAAGTTAAGAGTACTGTTTGTGCAAATAATGTGCAATAAGTTAGATGTAGTTATGTAGTTATGCAGTTATGTACAGGTGAGGATGGTAAGAGATGATGGTAAGAGAGTCAGCGGGGAACTAAGTTCAATAACGTGACAGCTGTTGGAAAGAAACTGTTCCTAAACCTGCTGGTTCTAGTCCGAAGGCTTCTGAAACGTCTTCTGGAGGGGAGAAGCTGGAACTACTACTAGGTTAGACGAGTTGTTACAGCAGACATCAACATATCTGCCATATCCTTACAGCTGAAGCTTGAGTTTTTATGCCACATGCCCTTCCTGATGCAGCCCTGCCCATTTCATTGGTGGGCAGTGGTGGCCTAACGGTTAGGGATGTGGACTGGTGAGCGGAGGGTCGCGGGTTCGATCCCCGGACTGGCAGAATCAGATCTGGGTGGGACAGATAACATAGCAGTGTTTGCCTCACCCTCCTTAACCCCACTGTGGTGCCCTTGAGCAAGGCCCTTAATCCCAACTGCTCCAGTGGAGCTGCTCAGTGGCCACAGGTCAGTCTGTGGTTGGACTGGGCAGCTTCCTGGAGAGAGTGTGGAACTGTGTGAGTGTAAACAGGGCGTCCTTGAAAAAGAGAGGTTGCCTCTCAGTGGAACTGCCCAGTATAAACAAAGGTTAAATAAAATAAAAATAAATCCGGGCTTGGGATCAGCGCAGAGAGTCCACTGGCTTGTGCTACCACTGTGGCTGGGTAACCAACGTTTTCCCTCCTGCGTTCCATTATGGCTGAGCACCAAGCTGGACAGCAGGAAGTCCCACTTTTACATGGTCTTTGGCATGACCCGTTTTTACACATAAATATATGTGTAATTTTCTCACAATGCAATGTTTTTTTAATTTTATTATTTATTTTATTTTTACACTATTATTTTACAAACTTAAATGGTGCTTATTTTGTTTGTTTTTCAAAATTATGCTGCTTGGTATCACCACAGAATTTGGATGAATGGTGTAACATTTCAGAAGTAATACTCCTCCCGCCTGCAACACTGCTGAGCTCACTCTGCACGGGAGTCAGTGCACACTTGACTGAGGCTGCCAGTATGCAGTCAGTCTTCGGCTCTGACATCTGATAGGCTGCTATAATCATGTGACATGGCAGATCATCTGTAAACCATGCCTGGACTGGTTTTTCACCAGTTTTCACACATAAATTTGATACCTAAAATGCTCAGAAGCAAAAAAAAATTGCATGTTTTGTATTAACACGGTGGTATTGTGATATTTAAAAAAAGTATCGACTCCAAAATATTGATCAGCTGGTATCGGAGTATCGATACGCCCATCCCTAGTCTGTACCCACAGGATGAAGCGCTGTTGTGAAATTGAGTGCATCTAGCGTGGCACTTCCGCCTCTAATTCAGCCGAGAATAGTCCATGCTGGGACACAGGGGTGATGTCGCTTCCCCCAGGGCCGTGATACTTGTAAGCCAGCATCACGCTGGTTATGGAGGTTTTTTTTGTAGCCTCTGATATGACATGAAAACCTAGTAAAAGCTCTATGTGTTACTGAACATAAAAAGTTCCACCTCTCCTCCCCCTGTAACCATGGAGTTACAACTCCATCCATGCTGGAACAGAGTGTTACTGGTTTTTTGGTTTAGGTTTTTTTTTGGGGGGGGGTTGTTGGAATTCTGTACTTTTTTGGGGGAGGTGGTTAGACTCACAGTTAAAACAGTTCTTTTATAATAAAAATCTCGTATAGAGGTGGAGTTTTTGTGAAATTCACTTTTTTTAGATATTTTTAATGCACTGCTATTTATATTCTCCTGTAAAACTTTACATTTTTAACCTTTTAGTTGTAGATTTTATAATTTTATAGCCATTTATTTAGAGTCAACAAACACATTTAGGACCGTATTACAACGACAGGATCGTTTAGTCAGTTGTCACTGATGCAGAACGTGTTTATGGGTGTTTCCAAGTTCATTTCCTTATCACAATAGCATAAAAATGAACTTTTCACCAGCACATGACGTAAAGAGGCCAGTCTAATCATTCAGAGGTGTGTTTTGGATAATCCAATTCAAAGCGCTCTTTCCCATCCCTTTAATGCAGAGAGATGCATTATCTCAAGTGAGTTGTGATCATGAGGGTTTAAGACGGGTTTGGCGCTGACCGAAGCCTGTGTGTGTGAGCCAAAATGCACACGATAGTAACGCTGCTTGGTAATAAGGAAGACATCACAGTTGATCACATCACACACACAACACAGTTGATGCCTAGTTAGTTATGTTAGAAAGAACAAACTAGGAAGGATGGACTGAAAAATCAGCTGAATGGTTTAATGTAGTGCGCACGGATGCAACACAGACATGAATGGGTTTGAAACTTAAGGAAAAGAGGATAATGGCTGTGCAGACTTTCATAAACTTTCATGAACGTTCATTAACGATGCCACAGAAGTCGCTCCGTGTCATCGTTTCGTCCTTTCCTTTCCCCCATCTCCCCACAGGAGATGGAGGAAAGGAAATGTTGATCACCCAACATTTGGGTGCGGAGCAGTCGAAAACCGTACTTGTTGTGCCGAGTTGCCTGGGGGTACCCTACAGCTTATTTGCATAAAGATCTCCCTCGGTAAAGATTTTTTCCCCATACGGTCATGAACCGGAGGCAGTACTCTCATCCTGAACTTTTGAACCAGCGGTTTTTGATGTCAAATAACGACGGATTAATTAACTGAACCTACTATTTCTCGCACAAAATGATGTTAGAAACACTTTTCACCAGTTTGTTTCCAAAATATGGAGACCAAGGACGCCATATTGTCCAGTAACAGCAAAGAGCTGAAGACTGCCCACAGCCGGACCCATCGACCAATCCAGTGAACCAGCCAGCTGGAGGAGAAGATGAGAGGGGAGGGTGGGAGGAAAAGACAAGCAGATCTGTACGTTACCTGATGTTGTGAAGAATTGAAGGAGAAATTAATAACCGCTGTTTCAGGCAACCTGATACTACTGTATAGGACCAGTACTTGCCGTCATATAGAAACAACATGCAAAGGAAGAAGGCATGGAGAGCAGTGGAACATGGGCTCATCCAGCTGAAGCTCATGAACCAGGCGGTCAAATTCGACATGCATTGTGCGGCTCTGTAGGATTGGGTGAACCCAAAATCGGCGGCGACAACAACAAAGTAGCTTTTTGTAGCGCAAATATACCAGCACTATTAAAAAATAATCTACTCATGGTGAATAATGACTACTCCAGTATTTCTTCCTGCATTGCTTGACTCTGCCTAGCCAAGAAGTATGCTACACACCCCTTTTCCATGCCTCAGAGGTTGCATTATGCAGATTCCTTTCCGAAAAATCTGGACCAGTGGACATGTAGCATCAGGGTGAGCATAATTATGCAACCAGGTTATTGTAAGTTTTTTTTATTTTTCCTCTTAAAAGATTTCAGTTTGTTTTTCAATTGGGTTGTACAGGTTATAGGTCACATTAATGGTGGATAAAGTTTTGAAATCATTTATCTTGGTCTCTTTTTTTTACATCACAAAAACCTGGCATCTGAACAGGGGTGTGTAGACTTTTTATATCCTCTGTATATCAATCAATATGAAAAAAATTATTGTGACTGGAATTTTTTCATATCGCCCAGCCCTAGCTGCTACACTGGAACCCACTACTGCACACACCTGGTGCACTGCGGGGGAGAGGCGGGGCGGTGACAAGTACAAACAGGGTATGTGTCTTTTAAATCCTGTTATAAACAATACAATTTTATATAGACATTTTATGCAGACATTTTTTTATCGTTTCACAGATATATATTGTCATATTGCACAGCCCTAGCTGCAAGGAACTACTTGTTTTCATGTAGCAATACTAGTGTTGGCAGAACAATATATCATTAAAAACAACCTGTTGACCCTTATTACTGTCAGCTTATAAACGGTGTTTGTGGAACTGTGGTATAAAAGCAATATTACATTTGAGTTTGTGTGGTATCATGAAAATAAGGTGTCAGTCGAAGGTGTCTCATCATGTACGCATGGAGTTTCTTTACCTGCACTCTGTAGACAGTCCAAGTTTCAGCACCGTACAATAGAGTAGCCAGTACTGTCGCTCTGTACACTTTGCATTTCACACGAATAGACACATGTTGATTGTTCCAGTCTCTCCCTCAAGTTTCCAAACACAGCGCTTGCTCTTCCCATTCTGAGAGATAGTTCATCCTCCAGCCTAGCATTCTCTGAAACAGTACTCCCTAGATACTTGAAAGTCTTGCACTTGACTAGTGGCTCTGTACCAATGCTGATCTCTTCTGGTAGTGATGTTGATAACTGGAACTTTGGTGGTTGATAAAGGCACTCTGTCTTCTTGATGTTGATTTGGAGGCTGAATTGGCTAGCTGCTCTTGCAAAATTTCTCCACTAAAGATTGCATATCTTCCGCACTGTGTGCAACTAGAGCACCGTCGTTCGCAAAGAGCATTTCTCTTACTACCTTTATTGATGTCTTACTCTTAGCTTTAAACTGTGCCACAATGAACAAGTCTGCTTCTTTCCTTGTTTGAATGTATACTCCTTCTGAAGTGTCTTTGAAGGCCACCTCAAGCACGGCTGCCAGATATAGCGAGAAGACTGTAGGCGCCAGCACACACCCTTGTTTCACCCCGTTGCTTACTGAAAAGTCTTTAGATACTGAACCACTCATTGCCACGTTTGCTTGCATACCTGTATGGAGTGCCTCGATCAGGCTGACAGACCTCTCTGTACAGCCATATTTCTTGAGTACCTGCCAAAGTCCTTGTCGCGAAACAGTATCGAAGGCTTTACTGAAGTCTATGAAGACTATGTAAAGCGGCATGTTCTGTTCGATACATTTTTCTTGAACCTGTTTCAAGCAGAAAATCATGGCCACTGTGCTTCTTCCACTTCTAAAGCCGCACTGGGTTTCTGGTAGTACATTCTGCGAGAAGTGTTCATTGAGTCTGTTCAGTAGTACACGTGAGAGAATCTTACCAACAGTGGCTAGCAGTGATATACCTCGGTGATTTCCACAATCTTTCTTGTCACCTTTCTTGAACAAAGGCACAATACTTGCATCTTTCCAGTCTTGAGAATACTTTCTGGGCATCCCATATCTCTTGGATGAGCTTGTGCAGGCAGTTGGTCAGCTGAACACCACCAAATTTCTACACTTCTGCTGGAATTAATGTGCTGTGTAACGAAATTACTGTTTAAAAAATTCAGTAATGCGTTACAGTTACTGAAATTTGATCAGATGCGTTACTTGTTTTATTAATATGGATAAATATTTTAATGCAAATAAATGAATATACAAACTGATCCTACGTAGCTGAGACGAGCCATCAGTCAACATGACCTGTTGCAGGGAGCCGAGTCTTCACTACTGAGTGCAGGAAGAAATTAAGCTACTTTGTTTTTGTGGAAATAGATTATTTTTCCTTTGTTGTGGTTAAGGACAAAAGCATACTGGTGGGTTGCAAGCTAAAGTGCCAGTTGAGACCTACTGCAATCTTGAGAAGCGCTTGAAAACGGCAACAAAGCTAGTAACAAGTAACGGCTAGCTATGCTAACAACACCTGTTAGTGGATCTATGCTATCTGAACAGCCACGGCTGGATGTAAAGTGAAAATACACTCGTCTCAACAGTCATGGCTGGATTTCAATCACAGGTATGCATCTGGACAGTTTGTGACCCAGCAAGAATCAAACTGATTGACTGCCAGATGTGTCGTTACAGACTAAAGACGTGATAATAGTGACTTTCCATCAGACAGCTGAGACTGTGATCCACTGAAGTTAAAATGCATTTACTTGCTACCTGGATAAAGATTATTCAAAAATGGATTTGATCTCCAAAAGGAATTTGAGGGACTGGATCATGTCTCTGTTACAGCAGACATTTGGACTGTGGATAATAGACATTTTCTTTGGATCACTGCATATCGGATTAAATCCATTATCATAAAGGTAAGATAAACATGGACAGCTTTATGCAGTGCTGCCAACTCTCACTCCAAAATGAAGAAATTACTGGCAATATCTTGTTGATTTTCTTCAGATTTTTCCCACAATAAGAGCTCTCAAGGCAGGATAAAGCAGACTGAACATGTTCTAAAAGCTCTGTCTGAAGCGGTCTGTTTTCAGCCTGACATTAATAAGCCCCTAATGTAATCCATTAATTAAATTCAGCTTTATTTTTATTTATTTATATAGTGCCATATCACAACAAAAATCATCTCATAGCACTACCAAATGCAGGGAAAACCCCACAATTGCAGAAAGCCCCAGCAATCAGATGATCCCCTGTGAGCAAGCACTTAGCAACGGTGGAGAGGAAAAACTCCCATTTAACAGGAAGAAACCTCTAGCAGAACCAGGCTCAGGGAGGGGCAATCATCTGCTGCAACTGGCTGGGGGTGAGGGGAGAGAGAGGATGAAGAGAACAGACAAAGAACAGGAACAGTGAGAAGCCGAGTACATTATTGGAGGTCACCTGACAGTCTGAATCTATTAACAGCAAAACAAAAGGGGGATTAAGAGACACAAGATCCCTCCCTAATCATAGGCTATATTGATTATCTTGATATGTGTGCAAGATGGTTTAAGCATGCATTTAAAAGTAATGTTAAAGTTACTTTTCCAAGTAACTAGTTACTTCGATCATGCAGCAATTGATAAAGTAACTCAATTACTTTTGAAAAGAAGTAACTAGTAACTGTAATTAGTAACTATTTTTAGTAATTTGCCCAACACTGATTATAATACATTACACATTACAGTTCCCACATCCTAGTCTATAAGAAGCCACCTGTTAAAAATTATAAAAGCATTGCAGAGTGGAGTGATACACACTCAGTGTAGTTATCGGAAAATACAGTAGCTCCTGGAATCCCTGTCATCCAATCAAAGTGCTCAGTCGGGGCTAACCGTTTTATAATAAAGCTTAACTGAATCGACTGATAAAGCTGAAGAGGTCTTGCATCATTGTGCGATTCTGTTAAGCCAGTGTCTGAACAAAGACGGCTGAAACTTGACACCAACTCTTCCCACCTCTGCCTCAGCTTCAGTGGCCGTAGCAAGCAGCGCCTCCAGCTCCTTCAGCATGGACTCCTCATGCTGCTGCCGGAGCTTTTCCTGAAATTCAGTCATCGCTCCTCTGCTCAGATCTGCAAAACAAGCACACATCTTTGTATTAATGTTCCTGAGAGATGAAACCCAGAAGGGAGCTGTTCAAGGTTTAGAATTTCTGATTGTTGATAATTAAAGAAATACTCTACTAACCTGCTCTGGTAGCAATTATTTTCAGATTGATAATTGCAATTTTAAAAAAAAACCAGTGGTATCACTTTAAAGCAACCTTGACCTAAGCTAATACAGGTTAGTTAGCTTATCTGTACTTAATTAAATATACATTTTTGAAACTGTACTTCTATTGAGTAGCAGTGATATACAGTCATGTGAAAAAAATTAGGACACCCCCATTAAATATTCAATTCTTTATTAATAAATGTTCATATATCTACGTCTAACCTTGTTTTTGTTTTTATTTTTTTTAACATTTATTTTAGCCATTTTAAGTGGGGGTATCCTAAAAAAGATGGGGGGTGTCCTGATTTATTCCTCACTATTTGTTTAGAAATACATTTTATAGAAAATTTGAAAAAAGTTTTTAATTCGTTTTTAATTGTTTAGTTGTATTCCATGTATCTCCCAGTATTTTTAACATTGATATTAAATATCCATATGTCCAAATATGTCCAAAACACAGGCTTATACAGGGTGTCCTAATTTTTTCACATGGCTGTAGATAAAAATATCTAAGATGAATATACGCCTTCATTAATATCAGTTGATATGGTCCCTTTGACTTCAACCTTTATCAGTATTTATCTGCCGTGTTGCCTCATTTCTGGTCAGTAAATGTTTAAACAGCACATCACGACAATCTCTGAAACACAGCAAGTTTTTACGAAGTGAATTTTTGGAGAAAAAACCTATGCAAGAAGACCATAAAAAGGTCTGATTCACATGATTGTTTCATTTGGTTTTCATGGTGGTATTGGCCACTGAAATATTTATATAGTTCAGTTTGTCTAACAAATTTAAAGGGACAGTGTGCCCGCCGTGGATCGCCACCTTATCAGGGTGGAGGGGTTTCTGTTCCCCAATCACCCCAGGAGCCAACCAAGACAAACTGGTCCTGGGTGAAGGGCCAGACTAAAGCGCAAGTTATGCATCCATATCGAGGCTGTGCAGCTGTGATGGTGTCAAGGCAGCAGCAACGTGCACTCCCATTGCATCGCCCATTGTGCACCTCTCCAGAGAAGGAGAGGTGCACGTCGGCGATGCAGGCTGTAAGAGCTGTGATTGGTCTGCTTTGTCTCCTCCTTCACATGGTTCTCACCGCTGCTTCACTCTGCCTGTTCATGGTGGCACAACCTCCAAAGTGAATCGGTTAAACAACGGTCCAAATTCAAAAGAATATTGAGGAAGGAAACACATACAGAGCATTTTGTGGCTCGTCATAACCCCAGTAATTACACAGATTGTCAAATAACGGCAGCGGCGGTGTTCACATGCACCGTTTTCTCCAACCTTTTCTTTTTTTCTCTGTGCAACAATCGTATGAAAAGTTGCTTTTTCTTAACATTTATTAGCTCCAACTTGCTATTTCATAAACAAAAATACACGACAAACACAAACCTCTACACACATTGGCTGAAACCTGTTTTGGCAACGGAACAACGCATTTCACCCAACACACAAGAAAAAATTGCCAGTCACTGCATTGGCGACAGACGTCTGTAATGGTGTCAACGTGATGCGGGTGCATAAATCCAGCTTGACCTACATGGGTCTGCAACACGGACCTAATATGTAAGTGTTGCCACGGCAACATGGCCAAGTTTGCCTCTTCGCCATAGAACATCGCACACTTGTAACAACTTGTTCCAATTTTCACCAAATGTTCTACGATGCATAGCAGTCCTGCCCTGAACGCGCCAATATCAAAATAATTACCACACGTTATAGCACCACCTAGTGGTTAAAGGAAGAATTGCTGAAAACTGCTTAATCTGTTTTTCTAGCACAGGGTAACAGAATGACAAAAGAATTACTAGGACTCAGAGTGGTCCAGTTAATCCCCATGAAAAAAGTTACAGCAAGGACCCAGCGTACCCAAAGGAGCCACATGGGTCGGCCCCCAGTGGACTCACCACCTGCAGGAGGAATCATGGGATTCATGATGCTATGGGGACCAGGTGGCAGTCTGGGCTGCTCTATTTGGACTACTGCCCCCGCGACCTGGACCCTCAGATAAGCGGTAGGAGATGGTTGGGACTGTGTGTAACAATTTCGAGGCTCTTTTAGCAAAAACTAAGAAAATTACGAAAAAACATGTTTTCAGCACTGCCTAATCATTAAAAATTAAAAAGCTGTTGCAGGTCCCCTCTCATGGAGGTGGCCATCTTTAAGTGCTATTAACTAGTGTTAATTTTGACAGCAAATTTCTTTATAAGATAAGGTAAGATAAAGATAAGCCTTTATTAGTCCCACAATGGGGAAATTCCAGGATTGCAACAGCACAGGGATAGCAACACTCAATAATTTAGAAGATAAGAAATAAGAGCAGTGAATATACATATGTACACATAAATATATAAATATACAGTATATACACAGTGCAGAGCATTGTAGCCAGATGGAATAAACAGCATAACAGTCTATTTAGTTACCCCACATAGCATGAATATGTACCCATACATATTGTCACCCTCTGTAGCGATTGATATTGTCCTAGCTGTGTACTGGAGGGGACCATTATGTGTAAGCCTGTTGTGTCTTTTGCATTCAATACTATTAGGTCGTAATGTTTTTTTTGCCATCTCTGTGAGCAGCCCTGCTTAGGTTATAAAGTCTGACAGCCGTAGGTAGGAAGGACCTGCGAAACCTCTCGGTCGCACACCTAGGATGATGTAGCCTACTGCTAAATGAGCTCCTCAGTGTGTTCAGTGTGTCCTGCATAGGGTCGGACTCTGACTCCAGCAGAGATGACAGCTTAGCCACCATCCTTCTCTCGCCTATCTCCTCCACTGGGTCAAGGCGCTTCCCCAGGACAGAGCTAGCGTTCTTCATCAGTTTGTTCAGTCTCTTCCTATCGGCTGCTGTAATGCCGTTGCCCCAGCAGACCACTCCAAAAGTGATGGCTGATGCCACCACCGTGTCGTAGAATGTCTTCAAGAGCACCCCTTGTACACCAAAAGACCTGAGCCTCCTCAGTAGGAACAGCCTGCGCTGTCCCTTCTTGTAGAGTGCGTCCGTATTGTGTGACCAGGTTCAGGTTACTTTATTTGTACCCGTAGGTAGATTTGTTTTGCAGTCTGGTGACATCCATATTTACAAGCCACTAATTACATTCAACATAGACACAAACACAGGCACACATGAAGCTGACTATAAACATGATAAAAATACTCAAGTCTCCATCAATCAGGGTATAAAAAGACAAAGAGATGAGGGAGAAACCAGAGGTAAGAGAGAAGGGTCATATTAAAAGTTAAAAACTAGTCAGAGGTTAAAAAACTCAAAGGTCTAAAACCCAATAAAATATTTAGAACCCAAGTGACATCCTACAAAAATAAGTAAATATAAGTCTAGTTTATTGTTCAAATGAACACCTAGGTACTTGTAGGATGTCACCATCTCAATGTCTGTTCCCTGGATGTTTACTGGTGCTGTGAGGGGTTGTCCTTGCCTGCGACAGTCCACCACCAGCTCCTTAGTTTTTCTCGCGTTGATCTGGAGGCAGTTCCGATGGCACCAGTCCACGAAGTCCTGGATAAGTCCTCTGTACTCAGCTTCATCTCCGTTGGAGATGAGGCCAACGATCGCAGAGTCGTCAGAGAACTTCTGTAGATGGCAGTGTGTTGTGTTGTGTGAGAAGTCCGCAGTATAAAGGGTGAACAGGAAGGGAGCCAAAACCATTCCCTGGGGGGCCCCCGTGCTGCCGATGATTGTGTCAGACACACAATCCTGGGTTCTCATAAACTGTGGCTGGTTTGTGAGGTAGTCCAGGATCCACGATGACAGGTGCTGGTCCACCCCTGCGCACAGCAGCTTGTCCCTCAGGATCATCGGTTGGATGGTGTTGAAAGCACTGGAGAAGTCAAAGAACATGATCCTCACCATGCTCCCAGGCTTCTCCAGGTGGAACAGGGGACGGTGAAGTAGGAAGATCACTGCATCCTCCACCCCGATGCCATGCTGGTAGGCGAACTGGAGTGGATCCATCGCTGGCCCCACCAGGGGGCGGAGGTGAGCAAGGAGCAGTCTCTCCAGGGTCTTCATCAGGTGAGACGTAAGGGCCACTGGTCTGTAGCTGTTCAGGTCTCTGGGGTGGGAAGTCTTTGGCACGGGTACCACACAAGATGTTTTCCACAACTGTGGTACCCTCCCCAGCTTCAGGCTCAGGTTGAAGATGTGCTCCACAATCCCACACAGCTGGTCTGATCAGGACTTGAGGAGCTTCACGCTGATGCAGTCCGGACCCAAGGCCTTCCTCGCCTTGATCTTCCTCAGCTCCGTCCTCACCTGGGTCTTAGTGAGGGTCAAGTTGGGGGGCTGTGTGCTGGGAGTGGGGGGGGGGGGGGTGAACAGCAGGTCTCGATGAGCGGTTGGTCAAACCTACAGTGGGGTAAAAAAGTATTTAGTCAGCCACCAACTGTGCAAGTTCTCCCACTTAAAAGATGAGAGAGGTCTCCAATTTTCATCATAGGTATATCTCAACTATGAGAGACAAAATAAGAAAAAAAAATCCAGAAAATCACATTGAAGAATTTTTAATGAATTAATTGGTAAATTCCTCGGTAAAATAAGTATTTGGTCAATAACAAAAGTTCATCTCAATACTTTGTTATATGCCCTTTGTTGGCAATGGCAGAGGTCAAATGTTTTCTGTAAGTTTTCACAAGGTTTTCACACACTGTTGCTGGTATTTTGGCCCATTCCTCCATGCAGATCTCCTCTAGAGCAGTGATGTTTTGGGGGCTGTCGCTGGGCAACACAGACTTTCAACTCCCTCCAAAGATTTTCTATGGGGTTGAGATCTGGAGACTGGCTAGGCCACTCCAGGACCTTGAAGTGCTTCTTACAAAGCCACTCCTTCGTTGCCTGGGTGGTGTGTTTGGGATCATTGTCATGCTGAAAGACCCAGCCTCGTTTCATCTGCAATGCCTTTGCTGGTGGAAGGAGGTTTTCACTCAAAATCTCACAATACATGGCCCCATTCATTCTTTCCTTTACACGGATCAGTCGTCCTGGTCCCTTTGCAGAAAAACAGCCCCAAAGTATGATGTTTCCACCCCCATGCTTCACAGTAGGTATGGTGTTCTTTCTCCTCCAAACACGACAAGTTGAGTTTTTACCAGAAAGTTCTATTTTGGTTTCATCTGACCATATGACATTCTCCCAATCCTCTTCTGGATCATCCAAATGCTCTCTAGCAAACTTCAGACGGGCCTGGACATGTACTGGCTTAAGCAGGGGGACACGTCTGGCACTGCAGGATTTGAGTCCCTGGCGGCGTAGTGTGTGTCTGATGTAGCCTTTGTTACTTTGGTCCCAGCTCTCTGCAGGTCATTCACTAGGTCCCCCATGTGGTTCTGGGATTTTTGCTCACCGTTCTCGTGATAATTTTGACCCCACGGGGTGAGAGCTTGCGTGGAGCCCCAGATCGAGGGAGATTATCAGTGGTCTTGTATGTCTTCCATTTTCTAATAATTGCTCCGACAGTTCATTTCTTCACACCAAGCTGCTTACCTATTGCAGATTCAGTCTTCCCAACCTGGTGCAGGTCTACAATTTTGTTTCTGGTGTCCTTTGACAGCTCTTTGGTCTTGGCCATATTGGAGTTTGACTGTTTGAGGTTGTGGACAGGTGCCTTTTATACTGATAACAAGTTCAATCAGGTGCCATTAATACAGGTAACGAGTGGAGGACAGAGGAGCCTCTTAAAAAAGAAGTTACAGGTCTGTGAGAGCCAGAAATCTTGCTTGTTTGTAGGTGACCAAATACTTATTTTACTGAGGAATTTACCAATTAATTCATTAAAAATCCCTCAATGTGATTTTCTGGATTTTTTTTTCTCATTTTGTCTCTCATATTTGAGGTATACCTATGATGAAAATTGGAGACCTCTCTCATCTTTTAAGTGTGAGAACTTGTACAATTGGTGGCTGACTAAATACTTCTTTGCCCCACTGTATTAAAAAACAGGTTCAGATTGTTCACCCACTCCCTGCCCCCCGTGGCCTGGGAGGAGGTATTCTGGAGCCCAGAGATGGTTTTGAGGTTTCTCCAGACCCCACCGATGTCACTCTGTTGCAGCATGTCCTCCACTTTCTTCCTGAAGCTGTCCTTGCCTTCTCTGATCTTCCTCCTTAGCTCCCTCTGTACGGACTTCAGCATCTCCCTGTTTCCCGACCTGAAGATCCTCTTCTTCTCTCTCAGTAATGATTTTATCTCAGGGTTGATCCAGGGTTTCTTGTTTGAGCAACACCGTATGAACTTGGTGGGTACGGTGTTGTCCAGACAGAAGTTGATGTAGTCCGTGATGGTGTGAGTGAGGCTGTTGACGTCCTCACCATGTGGATCACAGAGCTGCTCCCAGGCAGTGGTTTCAAAATAGTCCTTTAGAGCGTCCATTGCCTCCTCAGACCATACCTTCACCGTGCGTGTAACCTGAGGTTGTTTGTGTACTAGGGTTTTGTACACCGGCAGGAGATGAACCAAGCTGTGATCCGATCTCCCGAGTGGGGGGAGTGGCGTTGAGGCATACGCCTCCTTAGTGTTTGCATAGAATCAGTCCAGTGTTTTATTGTCTCTAGTGTGGCATGTGACATACTGGGTGAATGTGGGCAGAATGGGGGACAGTGAGATATGGTTAAAATTACCGGAGATGAGGAGGAAAGCATCTGGGTGTTCTGTCAGAAGCCTGCCAGTGACTGAGTGGATGGCATCACGTGCTGCCCCAGCATTCACCATCGGATTTGCATAAATAATGCAGATCACATGTGAGTATTCACTTGGGAGATAAACAGGCCGCATGCTAACAGCTAGCAACTCCATGTCTTTGCTGCAGTGTTACTCTTTAGCCGTGATATGTCCCGGTTTACACCAGCTGTTATTGACATACATTATCACTCCTCCGCCCCTTGCCTTCCCACTGTCTGGTGTCTGGTCTGCCTGTATTGCGTGGAAACCCTCCAGTTTGATGTTAGCATCTGTTGCTAGTTCTGTTAGCCACGTCTCAGTAAACAACATCATGCTAATCTCTCTGAAGTCGTAGCGGGCCATGGCCGCAAGCTCGTCTGTCTTATTGAGTAGCAATCGAACATTCCCCATTATAACAGATGGGAGAACGGGTCTGTTCCTTATATTCCTCACCCACCGTCTTACTCCAGCTCGACATCCACGCCGTTTCCATCTTATTTCTCCCGGTATGTCGAGCTTTTGCGTTAGCACCGTGGGCCGGTTAAGTGCTAACAGCTGGTCCCTGTTGTACTGTCTCCTGCTATAAACAGTGGCTCCGTTCACCGGCTCAGGAGACATTTGGGGCGATCTGTGTGTCCATGATGGATAACGTGTCACTGGATCAGAAAATTTAGCGAGAGAAGCCAGATAGTAAAGAAGAAGTAGGAAGAAAAACTCAGAATTAAGCCGCTGTTGCAAAAAGGCAGCCAATTCACGTGGCACCAGAAGTGGTCGGTAGAGGGCCGGTTAGAAGATGCAAAGTAAGAAGTTTCCAGTTTAAATTTGATTAAATGGCTGATTATACAGGGCAGCGCGGTGGCGGAGTGGTTGGCACTGCAGCAGTACAGCAACTCACCCTTGGCCGGGGGATACTGGGTTCGATCCCAGCCCCGACCAACAGTGATCTGTGTAGAGTTTGCATGTTCTCCCCGTATCTGCGTGGGTTTACTCCGAGATTTCTCCAGTTTCCTCCCGCATGCCAAAAACATGCAAGTTAGGTTAATTGGCATCAAAACTGGGGATTCTAAATTGTCTTTAGGTATGACTGTGAGAGTGAATGGTTGTCTGTCTCTCTGTGTTGGCACTGCGATGGACTGGCGATCTGTCCAGGGTGGACCCTGCCTCTCGCCCAAAGATGCTGAGATAGGCTCCAGCCACCCCCACCACCCGAAAAGGATTAAGCAGAAGAAGATGGATGGATGGATGGATGGCTGATTCTACATACTATGCTCAACAAGAAAAGCAAATCCAGCATGAATCATCAGCATCAAAGTAGCAAAAACATGAAGAAAATAATGGGGACAAAGACTAAAAGTAGCATAAATATCAATGCAGCCCTTCCAAGGCTGAAATTGCTTTAAAGGGTATGTAGTCTACCATGATAATTGCAAAATGTAATTTTTTTTTCCTCAGAAAAACCCTTGGATCAAGTCATGCTTATGCCCTGCATTAGGCAAATCTACATTCACAGTACAAACTAGGGCTGCACGATATCTCGATACTTTAAAATGTATCGATACGTTTACACTCACAACACAGGATGACCCAGTATCGTTTGGATCGATACTCTGCTTTCTCCTTTCCCTCTGCCCTGCAACTTCACCCCGCTCCACCTCCACCTCCCTTACTCCGAACACACACCTCTCCACCAGCTCTCTTTCAACCCTTGTCCAGAGGATGGGCTGCATAAAAGAATTCAGGTCATATAGCAGCAGTCCCCAACCTATTTGTTTCCCATACTTGGTAGCAAGTTTAAAAAAAAAAATGAATGAGGGATAGGTTAAAAATGAATGAAAACATCTCACGACTAGACCTGAATAGACCTGTGAGCTATTCCCGTGGGCCCAAACCGGCCCATGGGCTGAATTTGCAAAGTGTGAAAAGACAGCTGCCATTTTTCAGTCGCAACATATTTTTCCAGGGGAGGGGGGCAGAAAACATACGACCCTATTGTAACGAACATATTAATTTTATGCCATTTATTTCTTTTTTAAATTTTGCACATTAACTTTGCATATAGAACTTATTATTTGAAGTATTGTACAACCAAGGCTTCACTGTTGGAATATTGGGCCAGTTGGGTTCCCACCCAGACGTCCTGTGTTTGGACTTTACTGGTGTCATCCTTGTCTCCCCCCTCTGCTCTCACCTCTCCTGGACCCTCTGCCTGAACACTTTCCTCTCCTTGGTTCATCTCTTCTGTCTCATCTTTCCCTCTGTGAGCTCTGTCTAATTCAGGTTCTCTCTCCGTCTATGGTGGTATCCAAACAGGCTAGAAAATATTGAGTGCCACGTTTTGTCCTGCAGGATTTTTTTTTTGTCATGGTTTACATAAATGAAAATATTTGTGTATTTTTATGCCTCAGTGAGAGGCAGTACGGTAGTCAGTTGGTGTGTGCGCGTGTGTCCCCACCTCTCTGGTTCAGCTCGCCTGGTCAAAATTAAGTGGAACTAAAGGCTTGTATCATTGTATCACCACATTTTCTCAACTTTTAATTTGCCAGAATTTCAAAATAATGCTTTGTTTCTGAAATAAACACAAAAATAGCTCACTTTTACCGTTAATGGAATGGTACCTCGCATGCACCTGGAAACTCCCACCAGAGGGAAGTACTGAACAATCCGCAAATACTGGGTGAAAATATGTCCGTCTTTTTGCCCGTCTGTTTTCTTCCTCTGCCACAAACAGCAAAAGCTCCTGTTCATCTTGATTGTAACTGTATTCACGTACCTCCATCACTTCCTCCATTTAAAACATGTCACCATGCTATCCTTTGTGTTTGGATTGCAGCTGTTCAAATCAGTTTGGAGGCTCTTGGCTGCCACCGACAGTATGGGCATGTGAACTGAAGATTATTTTCACTGCGCATGCCTGTACTCCAAAACTACTGGGTGGATTTAGATGAAATTTTTACCAGAGGTGGTCCTTGGGCTAGAGAGGAACCCATAAGATTTTGGTGATGATCCAAGAACACATCCCTCTGCCAAGGCTCTGGCACCGAGGCATCAGCACCTTGGTGCTTTCATTATTCTAGTGTTTCTTTTTTCCATTGAGAAAGAGTAGGAAAAAGAAGGGGAAAACACTCATATTTGTAATTTACTCATGCATACTAAAATTATATGATCAGAGGTGGGTATAGTAGCCAGAAATTCTACTCATGTAAAAGCAGTGCTGTGAAATTAATAATTAAAAGTAGACAACCGGACTTCCGGTTATGGCTGCCACGTAGGACGGACGTGTCTCGCTCTGCTCTGCTCCCTGGAGAAAAAAAAATCGGCAAATAACTCTCTCATTAGGGACAGAACGTATCCCAGCATTTGGGCGAGGATATGTCCGGCGAAGCCTAAGGCTGGAAACCAGGAAAAGGAAAAAGCGAGCCGCCGAAACAGTCCAAATTAACGGACTTTCAGGTCTGTGACGCAGCAAACAAAACTCCATATATGGCGGAGGAGGCTGGCGGCGGTGCGATGTCTGCGGGGAATGGCGCAGATGCGCTGATGGCTGCCATGAGTTCAATGAGAGCGGACTTTTCCTCTAGATTTGATGGGATTATGACAGCGTTGGAAGGACTAAGAAAGGAATTGGGTGACTGTGTAGAACGAACAGGCGCAGATGGAGCCTCCGTCTCGCTAGTGCAGAAGATGACGTCACCCGTCTTCAATTAAGGTGCGCACTTTGGAAAAAAAAAATAAATCTCTGGAAGATAATATTTTGGATTTGGAATCTCGGTCGAGACAGAATAATTTGAGGCTGGTGGGTCTTCCAGAGGAATCAGAAGGTCGGGACGTATGTTCCTTTCTGGAAAAGTGGATTCCGGAGGTGCTGGGCACCGAGGAGTTGCAATCAGCAGTGGTTCTGGAAAAAGCACATCGTATTGGCCCACGGAGAGATAAGGGACCGCCGAGGACCTTAATTATGAAGTTTCTAGCAACAGAGGACAGGATGAAGATCTTCAACGCTGCACGTGCTAAAGGAGAGATTAAACACCAGGACCAGCAGGTGCGGTTCTACCCAGATTTGGCCACAGGAATCCAGCAATTGAGGAAGCAGTTTGATCCCGTACGTAAGGAGCTGCGCAACCTTGGGATTCGTCATGGTGTAATCTATCCTGCGAGACTGCTGACCACGTATGAGGGCAGAACCCACATCTTCAAGACCCCAGAGGAGGCGCAGGAGTTCATCAAGAAGATCAAAGAAGAAGAAGAGACTGGTGGGAGCTAAGCATGAACAAAATATAAGGTAGAATAATTAAGCATTTGCACAGGCATCTGACTGACTTGAGTAAATAGTAAGTTTACAAAATATAGATTGTATTATATATTAAAAAAACAAAACAAAAACAAAACAAACAAAAAAAAAAAAAAACTATGATGTACAAAGTTGTTAAAAATTTTGGAGTTAAGTTGGAAAACTACAGAGGAGAGTTAATGTTACGTCATTAAAAGCAGTAGAGTTAGGGTGATTGGGAGGATGAAGAAGGAGTGGCATTAGGCTGTCCCCTTGGGTGTGGAACGGTCGATGGCTATTCGGGAGACAGAATTTTTCTTTTGATTTTGGGGGGATTGCCACAAGTGTGGGAAGGGGGAAATTTGTTTGTGTGTAGTTTGTAGGATGAATGTTCAACCACTCATGTTTTTGCTTCTCTGTATGAGCATGTTAACACTGCCAAGGTAATCCTAAACTCTCTATTGATCATGGACCAAAGTGTAAATCTTAATTTAACTTCATGAATTGCAGAGGTCTACAAAATTTAAAAAAACTTAAACAAGTTATGAATAAAATAAAGGACATGGGTTCAAGAATTGTGTTTTTTACAAGAAACTCATCTGATAGAGGAGGATGTTAAAAGAATTAGGAGTAGATGGCAGGGAAGTGTATTCACCTCTTCATTTTCATCCCGAGCCAGGGGAGTTATGACTCTCATACATAAATCAGTTCCTTTTCAGTGAAAAATGTAATTGGAGACAAATTTGGAAGATATGTAATCATTCAAGGTTCTTTGCTATTAGAAAATATAAATCTTGTGAACTTATATGGTCCCAATATAGATGACCAGAAGTTCTTTGCTAATTTATTTCTCATCTTATCATCACTTACAGGGCAACATATAATAGCAGGGGGATTTTAATTGTACATTGAATCCAGGTGTGGATAGATCAACAGGACTGGATTGTACGCACATTGGATGTAGGATGACTATTAATCATTTTATGAAAGAATTGAGATTGTTAGATATATGGAGAGAAATGAAACCACAAGTTAAAGCCTATTCTTGTTATTCCAGTACCTACAAGACATTCTCACGTATGATTATTTTTTGATTTCCACAGAATTAAGGTCCAAGATTCAAACTGCTTTTATGATAACATCGTGATTCTGATCATGCACCCTGTTGTCTAATATATGTAGATAAAAATTGACAAAGGATATCAGGCTAGATGGCAATTTCAGCATAAATGGCTTCAGGATGAGGAATTTGTCAATGTATATAGAAAAACAGATAGACGAGTTCTTTGACATCAATACTACACAAACATCAGCATGTTGTAAGTGGGAGGCTTTCAAAGCTTTTATTAGGGGACATATTATTAGTTATACAGGATCAAAATCTAAGAAGACTCGAGAGGAGAGAGCTAAATTGGAACATAAAATAAAAAGTCTTCAGGAAAACGTGTATGCAGGA